>CM028132.1:1166620000-1167357500 GCA_016271365.2 Neoceratodus forsteri | reverse complement strand
ACAATGGATGTGAGGCTCACTGGTCTGTAGTTTCCGGTTCATCCTTGGGGCCACTCTTGTGGAGGGGCACCACGCAAAGCCATCCTCCAGTCCTGAGGTACACACCCAGATGTAGTGAGGCATTAAATCTAGGTCTGCCTAAGGTCCTGCAAGGACCTCTGCCAGCTCCTTCAGTACCCTGGGGTGGATGCCATCTGGGCCTGGCGCCTTGTCCACCCTCAGTGCCTTCAAACCCTCTCGAACTCTGCTCTCCATGATTTCCCCATCTGTCACCACTTCCCACCTGCTTCTGCCATTTCTCCCACCTTGGATGTCACCCCCCTCTTCTCTTTAGTAAATACTGAGCAGAAGTACTCATTTAGTGCTTCCGCCTTATCGCACCCTGCTTCCACCCAACCCCCCTCCTTCCTAATCCTTACTATGTGGTCCTTACAGCTCCTTTTCTCTCTGATGTACTTAAAGAAGTCCTTCTCCCCCTTCTTAATGCCTTGTGCCAGCCTGAGTTCCGTAGATGCTTTGGCTCCTTACTGCCTTGTCACCTCCTTCGATTCTGTAAGTACTCCTCCCGTCCTCCCCCTCCCTGTTTTCTTGTACTTCCTAACGCAGCTCTTTCCTCCTTACCTTTTCCATGACTTCTTGCTCAACCAGATCGGTTTCTTAGCCCTAGCCTTCTTGCTCCTGGGCTTTGCAGCAGGTTTTGGTTGCCTCCACTATCCCCAGCTTTATGAGCTCCCCTCTGGTTAGTGTCCATACTAGATTGAATTCTGGCCAGGTGCCCTTTACCACTTCCCCCATCCTCCCAAAGTCTGCCCTCCTGAGGTCCAGCACTATTGTGCCAGATTCCACTCCTTCCTTGCCCATATCAATGTGAGGCCATACTGAGTGGTGGTCACCCCTGACAGCAGTTCCTCCACTATAAGTTCTCTCACAAAGTCCCCATTTGCCAGCACAAGGTCAAGGGTATTCCCCTAACCTGGTTGGTTTACTGACCATTTGCAGCAGGAAGCTGTCCTGGAAGGCATCCAGCAGTACCTGCTCCCTTCTGTTCCTGGTTGTTGGGGTGCTCCAGTCCACTCCTGGCATGTTGAAGTCCCCACAATCACCCACACTACCCTTTTCGGAGTTCTCCTGATCTGTCCCACTAGTTCCTATGTAACTCCTCCTGTCTGAGATGGTGGCCTGTACACCACTCCCATTCTAAGAATCTATTCTTGGAATCCTGGATTTGCATCCAAGTGACTCTGTACTACCCTCCTCCCCTTCCTCCTTACACACTTCAGTCCTTCCTTCACATATAGTGCCATCCCCCTTCCCAATCACCTGTCCCTCTGAAATAACCTGTACCCTGGTACAGACAGGTCCCAGTCATTGTATTGGGTGGCCCATGTTTCCGTGATGGCTGCAATGTCCACCTTTCCCTCTGCCATGAGAACCTGTAACTCTGCAGTTTTCCTCCCAAGGCTCCTAGCATTAAGGGTAACCACATTCCACCCACTTCCCCCCCCCATCCTGCCCTCCTTTCCTAGCATCACCAACAGTATTTGCCATTTGTCCTTTGTCACTGTTATGGGGGGTAAGCTCATATGATTTCCCAACCTGTGGTCTCTGCATATCTCTTCCCCAACTGCCACCCTCTACTCCTAGTTTAAATTCCGGACTTCCTCTATGTACTCCTCCATCCTCTGTTTCAACACTTTCTTTCCCTCCTCACTCAAGTGTAGTCTGTCCTTGGCATAGAGACTACTGTCCTCCCAGGTCCTCCCCCCCCCAAACAGCCCATACCCTTTGCACACCACCAGGTTCTTAGCCATCCGTTAAATTCCTCTATTCTCAGCTTCCTTGTTGTGCTTGCCTTTGGCACAGGAGTATCTCTGAAAAAGTTACTGATCTTCCTGCTCCCTCACATAATTGTGCTAGTTCCTCAAACCTCCTCTGGACTGTATCTACTGTCTTGTCAGCCAGGTCGTTTGTCCCAAGATGTATAATTAAATGAGGCTTGTTCCTACCCCTTCTAGCATATTTCAGAACAGACTGTCCCACCCTTTCCGCTGTCATTCCTGGCATGGTCTCCACCCAAATGCGACTATGCCTCTCCCCTTTGCTACCCCACCTAACTCCTCTTAGTATTGAGTCCCCCAGCACTAAGATTTCACCCCTCTTACTCCCTGCTTGCTTCCATTCATCTCCCTCTCTCATTTCCAGCTTCTCTTCTTCCTCCTGCACATTATTTCCCCCTTTTACCCCTGTTGCAATTCTCCCAGCAGAACTTCCCCCTGCTCCAGTTTGGTCCAGGCATTTATCAATTACTCCTCTAATTTCATCATTTCCCTCCTCCACTTTCTTCCTGTCTAGCAGTGCACAACTATTTTCTGAAGGCCCTTCACAAATGCCCGCTCCCTCTCTCTTCATAGTAACTTGTTCTCTCCTTTCCACTCCATGACTTTTGCCACTTCTTCGCCTCCCCTCACAAGTCCCTATCTCCTCCTTCCATTTGTCTTTTGTCTCTGACCTGGTTTCCCCGCAATTGTTCTTCCTGGCCTGGGCCCCTTGTCTCTGCTTCTCTTCTTCTGACCCTCTCCTCACCACTGTTGGCTTAAATCGCCCTCCCTCATCCCTTTCTTCCTCCCTCCAGTATAGGCTAAACCCACCCCCAATCTGCCTTGCCTGTCTTAGTTCCTCCTGCAGACCCTCAATCTTCTTTCTAAGTTTTTCTATGTGGTTGCACACTAAACATCCTCCCACACTCCAGGCAATTTTTAGGAAGATCGGTGCACCGCAGTTGTTGCAGCCTACCACCCTACCCATTGCTGTCATTGCCCACCAGCGACCCCCATCCTTCCAGATGCAGGATACCAAACACTCCCCCAAGTCTCCCCTCTCCTCTCTCTATCAGTGCAAAACATTTTATTTCCCTTACCTCCTTTGTTGCACACATTTAGATATATTGAGCAACTGCTTTTTATATTCCTATCCACACTCAAAAACAGGCTTTAAGTAGCCATTGCACAACCTTCTTCAAACTCCTACTCCTCCTTTCCCCAATGCAATATCAATGCAAAGAAGTAATAATGAAAGCTCCTAGATTTGCATTTACTTCCCTTCCACTGAGAGAGCAGTCACCTCTTCACTTGCTGCTGTTCCTTTCCTGGTATGCCCCTCCTACTCTACTTTTGTGTGGGACTGTGTCAAATGCCTTGCTAAAGTCTAGGTAGACCATGTTCACAGCCCATCCCTGGTCTATTACTTTGGTCACTCAGTCAAAGAAATCTATTAGATTCGTCTGACATGACCTTCCCGCTGTGAACCCATGCTGCCTTGGGTCCTGTGCCCCACTGGCCTCTAGGTACTCAACAGTTCTTTCCTTCAGAAGTGACTCCATCACTTTCCCTACCACAGAGGTCAAACTGACAGGTCTGTAGTTTGCTGCCTCTGTCTTGGTCCCACTTTGTGAAGGGAATCACATCTGCCTTCCTCCAGTCCTCGGTACCACATCATCCTCCCATGATTTGTTAAAAGAGTAGTCAGTGGTTTCCCAGTCCCCCCTTAATTCTTTTTAGCATTCTGGGGTGAATTCCATCAGGCCCCATTGCTTTGTCCACCTTCAGTTTTGGAGTTCTTGCAGAACCCTTTCTTCTGTGAAAGGACTGGGATCGATTCCCCCAATATCAAAGTGCTTCTGTTAATTGGATTAGGTACTCCCCCTTTGGTGAAAATTGAGCAGAAATATTCGTTCAGTATCCCTGCTTTTCACTGTCCCCCTCTGCCCACCCACTCACCGTTCATTCTATTCAGCCTCACTATTCCTCCCTTTGTCTTTCTACGCTCTCTGATGTACCTATAAAAGGTTTTATCCCCCTTCTTAACCAAGTGGGCTATCTTTTCCTCAGTTTGGGCCTTTGCTATTCTGACTACCCTCCCTGCTTCCTTCTGTCTTAACTGGTACAGCTCTTTGTCCTGCTCCTTTTGCGTTTCCTTATACTTCCTGAATGCTATCTCTTTCTCCCCGACTTTCCCAGCTACCTCTTTCGAGAACCATAGTGGCTTTTTCTTTCGTGTTGATTTGTTTATTGGCTGTACACAAAGGCTTGTTGCCTCTGTGATGGCAGATTTGATGATTCCCCATTGTTGTTCCACCCCTCCTTCTAGCCTGTTTGCTAGTGCTTTTCTGAGGCGCACTCCCATCTTGCCAGAGTCAGCCCTCCTGAAGTCCAGTACCCTCACTTTTTTATGGCTTGACTCTGTTGCTGAGTTTAACGTGAACCACACTGTTTGGTCACTTGTTCCCAGATGGCAACCCACTTATAGATCTGAGATCCTCTCACTGCCCCCATTTGAGAGTACGAGGTCTAAGATTGCTCCCTCACGAGTGGGTTCTGAAACTAGCTGTCTGAGACCTGCCACCTGTAGGGCATTGAGAATGGCCCTGCTCTTGGATGTGGCTGCAGCAAATGTGCTCCAGTTAACATTTGGCATATTCAGGTCTCCCATCAACAGCATCTCCCCTTTCTCTGCCATACTAAGAACGCCTTCTATTATCCTTGTCCATTCCCTCCCCCTGACATGGGGGTCTGTACACAACCCCTGTGTGGATTGTGGTGCCCTTTCCAGCCTCCAAGGTGACCCACAGTGCCTCCTCTCCTCCCTGTTTACTCTTCTGTTCAGTTGCTTTCATCCCTTCCTTTACATAGAGAGCTACCCCTTCCCCTCTTCTTCCCTGCCTGTCTCTCCTGTAGGTTATGTACCCTGGTATGTTAACATCCCAGTCATGGTTCTCTGTGTACCATGTTTCTGTGACTGCTACGATATCCAGGCATCCCTCTTCCATCAAGGCCACCAGTTCAGGGAGCTTGTTCAGACTACAGGCATTGGTACTCATTACCCTCCATTTTCTGATGGCCTTACTCCTTTTTGCCCCATCCCTGTCCTTCTTGCCTTTGTCACTTTCCCCATTTACCCATGCCCTTCTCCCTATCGACACATCTATGTTGGTGTTTACCGCACTTACTACTGTGATTTTTTTTTTTGGTGGGGGGGGGCTAGGATTTCCCTGTTCCTTTCCAGTGTCTCCCCCATTGGCTAGTTTAAATGCTTAACAATGAAGCATTTAAACCTATCAACTAGGATCCTGGTTCCCTTCTCGGACAGATGCAGCCCATCATGCCAGTATAGGCTTGCATCACTCCAAGTGGACCCCCAGTCCCCAATTAAGCCAAATTCCTGAGCTCTGCACCAGTTTTTCAACCACTGATTGAATCCCATGTTGCGGAACACCCTAGCCTCTCCTACGCCATAGATGGGCAGCACCTCCGAGAAGGTTACCATGCGTGCTACTTGTCTAAGGCCCCTTCCCAGTTCCACAAACTCTTCCTACACTGCTCTAATCCCTTTGTTAGCCAGGTCATTTGTCCCTAGGTGGACAGTGACATCCAGCTCCCTCCCCTGTGCAGCTGCTCCGGCAATCCTGAGGATTCGCTCCCTGTCCCTCCAAACCATGGTGCCGGGCAGGCACCTTACCTCCCTCTCCCCTTCCTCCCCCAGTTCTACCTTCCTAACAATGGAGTCTCCCACCAGGAGTTATTTCCTTCCCCTGTGGGGTCCCATGCCACCCTCCTGTGGGTCTCCTTTGTGGAGGTTCCCAGCATCCTCCTTGGTCTCCACTGCGGGTGCCTCCATAGAGGAACCACACTTTGCCAGAATGGTGTAGGAATTGTGGAGAGGTACAACTGGAGGATGGGCCTCTGTTCCACCACCCTCACCCTCCCTGAGCCCACTGTGGTCCAACTGCTCCTCTTTCTTGGCAACCTCTGAGGCAACGGCAGTGGTACTGGTGGTCCCTGGATGGAAGAGGAGGTCCCACAAATCCTGGCCAACTCAGCCTGGAGATGAGCAACCTCCTCCCTCAGCCCATAGAGGTGCCTGCAGATGGGACAACACCGCATCCTCCAGAACGTCTCCCGGAAGACTGCTGCTCCACAGCCACTGCACTGCACCACTCCCATCATGTCTTATTTCTGGCCCATTAACTGTTGTTTGGAAGCCTTACTCTTTCCTCCTTTTTTTTTTCCTTCTCTCTCTACTTACTTTCTACCTTTGTGCCCTTTATGCTCCTGATTGTCCTGTTCTGAGAGAAGAAGATCCTGTATTTCTCAGTAGATTCCTTACTTGCTCAGAGGCAGACCTCCAGTAGCTAGAGGGGGCCGGAGAGCTATTCTTGCCCTTCTAGGATGGTGGGTCTTTGGTGGCTCTGTGATCACTCACTTCCTGCTCCCAAACAGGAAGTTCCTGTTGTCAGTCAAATCCTGTGCCTATAAAAGTAGAACTAGCTTTGGGAAGGAGGGCAATATAGTCCCAATAGAGAAGTCCAGTCACACAGCACTCCTTCCTCCTGGTGTCTTCTGCCAAGCTTCTATATATAGCGGGATGCGTGCATCCATGCAGGTTTTATTTAGGTCATTAATGAACAGGCTGAAGAGTAGGGGACCCAGTATTGATCCCTGGAGAACCCTTACCGTCAGTGCCTTGGAGTTTGATTGGATGCCACTGAATTTGTTTTTGGTTGCAGTCTCAGATAGTTCTGAAACCAATCTACTGTGTACCATGCTAGGCCAGTCGCTGCAAGTTTTTCCATAAGTAGCCTGCGGTTTACAAGGCGAAATGCTTTGGTAAGGTCAATGAAGATTGACCCAACCATTTTCGCCTTTGTCAAATGACTCATGTTGTGAGTTGATGAATTCAAGGAGGGCCGAGATGGTGGTGTGCGTTCTTCGCTTCCTGAGGGGGTGCCCAGCCCACCTATGTCCCAGGTGGGATGGTCCCCATGCTACCCAAACTTGGTACTCTGCTTCCTTGCCATGCTTGGTAGTCCCCCTCCAGCTGCCCTGTCAGAACCTTTCGCTTGGACCCTCCAGTGACTGCTACAGCCCCTACCAAGGAACCCCTGCTCCTTCAGGCTCGCCCTTGAACTCTCCTTTCCTGTCTGAACTCTCCTGTGTGTCTTCCTGTCCCTGGCCTAGTCCCCCACCCCCCAAACTAAGGGCAGAGTGTGGTGCAAGACACTCAGTGCTGTGACGGATACTGCTAGTAACAACCCTGCCCCCTACCTTGTTGAGGGGTTGTTAAACATGCATCAAATCCACATCAAAATTATTGTGTTTTTCAAGAAGTGAAGTGTGTCTGAAGAGTTGCTTTCATCAGGCCATGCACCACAGGGCTTCATGACTTGTTTCTTTCCTTGTCACACCACAGGCACACGTCTGTTTGGGAATGAATGGTCAAGGGTTCTGCCTGTGCTGTTAGATATTTAGTCTTCAACTTCTGTAACGTTTAATGCAAGATAACAACCGTTTTTTATTCTGGTAGTGTTAGGCTGTCACTCATCTTCCTAGCACCCTGAATCTGTTTTTGTCTGAGGAATAGGCTGATGAGGCCCCTCTCCCGGAAGGAGGCTGCTCAGTAACTGTGCGGTGGATGATGCGTAAGGAATAAGACATTATGAAGTATAGTTTGTGACCTGATAAGCGCACGCCCCAGGTGCATTGTGAGGCGCTTGCACAGAGTGCCTTTAGCACCTGGGAAGTGCTCTTACCAGGCCATAAACCACACCTTGGAATGCCATATTCTGCTTATAAAATGGGTCCACTAAGGAAAAAAATTGACAAAACTATTAAAAATTCAGTAATCCAAATAAAAGCTGTTAAACTGTAACAAATATTTTATTAGAAAAGTAGTCCCTGTAGTTTAATAAAAAGGCACTAGAGGGCGTCTGTATGTGCCCCCACAAACTTCCTCAAGAATAGCATTGTTCTCTCTCCTAAGCTGGTCTTTGGGCTTCCATACAAATGGTATGTACCTCCTGATGCAGATATGCATGCAGGAACTAAGCTCTGCAACTGGGGATATCCAGCCTTTCACTTCCTGTTTCCACCAATTTACCTCCTGCCTTCCAACTAGCAAGTACTCTGCAGCAGAGCTCTGTCACCATGTGGCAGGGCTAAAGACATCCGACTATAAGTCACAAAATTTAATTTCTTATTGGGATTGCTGAAGAAATGCAGCACTTTAGAGCACTCCTGCGTGGGTCCCATTCTCAGCCTTGCAAGCTGCACCGAGTTGCCCCACTTTACCGCAGAGGTTTTTCCTGCGATTCTGGGCTCAACCCAGTGTTTATTTTAGCCTTGGAGTTTGTCAACTGGTGGATGCTGTCAACGGATGCCATTTTTTCGGCACTTGGACATTAATAGCACCTCAGTGCTCTGAGAGGATTCTCTCCTCGTCGACGGCAGTGCCGGTTTTCTCCCGATGGCTGGCTTCCTGACACTTTCAGCCACTTGTCGACGGAGGGCCTGCAACTCTAATCCAGCCGCTCGTCGATATTCTAGTGCTCTCTTGTCGAAGAGCGCGGCAGTTCACCAGGAGTGCTGCTCAGGACATAATGGAGCTTCTCACCTGTGCTGCAGGCTGTCTCCCCCTCCACACCACTAAGGAGCAAGAAAGCATTAACTAATCAGGACCAAGGCAGCAGTTTAAGCAGCTTTTTGCCCTTTAAAGCCCAGCAGCAGTGTTCCATCAGAGCTTCTGCATTCTTCCAGACAGCCTCCCATTTTATCAGGAAACCTCTTTGGGGGGGGTATGCTGAATCAAAGGGGATTAGAGCCATTTTCAGTCATGGCCTCAGACAAGCCTGCCAGGGGCAGAAAATGCCAGCATTGCAAATACCCACTTTTAATTACTTTTGCAGGTTTGCTGTGCCTGAAGTGTGAGAAGGCAGCGTCTGCAACTATGGAGGATATGGTGGAGCCCTCCCATGCCTCTGATCAGACTGATAGCCAGCAGACAGACAGGTCTGAGCAGGTAGCAGCCACTAAATTTGAGAGAGCAGTGGCCACCAGGGAGACCCAGCAGTCCGCAACTCCCTCTCTAGCCCCAGACCTCATAGACAAACTAAATTGGGCCTTGGCACTGTACCCTGCATGCTTTGACTGGCAGCTTTTGGGGTCACCAGATGTATGACTTGACCAGAAAGTGAAAAGAAAGAAGACCCCGTCCCTGTCCTCATCTAAAGAGGAATAGCTGTCCTAACATTGCTATGATAAAAGAAAGAAATCCTGATACAGGAGCAGATCCTCGGATGAGGAGGATTGGCATTCCTCACGCCACAAGTGGGGAAAAAAATATCTAATTTCCGTAGCAGATCTAGGAGCACCCACAAGGGGAAGCATCACAGACACTATTACCCGGGCTCCTCAGACTCAAGTTCTTCTTCTCCAGAAGAGGGGGAGCTAGTGGACTTATCCTCGGACTTGGATGACTCCCCATCCAGAAACGTTTACCTGGAGGATCTAGACTTTTTCGTCAAGAAGATCGTAGCTGAAATTCATCTTTATTCTTCTCCACTGGCTCCAGCACAGCCAAAACTGGCCTTTCGCCTGGCATCTGCCGCCAAACCGGCCACAGCCTTCCCTATTCCTCCAGGCATAGAGGACTTGCTAAAGGAGGAATGGCAGGGTCCAGAACGCACCTATCCAGTGCCCCGGTGGATCTCTCAGCTCAAGTTTGACAAGAAACAATCTGAAAAGTGGCTAGACTGCCCCAGAATCAACCGTTTAATTTCGAACCTCACCAAGAAAACAGTCATCCCAGCCGATGGAAGGGCATCACTCAGGGACCCAGTGGACAGGAAAGTGGATGCTTCACTCAAGAAAGCCTTCCAAGCATCAGCAGCATCTCAAGGTGGCAGCTGCCAATCTGTTTTTTGGCCCGAGCCGCTCTGTTCTGGGCCTCAGAATTGGCTTTTAATTCATTGAGGACCAAGAGAAGAACAAAGCTGTTATTCATCAGCTGCAGTTAATGAGTTTGGCATTAGCTTATGCAGCAGAGGTATCAGAGGAGGTGGTCAGATGCGCCGCTCAGACCACGTTTTATCAAACTTCGACTCACCGCAACCTATGGCTTCAGGCCTGGCAAGCAGACACCTCTTTGAAGAGCCATCTGGTAAATGCCCCCTATGAAGGTAATCTGTTTGGCTCAACTCTGAAGGAGGCGGTGAAGGAATCTGGAGAGACAGCTAAGGTGCATATGCCCCAGTCACGAGGCAGGGCAAATCACGGTCCTCGGGCCCCATACTCAGTTTTTGTGACCAAGGTTACAACATGGGTCAAAACTCTAATTTCTCTGGAAAAAGAACATGGTTCTCCTCGCATAACCAGTGTAACTTCAGAGGAGGCGGATCCTGTGTCGGTGGTGGCACCTGAGACCCCAGGAACAGCAACAAGAAGTTGCAATGAAGCTAGCTGGGCCCCTCCTGGAGTAGAGAGCAGACTTTCATTTTTTTTCTCGAGGAATGGGTCCAAACCATGTTGGACAGATGGGTCATGGACATTACCAGCAGGGATTACCTAAAAGAATTCCAATCTAAGCCCCCACTGCCTCATGTGGTGCCCTCCCCTATCTCGGGCAACACGTCCAAAAGACAGGCTATGCTACAGGCCATGACAGACCTTCTTCAAGCAGGAGCTATAGGGGGAAGTCCCCCCTCCAACAGAGATCAGTTTGGGGGGGGGGTTCTACTCCCTATTCTTCATCATGCCAAAACACACGGGGATTCAGGCCAGTCCTAGACCTCAATTCCCAAATCATTTTGTCCGCAGCAGACCCTTCAAGATGGAAACTTTGTCGTCAATCATCAGGGAGTTGCAACAAAGAGATTTTCTGGCATCCATCGATCTGCAAGATGCCTATTTGCATATTCCCATCCAGGAACTACACAGACAATATCTCAAGGTGGGTGAGCATCACTTCCCATTCAAAACACTTCCATTCAGGCTTTCTTCAGCTCCAAGGCGCTAGTAATGTTCATAGCTCACCTTCGGAACCGAGGGATACAACTGCTTCCCTTACTTGGACGATATTCTCATCAAGGCCCCGTAGCTCGACCAAGCAGTACAAGCAGTGGTGGCGTAGTCCGGTGCCTGTCGGCACACGGATTTGTCATTAACTGGAGAAAAAGTTCCCCAACTCCAAGCCAGACCTTGAAACACTTCGGGGCAGACTTTATGACACAAGTCAACAAGGTCTTCCCCAGAAGCATAATTCAGGGACCTGCTGAAGCTCATCAAGAAGTTTCCTACAGCTCCTCAGCTGCTGGCTCACTCCTTCATGCAGCTATTTGGGACTCTAGTATAATCGCTGGCAGACTGTCTCTTGGGCCCTAGTCCACATGTGGCCCATTCAAGCACACTTGCTCAGGCTGTGGTCCCAGTCCAGACACAGCCAGCACAAACGGATCCCAGTTTCTCAACAGAGAAAAGCTTCCCTCCAGTGGTGGACTTGTAGGTCAAATGTCATGAGGGGCCACAAGTTTGGCCATCCACACCGAATCACGACTGATGCCAGCCTCAGGGGCCGGGGGGCTCACTTGCATCAGCTGTCCGCTCGGGGCAAGTGGTCGCTGTTAGAAACAAGGTACAGCATAAACGTCCTTGATATGAGAGCGGTATGCCTAGCCCTGATACACTTCGAACAGCAAGTTCTCAATTAGGACATACTGATTCTAACAGTCGAACAACAATGGCATACATCACCCATCAGGGCAGAACAAGAAGCTCAAAAATGCTATGGGAGTCCCTTATTTTCTTTCAATGGGCCGAGCACCACCTGGCAAGCATAGAGGCAGTATACATTCCAGGACAGGAAAATGTCACAGCAGACTGGCTCAGTCGCCAAGATGTTCTACCAGGGGAATGGGAGCTGAAGGACACTGCCTTCCGGGTACATGACAGTTAGCTCCTGTCAATACGCTCCTTACATATTTGCTCCCGACAACTCGCTCCTGTCAAACTCGCCCCCTCTCTAACTTCCTCCCACTCAAGCTTGCTCCCGCTCCCGCTTTGACCTTTCCTTGCAGACAGAAGCAGAAATGGTTTAACTGCTGCAGAATTTGTTCAGTTCTGTATTAAGCAGTGAATGAAATAATTCTGCAGCACAAGCAAAATCAGCAGCATTTAAGCAGTGAATGAAATAATTCTGCATCACAAGCAAAATCAGTAGCACTGTAAATCTGTGTGACAAGTAGTCTGGAGCACATAATATTCCAGTTAGTTAATTCCTAAACTGCCGATGTGGACTGTGACCATCAGAGAGCTAGGACCAAAAGCAACACAAACGAAATCAGCAGCATTTAAGCAGTGAATGAAACTCGCCCCCTCTCAAACTCGCTCCCGCTTTGACCTTGCCTTGCAGACCGAAGCAGAGATCGTTTAACTGCTGCAGAATTTGTTCACTACTGTATTAAGCATTTAAGCAGTGAATGAAATAATTCTGCAGCACAAGCAAAATCAGCAGCATTTAAATGCAAACGAAATCAGCAGCATTGGTAGCACTGTAATTCTGTGTGACAAGTAGTCTGCTGAAATTAATTTCTTTTAAACAAAGTTGTGCTGCAGAAAATCCTCTGACCTTGCCATGCAGACCAAAGCACTGTAATTGACTGAATATGCACAAGATGCTGAATTTGCACTAAAGTGCAAGTACTTGCCTGCTTTGTCTTTCTACCCCCCTGAACAAGTGGTGCCAAGATTTGAAGAAATAACTGATGAAGACTTAAATATTTTTCCACCAGAGCTTGAGCCCATTATAGATTACTTCGAGGACACTTGGGTGGGAAGAAGAAATAGAAGGGGCACTGGCCGTCGGCCACCACTATTCAGTATTGAGCTGTGGAACAATGTTGTAGAAGCATTTCATCGAGGTATGCAGAGCATACTCTCTATGGCTCACCCAACATTGTGGAAGTTTGTAGATGGTATCCGGGGAATACAAAAAAAAGGGATTCCGAGATAGAACAACTTATTGCTGGTAATCCACCTATAGGATCTCTCCGAGTATACAAGGACAGTGTTGATAGACTGAATTTTATTCTTGAAAAATTCGAGGATCGTACTACGGAGGAATTCCTCCGGTGTTTCATACTGCTTTGATTATTAATTTTGTTTTTAATATAGTTTGATGCTTTTATGGATTACTTTTGATTTTAATATTGGACTGAATAAAGATTCCCAATCCACCATCACTAAAAAGGTAAGTCACCACTTCATCATTATTAAATGCTGCTGATTCTGTTGCCTCGTTTTATTTATTCACTGCTTAAATGCTGTTGATTTCGTTTGTGATGCAGAATTATTTCGTTCACTGCTGAAAATGTAATAACGAAATGCCACCTTTTGGTACTAGCACTGTGAGTTTGTTCGCTTCTTAAATGCTTAAGTGCTGTTGATTTCGTTTGTGTGGCTTTTTGTCTGATGGCCAAAGTCCAGTTTAGGAATTACAGTGCTGTCAGGGAGCGTATTGTCGGGAGCGGGTAATTCAAGGAGCGAAATGATGCGGGATGTATTGTCGGGAGCGAGATATCGGGGAGCATATTGTTGTACTCCCCTGCCTTCCACATCTTGACAGAACAGTGGGGTAATCCTCAGATCTTTTTCCCTGCTGGTGAAACTCCCAAGGTAAAGCAATTCTGCTCCCTGGCAAGGATGAACTAACTGTGGCTCAGGATGCCTTTTCCCTAGACTGGGGTCTGTTTGGTCTCCTGTATCCCTTTCCTCCAATTCCGCTTCTACCCAGAGTCCTACACAAAGTGGCCCCGATGGCCTCGTCACCCATGGTTCCCGTTTCTTATTCATCTTTCAAGGCGACCACCTCTAATCTTCCAGATCAGCCCAGACCTTCTCCATCAGGGTCCAATACTGCACCTCAGTCTGACAACCTCTCCCTCTCGGTCTGGAGATTGAGCAGGAAACTTTGAAAGAGCTAGGCTACACAGCCCCTGTTATTGAAATGATGGTGAACTCGCGTCGCCCCTCTTCCTCAAAAGTGTATTACAGGATTTGGAGGAAATTCTTGTTCTGGCTCCAATCCAAACACATACAGAGCCAGCCAATGTCCTTAACGGTACTATTGCAGCCCTTAAATTTTGTTTCAGCAAGTGCTGGCTCGGAGGCAGATTGGGGAGCTTGCTCTTCGTTGCGTGCTTTAGGCCACTTCGAGGTCTTGTCTTTGACTGGAGTCGGTGTTGGGGTGTGCTTTAGCGGTGGCTTCCCCAGCTCTGTGTCCATTCTGTCGGACAATTTGCGGGTAACAAAGGGGCTCTCGTTCACCAGACGGCACTGAGAAACCTTTTTAATGATAATTTTGCGAGGTGATGAGCTATTTAAGTAATTTCTAGCAGGTGTGGTGGGGGAGCCATCTAAGCAGGCATCTCAGCAGGCAGCCATCACACCGGAAGTCCCATCCCTCATGCATCTTACAATGAAGGTCACTTTTCTCATAGTTATTACTTCAGCCAGGAGAATCAGTGAGCTAGGAGCCTTATCCACCCTAAGAGCTGCATACTGTTTCATCAGGACTCTGTGGCACTCCGAACAGATTCAGATTTTTTGCCAAAAGTTATGTCTCCATTCCATTGTAATCAGGAGTTGATTCTGCCTTCCTTCTGCCCACTCCCATAAAATGAAAAGGAAAGGGAATTTCATAGGCTGGACTCTAAGAGCGGTGAAAATGTATATTAAAAGAATGGATTCTATTCAAAAAAACTTCAGTTTGTTCTTTCTAACTACAGGTTAAAATATGGGTAAAAAAGCTTTGAATGACACTCTAGTCAGATTGATCCGTTCTGTCATCACCAGTGTTTATGATCAGGCTGGAGTAATCTTGCCTGGCCCAGTAAGGGCCCATTCTACCCGGGCTATGACCACTTCATGGGTGGACTTCAGAGAAGCATGTCCAGCAGACTTTTGCAGGGCGGCCACTTGGTCATCCATTCACATGTACACAAAATTCTACGAACTGGATGTGACTGCCTCAGCGGAGGCGTCCTTTGGCCGCCAAGTTCTTCAGGTGGTGGTGGGCCCTTAAGGGCACATACATTCTTCCCAACCGGGATATATGGGGATGTACTGCCTTTGTGTACCCCGTTTTGTATGGAAGCCTGGAGACCAGCTTAGGAGAGACAAAGCGAAATTTAAATACCTGTAAATGTTCTTTCTCCGATGGTTGGTCTCCGGGCTTCTGCTTCCCTCCCAGAATGTATA
Organism: Neoceratodus forsteri; assembly: GCA_016271365.2. Classification (NCBI taxonomy): domain Eukaryota; kingdom Metazoa; phylum Chordata; order Ceratodontiformes; family Ceratodontidae; genus Neoceratodus; species Neoceratodus forsteri. The sequence goes on along the minus strand of CM028132.1, from coordinate 1,167,342,417 downwards.
AAGTTGGCCAGTTGGTCATGAATGGCTTAAAGGCCACCTAAACACAATGCTAAGGGGGACTCCGTTCCAGAAACCCTCTCGTGGAAGCAGAGCAGACAGGGAGAGGTTCTGAATAATATGAGGCATTACCTTAAAATCGGTAGTCTTAATACATTGTCGGCAACTTTTTTTAAAATGCTGAACCCAGGAAATGTTTTTCCAAGATCGTGCCGATCGGAGGCTAAGGCTACTGCAAATGTGCAGAGCGATGATGTCATCTTAGCAAGTTCGGTCGTCTCCAGTATTCATTCCCTATGGAGCCTTCTACACTACGTGTAAAATTACAGGTATATGTGTACTTGTCATCGTTTCTGTTAGTTAACATGTACAGTGCACTCTACTGTACATGCTAAATAACATTATATGCAAAAAAGGGGGCTTGCAGGCAGCGGGGGAGATGCTACATGTGGAGTGCCACCTGCGATTGAAGCCAGGGCACAGTAGCACTTTCACGGGGGCATTCATCGAATCCCTTGGGCTCCCAGCAGTTACCGCTACCTAGGCCATCAGCTCCACTACTCTGGCGACAGTGTGCCCAGGCCATCGATGAGCTCCTTGAACTCTCAGCTCGTCGACGGAGGCCTCATTGAACTAGCGGTTTGACTATCAGGCCGTTCAGATGCACAGTTCAATTTCCAATATTTCTACCAGGGCAAAAAGCACTTTCAGGGAGCATTTTTTCCATTGACAAGAACTTTAGAGGGATCAGCATGTCGATGGAGGCAGCATAGAGCACAGCTAGTCTGGCGGCAGTCTGCCCAGGCCATCGACGAGCTCCTTGGGCTCTTAGCTCATCGATGGGGGGCCTCATTCAACTAGCGTCTCTACTAGCAGGTCGTCCAGGTGCACAGCTCGTCGACGAGCACTGGTATCAAATGCTTGTCCACAGAGACAACTACCAGGAGCGAATGGGGGAGGCTTCAACAGGCAATTAATGGCAGGCACTCCCTACATTTTCACAGTGATAGCTGCAGGATAGAACCCTGAGGCCTCCCCCCAAATAAAGGAACCACCATCTTGGGCAATATGCTTAGGGTTAACAAAGGCTTGCAAGCAAGGAGTCCTGGTAACCTGACACTGGAGTTTAAATCTCTGCTCCCAACCCCTTTTCGGATTTGAGAACCAGACCACAAGTGCAAATCAGGGAGTCTGTTTCAGGATGCGGGTCCTATCCCTAGCACATGGACTACTCGATTTCGTGGATTATGGTACTGGCATGGGGTGCCTAGCTGTACCCGCCAGCAACCGGGGATAACATACTCCCCAGTGTGTCCTAGGATAAGCCTGGCAAAATTCTACCTAGATCCCTCACAGTTGTCCTCCCACACTGCTCTCTATGCTTATAATCTAGAACGTATCAGCTGCTAGGTTCACCCAGAGTTCGACAAAAAGCATTCAGAAACCGGACCAGGCCGCCACAGAATGGGCTCTCTGGTTTTGAACCCGGAGCCCCATGGGACCCAATGGTCAGGCAAGTGGAGGTATCTCTAGAACAGACCGTTCAGGTGTCTGCAACATCACTCATGGCTGTGACGGCCAATCTTTTCTATTTAGCTATGGCCAATCCTTTCAAGTTCCATTAAAAAAAAAAAAAAGTTGGCCTGGCAGCTACTTCAGCTCTTGCGTCTGGCCTATGCTTGCTTGTCGTCATGCCACAGTACAGCAGCCAGCCGTGCAGCAAATTCCAGGTCTTAGCAAACCTCAGTCCCGTGCACCTCTGCAAGCGGATGCATCTTCAGAAATTCACCTGGTTAATGCACCATATGAAGGAAATCTGCAGTGCGGATTCGCCCTCAAAGAGGTGAAAACGGAATTGAAGGAAAATGAGAAGGTATGCATGCTGCATCAAGGAACAGAAACAAATCATGGTCACCAGGCTCCTGAAAGGATTTTTGTGCCCATGACTACAGCAAAGGACAGAATGAAACTTCGGTAGGAAAACTCTCATGGTTCTCCTCCCGTAACCAGTGTAACTGTAGGGGAGGATGAGGTGGCACCTGAGGGTGCAGCAACAAAAAGTCGCAATGAAGATCTCTGACCCATCCTCGAGTGAAGGGCAAACAGGTCCTTATCAAGACATACAAAGAGATTCGGAACATAGTGCATCACCGATACCCAAAGAAATTCAACTCATAGCCACCATTGGCCTCACATTGCTCCCTTGTCAATTTCTACCAGTAGACTGGCAATGTCCCAAGCAATTACAGTCTTGGCAAAGCTCTAGCAATTACTAATATTCTTCCAGCAGGGGCTAACGAGCAGGTTCCCCCTCAGAGTGGAATAGGGGCGTTTCCTCACTCTTTATCATAATCCTCGAAGGCACGGCAGGATTCAGACCAGTCTTGGACCTAAAATTTGGGCACCGCTTTACGCGCAACAGCTCCGTCAAGATGGAAATGCTATCCCCTACAATCAGGAAATTGTACCAGGGGGATTGTCCTGGCATCTATAGATTGACAAGATTCTTATCTGCTCATACTCATCCGGGAGTAGTACAATATATCAGGTTCAAGTGAGGGAAACCTCACTTTCAATTCACAACGCTTCCCTTCGAGCCCAGAGGGTTGGACAAGGCCATATCATAGGGGCGGTATTTGCTCCTAGTGACAGAATCGCTCGCCTCACACAACTAGGATACAGCTCTTCCCCTACCTGGTCAACATTCTCCAAGGCCCTACAGTTCGATCAGGCAATGCCAGCAGTAGTGGAGGTCATCCAGTGCCTCTCTAGGCACGGATTTATCTTGAACCAGAACAAGGGTCCTTTATTTCAGCCCCACTCCCCTACCCTATGTGGAAGCAGGCCTCGAAACACAAGTCAGGTGTTTCACACAGAAGGGAAATCAATGGACCTCCAGAGCCTCTTCAGCGTTTTTCAATCCGCTCACCTCCTGATGGCTCACTGTTACATAAAGCTCATAGGGGACATGCTGTCCCTCATAGACGTGGTCTCCTGGGCACGGACATGTCCTTCTTCGTAGACATACTCTCCTGGACCCTAATTCACAGGCAGCCCATCCAGGTAAGCACTCTCAACCTGTGATATCAATCTAGAAATCCAGGGATGGCAAGAAACAAAAGTTTCCAATTCCTCGGCAGGTGGAGCATTTCTTCATTGGTGGGCTTGGAGGACCAATATTGTGAGAGTTCGCAATGTGTGGCTTCCTCACTGAGCAAGAATTACTAACGTTGACTGCATAGGAGGCTGGGGAGATCTAGGTTAGGTCTCTGCATTAGGCAAGTGGTCTCTGTCAGAGTCCAGATCCAGCATAATGGACAACTGATCAATGATAACTTTTATATTGATCACCGGGGTTGAACAAGGAGCTCATGGATACACAAGGATTTCCTTCTGCTCATTTAGTGGGCCATACAGCGCCTGCCAACCTGATGGCAGTAACATTCCATCTCTGAATAACATCCTGGCAGACTGGCTAAGTCGCAAGGACTTCCTACCAGGGGAATGGGAGCTGAAGGACGATGCCTTCAGCACCCCTCCAGTAGATCTCTTCACCTGTCGACAAAACTCCCATATGCTTTTTTCCCAATTCTGCTACTCTCCAGGGTCCTGCACAAGGGAACTGTGGATCCGGCAGAACTGTTGTTGGCCTGACCATACTGGCTCAGGTGTCCATGGTTCATTTGTCAAGGCAACCTCCAACAAGATATCACTCAGCCGAAACCTTTTACACAGGCCCGGTGCTGCATTTCAGTCTCTGCAGGTTATATCTCTTGGCAGGGAGATTGATCAGAAGTCTGTCAAGGAGCTAGGATTTATTCCTTCTGGAATCGAAATGATGCTTCCTTTTTATCTTGTCTAATTCAGAATATTGCACAGATTCTTTTTCTGGCTTCAGTCACAACAAATGTCGACTAGACGATATCCCTACTCCTCATTCTTCAATTCCTCTAAAAGAATTCGAGAAAGAGCTACAACCAGCCTCCTGGTGGGTTCAGATTCCACATTGGGAGCACTCTTGTTGATAGATGCAGGAGAGTCCTTGTGGTCTCCTTCCCATGTGAGATGATTCCTGAGGGCAGCAACTTTAAAACTCCCTTCAATCCAGCTGGAGACTCAACTTGGTCAGAGAGGCATCCCTCATACACCTGACGACGAAAGTCACCTTTCTCATAGCTGCCTCTTTAGCCAGTCGCATCAGTGCACTTGGAGATATCTTCCACAAGGATCCTCGTACAGTACTTTTTGTATAGTTATTCGTAAGGATTCGATGGTCCTCTGATTAGATACAGATTTCTTTTACCGAAGGTAATGTTTCCTTTTTTTCGGCAACCAAGGGTTGAGCCTTCCTTCCTGCTACCCTTCTCCCAAATATGACAAGGAGAAAGAATTTCATGCTCTGGATCCTAAAACAGTGATGAAGCACTGCCTTAAAAGAGCAGAGTCCATTCGTAAAGCTTCCAGATTATTCGTCCTCACCAAGCACAAAACCATTAAAAGAGAGGCTTCTAAACTCTCTATTGTCAGATGTATTTATTCATCCATAACCACTACCATCCAGCAAGCGGGATGCCTTTACCTGAACCAATTAAGGCACCCTCAGCCAGGGTCTCGGGGGTGGACTTTAATGAACCCTCTCTGGTTGGCTTATGCAGGGCGGCTGTTTGGCCACCTGTTCACACCGTATCCAAACTCTACCAGCTGGATTTGTCCACCTCGACCGAGGCTTCTTGGTTCTTCAGGAGGTGGTGGTCCCTTAAGGGGCATTTACATTCGTCCCACCTGGGAAGCCAGGGGATGTACTGCTTTAGTATATCCCAGTAGTAATGAATCCCTGAGACAAACATAAGGAGAGAGAGAGAAAACAAAATTTAAATACCTGTAAATTTTCTTTCTCCGACTGCTGGTCTCCGGGATTCTTCCCTCCCAGAGTGTAATAAGCTGGCGGTCAGCTGGCGGAATGTTTGAGATAATGTTGTCTCTTTCTGTTTCCAAGTTTATATAGTACTACCAGGTTGGAACTGCTTTGGGAAGAACTGGTGGTCACAGGAAGTGGGAGAGAGGATGTCCAGGCTGCAGAGTTTTGTGTTCCTGCCTGTCACGTGGCAAGAGGAGGTACCTCCCAGTAGTAATGAAGCCCAGAGACCAGCAGTCTGACAAAGGAAATTTACAGGTATTTAAATTTTGTTTTACCGGTAGTGTGACTACCAGGTCAGTCTCTCACAACTGTTAAGCTTTATTTATGTTGTGCTCCTGAATATCCCAACCTAATAGAAAAACTAGTCTTAGATTGTGATTTGAAAGCTGCGTTCCCGCAGTACGTGCGATGTTCTTTTGATAGCAGTGGGTTTTCTGAACCATTGCAGCACGGTTCTGATTTTATTTATTTATTTTTTTGAATGTTTTTGCTGAGAGGTGAGGATCATAATGCTGTGCATTTCAAAAGGGTAACAGTTTCGGTGTGTCGATGGGTGGTAATGTTGCATACTTGCTTGTATGTGTTGGGGGGCGGGGGGGTGACTGTTTTACAGCTCAGTCAGACAGGTCCATGTAGTTTTGAAATGCGGATGTTGGCACCGTGAGGCATAGCGGATTTTTGTTGTGGAGTGTCCTGACTGGCTGAAGACGTGCCGGTTGGCACAATATGCTCACACAGCCATTCGTACCTCTCAGCCAGTCAGGACCCAGGAAACTCCAGACTCATTTTATAAGAAAGGATAACAGGACTTCATCTGCCTGATTCCAAGGCCAATCCCCAAATTCCTACCACCTCCTTAGCACCGTCCGATGCCCACACACATCTGATACTCAGTAGCTCTTTCATATGTCTCTCAGTGCTGCTAGAGAATGCCTGGAGAGCGATGTAGGCATTCCCTCCATTTTTCAAGTAGTGTGTCCACTGGGATGCCTTCTCTTTCTCTCCCATTCCAGTGCAGCCACCCTGAGCTCTTGTCATTGCTCTACATTGCCAACAAAATAGTGGCTAAACTACAATTAAATTTCCATTAACAGCCAGTTTGGCTATCTGAAAATCAAGCAGATAAATTTTAAAAAGTATGCAGATGTAAAATGTACATTTTGTCTACCTGGAATTTGGTTTTGGCCAGTTATATTTTAATTGGAGGGGCGCTGTACAATAGGCTGTCCTGCTTTCATCTTTAGCATATGTCACAAGCTGCCAGAAAGCATACCCATTTTAAAAATAATCGGTTTCAGAGTTAGAAGAACTTGGTTACTCCGGGAGGGTGGGGCAGGCATGAGAAAAGGTGCGAGTGGACTTGTTTTCAAATAATAACATTGCAGAGCTTGTCAGTTATATGTTAAAGGTCATTTATAGAGAATACATATGCCTGTCACTTAAAACTGAGCCCTTGCCGGTGCATGGTGGGGAGGGTATGTGTGGTGCACATAAGGCTGAGCCCTTGCCAGTGTATAGTGGGGGGGAACGTGTGGTGCACTTAAGGCTGAGTCCTTGCCAGTGCATAGTGGGGAGGGAACGTGTGGTGCACATAAGGCTGAGCCCTTGCCAGTGCATAGTGGGGCGGGAACGTGTGGTGCACATAAGGGCTGAGCCCTTGCCAGTGCATAGTGGAACATGTGGCAATGTTCACTAAAGGCTGAGCCCTTGCCAGTGCATAGTGGGGCGAGAGCGTGTGGTGCACTTAAAAGCCCATCCAGACAAATCTGATAGTTTAGTTGCTTTTTTTTTTTCATATCTTTATTTTCTGCTCCTGCAGCTCGGCCTGCCATACATCCAGCTGCCGTTCTCTCCCCATCCAGCCTGCAGGCTCACTCGCATCTGGCTGGCACACAGCGTACCTGCAGAGTGGTCCCCACTCCCTCTTGCCGGCTGGGATCCAATACCGGAGCGCGATTCCATGACAGGCCCACTGGGTAGAGAGGCCTGGCCATCAAGCTGCCTGGCCGACCTGCCATTATTGTCCGATTTCTTTTTTTCTTTTTTCACCCGCTGAAGTACAGACGTGCAGTGACATCCAGGCACTGCATGCCGATGTCCGCCGTGCCTCAACCCCTGATTGCGCTGCTCCTGCAGTGCCCCTGATTTTATACTAAGGTGAAATGGAGCCAAGAAAAGGCCTTCAAACAACATGAAGTCTTGCTATATTATTACATATGCAGTTTGACCCAGCCTTCGAACTGCTCCGGAGGTAAAAAGAGTTAAGTTTCCATGCCAGGCATGGAATCTTGAGCGTGAGCTCGGTTGAAAACTCTGTCTGTTGTTCTTCAAACTCAAACTGTCAGATTCTTTACTCTGCCTCACTGAACAGTCGCTCCGGAGATTTCTCCTACTGCTGGGTTCATTTTATTGGTTAAAAGTGTCTTTTTCTCGGTTTTTAAACTGTATTTTGTCTGAATTTAAACATAACCGGTCAGTTCAACTCTCTCTGTGGTATACGTAAGTAATAGATAGGTTTTACATTATTTCTGTGTGGAACTTGTAAATGGTATTATCGGTTCGGTTTGAACCGATCAGGTTGTTGTAAAACTTCATTAAAATTGCATTTAGAGTGCGGTTCCCGGTTCTTATCGGTTCTAAAAAAACTGGATTTCATTACGTTTTTTTCCACGACCTGTGACGCGGTTGGGAACCGATAAGGGTGTCTTGCTTGGCGGATTGCCATTAACGGGCAAGTTTTTGGTTAGGCTGGCACTATATCTGAGAAACCCAAAAGAAAAACCGGGCCCACTGGGTTTCAACACTGTAGTGTCTGTGGGGAAGCCTTTGCCAAGGCCGACCCACACACCACGTGTCTATTGTCTGGGGTTTGACCACCTCAATGCAGACTGCCTGATTTGCAAGAATTTCCCTGCAGCTACCCTGGATAAGAGAGTTGGTAGGCTCAGGGAATGAGAGGCCAAGAAGTCCGCTGACCCAGATGGCCAGCCCGGTTCGGTGCCAACCGAATCAGAGGGAGTGCCTTCTGACCAGGGCGAGACTTCCTCGGGCAAAAGGAGAGCTGACTTGGAGGAGTCTGTCCCAGCTAAAAGGACTAGAAAATCAGCAGGTGTGGAGCCAAAAATCCTTTCTCCAACTGTTGCAGAGATAGCCAAAGCAATCAAGATTGTCCAGTCGCTTTCCCCGGTTCCGACCGAACCGGCACCAACAGGTAAGCGGTCGGTTCGGTTGGTGCCACCGGTTCAGGATTATGAAATAAGAGTTTTATGAACCGGAGGAGGGGGAGGAAGATTATGAGGAGAGTGAATGTGATTTTGAGAGTCTGGATGTGCCCATTGAACTGGACATCTCCCCAGACAGACCTCTAGGAGTATCTCCCCCTAGGCTTTCTGAGTCCCCTTCTCATTTTATGTTTTATAAAAAAGTGGCTGAAACCCTCCAGCTCCCTGTGGAGGAAGCTGTGGATGACCAGGAGGAGCCTGACTATGTGGAAATGATGGATATCCCAGAGTCTAGGAGATTGTCTGTTCCCTTACATAAATCTTTCAGGAAACAGACAGTAAAAATTTTAAAAGCTCCTCACACTATACCTCCTGTGGATAAAAAAATGGACAGGAGGTACACATTGTCAGGCTCTGATACGGAGTTCCTCTCACAACAATGCAGCCATGTTGGGGTAGTGCAGGCTGCAGCCTGTGATAAAGGCAAATATTCCCTTGGCTTCACACCCCCCTGACAAGGACTTCAGGAGGATTGATGCCATGGCAAAGAAACAGTACATGGCAGCATCCTTGGGACTCAGACAGGCAAATTATATGGCCTATGTTGCAAGATACCAGAAATCCAGATGGGTTACTGTTATGGCTCTAGCGAAACAGGTCCCTGGCCAGCTTGCCAAGGAGCTGGAGCAGGTGGCTGCTGATGGTATTGAGGCATCCAAGGTGCAATTCCATGCTGCAGTGGACTCTAATGATGTATCTTCAAGAGTCATGGCTACATCTGTGGCTTTTCAGTGAATGGCTTGGCTCAGGTGTACTACCTGTCACAGGATACCCAGGCTAAGGCCATGGATTTTCCTGTTGTGGGTAACTCTCTGTTTGGGAGCAGACAGAGAATTACATGAAGAAAATGGATGTATAGGACCACCTATAGAGTGCACAGGTCAAGGAAAGGCAGGCCACTCCTCAGGCGCAGCTTGGGGCAGGCCTTTTCACAGGCCTTTCACCAAGCCAGGCCTCCTCTTCAGCCTATGCCCAGAGGGGTTCTTCAGAGGAGAGGCAGGCGGGCACGAGCAGGCCTGCCCCACCCCTCAGCCTAAAGCCCCTGCCAAACAGGCACCCTGATGGGATTGCCAGGGCCGATTCTTCCATTACCTTAGGCAGGCTGGCTTCTTCATCCAGGACTGGAAGTCTTTAACATCAGACAAGTGGGTCCTGGAAGTGGTAAGCCAGGGACTGGTTCTCAGCTTCAAAAAATTTCCAAAGATGAGAGCCAGATCCTTTCCACCTGCAAATTCATCAGAGGCTCTCGCCTTAGAAACAGAAGTTTCAACCCTCCTGGCTCTCAGAGCTGTAGAAAGGGTTCCTCCCCTACAACAGGGCAAAGGGTTGTACTCCAGGTACTTCCTTACCCCAAAAAAGACAGGAGAATGGCGGCCCATCCTGGATCTCAGATACCTAAACAAGTACCTTTTAAAACCAAAATTCAAAATGGTGACTCTGGGAATTATTTTACCCTCTCTAAGGCCAGGGGACTGGCTAGCGTCCCTGGACCTCAAGGATGCCTACTTCCATGTTCTCATCAGAAGCTCCCACTGACAGTACCTCAGATTGAACTGCCCTCAGGTAGTACCAGTTCAGAGCATGCCCTTCGTCTCACCTCTGCCCCAAGGGTATTCACAAAATGCCTGGCAGTAGCAGTTGCTCATTTAAGAAGGCAAAAGATTGCCATCTTTCCTTACCTGGACGACTGGCTCATAGTAGGCCAGTCCCCGGAACAAGTCACATTACACCTTCAGGTTACCCAGCAGCTGCTTACATCTCTAGGTTTCCTTCTCAATCTCCCAAAGTCAGTTCTAGAGCCTGTTCAGTTACTCATCTTCATAGGCGCAGAACTGAACACACTTCAGGCCAGAGCCTTCCTTCCTCTGGAAAGAGTAAAGACTCTGGTTTCTCTGGCCTCCTCCTTCACTCTGCAGGTCTCTCGACCAGCAAGGCATTTTCTGCAGCTCCTAGGGCACATGGCTGCTTCCACAGCAGTAGTGCAGGGAGCAAGATTTCAGATGAGGGACATTCAGTTCCATTTAAGAGCCTTCTGGTCTCAAAGGAGAGATCCTCTAACCAAATTGATCCCAGTAACTCGAACCCTGATCCAGGCCCTACAGTGGTGGCAGGATCAGAGTAATCTGAGACAAGGGGTTCCCTTCATCCCTCAGTCTCACTCCTTGACCCTTACTACAGATGCATCCCTCTTGGGGTGGGGAGCTCACATGGGCAACCTCACCACTCAGGGATTGTGGTCCCCTCAGGAATCTCTGCTCCATATCAATCTGTTGGAACTCATAGCAGTTTTTCTAGCACTTCAAGCTTTTTCCACATCCGTTCAGAACAAAGCGGTACAGGTCAGAACAGACAACACCACTACAATGTGGTACATCAACAAGCAAGGGGGCACTCGGTCTACGGCCTTGTGCACCGAAGCAATGAATTTGTGGTCTCTGGCTTATTCCCTGAACACCTCCCTTATGGCAGTTCACCTGCTAGGCAAGGACAATGTCCTGGCAGATGCTCTCAGCAGGATTTCTCAGGGCCATCACGAATGGTCACTGGATCCCCTAGTTCTGGGGGTAGTGTTTGCCAGGTGGGGCACTCCTCAGATAGATCTTTTTGCAGCCCCAGACAATCACCAACTTCCTCTTTTTTGCTGCAGGCCCCCAGTGTTGGGCTCAGTCCCTCTGGATGACTTCCTTCTCAACTGGGAAGGGAGTTTTCTCTATGCTTTTCCCCCCTCCCTCTCCTGTTCAAGGTGCTAGTCAAGATCAGATCTCAACCTTGCAAGATGATTCTGATTGCTCCAGATTGGGCCAGACAGCCCTGGTATCCACTTCTTTTGTCCCTAGCAGTCCACCTTCCCCTGTGTCTTCCCAGGAATCACAATCTGTTAACCTGTGCCCAGGGGAGAGTTTGGTACCCGAATCTCAAATCTCTCAATCTCAAGGCCTGGCTCTTGAAGAGTTAGAGTTTGCTGACCTACACCTTTCTCAAGGTGTACCGATATCTTGAAGGCTTCTAGGAAGCCTTCCACCAGAATACTTATAATTCCAAATGGAAGAGATTTTCCATATGGTGCTCTGGCAAGAATATTTCCCCAGAGTCTGCCGGTTTGCCACAGTTCTGGATTATATGGTACATTTGAATTCTTTGGGGCTGAGACCAGCTACCCTAAAGTGCACCTGCAGCAGTGTCTGCTTTCTTATCAACAGGTAAACCCTCTTCCCTTTCAGCTCATCCGTATTCTCCAAGTTTTCAAGGGGTTGCTTCACACCAACCCCCATTCAAGGACCCTGCCCCTGCCTGGGATCTTAATGTTTGCATTGCCCAGCTTATGCAACCCCCTTTTGAACCCTTGTCTTCAGCAGAGCTTAAGTACTTGACTTGGAAAACTGTGTTTTTGGTAGCCATCACTTCTGCCAGGCGTGTAAGTGAACTACAAGCATTGTAAGTGGAGCCTGATTTTCATCTCCTTTCATAGGGATAAAGTGGTCCTCAGGACTAACAGAAAGTTCTTGCCTAAAGTGGTCTCGGACTTTCACCTTAATCTATCCATGTCTCTCCCTGTGTACTTCACTGACCATTCCTCCTCTGGTGAGAGGAGATTGCACAGATTCGATGTCAAAAGAGCCCTTAGCTACTACATAGAGCGTACCAAGGGTCATAGGTTTGACTCCCTCCAACTGTTCCTCACTTATGGTGAGGTGGGTAAAGAAACCTGCCACTAAAAGATCCATTGCCAGGTGGATTGTCTCTTGTATCCAATTTGTTACCAAAACTGGGTAAGGTTCCCCTTCAGGCCTGAGGGCTCACTCTTACTAGAGGTATAGCTGCGTCTCTGGCTGCTGCCAGGGACATCCCTATCATAGAGATATGTCAAGCAGCTACCTGGAAAACAGTTCACACTTTCACCAAGCATTACTCCTGACATCCAGGCTAGGAGTGATGCTCGGTTTGGCACAGCATGTGCTTCAGAGCCTATTTACTAAGTAGGTTCTGTCCTCCTCCATAGAGGTACTGCTGTGTAGTCTGCATATGTCATAATATATGCAAGATTCATGTTGTTTGAAGAAAAATTACTCACCTTAGTAATGTTGTTTCTTCTAATGGAGTCTTGCTATTGTATGTCCTACCAAATGCCCCTCTCAGAACCTCTGTTTTGGGATGTGGGTGGGCAGTGCACTGTTGGCACCTTAGTAGTTGCCCACCTTATTTTCTTCTACACTCCTTTCTGGGGTGTTTGCTGTTAGTGTTTTCATTTTGGATCCCCTGACTTGAGTCTTTGTTTTGGGACCAAAAATGTATTATATTTAGTAGCCAGTTGGCTAGTGTAGGTTTACAGCTTCCACACAGAACCTAGTGAGTTTTGCTCGAAAGATCTGACAGTTTGAGTTTGAAGAACAACAGAGTTTTCAACTGAGCACGCTCAAGATTCCATGCCTGGCATGGAAACTTAACTCTTTCACCTCCGGAGCAGTTCGAAGGCTGGGTCAAACTGCATATGTCATAATATAGCAAGACTCCATTAGAAGAAACAACATTACTAAGGTGAGTAATTTTTTCGTTTAGCCCATCAGTTGCTTCTGTCCATTTACCCATGATATACCATTTTGTTTCCTTTTAAAATATAGTGGTCTAGGCTATATTTGAACTGTGCTTTACTATTACTACTTATTACTTCTGATGACGGCCCATTCCATGGGTTCTCTATCCTCTGTGTAAAGAACGCCTTTCTTTTATTTGTATTACATTTCTTTCCCCTGAGCTGTAATGGGTGTCCCCTAGCACTAAATTCAGGGTTTTTAATGGTTACATTTAGTTCATCTAGTAAAATGGGATTATGCATTCTGTCGTTAACACAAGGGTAAGTCTCCTCTAATTCTTCTGGTTTCCAGAGACATTAGTCTTAATGTCTCCAGTCTTCCCTCATATGGAACAGATTTCAGATTATACACCATCTTTGTTGCCTGCCTCTGCACCCTCTCGAGGGCACCCACTCCTCCCTTTGATATTGGACCCCATATCTGACTTCTGTAATCTAACAGTGGCCTGACATAAGCCCTGTACAATGGGAGACTCACCTCCCTACTTCTACTCCTAAAGGTTCTGTTTATGGCTCACAGTACATTGTTTGCTTTAGTTATCTGTTTTTTGTGGTGCACCTCAAACGTTAATTTGTCTATGATAATACCGAGATCTTTTTCTTCCGATTTTTCTAAGATTTTGACCATTGAGTATATAATCATTCTTTTTGTTCCTTTGGACCTCACTGTAAATGAGCTCCGGCTCAGTGGAGTTATCCATATTCATTATTTTATGAATACAAATTTTACCTACCTACCTATACCTATGTGTATCACGCAGCATTTCTCTTGATTAAAACTCATTCCCCTTTTTTGTACCCAGTCGTAAATTTTGTTTAAATCAGTTTGTATAGAGTTAACACTTTCCTCATTTATAGCAAGGCCCTCCAGTTTTATGTCATCAGCATATTTACAGTTTTTTATGTCGTCCCCCGTGCTATCCATAAATGTTCCAAACAGCACTGGGCCCAGCACCGATCCCTGCGGCACCCCACTAGTCACCGGCACAGCCTAGGACAGATACCCATTTATGGTCACCCTCTGGGTCCCGTGCCTCAGCCATGCTCCCACCCATCCTGTAATTTGTTCATTTATGCCCTTCTCTTTTAAACATTTACTAATTTCGTCATGAGGCACTTTATCGAAGGCCTTGGCAAAATCCAGGTAAATGCAGTCCACTGGTTGTCCCCCATCCAGTGCTGATATTTTTTCATAAAAGCATAGAAGGTCCATGACATAGGCTCAACCTGCACTAAAACCATGTTGATTCTTATCTACCTGACCTGTGGTTTCCAGGTGTGTGTTTATAGTATCTTTAATGATAGACTCCGTAAGTTTACCTGGGACAGAGGTCAGGCTTATAGGTCTATAATTTTTATGATCGGACTTGTCTCCCTTTTTATGTATTGGCACCACGCTTGCTGTCAACCAATCCTCAGGTACTGTACAATCCATTAATGACTTTATAAATATTATTTTCAGTGGTTTTTAGTCCCTTTATTTTTTTTTTCACAATTATTTCTTCTGGAATGTTTATACAAGGTTCTTGGATTACTATGTTTCTTTGTTCCTTGCTAGGCTTTTGTGAGAAGACAGTCCCAAAATATTAATTATATATATTAACATTTCCTTCAGATCATCAGATCATCTACCATTTCATCCCCATTTATGATTAAACATAGGCTAGTGTTTGATTTACGCAAGGAATTAACATAGCCATAAAATTCTCTCGTTATCCTTTTTTGCAGACCCTGCTATTTTTTTATTCCATTTTGTGTTTACTTTTCCTGATTAGTTGTTGCATTGTTTCTGCACTTTCTGATATTCTTCCCAAGTTTCTTGTGTTCCTAGTGCCTTATGCTTTTTGCGTACAGTTTATGTTTCTTCTTTATTATTTTGTTTATGGCCTTATTGAACCATTTGGGTTTTATACCCCTTGTGTTATAGTTCTTGTTTTATTTTTACATATTTCTATCACTTATTTCTCTCACATAGTACGTAAAATGTTTCCACATATCATTTACTGTTTTTCCTGCAAATATTTCTTCCCAGTTTAGCTTCCCTAGATCAGTCTTTATATTGTCTGTGTTAGCAGTTTTAAAGTTATAGACTTTCTTACATTTTTTTTTGTTATGGGCATATATTCATTAATTTATTGATTTTATTTAGTTTTTGTTAACTGGTTAGGTGCACTAGTCATGAAATGACTATTTTCAGGCATGATCCTTAATTGTAAAGAAAACACTGTTATGATCACGATTTCCAAAGGAAAAGTCTACTGTATAGTTGCTAATCTGTAATTCTTTGGTTGATAGTACGATATCTCCCCCTCCCCAGTTGATTACTTTACCCATTGACTAAGTCCCACTTGGTGCATGATGATCAGGAAGTCTTTACTGGAGTTTTTATATGCCTCAAGCTTTTCCCAGTGTATGTCTTAGTAATTAAGTCTCCATTATTAGCACTTTCCCCATATCGCAGGCCTTTTCTATTCTATTTCTTTGTTTGCTAACCTCTTCATTTATTCCTGGTGGTCTGTATATGATACCGATTACAATGAATGTGTTATTTTGCACTTCCACTCTTGTCCATAGAGTTTCTGTCTCCGCCTCCGATTTCCAGCGGGGGCTGCCACAGAACGATGGAAACCCTGAACCCTCCCCTGGGAAAGGAGAGCTCAATTGTTTCCACCCCGGCCAACCCTGACGCGCGGCGCGCATTCAAACCCGGCCGTTGGCGTGAAGTGTATGCCGCAGCGCCTCAACCTATCAGCGCAAAGGGCCGCACGATAGTTTAGTTGCTTTATTTGCCTAGTTTTAAGAGCAACGTGTAATCCACATTTAGTGTTGTTCTGTCACTCCTCTAGGTGTGAGTGTGAGTGTGAGTGTCTGTGTGAAGTTCACTGTTCGTATTAGGCAGATGGCTCAGTATGTAGTGCCATGACAATTTAAAGGTTTTTGACACAAATTATTTCAGTCACACAGAATTAGCTGCTATTTTGCATGTTGATTGCCACTGGACACAGATTCTACAAACGCCGTAGTAAGAGTCCCAGAACTCTTGAATTTTGTTTGTGACTCCTAGTTATAAGACCACTGTAACTAATAATGCAACATGTATTCCTTTTCCCAAAATGGGACTCCTACTGCTTTGTGTAGGAATAAAGCAAATAGTTTGGCGTGAGCGGCAGAATACCAAAAGCACAAACTTGGTATCCCTCTCTAGGTCTGGTATTCCCTCTACCCTAACGATTCAGGTGTGAGAGTGGAGTAGGGTGGTGGTGCGTGCTCAGTGCTGCCAGAGAAGAATTCCTTGGGTTGTGGAAGGGTTGCCACCTAACAGTGTGGCTGTTTGTAAGGCTGTGGCGAGTGAGTAGGGATGTGCCAGTGCAACATAGCAGCTGTTTGGGAGACTGGTCCCATCTGTGTTCAGGGGTGGTGAGACAAGCTGGGCAATGTGCACGCAGTAGCTCAAATAGCACTGTTCTGTCCGCAACAAGTTTCCTAGATAAAACGTAAAAATGTTTGTACTGCAGGTAAATTTGAAAGGTGGGTGGGAATGAATATGTATTTTGGACAGAGGCTTGTGAACACAAGTAGTCCCAGTTCATGATTATTTGCCATAATATTGCAAATGCTCTTCAGTTTTGAGTTTGGTCCAAGGATGTTTTGATTTTTCCATGTCATAATATACAGTGCACACACACATGCAACATTCCTGCTACTGATGAAACAATATTTTCTGTTGCAGGTTGCCAGCCTTATGTTCGAGACAGCAAAACATGCTGGGCTTGAGTACAACTCTATCTGTGGGGTGCCATACACTGCATTACCCATTGCTTCGATAATTTGTTCCAGCAAGCAAGTACCAATGCTCATCCGGAGAAAGGAAGCAAAGGATTATGGTAAAAAAGCTAGGCTTTGGATTTTGAAATGGGGTTCACAATTTCAGTACAAAGCATTGGGTTTCGGTAGCGGATAAAAGGAACACATGTATAATACATCTTCTCCCCCAAGAGGTTTATTTGAAATTTGCATTGAAAAGCTATTGGGGTGGCTTCATGAGATATAATGTGTTTTTTGTTGGGTTCCCTAGGCATGTCTGGTACAAGAATGCTTAGTTTTATAGTAGGAACATAGAAACAGAGTTTATCGGCAGAAAAGTACCAATAGGCCCATCTAGTCTGCCTCATTTTCCCCGCCTACTTCTACATTCTGGACCCTATTCAGTCACATGTGTCCCTCCCTCCTCCCTTTCCTCTGCTGTTATGTCCATGTGCCTATCCCACACATGCTTGAAGCTCCCCACTGTCTTTGTCCCACCATCTCTTCTGGCAGGCTATTCCAGGTGTCACTACACTTTCTGTTAAGAAGTATTTCCTCACATACCTCTCAAAGTTTATTTATTTAGAATCTGGTGAATCCATGGGCCAGTGACCCATTTTCGTGGGCGACCAGAACATACAATATAATAGAGCCCTGCAAATAAATATAAACAATTAGAACACTCTACAGTACATGACTAGGCATAAATGGTATCAAACCATAATTATATTTGTGTTCACCATCAGGAAGTAGATGTGTTTTTTTTTTTTTTTTTGAGCATGTTGAAAACTAAAAAGATAAATATTATTCCTTGATAATGAAACTGATGGTGAATTGTAAAATAAAGGCAATTTATGAAAAAGTCTATTGACCAAATATTGGTTTTCATTCTAGTTATGGAAAATTAACAATTCATGGCTAAGCGAGTAGAGACAAAATTAGTATAGTTTTGAAAAATTGAATGAAATGAGATTGGAACACAAACCAGTTACTTTTTTTTTTTTTTTTTCTTCTAAGTACACTTATCTATAGCAAATATCTCTGGTCCAGCGAGTAAGCCACCCATTCGACTATACAGTACACACACTGATGTGTATGACAAGGTAGTCGTGCTGCTGAGCTTACCACCTGACTTATACAGGATCCTCACCCTGGACAGCAATGCCTCTGCTGAATAGTAAAACAAAATACCATAGTCAATTACCGGAAGGAGGAAACTCTGTGATAATAGCTTCCTTGTAGAAGGTATAGATAATGGGCCTGATTCAGAGAGACCCAGTTAGATCAGCACAGGCTGCGACAAACAGCAGCTTGTGAGGATTAGTGGTGCACCAGGGACCCTGCACCTGATTAACTATCGTGAGGGGTCCTGGCGCCAAACTCCTGCAGCTTGTGGCACATGTTGCCAAAGGCAAGGCACATGGGAGAGGTTTGCTGCAAGCTGTAGCAAGGTCGGGCAGCGTTGGTGCCCAGTGCTGGAGACCGCCTGGAAGCTGGTGGGGTTGTTTGGGCAGCACCAGGTGCCAAGGAGGGAAGGTAGGGGTGGGGGTGGAAACAGTTCCCCGACAGGGACTCTGCATGGCCGTTGCTGTGTTTTCTTGGGGGGGGGGACATGGGGGTGGCCCTGTGGGCATGAGGTGGTGGCCCTGTGGGCACTGCACCCCGGGCATCTCTGGGTGCTGTGGAGGTGCAGGATACTGCTGGTGAGCAGTGGCACAGAGTCCGCCCCACCAGTGTTCCACCACATCCATGTAACAGAGGGTGCAGCATACTCTTGCAAAACTTTTTCAGGGGTACAAAATTAGTTTTGAGGGTATATCATACCCATTCGGAAATGTCAGGGTACAAGCAATATAAGCAGGTAAGCTAGAGTGAGCAGTGGTATAGAAAGAAGTAGTAAATAAAATACAGATCAGATGGGCAGGACTAAATACTAACTAGTCTTTACACCTATGCAGGTAGGCATGCTAGATTAGTGGCAGGTGTCACAAACCCACTCAGCAGGTCAGGTCTCTACTCCCAAAGTGCCAACCTCCGAGCGCAGTCTTGTGAACAGTTTAAGAGAACAAGGTAACACTCTTGTCTGTTTTGTGAGTTCAGATCAACCTTTGGTCTCAAGTCTTGGAGGGATTCAAACTGTTAACCTCTTGCTAGCGTACCCAATGCACAGGCTCAGATATTTCTGTCTTTGGGGGGCCAGATATCTTTGCCTACGGGCACCTAACCAGGTATACAGAGATGAACCCTTAAGCTATAATAAAGACCTCAGATTTAAAACTCTTCTCTTTCCAGTTTGTACCACCATTCAAGCTTATGTTTAGCATCTGCAATAACCATATACTTTTCTTACAACTAAAAAGAAATCAAAGACAGACCAAGTAAGTTCTAAAAAGAATTTTACTAAAATAGTTAAAAATATATAAAACACAAAATACAGAACTCTTACATCACAAGACATACAAATCTATTAAAACAAGGTTTAAACAGTGCAATTCCTACTTACAGTACTTAGATTTGACTCTCTTTCTAAAATATCTGTTTACAAGTGCTCCAAAGATGTTTTCTCAGTCAGAGCCTAGGTAAAAATGTGTCTCTGTGTAGTAAAACAGAATTATTCCTTAAAGTAAACTGTATTTGCCAACCCCTTTTGTGTGAGGTCATCTAGCTCCTCCTCTGTCAGATTATATATAAGAAAAAAAATGTATATCTTCTACAAAAACAGGATGTCTTTTTAAAGTATTACATTCTGCAACTTCAGCATAATTCATGTCCTTCAAATGACACTTCTTTTGTTCTCATAATAAGCTTCCTCCTTCCAGGACATGAAAGCATCTTTATGATTTCGCACTTCTATGTAATAACCTGGGATTTTCCTCCAACGTCATAAAATGGATATGATATAGCAACTACAGCTGTAATTAACTCAGACAAACAGGAGGTCCTTGATTAAGGCCTTCCATGTAACACCTTGTCTCTAAAACTGTGAGTGTGATACACATGCTGTATCAGCATTTTCTCATGGCTTTCATCTTTCAGCTGAAACCGGGAGGGGGGTGAGCGAGGTCACTCCTACAGCATTAGATTTTCAGCAGAGACATTCAGTAATACATTTTATATTTAAAAAAAAAAAAAAAAAGATACAGCACTCGGAACTGGCTGTCCACATCACAGTTCCTCCCCACCTAGACTGAATTTGGGGGTTCTATCCCCCTACATGGGATGAGCTTCCCAAATCAGTTCACTCCTCATGGACACTAGGCAGCCCATCTGAGTTCTGGTCCTTCGCTCCAGCCCTATGTACGATTGTCAGATCATAACCTTGCAAAGCAAGACTCCATTGTAACAATCTGCCATTGTTTTTCCCCATCTGTGTTGGCCAAACCAGGGGGTTGTGGTCAGTCTGCACCACAAAATGCTGCCCATACAAGTATGGTTCTAGCTTCTTTAGGGCCCACACTATGGCAAGACATTCTTTTTCCACCGTGGAGTATGCTTGCTCCCTGGGAAGTAGCTTCCTGCTCAGGTACACTACTGAGTGATCTGTCCCTTGGCTCAGTACCGCCCCAATATCCACGTCTGAGGCGTCTGTCTGAACTATAAAGGTTTTGCTGTAGTCAGGACTTGTCAAAACAGGAGCATTGCACAGTGCCTCCTTCAGTCGAGTAAAGGCTTCCTCACAGGCTGGGCCCCAGGTAATTTTCTTTGGCATCTTTTTCTGTGTCGGGTCAGATAGGGGAGCAGCCAGGGCAGTGTAATTGGGTACACATTTCCTGTAGTACCCTGCTGTCCCTAGAAAGCTCCTGACCTGCTTCTGGGTTTCTGGTCTGGGCCACACTTGGATCACCTCTATCTTTATTTGGTTAGGACGGAGCTGTCCCCCGGTCTACCACATGCCCTAGGTATGCCACTTCCCCCATGGCCACCTGGCACTTCTCGGCTTTGACAGTGAGCCCAGCCCTCTGTATCCTGTCCAGCACTTCCCTAAGGTGGGATAGATGTTCCTTCCAGTTGGTACTAAAGATGTCAGTGTCATCCAGGTACGCCATGGTGTACTCCTCAGCACCATTTAACACCTGGTTCACCAACCTTTGGAAAGTGGCCGGGGCGTTCTTCATTCCGGAAGGCATTACTTTAAACTCAAATAAGCCTATCTGAGTGATGAAGGCCGACCTCTGCCTAGCTCTGTCTGTCAGTTCTACCTGCCAACACCCTTTGGTCAGGTCAGTAGTCATAAGGTAGGTCACCCCCCCCCCCAACTTGTCCAGGAGTTCATCCGTCCTGGACATCTGGTGGGTGTCGGACTTCGTGACTGCATTCAGTCCACACAGAAACGAGTTGAGCCATCTGGCTTGGGCACAAGGACTACGGGTGAGGCCCAGGAGCTGTGGGATCTCTGGATTACCCCTAAATCCAGCGTCTCCTCCACTTCCCTCCTAATGTCCTTTTGGACAGCCTCTGACACCAGATATGCTGTCCGCCGTATGGGCGTGTTTGTCGCTAAGGGGATTAGTCCAGGCTTGGCGCTAAACAGGGGCAGAGTGTGCTAAAGCCTCCCTTACTTTCTGGATCTGGTCTGGGGCCAGCTGGGGAGACAATTTAACTGCCTCCATAGAGGACTCCCACTTACTTTCTTCCAGCAAATCCAGAAGGGGGGTCTCCTTCGTCCGTCCCCTCCCCATGACTACACACTTCAAACACCATGTCAGCCCTATTTGCATATAGCTTCATCATGTTGACATGGTACGTCCTTTCTGTCTGTCTTCTGTCAGGTAACTCCACAATGTGGTTCACTTCATGTACCTTCCTAACTACTTTGTACGGTCCTGCCGACTCAGCTTGCAGCTTGTCTTTCCGGACCGGAATAAGGACCATGACTTCCTGACCCACCATGTACGAGCGAGCTCTGGCTCTGCGGTCGTACCACACTTTTTGTTTCTGTTGGGCAGCTGCTAGGTTGCTCTGGGCTGTCCCCATAAGCTCCTTCAGCCTTTCCCTAAACCTAAGGACATAATCCACAATGGGAGTTCCCTGGGTGGCGTGCTTGCCTTCCCAGTTCTCCCAGATCAAGTCTAGGGGCCCACGTACCTGGCGTCCATATAAGAGTTCGAAAGGGGAAAATTCTGTCGACTCTGGGGCACCTCCTGTATGCAAACAGGTGGGGAAGGTATTTCTCCAGTCTCTCCCATGCTGTTCAGCAAACGCCGGAGCATTGACTTTAGGGTACCATTGAATGCGTTCCACAAGCCCATTGGCTTGTGGGTGATCTGATGTCGTGCATCTCTGCACCACCCCACACCCTCTCCATAAACATTTCATCCGTCCGACGTGAAGGAACCCCTCGATCAGAGATAACCTCCTGTGGAAACCCAACATGGGAGAAATCCCAAGTAAGGCATCTGCCACTTTGTCTGTCTTTATGTGAGGATAGGCGACTGCCTCTGGGTGCAGGTGGCATAATCCACCACAGTTAGGATGAATCTCTTCCCTGAGGAGCTGGGGGTATTTAAAGGCCCCACAATATCCATTCCCACCCTCTGGAATGGCTCCTCCACTATGGGCAAGGGGATCAGAGCTGCTTGGGTTTTCTTGCCTGCCTTCCCTATTTCCTGGCACTGGTGACCAGACCTGCAATACTCCTTCATCTGCTGGGCGAAGTTAGGCCAGTAGAAATTCTGGGCCAACCGCTGCTTTGTGCGCGCGATTCCCAGATGGCCAGACAAGGGAATGTCATGTGCAGTTTTGAGCAGCTGCTCACGATACCCCTGGGGAACGACAAGCTGCCTGCCTAGCATCTCTCCCTCTGCCTGAGTATACATAAGTCCATTTTCCCAATAAATCTTATGTCTGCCGTCACCTCCCTGTGTGCCATCTGAGTCTGCCCAAGCTCTCAGCTTCTCTAAACTAGGGTCACTTCTCTGAGCAGCTGCAAACCCCTCGCACAGTCCCAAGGCATGGGACAGGTCCCCTTCAGTCGCTGAACTAGGGTCCCTAGCACTAGCGTCAGGGCCCTCAGGATCACTGTCAATCCCAACCCTCTGACAGTGGGTCACCCCTTCCTCTTCAGAGTAACCTTCCATAGCTGTGTGGTCACTTGCTACCGGGGAAATTTCTGTCTTCTTTTTATCAGTCTCCAGATCAGGAGCCACAGGCTGGGGAACCGGCCTCCCAGTGGTTTCCACAATGGCTGCTGTGGGGTTCAGGGAACTACAATTTTCCCTTGCCGCTTGGCTATGAGTAACTGCACATACCATCCCCTGTTGGAGATTGTTACCCAGGATCATATCCACTGCTAACGCTTTAGCTACAACCACCTATTGCACAGTTCCCCCTGTTTCACCCCAGTCTAGGAGAACACTAGCCAGTGGCAATGTTTTCACTTCACCAGTAAAGTCCTGTACCGTGACATATTTATTGGGTATAAGCTGACCAGGCTCTACTAGATCTCTTTTTACCAATGTCATGAATGCTCCTGTGTCCCTTAACCCCTGTGTCTGCACACCATTTACTATTACCGAGTGCATGTGTTCCCTCATGTTCACTGGCATGCTTCTAGGGACACACAAACAACTCACTTCTTTTCTAGCACTCTGTTGTGTATTATGGCATGCCTTTTTGGGACACTGTCTGGTAATATGCCCAGTTTCTTTACACAGCCAACATGCATTTCTTACTTTAGAGAAATCTTTTCTCTGAAACCTGGGGCTGACTGGTTTGGTGGAGGCAGTGAGTTTTAGCTGCCCTGAAGGCTTCCTTTCTGTGCTGCCACGCCCACCCCATTCGCTCCCAGAGCAGGTCTGCTCTTAGCATAGTGGTCCGAGAGTTCAGCAGCCTCTTGCACTGTTTGTTTTCGGATCTCTGTTCTCTAGCCATGTTTTTAGCTCTGCGGGGCAAGCCCAATAAAACTGTTCTAATAAAATCACATTTTCAATTTTATCAACAGAGTTTGCCTCAATTCCTTTCCACCAATGTTTTAAAAACTGATGTTTCGTGGCTAGCTCCTCGTAGCTCATATCAGGGCTTCTCCTGAGCTTACGGAATTTAGCTCTGTATGATTCAGCAGTTAATTCAAACTTTTTTAACCGTGCAGCTTTTAACTTGCTGTAATCATTGCTGTCCTCATTGTCCATTTGACCCAATGCATCCTGAGCTTTCCCGGTAAGTAGCTGGGATAGCTGGAAGCTCTAGGACTCTCTAGGAATTTTAGCCTGAATACAAACTTTTTCAAAAGAATTTAAAAAAGCGTCCATATCTTCCCCCTCTTTAAATTTGACTGTTAATTTGGAGTTCAATTTGTAACCCAGTCCTGCAGTCCCAGTTAAACCCAAGCGACTTGCCTGCTCTGGTGCCGCTGGCTGGAGTCTTAGCTTCTCCAGTTCTTGTTGCCTCTGGCGCTCCTCTCTCTTCTCCTCTGCAGCTCGCTGATGCTCATGCGTCTCACGGTCTGCGTCTCTCTGTTCTCGCTCTGCCTCCCGACATTCGCGTTCTCTCTCACGGTCCGCCTCTTGCTTCTCTCGCTCTGCTTCTTGGCGTTCTCACTCTGCCTCACAGTCCGCCTCTCGCTTCTCTTGCTCTGCCTCCAGTTCCATCCTGCGCAACTCATTTTGCAGCCTGAGTACCTCTGGATTCAGGATACTGGTGACCATCCCCTGCTGCTGTGGCCCTTCACTGCTGACAGTGGCCCTGCTGTCCTCCTCATTGGCTCTGGACCCTTCACTGGCCTCTAGCCGTTCCACACTTGAGGTTTGGTCCTTTCCAGTCACGGTTGGTGACTCGCTGCTCTGGGTATCTGCTACCATCAGGGCATCTATGAGGCTCTGCTTGCTTGCTTTCACCTTTAACGGGATTCCTCTGTCCCCACGCAACTGCCTTAAGTAGTCCCTGAGCCACCTGCGAGTGATAGCTTTGTGGGCAGCTGCCACAAGGATAGACCAGAAGTACAGTTGGTCCACCCCACTTACGTCAGGGGGAGGCAGGCCCAGGATAATATTTGACAGGTCCAAGGGAGTGTTTATTGCAAATAGGAACATACGAAATTGCCAGCAGATACAGGCCTTGTGGTCTATCTAGTCTGCTCGAGTGTGCAGCACATCAGTCCCTTAAACTGCAGTTGCCCCCTCACCCCCATTTGCTATCCTCCCACCTCCATGTACCCTCCCTTTGAATTTGTTCCATCTCCTCTTAAAGCTCCCTACTGTCTGCAGTGATGTGACCTCCGGCAGTGCATTCCACCCTACCACCACCCTTTCTGTGAAATAGTGTCTCCTCTTTTCCCTCCTGAATCTGCCCCCTCCAATTTCAGAGAGTGCCCTTTGGTTTCCCTGTTGCTCTTTGGAGTGCACACACCTCTGTTGTTCACTCTGTTCATCCCTTTCAGGTACTTGAAGGTCTCAATCCTATCCCCCCTCTCTCCCTTCTATCCTCCAGGGTATACATATTGAGCTCTCTTAGTCTTTCCTCATAAGGTCTTTCCCCCAATCCCAGGATCATCTTTGTTGCTCTGCGCTGCACTGCCTCCAGCATCTTGATGTCTCTCTTTTTAAGTACAGGCGCCAGAACTGCACGCAGTACTCCCAAGTGCGGTCTCACCAGTGACCTGTACAGGGGCAGTATGACCTCACTATTTCTGGAAGTAATCCCCTTGCCATGCACCCCATGATCCTGGTTGCCTTGGCCGCTGCTTTCCTGCACTATGCCGAGTGGTTCATTTCACCAGTCACTAGCATCCCCAGATCCTTCTCCTCCTCCTTGGATATGGATAATTGGACACCCCCCAGCCAGCAACTGTATCCTGGGTTTGTTGCTACCAAGTGCATCACTTTACACTTGGCATTGAACCTGATTCTGTTTCTGGATGAAGAATAATAAAGCCTAATCAACAGCTGTTTACAGTGCTCTGTCAGCTATTCACCCACTTTGGTACAAGAAAACATAGGCAGATAGAGTAGTGAATGAGTTTTAGTAAAATGTTGTTAGTGTTTAATGTTCATAATTTGCACTGTAGGTACTGTACACTATTTTTGAAATCACATACTTAAACATTAAATTTGTGGGTTTTTGGGGCTGGCGGTATAGACTAGAGGTTTGAGAAACAAAATGTGAATGAGCTGGGGACTTCTAGCAGACCTGGGTTTGATTCCCACAACCTCTACTTGCATACTGTGCGACTCTGAGCAAGTCACGTAACCTCCTCAGTGCTCCTGGGTTGCCCCTGAAAACAGGCATTTGTGCTCAGTGGGCCTTACCCTGTTACCAAAAAATATATATAAAAAAAAATACCAGTATATTTTTACTGCATCATACAGTAGTCCGGTTACCCTGTAATTTACCTTTGTTTTACTCTGGCTACAATGATTTTGTTTAGTTAAAGATAAATGTTCAGATATTTTATGTTTTTTATAAGCTTGTTTTTAGACTTTAGTCAGGTTTTTATTGTAGTCTTTGCATGTGAGCATCTAGGTGGTAGATTGCTAAAAGTGAGATCACTGTTAGCAACTAACTTATTCAATGTTGTGTGAATGGTGGGCTCTAATCTCACCACATTTCCTCCAGCAAGCCTGAGAATGGTCAGAATGCCACTTGCTCTGTATAGTGGGGGTATAAAAAAAAAAAAGGCATTACCCTAATCTTCAAGGCAAATTCTTGCCAGAGAGGGTAGTGGGTTGTTTTAGTTGGTAATTTAAATTTCCATTCCCAGTCGCCATCTGTGAGGTGGATATCCCACTCTGGTAGCACGTCAATTCGCCGCAAAACTTCAGCGAAAACAACTCAGCGCATCATTTACCGCGAATGACAACACAGCGCTCTAACCATTTCATCGTGAAACTGAACCAGCGCATGAAAAAATTGAAGGACTTGAAAAAGCTGGACTTGCTGCAGTACAATACAATACTTTTTCACACACCACCAGAGAGAGAGGGACGGAGGGACATTCTGGCTCTCACTGTGTGTGGCAGTCATAGCTTGTAAGTTGGGACCATTCACAACCGAACAGTGCGGCAACTGTTCTTTCATTGTCCTGTGCATACTGACTGTCTCGTGGTGTCTCTCTCTCTTGGAATTTGGAAGAGGTGCAGGGATAGCACGGGTGCTCAGGGGTCCTTTCTAGCTTTTCCGTAGCTCAGCATCCCGCTCAATCGCTTTTAGACTTTGCAGCACTGCACCACACACTTCAGGTGATCCCACGATTTTGAATTTCAATTGCTTTGTAGAGAAACTGCCACAGCAGGGGCACTCAGGGGTCCATTCTAGCGGGTCCATTCTAGCATTTGAGGTAATTGCCTGTGGGTGATCCTGTGTAATCAAGCAGCAAGACTGAGTCTTTAATCTTCTGTTGCAGAGTTTGAATTTCAGTGGGTTTTGTAGCACCTCCCACACTCAATGATCGATGACTGAGATTGGGTGCAGGCTTTGGAAGAGGCAGAGTAATAGCAGGGGAGCCCAGGATCCATTTTAGCTTTTCTGATGTGATTGATGGGTACATGGGATGACACAATTTTAACTAAAGGAGCTAACTAAATTGCGTTCTAAATGCACGTGATGTAATTGGAATGTGCTATAAATGCTAGCACTGAAATGTACGTGCTGTAAATGCTCGCGCTGAAATGTTTTGCGCGCAATTGACGTGGAACCTCCCACTGCTGATGCCATTTAGATTTTAGGGAAGTGGTGTAATCTTTATACTGGTTTCTTAAAGTTTTTTATAACATGGGTTACCTTACCTAGTATCTTTCATTGGGCAGAACATGTCATGTGGCCATGGATTAAATTCCCAATTTAATCCAGGGTGAACTAGCTGGACCGTCATTGTTTCCTTCTAGAAAACCTCATTACAGCATGCAGTACTCTGTTCAGACTTGTAGTGGCATGCATTCAGTAGCCATCTTTAAGCACAGTAAGCGAGAGTGTAATAAACGCAACGATTTTGGCAAATGGAGCTGAATTTTTCTTTGTTTAATAAAGTAAATGTTGAGCAGTGGCTCAGACAAATTCCTAGATGGAAAAGCTGTCTTACCAGGAGAGGAGAAACAGAATGAGTCTTTCAGCAAGTTGTGCTGTCACTAAAGAAGCTCACGACACAGATATTAGGAAAGTCACAGTGATTCTCTTAGTGATCATGGCATTGGCACAAAAAGCTCATCTTTTCTGTCTCTGTGGCTGTGTGAGGAGCGAGCAGTAAAAGAGAAAAGTGCAAGTAACTTGACTACCTCTAGAAGGTGAGCCTTCATCACAGTGTCTCTAACCTACTAATGATCTCCACAGATCAAACGCTACATCACAGAAGTAGCAATGCTGGCTGTAAGAGGAGGACAGCAGAGGACAGCTGTTTTGAAAGTCTGTGGGGCAATAACGTAACTCGCATTTCGATTGGTTGTTCCTCTGGCCTCCGTGTGTCACCCACGTCTCTCATAGTTGTCACACAGCCGGAAAGTTCGGAACCTCTTAATGATACTGAATGTAGTCAAAACGAGCGTTCACAGCGATATATGCATGCTAGAGCAATAAATAATGAAGACATGCACAATAAGAAGTGCACAGATGTCACTCTTTCAAAAGATCTTATTACAACACAGTGTGGCATTGAATCAGTAAGAGTGGCAAATGATAGCACAAGTGGTAATGTGCCATGTGTGTCTCACAGTTCTCGTACTAGTTTGCAAACTGCCAAAGCAAGTAACAGAATTGATCCTGTAACTCATGTGTCACTCTGATTCTCGGCAAAGTAGCGCACCAGTGTGTTCTATTCAGAACTCTTTCAAGCTGTGCAGAGAACAGAAGATGAAAGATTTTATTTATTTATTTTTTGTTGACCGGGTAAGTGCACTAGACAAATCCTGCCTATTTTCAGGCACGACCCGGGGGAGGGGGATACAGATGAATGCCAACTGACCTTGAACCAGATTAAGCTGTTGGTGGTATTTTTTGTGAATGAGGGAAATTTGGCCAGAACACCGCGGAAATTCCCCTACTCTTTTTCGGTAAGTGCCATGGGATCTTTAACATCCACCTGAACTACCACCAATCCAGGCAGATGGACCTCGGTTTAGCGTCTCATCTGAAGAGCGGCATCTCAGAAGTACAGCACCCCTCTAATGCTGCACTACAGTGTCGATGGGATATTAACTTAAGGAGTGCCAGATGTGAGAACTGAACCCACAGCCCTCTGATCTCCCGGCTTCAGAGGCGAGTGTGCTACCTACTGAGCCACTGACACTGCAAATATAGCACAGATATAGCAGAAGTAAATGATTCTACAAGCTGCCATTCATCAGTGGTAAAGAAAGCAAGACACATAGCATGTGTAATTGATCCTGTAACTGGACATATAGTCAATAATACTGACTAGTCAGTGTGTTAAAGACAGAACAGTAGTGGAATGCAGTACGTAGAAGATACACATGAAATACATATGAAAAACAAGATCGCACAAGTGGTGAGCACCACTAGAGAAGCATGCTGTCCCATGGTGCATGATTGTTATATGTGCCAGGCACTGTAGCCAATGTAAGAAGTGAAAAAAGTGGCGTTGAGCAGCAGAAAACAAAGTTGGTGCAGTCTGTCACAAAAAGCATGAGAGAAATGTAAAGAAAGAGATGCATGCAACAATGGAAGATACTGCTAAGACATTAGCTTCTCTCCACACAACAGATAATAGTAAAACACCCCCAGTGTACAGGAGTAGTAAACAAAGTACTGTACCAGTGGGCAAATTATTTGATCTGAGGTGTTCATCAGCATGTGCAACTGTAGGAACCAGTACCATGTAAAGACAGAGAAAGTACAACAGAGGAGCTATGTCTGCAACACTGAGAGCTCAGAACACTGTAACAATGGGTAGTGTAACAGTACAGTGCCTTTCTGTCCTACCAGATAACGTATCTGCATGAGCAGCAAGGTTGCTACGTGCACAGGCACAGCAAGCTAAATTTAGGGCTTGGTATGCAAAACAGGATAAATGTACTACTGAGAGTGAAACACAGTGTAGTAATTTTAACTGCTCTCAAGTAGTACTCCATGCAATTTGGCACAATCACAACAGAGGCAATATGGAGTAACACAGAGACATGAACACGATATCTCGAAGTCAAATAGTATGCCTAGTAGCAGTACTACACACTGCACACATATATATATCTCTATCTATATCTATATCTATATATATGCAGTTGAAATTTGGTAGTACCGGCAAGAAATGTCTTGAAATTGAGACAAACACAATAGCACTACAGTCAGACACAGCTGGAACTAGTACTCTACAGAGCGATGAGACAGCACTCAGTAGTTATAATCAAGGTTCATGTACTGCAGCACCAAGTATTTCAGTAGAACCACAGAAAAATAGGAGAACATCAAGGAAGAACCGTTCTCCCACTGGACTCTGACAACGAGATGTAGCAATCAATATTGTTTCAGGCAAAGAAGGTCAAGAAAGACACTAGGCTTTATCAACTAAAGATGTAGATATGTTGGAGATGAGCAGAATACACAGAAACACACTGTGTGGGCAGTGAATGTCTTCAATAATTGGCTGTCTAGTAAAGCCGTGACAGTGAACTTGAGACGTACCTGCAGAGGTCTTAAGTGGCCTTTTGAGAGAGTTCTGTGCCTCCGTAAGAGGATTTCAGGGCAAACAGTACACAGTAGCTTGCTGTGCTTCAGAGCAGGTATCAATCATTAATTAAATAATAGTGAAAATAACCGTGGCATGAACATATGCACAGAACCTGGAATCTGAAGTGCCAACAGTGTATTCATTGCAGTTTTAGAGCAAATTAGAAAAGACGTCCAAGATTGCTTAGTCCATCACCCTGCTATTAGTGAATCAGATCTCAAAAAGTTGAGAACATGTGAGGCTGTGTCACCAGACACACCACCAGGTCTTGTCAGACGTGGGTGGTTTGAGCTACAGTTGGAGCTTGCAATACGTGGGCGTGAAGGAGTTAGAGAACTTTTAAGAACACTTAAAAGGTAGTAGTGGAAAAGAGTACCTGACTCTGTCATATAATCCGCACACTAAGAATCACAGTGATATTCATAAAACAAAGAAAGTCGGCATGGATTCCTTTTTGCTGATGAGTGCAACCCATGTTGTCCAGTACAGTTGTATAAAAAGTACATTCGCAGATGCCCTCCTAATACTCGAGCCCTTTACCTTCACCCCAAGCATATGGTGCACTCCTTGGATGAACACTGGTACGCTCAGCAGCCAGTGGGCATTAATTATCTAGGGGAACTAATCGCAAGAATCTCTGTGGAGGCTGGACTAAGTCAGCGGTATACTAGTCACGTATACGTAGTACAGCTGTCCAGATCTTGTCAAAAGCTGGACTAGCTTCACAGGAGATAATGGTTATCACAGGGCACTGCTGTGAAAACGGTCTTAAAAATTATCGGGTGGCGTCATCAGGGCTCCAGATAAGGTGTATACTGGCCTATTTCACTCACCTCATTTGAGGAAATACTCTTCAGAATTTTTTTTTAATGAGTACCAGTACTCCCCCAACATTTGTAAATTCTCCACACGCCAAAGAATAGTGCTTCATAACATAATTGGTGATTCAAAAGAAACAGTTTTTTGCCAGATTTACAGCATGTGTATGCATTCCACTTTTGTTTTACTCACTATGTTTTAAAACTGATGAGTAAATTCCTACCTGCCAACGTGATTTGGAGCATTGTTGGCACCTGAAATTCTTATCTAGAAAAACTACATTTTTTTAAATAAATGTACTCCTCAGTCCACTCTAGCAAGACATTTGTACACATCTGAATTCCGTTTTACTCACCTCACTTTCAAAATGTGGAGTACAGGTACTCATCCCAAAAAATTTTATCTGGAGCCCTGGGCATCATCCACTGACCGTGAAAAGTGGAGTAAACTTATCATTATATGGTTAAGACGCAACATCACAGCAATCTAAGAGCAGCAGTTCAGAAACATCTGCAGAACCCCACACAGTGAACTGTGGTGTGCCACCAAGCATGGAAAACAGATGTGAAGCACGATGTAACACTGCAGTAATATCAACAGAAGCTGCACTAGCAGTTACTGCAAATGCCAACGTAGCACAGCACGTCGCCGACATTGAACAAACCTCATCTACAGAGAGTGAGTAGAGCACAGGTATCCACTCCCAGAAAGGATAGAATGTTTGCAGTTTTTGATCTACAGAACTTTACAAATCATGGGTCAGTTCAATTTCACCATCACAACCAGTAGTAGAATGCAATTATCACGTTGTAATAAGGTACAAATGAGAATGTTGGTAATGTAGTATGCACCGTTGCACAAAAGAGCACAAAAGAGCACAGTGAGAGACAGTCGTGCATATGTTCACTATACTGCAGGTTGGTAAGTAACATTGCACAAGCTGTGTATGATCTTACTGGATGCAGAGATAGGAGTGTGTGCTGTGAATTATACAATGGCAAGGAAATTTCCTTAACTCTGAGTGATTGGTCAGTGGGTGCTTGAAACAGTGATGTTATTACACAATAACATCACTGTATTGATTTGGACCTCCTTTCTTTGCTCTTCTCTTAAGAAACAAAGCTATATTGCCTCACTAAAAATCTACTAAAAACCTTTTAAATTATTTTTTTTATTTTGTATAACAACGAGCCATTATATAATAACAATAATGCACTCCAGGGTGTGTGTTATTGTGTAATAACGTCACTCCTGGGGTGGTAGAAGCACACTGCTTCACTTTGTGCTTCAACCCACCCCAGGAGTGACGTTATTGCACAATAACACACACCTTGTTGTGCCTTATTGCTTAAGTAACATGCACACACTACCAAGCTGCTCATGTCTGTAGTCATCTGCAGTGTTTTTTACAGTACAGTAGGTGAGATGTATGCAGTGTTGTAATAGCAAGTACTGTAATTGTCTGAATGTATCAAAATGCCACTAGCATAAGCAAAAAGTCGGTAGTGTTGTAATACCATGGAAATGTGATTTGTAAATATGTTTCACAATATGTGTAGTATGAGAGTGTGTGGAGTAGCAGTAGTAGTGGAAAGTAGTGTGTGCTGTGAACGTAACATGCACACAGTAAGTATATCTATAGTATAAAAAAGTAGCAGTCACAGTACAGTGGGTGACATATATGCACACTGTTGGTACAAGGGAATTTCAGTGTGTCAAACAGATATATGTATAGCGTAGTATTGCAGTGTGATAGTATCACAGTAGCACTGGTTCATACTGTTCTACACAGGCAGCCATATATAAAAATCGTTTCATCATAAGAGGTGTAACAGTGCAAGATCACTGCTGTTAACAGTAAAGGTCTTTGTGCCAAATAGTAAAATATTCAGCATCCCAGTATGGTCCTATATAGTTCCAACGCAGGAGTGGTTTAGATGCAGATGCTAATCATGAGAGACATACCAGAAATGGTTTTGTAGGATACAAAGTAACGCCTTAGATGTCTCTGTTTTGGGGAAAAAAGGTTTTGTCCACAGAGGTAACACTGTATGTACAATTAATGATATCGTAAGTGTGAATAGGTTGTTGTTCAATACAAGTGTCACACTGTTGCTACCAAGTACAGTGTCTTTATGTGTAGGACAGCAGTGCTGCTAACTTCCTACTTCTAAAGTCAGCATCATCAGAGCAGTGCAGTACAGTTGCAGTAAGTATTGAGGTCCGAAAACACTTGAAGACTCAGTGATCTCTATTTCTCTAGTGTGGTTGTCTAGAAAGTGTCCTTAACAGCAGAACCACGTTCAATATAAACTAGGAAGTGCCAAGCATAGAGGGTGTTGTGCTTTTCTCTGTGCATCTAAATTACTCATAGCAAATGACGCTGACGCAGACTGTTGGAATGCACCTTATCAGCTCATCCGTTGTTAGGCAACAGAGAGATGTTGGTAAGCAAACAGCACTTCTTGAGTAAACAAGGCTCCCTGAAGTCTGTATTAGTGCAAAACTTGTGGGCTATCAAAACACGGGCAGGCACACCGTAAGAAATGGAGATAAAAAGCAGCTATGTATGGTTCCATGTGATGGGAGTGGTGCAGCAGTCACAATAATCCTGCTGTACTGTAGTGCTTGAAGAGAGACCAGATTGTATGTGTATGTCATTCTTCCAGTAATACACAATCACAAAGGGATGTAGCGGCCTATCACAACTCCTATATAAGCTATGACGTGTGTAATAGTGTTCCTGCAGAAATACAGAAACCTTATTACTTGATTACTGGGGGTAATCATATCAGATGACCTTAAGGTTGGCAAGCAATGTGAGAAGGCGGTAGGGAGGGCTGGGGGGATACTGGGATGTATAGGGAGAGGCATCACCAGCAGAAAACAGGAAGTTGTTATCCCCCTGTACAGACAGTTGGTGAGACCACATCTGGAGTACTGCGTCCAGTTCTGGAGACCCCATCTTCGCAAGGATGGAGGCAGTTCAGAGGAGGGCAACTAAAATGGTGCAGGGTCTGCAAGAGAAGCCATATGAGGAGAGACTAAAGGAGCTTAATATGTATACCCTTGAGGAAAGGAGGGAAGGGGGGACATGATAGAAACATTTAAGTACCTCAGTGGACTCAACAAAGTCCAAGAGGGTAGCATCTTTCAGAAAAAGAGATGTGCAAGAACAAGGGGACACAATTTGAAGATAGAGGGGGGACGGCTCAGGGGCAATGTGAGGAAGTATTATTTCACAGAGAGGGTGGTGGATACATGGAACAGCCTTCCTGAGGAGGTTGTGGGGGTCTAAAACTGTGGGAGAATTCAAGAATGCATGGGACAGACATAAGGCAGTTTTTGTGGGGAGTAGGAAGAAATAGGCTGTTGGTTAAATAGGATCTGCAACTTATCCCCTAGGTAGGGAAATGGACAGACTAGGTGGACCAAGCGGTCCTTATCTGCTGTCAAAGTCTATGTTTCTATGTTATTAAAGTATCTAGCCGTTATCAAATGTCTGTACTAACACAGCCAAATGCTGTGCGCAGCACATAATGTGATATTGTCTCATATCATACACTTCAAACAAGCACATGATACTATGGTGCTTGTCAGTGGAACACATTATCATACGTCTAGTCACACAGTAGACGCGAATGTGTGCCGTGTATGATACCTATCAACTTGTGTACCAACTAATGCTGCAGAGAGTAGTGTCATAGCAACAGTCACATGTCCTACTGAAGTAGTTCTCTCTTTACATAGTAGTAGACGCACATCGTAGAGAATCTGTGCAGCACTTATTTATAATTGCAGGTAAGTTACGCATATTTTGTGAAACTATGATTGTAGGAATTGGTACTCGACCACTCTGTGTCACTGAACACAGGCCTTCTAAGACTATACTATTGTCACATAGGCCAAAAAGTTTACATCAGTCTTGCTGTTTCTGAAGCGTAGCACTCACTAGGCACAGATAGCATTCAAGGTGGACGTGTAAAACCGAGACATGTAGGTACGAGTAAGTGTAAACATAGCATAATTTCTCAGCATGGCAGAAGGACGGAAAATAGAAGAGTGTCTTGCCATGCCATGATGTAATAGTAAATAGAGACGCAACGTTGTAATAGCAAATGTGTTTTTTGTTCTCATGCACGGTATTGTATAATTGGTCCTGGTGCTTATTGTTAGACGCGTTGCTATGTATAACAGTACCTCGCTGAAGTACAGTAGTACACAACACAGACGTTCCGTTCATTGTCTCTGTTTTGCTTCTGTGTGAGACAGCTGCAGCTATATAGAGACCACATAATGTAGATCGCATGTAAGTAACAAAGTTTGATAAAACATCGAAGCACAAGTGTAAAAAAACAAAATGTACCCAGCAGCATGCTTTAGTTAGTGTACTGCACGTAGAAAACCAATAGTACCCACATAATAGAGTACAGCTGTAATGCACAGCAATGGAAAAGGCTACAACTGTAGTATTTACTTGTATACAAATGCAAGCATCACTGTATTGTGTGCAGTACAATGCTGTAACCTTTCAGAAATACTGTTAAAGCACCTGAATTGCACTTCAAAAGTAATAAAATAAATATTTTGCAAGGGACTTTTTTTTTTTTTAAACAGTGGAAGGATAATATTGCTCTTGAACAAGAAAATAAGACAAATACCTCATTTTTGGGGGCTTCTCTCCTATGGGGGAGGCAACCCATGTTGTAAGTGCAATAACCCACTCCAGGGTGTGGGGTTATAGGCATTTAATCCATGCCTGGGGTGCTGTGAGGACACTCGTCTGGCAGCCTCGTGCCTCACAACGCATCTCGGGCGTGGATTAAATGCCTATAACCCCACACCCTGTCGTGGGTTATTGCTTACATATATTACTGATATATATCCTTTAGTTATTTGGTGATTTAGAATTGCTTTGATCGCCTCAGTTAAAGAGGAGGTTGGTATGGGGGCACAGTCTGCTTCCTTGGCTTGCTCAATGTATGCCCTTAGTTGCAGAAAATGGTCCGAGTTGTATAGTCCAAAAGTCTGACTGTTTGGAAATCTAATATCACCCCAGCCAAAAGCAGCTGACTCGGGTAGCATAGTCCCAATCTTGCCCATTTACGGTAGGTATGGTCCCACTTAGAAGGTAAGGAGGAGTCCTTTCAGGGGACACAACGAAGGTCCTAGATTGTACTTCCCCTAAATTCTGTGCACGGTCCACAAGGTGCAGCGGGTTGTCGTGAGGGAGAGGTCCCCATTTCTAGTTTGAAATGTGGGGTCCATAACACTAGCTCCCAAAGGCGTGCCCTCCTCCTCTCTTAGTTCCATCAGTTTCCAGTTTGCCTGATATGTGGGATCCGTCCAGAGGAGTGCCGCTCTTGGGTGCGCTGCCAAGTAGTAGTCCTCCAATTCAGGGAGTGCTCTTCCTCTGTAGGCTTTGTCTGTGTGCATAATCAAGTGTTTAATTCAGATTTTTTTTTTTAATTCCAGACGTATTTAGACAGAATTGTTCTCCACGTCTGGAACTGCATCTTCAGTTTATGAAGTGGGAGGCATTGAAAAAGATAGAGAAATCTTGGCAGTATATTCATGGTGACAGACTGTATACGGGAGTGCATAGGGAAAATTTATTGATATCTTGTTGGTGTTGGAGGGTTAGTGGGGCGAAGTTTACTGCAAATATATTGTTTAGGTTTTTGGGTATATAAGTTTTTAGTTAAGTCGTCAAACTTTTAAAGTTAAATTAAGGAATCATTTGTTAGATCAATTATGCTGTAATTGTTTTTGATCACGTTTTTCTAGTGTTTTCTGACTGTGTATTGTTCAGTGTTAATTATGTTTACTTATACGTAACATCTTGACTGTATTTGTATGGTCCTAGGTCATGCATGAAAATGGGCCTTTGGCTCATTGTGTCTACCTGGTAAACAAAAGTAAAATAAATAGAATAAATTAAAAAATAAAGATACTCAATTTTAGAGGCATTCCAGCTGAGTGGAAATAGCTGCAATATTGCTGGCGAAGGGTTATAATAAAACCGGAGCACCTTTGTCTTCGTTTTATTTAGCGCATAATTACCAGCATGATATCTGAAGTCCTCAAGGAGGGACCCACACCTTTAGGATCAAGGTTTCCGGATGGGAGAGGTGAAGCAGGACATCGTCCTCATATAGTGAGATTTTTTGGGTAGTTCTTCCAGTCTATATCCCCGTATATCTTCATCCCTTCTGACAGCTCTCGCCAGAGGTTCTATGTATAGGGCAAAGGGGGAGGGACGGACAGGGGAGATACCTGGCGTGTCCCTCTGCCTAGATTGAACCTCCTGGAGATGCCCCCATTCACCCTAACATATGTCCGAGGGGTGGTGTATAACGCTTTTATTCCATCCTTGAATGACTGGGGAAGCCCCGCTGTTCCAGTACAATAAAAAGAAAGCTCCGCAACACCTTGTCAGAGGTTTTCCCCATGTCTAAGCACATGGCACAGGCCAGTGTATGGGCACAGTGGATGGAATCTATAATGTTTAGTGTACGGCGGACATCATCAGGGGCCTGCTTGCTCGGGATAAACCCTGTTTGATATAAATGGATAAGCAGGGGAAGGAACGAATTAAGACGGTTAGCGATGATCGAGGTGAAGATTTTGTAGTCTGTGTTTAAAAGAGAGATTGGGCAGTAAGAGCCACGCTCCGTAGGGTCCTTACCTGTCTTATGGAGTACTATTATAGTGGCATAGTGCCAAGATGGTGGCAGGAGGTTCCCCCACTCCCAGATTTTGGTGTAGACATCCTTTTGGAGAGGTGCAGTTTCTTGCTGGAATATCTTGTAACATTCCCCCCAAAACCGCCTGGGCATTTACCTGATTTAAGATTCTTTTTTAACTTTGTTTATTTACCTTCTCAATGAACATACACATACACATACAATCCTTGATTTTGAGGTATCGGATACAGAAAATTACATGTAATTATGATAGGTAATGCTTAGCCCTGCATTCATTATTACTACACTCTGGGGGAAATTCTATATTAATAATGTCTGAATGAAGGCTGCTACTTCGGCTCTTGCAGCAAGACCATGGACAACTTTTCCCACAGCGTTCCTTGCAAAGTCCAGAGAATCCCTTCTGTAAAGATGGGCCCTTGTCAGTGACTAAGCCCAGGAGTCCATAACTAAAATGAGCAGAGAACTAATCCCGTTCATCTGTTAGAGATACAAACCCACTTTTTTTCCCAGCATCACTTAACAGAGGTCTGAGGTAATCAGATAGCAATGATAGCACAAGTGATCAAAAAAAAAAAAACCTTACATAAGATTATTTATATATTGTAGCCCAAAATCAGTCCCAGTTACCAAATGGCAGCAACGTCCATGAACTATATTAGGTTACTATTGACCATGTTATGCTAAGTTCTAACATTAATTTTTCACATTAAGAGGTCAACACTTTCAGACAAAACTTGTCTTAGCGACATAGTCTATAATTATTAGAAACAGTAATAAACTTGAAACTCCATTAGACACAGAACGCAAACTGTTTGCTAACACTTTTACTGCCAGTAAAATCCACTTCCAGAACAAGGAGATGGGAAGTATATTTTTAACATTACAGTCCGTATAGCCAGGGTTCAAGGTTTGGTGTCCTTCCTCTTCTACCGATTGCCAGAAGTAGCAAAGTCTTGCCTAATACTCTCCAGCGTCTGACCAGCATCAGCAGGATCCTTATGAATGAAAGTTTTGCCTGCACAAAAGATTTTAAGCCTGGCA
Organism: Neoceratodus forsteri; assembly: GCA_016271365.2. Taxonomy (NCBI): domain Eukaryota; kingdom Metazoa; phylum Chordata; order Ceratodontiformes; family Ceratodontidae; genus Neoceratodus; species Neoceratodus forsteri. Next base: position 1,167,303,647 of record CM028132.1, on the reverse strand, counting down.
GGCATTTGGAGGGCATGGTTGACCCCGAGCTCCCGTAGACCCACTCGGACTGTATCAAACCCTTAGCATCTCATTTGAGTGGCATATCTTAGGTCAGGAAAGCAATGTAAAACAGTTTCCATCTGGGAAGGTGTTAGATCCTGCTGTTTTAACTTTCTGCAGGATCAAATCTCTAATGTGCACCCCCTGTTGCTGATACCAGAAATGTCCGAGGTAAATCCGAATTATTAGGCCTCCTTCATGGCATGATGCGGTACGCTCGTACCACGAGGTGCTCTGCTGAGGACCTGTGACAGTCTGTCAACAATTTAGTTGTTGACCGATGTTACAGTGACTCCTTTATGTTGACCGCATAAAGAGTCAGTTCAGACTGTGTTTTTCTTAGGGGACTTTGGCCCCAGGTAGTTACTTCATCAACTTGAGTCAGTTGCTTTGGGAGAGGGTGCAATACCCCCAGAAAGCAGTTGTGCGCTGACACCACTGCGACCTAGTGCTGTTGTCGCTGTAGTGTCGGTCGCGGTAAAGTTGTCGCCATAGCGACGGTATACCCTTTGCTTAGACTTGGAAAAGGTCCAATATTAAATGTCGCATAAAACCCACGGGATCATCACCTTCTTGGCCCTCGGGTATGCCTAGGAATCTGAGGTTGGAGGCATGAGCTCCGTTCTCTAAATACTCCAGCCTGGTGTGTAACAACTTATTTTCTTTTTAATACTCCGTCCATGACCAGAGCAGCTTTATTTACTGTGTTAGTCATACTGGAGCAAGTCGATCTGCCGCAAGCACGTAGTTTCCACCAAGTTAACCTCGGTGCTGTAGGTCTCCAGTTTTTATCAATTTGTTGTACCGCTTCGAGTATCACATTAACAGTGGCCTCCAACTCGCTGGATTTTTCATTGGTGTTCATGCCGCCTGAGGCTCCACTATTTGATGGCACTGGGCCTTTTCCCCTGCCAGCGTCCTTAGAAGCATCTGGCTTGTTTCTTCCCATTATGGGAACAGTCTGAAACTCTTCCAGCTGTGTCCAGGCACAGATTGCTGTCGTGTAGTCTAGTTAGGTTGGCTTAGGTTATATTTAATCAAAATTGTGCTCTTAAGGCTGGGGGCTCTGTGGAGCGTCTTCTCCTGTCGGCTGCTGGCCACTCCCCCAATTTGAGATTCTTAATGGTTGTTAGTATTTCTGCTTGGGATATGAGTGTAATGAGGGATTGGCTCTATTCCGGAGTCAGGGATGGTAAATTTAGGGTTTGAAGGAATCTGATCTTATCTGATGGTGAACATTCTGATTGAGGCTGATAGAGCAGTCAATAATAGGAGACAAAAGCATCTGCTATCTGATCTCCTCTGTAGGAGACCTGGCCGGACACTGGGTGTTTTGTTGGACTAATGGTAGCCCTAGCTGCTTGTTGCTTGAGGCGGAAAGCCAGGAACTTAGTTCCCCTGGCTCCCCCTTCGTAATAGCGTTGTCTTAAGTAGCAGAGAGCTTTCTCTGTTTTCAGCTTTTTGCATAGTTTGTATTCTGGCTTTTAATAGTTTGTTCTTCAGCTCTTGCTTGAGGCCATATGAGTTCTTGTGCATCTGCAACTGATCGCAACGGCTCATGCAGCTCTGCCAACTGCTTTTGTAAGACTTTTTTCTTGTATGCTGCAATTGAGATTAATTTTCCCCGTACCATTGTTTTAATAGTGTCCCATAGTATCTTTGGGGGGGGGGGGATCCTGGTTTAGCACAGAGTTCTATTCTATTAATTACTGTTTTTAATTTCAGTAAGTGTTAATATACACATACATACGAACAAGCCAGCAGAAGAAGGCCATGTAATCTATCTAGTCTGCTCGTATTGCAGGGTGCATAGTTTGAGCTACTGTCCTTGCCCTCCCTCCCCCACACCTCCCATCCTCCCTACCCATGATCCTTGCCTTCCCCTTATGCCTATCTCAGCCTCTCTTAAAACTGCCCACTGTCTTCAATGAGATTACCTCTTCTGGCAGCACATTCCAGGTGTCCACAACCCTCTCTCTGAAGAAGTGCTTCCTGACCTCCCTCCTAAACCTCCCACCCTCTAGCTTAAGACTGTGCCCCCTCGTGTTATGGTTGCCACTCAGTTTAAAGAGACTCTCTCCGTATCCACCTTATTTATCCCTTTCAGGTACTTGAAGGTCCCAATCATGTCCCCTCTCTCTCTCTTGTCTCCCAGGGAGTACATATTCAGTGCCCTCAACCTCTCCTTGTATGCCTTACCCTGCTGACCTGCTATCATCTTTGTAGCCATCCTCTGGACCTTCTCCAGCAGGTTAATATCCTTTATGAGGTGTGGGCACTAGTACTGAACCCCATACTCTAGATGCGGCCTTACCAGTGACCTGTACAAGGGCAGTATTACCTCCTCTCTCCTACTACTGATCCCCCCTAGATATGTATCCCAGCATCTTGTTTGCCTTTGCTGCTGCTTTCTTGCACTGCATGGAGTGCTTCAGGTCACTAGTGATCATCGCTTCCAGGTCCTTCTCCTCCTCTGATGCAGATATTCGGACTCCACCCAGGTAGTACTCTGTTTTGGGATTCTTGGCTCCAGTATGCATAACTTTGCATTGAAGCCAAGCTGACAGAACCTGGACCACCTCCCCAGCTTTTTCCAAATAATCCTGTGGGTCCTATATCCCTTCAGCTGTGTTCACTCTCCCACAGAGCTTGGTGTCATCCGAGAATAGGCACATTTTGCCCTTAATGCCGTCATTGATGAAGACACTGAACAATACTGGCCCCAGCACCGAGCCCTGTGGAACCCCACTGGTTACCTCTCTGATGCCAGATAACTCTTCCCCCCACAACCGCCCTCTGGGTTCTGTCCCTCAGCCAGTTTTCCACCCATCTGGCCATCTTTTCCCCAACCCCAAGATCCACCAACTTTTCCTGGCCAACCTTCTATGGGGCACAGTCAAAGGCCTTGCTGAAATCAAGATAGAGGATGTCTACCGCTTGGCCCCAGTCTACTGTCTTAGTGACATAGTCAAAGAAGTCCATCAGATTCGCTTGACACAATCTTCCCCCTCATGAACCCATGCTGCCTCGCATCCTGGAGACTATAATCCTCTAGATATTCCGCCAACCTTTCCTTTAGTATGGTCTCCATGAGCTTGCCCACAGTGGAGGTCAGAATGACTGGTCTGTAATTCCCTGGGTCATCCTTGGGACCGCTTCTGTGGAGGGGCACTACATGTGCTGTTCTCCAGTCTTTTGGTACCATGCCTGACTCTAGTGAACTATTAAATAGGTCTGCCAGTGGCCCTGCCAACTCCTTAGCCAGTTCCTTTAGTACCCTAGGATGTACTCTGTCCGGGCCTGGTGATTTGTCCACCTTCAGTGCCAGTAGCCCCTCCCTCACTCTAGCCACTTCTGTCAGTACATCTATGTGTCCCCCCCGCTCCTCTTTTCCCTCCTGAAGGCACTGGTCCGTCCTTCTCCCTGGTGAAGGCAGAACAGAAGTATTAATTTAGTATCTCTGCTTTTCCCCCATTATCCTCCACCCACTCCTCCCCTTTCTTAAGCCTAACAATCCCTTCTTTCTTGTCCCTTTTCTCACTTATGTAGCGAAAGAAAGCCTTCTCCCCATTCTTAATTCCTTCAGCTATCTGCAGCTCATTCTGTGCCTTTCCTCACCGGACTTCCTTACTTGCCTCACTAGCCAACCTTGGGTAATTTTCCCTATCCACCTTCCACTTCCTGAATTTTCTATAGGCCAACCTCTTTTTCCCTTACTGCCTGGGCAACCCTAGAACTGAACCAGATGGGCGCTTTGGCCCTTGTATTCTTCCTCTGAGCCTAACGCACTCATCTGTGGCAACCAGTATTCCTTCCTTATATAGAAACTTTAGACTTTGATGGCAGATAAGGACCGCTTGGCCCACCCAGTCTGCCCATTTCCCTACCTATTGGATAAGCTGCAGATTCTAGTTAACAAACGGCCTACTTCCTCCCACCCCCCACTATAATTGCCTTATGTCTGTCCCATGCATGTTTGAATTCCCCCACTGTTTTAGACCCCACAACGTTCCCAGGAAGGCGGTTCCAAGCGTCCACCACACTCTCTGTGAAAAAAAATGTCCTTACATTGCCCCTGAGCTGTCCCCCCTCTACCTTTAAATTGTGCCCCCTTGTTCTTGCACATCTTTTTCTGAAAGATGCTACCCTCCTAGACTTTGTTGATTCCCTTGAGGTACTTGAAAGTTTCTTTATATCCCCCCCGTCCCTTCTTTCGTCAAGGGTATACATTTTAAGCTCTCTGTCTCTCTTCATATGGTTTCTGATGCAGACCCTGCACCATTTTAGTTGCCCTCCTCTGGACTGCCTCCATCCTGTCTGTGTCCTTGTGGAGATGGGGTCTCCAAAACTACATACAGTACTCCAGATGGGGTCTCACCAACTGTCTGTACAGAGGGATAACCACTTCCCTTTTTCTACTTGTGATGCCTCGCACTATGCATCCCAGTATCTCACCAGCTCTACTGACTGCCCTCTCACATTGCTTGCTCACCTTTATGTCATCTGATATGACTACCCCCAGGTCCCTTTCTATTTTTGTTGTTGTTGTTAGTATCTCACCCCTCCTTGTGTACAGTTCCCCTGGGATTTTGTTTCCCAGGTGCATTACTTTGCACTTCTTTGCATTGAATCTAAGTTGCCATACGTCTGACCATTTTTCCAACCTTGCCAAGTCCCTTCTCATCCTTTCCACCCCTCCTTGTGTATCAACTCTGTTACACATCTTTGTGTCATCTGCAAAGACGCATACCTTTCCTTCCAGACCCTCTGCAATGTCATGTATAAAGATGTTAGAGGACTGGACCCAGTACTGAACCCTGAGGTACTTCACTAGTAACTCCCCTTTCTTCGGAGTGAGTTCCATTCACTATTACCTTCTGTGTCCTGTTGTGCAGCCAGTTTGCTACCCAGGCTACCACCCTGGGACCCATTCCCAGGCTGGCTAACTTGATTATTAATCATTTGTGCGGGACTGTGTCAAATGGCTTGCTAAAGTCTAGGTAGGCCATATCCACAGCCCCTCCCTGGTCTATTACTTTGGTCACCCAGTCAAAGAAATCGATTAGATTCATCTGACATGACCTTCCTGCTGTGAATCCATGCTGCTTTGGGTCTGGTGCCCCGCTGGCCTCTAGGTACTCAACAGTTCTTTCTTTCAGAAGTGATTCCATCATTTTCCCTACCACTGAGGTCAAACTAACAGGTCTGTAGTTTCCTGCTTCTGCCTTGCTCCCACTTTTGTTGAGGGGAATCACATCTGCCCTCCTCCAGTCCTCAGGTACCACCCCATCATCCCATGATTTGTTAGAAAGGGTTGTCAGTGGTGTCACTAGGTCCCACCTTAATTCTTTTAGGATTCTGGGGTGAATCCCGTCAGGCCCACTGCTTTGTCCACCTTGAGTTTTAGGAGTTCTTTCAGGACTCTCTCTTCTGTAAATGGACTGGTGTCAACCCCCCTACCCAGAGTGCATCTATTGTTTGGTTTAGGTGACTCCTCCTCTTCTTCTTTTGTGAATACTGAGCAAAAGTATTCATTCAGTATCTCTGCCTTTTCACTGTCTCCCTCTGCCCACCTCTCCTTTATTAATCTTCACTATCCCTCCCTTAATGATGGACCACCTTTGGTCCACCCCATATCTGCTCCGATACCCGCCAGGTGGCTCCTTACCACTTTGCTTATTTTCCTGAAGTCCGCCCTCCTGAAATCCAAGATTTTGGTCTTAGTTGGGATGATTTCCCTGCTCATATCCAACTGGAACCATACTGTGCAATGGTCACTTCCACCCAGTGGCACCCTGACCATTATATCCTGTACATGCTCCCCATTTGTGAGCACCAGATCGAGAATTGCCTCAGCTCTTGTTGGTTCTGTGACACTCCGAGTCAGGAACCTACTCTCTAGTCCTTCCAGGATCACCTGACTCCTAGCACAGGTTGTGGATGATGTGCTCCAGTCCATCTTAGGCAGGTTGAAGTCCCCCACAATTACCACCTCTCCTTTCCCCGCAGCTTTCAATATTTGTGGGCGCTGTTCCCTGTCCCTCTCCCGATCCTGATTGGGTGATCTGTAAACCACCCCCCAACCTTACCTTTCTCCCTCTATTGGACCTTAATTGAACCCACAATTCCTCCACCTCCCTTTCCTCCAACTCCTCCCTTGTGCAAGTTATTCTCTCCCTGACATAAAGTGCCACCCTTCCCGACTACCCTGTCCCTCCTGTATAGTTTATATTCAGGGATTGCAAGGTCCCAGTCATGGTGTGATGATGCCCAAGTCTCGGTTACTGCAGCTATGTCCACCCTCCTGTCTGTTAATAGTGCCTGCAGGTCATCCATCTTGTTTCCAAGACTCGCGCATTCAGAGACACCACCCTCCACCTCGAATCAGACCTTCCTTCTCTTCCCTCTATTCTTCTAATCACATTTATCCCCCTTGTGTGGTCCCCTCCACATACCCTTGTGTTCCTCACTCCCTCTACCCTTTGCTGTGTTCTTGCTCCTTCCACCTCCTCCCTCCAGACCTCTTCCATCACTGTGTCTCTTAAGTAGAGACACGTTCAGCCTCTAGCGGGTGGCCTTCCTTGATATCATTAAGTTAACCTCGAGAAATATCAGTTGGTGATCAGATAAGGTAGATGTACCCTGACGAAGAGGTCTTTGTGGTCTTGAAGTGCTGGGCTGCTATCACTGACATGGTATATGAACCTGCACATTATGTTTTATCAATCTGTGTAATTTCATATTTAATTGCTGCTTTTTTTCCTGCATGAATTTATTTTTAATAAATTTTATTTAAGAGTAACGTCTGTTTGGAGTGCCATGTCTTGGTTTAAGGTAGATGTACCCACCCACATCGGGCTGAAGGAGGATATATCGTTTGAATAGGTGAAGAAGGTATCCAATCTGGAAAAGATTTTGAACCAGTAGGGGAGAAATAGGTGTAGTCCTTGGCTAGAGGATATTGTGTTTGCCAAATGTCTACTAAACCCAGTTCGGACAAGAGTTTCGGAAAAGAATGGGCTGTTGGGATGAGGATACTGGGAGTTTGTATCAAGAAGCCTATTAAAAATTAGGTTAGAGTCCCCACCCAAAACCAGGAGGCCCTTCGCCCTTTCTACTATATGTTGTATCATGGAGGAACAAAAAGAGAGTGGAGAGCCTGGGGGAGCATATATATTTACTAATGTTATCCTAGTATCCTGCACTCTACCAGTAATCATTACATATTGGGCACCTGGTTCTGCGAACACATCCTCCTCCTCCTCCTCCTCCTCAAAGGGGAAGGAGGCAGAGAGCAAGATGGCCACCCCTGTCTTCCGGCCCTGCTCCAATGAGGCATGATAGAGGTGGGGGAATGCCTTTATTATATGTGAACAAGGGGACACAATTTAAAGATAGAAGGAGGGCGGTTCAGGGGCAATGTGAGGAAGTATTATTTCACAGAGAGGGTAGTGGATGCATGGAACAGCCTTTCTGAGGAAGTTGTGGGGTCTAAAACTGTGGGAGAATTCAAGAATGCATGGGACAGACATAAGGCAATTCTTGTGGGGGGGGCAGGAAGATATAGGCTGTTGGTTAACTAGGATCTGCGGCCTATCCTGTAGGTAGGGAAATGGGCAGACTAGATGGGCCTAGCGGTCCTTATCTGCCGTCAAAGTCTATGTTTCTAAGTTTTATTGCTCCCTTAGGGGAGAGGCAAGTTTCCTGCAAAAAGATGACATCACATCTCTGTTTGATGATGCAACTGAGGACCTGTTTCCTCTTAATCGGATTATTGATGCCATTAATATTGTATAACAAAATTTTATTAGTATAAGCCATTGTTATTGTTTTGAAGTTGTTTCTACTGATCTAGTCAGAGTTGTCAAGATTGTAGCAGTGAGGAGCAAAGTGACTGCTAAGTTCAAGTGTATGTACCCATTAACAAACAGCAATAATAAAACCCAGTAAGATTACCAACTATACAAATACGGAACAAGAAATACAGTAACGTGGTACAGGAATATGGTTCCTGCATCTCTTCTCGAATGATGAAGTGTACCAATCTTAACCACATGTTGGTCCAAACACTACATTGTAGAACAAATATTCTGTTCTTAACTAGCTGATATTTGGTATGGCGTCCTAGGTCAGGCTGAGTTGTGTCAGACAGCCTGTGAGGCGCCACTCCAGTGATGCAGTCACCCTCACCTCTGGGAGGGTAAAGCCAGACTAATAGGCTCAGGTAGACCAGCGTTGAGCCCACTGGCCACTCTGACGTCAGCCCTCCCATGTGTGTCTGTGCTTAGAATAGTGTAAGAGGATAACTCCATACCCACCCTCCCACCCACCCTGATCTATATATTCTCTATGGCTACAGTTGTTTGCAGTAGTTCTTGTCTGTCCTGTCCCCTGCCAGGCAGGCAGGTCTGTGCCCACCGCGCTCTGCCAAGGGTACTGGGTTAAGTTGGGTGCTATCCATACTTATTTCGGATATAGTGAAAGAGTAATGAAATATATGGGATTGCCTTCGCATTCTCTCTGTTTATAACTGTTTCCCCCCTCTCCTCCTCTCTCCCCAGGACCATCTACCTTTCCGAAAGTCTATTGATTAAGTTTGCAGGTCAGGTCTTGGAGGGAGAGGTGAGCCGCCAATGCCAATCACAGGCAGGTGTAGTTAAACAGGAAAGCCCTCAGCACAGCTTCACTGGGGAGGGAAAGGGACAGGGAGACCCCCTCCACTGACACCAACAGACCCCGGCTCCAGGTAGTGCCGAGTGTGTTGCTGATATTACAGGGCATTAGGTGAGAGCTTAGTAGAGTGGCTTCAAGTATAGCTACTTTGCTGTTCCGGACTCTATGGGTTGCAGCCCAAGTCGCATGGGGAGATCAAAAGGTGACAAAGGCCTCCCCTACGGGTTCTTATTGCAGCCATCCTGTTTCTCCCCGCTTGCGTCTGGTAGCATATAAGGCTAAGAATAGCTTTTCTTTTTCCCTTCCCTTTGTTATTGAAACAGCAAGCTTAATCACTTTAAACTTTAAAACAGTGCATTCACTATAGTGGTTACAACACTTAACTACAAAGTGGCGCTTTAGTCAGCAAAACATTAACAAGAGCCAGTAGTATGTGGCATTAAATGGGTCTCTCAGATAATGGAGTCCAGCGTTCTCTGCCAATTACGTTCTGAAAACGACCCTTCTGTATCATTTTTCGTATGGCAGAGTCTGCACAGTCTTAGAAGCAGCCATTTGAATGCAGTGGGGGCCTGTAGACTTCAAGATTTGCTAACATACTAAAATGCCAGCAGAGAAGGCCTAATGGTCTTTCATGTCTGCTCGATAGTCCGCACCCACACTGGGGGCCGATTTCGCTGTACCATCTCCCCCTTGGGTTTCACTGTCCCCAGTCCAAGATGTTCCCTCTGTATTGGACCTTGTCAGCTTCACCCTTCCCCTGTACACCTGTCCCACCCCCCCTTAAGCTCCTCCACAGTCTCTGCCTCCACAAGTCCCCTGGGCAGTGCATTCCATGGTTCCACCACCCTCTCAGTGAAGTAACACCTCTCCCCGAGTCTCCCCTTCTAGCTTCCACCTATGTCCTCTAGTTGGCCCCTTTCGCTGGAGCACCCCAACTGGGTCTCCTTATTAATCCTTTTCCATACTTGAAGACCTCTCATGTCCCCCCGTCCCTCCTCTCTTCCAGGGTGTACGTGTTGAGCTCCTCAAGCCTCTCCCTGGTGGTCCTTTCCCAAGGCCCCAGATCATTTTGGTTGCCTCCTTTGGACCCACTCTAGGAGGGCAATGTCCCCTTTAAGTGGTAATTTTATTCTTGTATGAGCAGATTCGCATTACCACACCAAAATGTGTTTTGTTTACATTCCTTAGTCCACTCCCACTGCATTATTCCTGGACTTGGGAGCACCCCCAACACAGTCTACCACTCGAGATGCAGTGAAAGCAGTTGAAACTATTGCATCCTGAGTGGCTGCACTGTTTTGCAGGTGTTCCGTAATGTTCATGAAGGGAGCAATAAAAGTTGAGCAAGAATCTGAAACAAAACAAGGTTGGGTATAATTACACAATTACCATGTATTTCAGATGCGCTAAGAATGGAGGCAGATTAAACCACCACCAACAATAATGAATTTTACAGAAAGTTAGCCATCATAAAATGTGGGTTTTCAGCTTGAAATAGTATGATGCAAAAAGGGTTGAGTGTCCTTTTAATTTGTCATAGAATGTATTGCCCTCTACCAATAATTCAGTGTTACTTAGACATTTGTCACATGGATATTCATCCTTTTTGGATGTGTTTTTGATTTTTTTGGTGTACTTGTAACAACTTGAACATTTGATGCATACATCCCCATCTACTGTCGTAATGTATTCCACCATTTGTTTAATATGTTGGTTCCGTTCCTCCCTGTTAAGCAGAGCCTTTCCTGCTAGTTTCTTTTATTCTGTATGGTGTTCTTTACAGTACCCTAATCCTCACCTGCCTCAGTGCGTATGTCCACGGACGCTCGCCCCTCTGTCTATGGAGGGAACCAGATATAGTGCCGTGACTGAAAGTGGCTCACTTCCTTCTTCCGGTTTCAGCGGACCTAACTACTCTGTGAAAAACCCTTCTAAAAGTGCAGAAAACCACCTGATATGGTGGATTTCACCTTAATGTGCAGCACTTAGCTGCTGGCTCGCTCCCCAGGTTCGATTAGCCTTCAGACACTGCGAATGTTAATCTTGTGGGCTGGGATAGTCCTCCACAGTCCCACAAGCCCCAGCACTGATCAGTGAGTCTTCCCAAAGAGAGGCAAGGTCTCCTACCTCGTACCTCCTCCTCCCAAGTGTGCAAATCAACAAGATATACAATAAAATAGTGTATTTAAAAATATAGTCGATCGCGCCTCTCCAGAGGCAGGCACTTCTTTAACCATAAATTATTAAATCGGGCCCTGCTTACTGTGGGGTGGGGGCAGATATAGTGCCACGACTGGAAGTGGCTTGCTTCCTTCTTCCGATTTTCAGCGGCCCTAACTACTGAGTGAAAACCCCTTCTAAAAGTACTGAAAACCACCTCATGTGGTGGATTTCACCTTAATATGTCGAAAAGGAATTTAAGGTGGCTGGCAAGTAGATGGACCTATGGAGAAGTGAATACCAGCAGTGTAGCCCCTATGGGTGGTGGGGCTCATCTAGCCAACCTGGCTTTACAGCAGGCAGCAGTGGGCCCTTGAGTCGCTCTGAATTGCAAACTTGTTGTACAGGACATACAGTGTGGCTTTAGGGGATGATTGGTACATCACATCTGCACAGTCTGGCAGAAGGCATAGGGATTGTCTTGTTACCAGTATTCTGAGAGTGCTGAGGGTGTTCCGGGCCCAGGGCAGGCACTAGGATTTACTGGGCCCTGGTGCATGACTGTGAAGTCGTCCATGGTCCCCCCCCCAAAAAAATTGTTCTTCTATTTTCTGAACTTCAAGGTGCACACGGCGTGCTTTTGTTGATGCAAATTTTTAAATCACTTCCAAAAAGTTTACTTATCTAGCAAGTCTATTTTCAATTGAAAGTGCAGCCAATGTGGACAGTCTTTCCTGTGACATTGTGGAATGCAGGTAATTCTTTATCGAAGACAGTTTACTGAAGGATTGCTCAGCACTGGCAACTGTAATTGTGATCGGTACTTGCAGTCCAATTTGGAAGTTTGGAAATCCTCTGCTCAGGTCTTTCTATACCAGGTACTGTAACACTTCAGACAGGGAGTTTACATCATCTGGTGAAAGACAAGCCAGCAAGGTTATTTCTCTGGACATGTCTGAACCGTCTATGACCCCAAGAAATCGGGCCAACTCACTGCATGCTTATTGTAGGTTTTCGTCACTTACAGATGCTTTTATGTGGAACAGGAAGCAAAAAACCGACTGAAAGTCATGCAAAAATTGGAATCTTTCCTCAATTACCATCAACACTTTATCCAATAGGCAGTTGAAAAAATTGACTTCAAAGCTTTCCTGACCAGTTAAAGGTTCATCTTCGTCAAGCTCTCCAAGCCTGTGTTTTCGATGTCTGGTGCATTTTTCTGGAAAAGTTGGTTCAGTGCCCAGTGTTTGGGCTAGGACCTTTGCTTACTGTAACCTGGCACTCTGCCAAAACCCCCAACTCCCCCCTCACTCTTCCAAACTACACTCTACACAGGCAGGACCGTGGTAAAAGAGCTGGTAGTGTAGCTGTCTACACAAAACAGCCACTGGTGAGCTCAGTTACTCACAAAGAAGCGCACCTCAGCTCCCACAAACCCGTTATGGTTCTAGGTGTGTTGTACGCCTCTCCCCACCTATCCCGTGACTCCCTCATCACCACCTTTAACACCCTAGCATCCAGAGGGGAACTGGACCTTGTAGGTGATTTCAACTTGGACTGGCTACCCCCCTCCACAAAAGCTCAAACTTCATGGCCAACCAGTCACTGACCCGACCCGTGCCTCTGAAATCCTCAACCAGTTTTTCACTTCCTGTGCCGTACCACATGCCCCCCCTTTCTCCAGTCCCACCACCTCCCCTTAGCAATGACTTCAGGTTCACCCTCTTACTGAACGTGAGGTTCACAAAGCCCTATGCTCGCTTAATCCTGCAAAGACCAGCCCGGACGGGATTTACCTCAAGCTCCTGCAGATCTCTGCTCCTGTGATCGCCAAGCCCCTTACACATTTCCTTAACCTCTCATTTTCCACAGGAACAGTCCTGCTAACTTGGAAACGGGCCTGCATAATTCCCCTTCACAAAGGCAGTGACCCCTCCTTGCCAAGCAGTTATAGGCCTATCTTACCCTCCCAGCCCTAGCCTAACTACAAGAATCCTTGGCCCACACCCGACTAGCTGACTACCTTGCAACAAACAGCATCCTCTCACCCCACCAGTCCAGCTTCAGGAAACACCATTCCACAATTTCCTCCCTCCTGCGCATCACCAACCATATCCAAACTGCCTCTGACCAAGGCTTTCTTACAGCAGCATTATTTGTGGATTTAGCCAAGGCATTTGTCTCCGTATCCCACCCTCTTCTCCTGCAGAAGCTTGAGGCACCTGGACTCGCCCCCATCACTGTAAGGTGGTTTCAGTCTTGTCTTTCCACCAGATTTCGATCTGTTAGACTCGCTGATACCTCCCTCCCTATCCTGGCAGGCATCCCTAAAGGCTCTGTTCTCGGTCCCATCCTCTTCTCCCTCTTCATTAACGACCTTTCCTCTTCCTGCACCAGTTCATCACTACAGATGTATGCAGATGACACCATCCTCTTTACCTTCGGTCCCAACCTGATTGAAGTCCAAGCTACCCTGCAAAGCAACTCCGACAACATTCTGCGCTGGTTCAGCCAAAACCAACTGAAACTAAACACCACCAAAACTGTTTCCATGATTTTCGGCTCTGCCCAGAAACTTAGCTGTACCACCTCTCTCGACGGCTCCCCACTTGGCCAAGTCACCAGATACAAGTACCTAGGCGTTTGGCTGGACCCCCATCTGTCTTTTTCAGCTCACATTGAAGCTGTCCCCTCCAAGCTGCGCCCAAAACTCGGCATGCTTTACCAGAACAGGGACTCTCTTCCTTTACCTGCCAGATGTGAAATTGTCTCTAAAATTATCCTCCCTATACTTGATTATGCGGACGTGGTTTACAGCTCTGCCCCTGTAACCTCCCTTGGCAGGCTGGATACCCTTCTAGATTCATTTTGCCACTTCACCACAAACTCCCCCCTATGCACCCACCACTGCGATCTTTACTCCCTCCTAGGACTAAGCCCCTTATCTCACAGGTGCTATATACACTCCCTCAACCTTGTATCTAGGTACTGGTTTAACTTCCTCCCCTCCTATCTTGAGGACTGCCTATCCTCAGACTCCCTTTCACCCTGCCCTGACCCTTTTCCGCAGCGGGTAAAGCTGCTTTCTCCTATCGGCTTCCCTACTTGTGGAACAAAATTACCCCTACTATCAGAAACTCACCTTGCTCTAGCTGCAGGCAACAACTACGTCTCCTTCCTCCACCCTTATGTCGCTGCCACAACTGAGCTAAACCCACTACCTCTACTGTATTTACCTTCCTACAACCCTCCCTAGCTCTTATTAAAGATTCATTATGTAGAGCACTTACTATTGTATAGTTCACCTCTAGATATTCATCACATGTCCTGTTTTTTTGCTCTCACTGCTGTATTATATTCATTGTAATTAGCTGTTATTGTTCTTTTAACTAATCCTCTGCATTTGTTTGTATTTCTACTGCTCCTTTTCCCCCTGGGTCACACCTGGAATTGAGCCTCGGCTCAGCATGCCTTTCCCGGTTACCAAATGTTTAAATAAATAAATAACACTCTACCAGATCCTTGTCTTCAATCAGACAGTTGTTCTCTAATTGTAGAAACCACATCTGTGGCATTTGATAGGTTTAAGGCAGGCGACTGTAAAAATCACTGTCACACGACTGATGGTGCTAAGCAGTTTATTCCACACAAGTAAACCTACAATAAATGGGAAAGATTCCAGTGTTTTCATAAGGCCTGTGATTTCAGACAGCATCTCGCTGTCAGAGTTTCCACTTTCTGATACTTCCAACAAAGCGTTCAACAACTCAGGCAGTTGTTCAGACTGCCTTTGCAGCGTCAGCATGAGCACTCCAGCAGGTCTATGAAAGTGGCTTGAGGGTATGTCATTTTATGTGCTTAGCAAGGACATCCCAACATTTGGTGGACCCTGAATAGATTCTGTAAAGATGCTGTAGTACTCCCAAAAAATTATTTGCTTCAAAGGATGATTCAGCTGCATGTTCCAACTCAAAATTCCAGTTATGAGGACAGCAAGGCACGTACAGTGCATGTTTATTCACCTGTCGTATTGTCGCTTGAACTCCTTGATGGATACCTCTCATGTTAACCCCATTATTGTAACACTGGCCCCTGCAGTCATCAATTTTTATGCCATGTTCAGTAAGTCAGTTTAGCAATAATTCGCCCAAAGCCTCTGCTTTTGTATTTTCAACAAGGAGAAACTCCAGGAAGCTCTCCTGCACTTCATCTTGGTCTCCA
The DNA here is from genome assembly GCA_016271365.2 of Neoceratodus forsteri. Taxonomy (NCBI): domain Eukaryota; kingdom Metazoa; phylum Chordata; order Ceratodontiformes; family Ceratodontidae; genus Neoceratodus; species Neoceratodus forsteri. The sequence goes on along the minus strand of CM028132.1, from coordinate 1,167,288,548 downwards.
TTGATTGCAACACAACGAATCATTACTGATAACTGCTCTTTGTGAGCAATATCTGGAGTGCAGTCTGTCAGCACACTGTAGCAGCGAGCATTCTGTGTTTTGTCCCAAATCTTGCTAGTCACAGCCTCTGCTAACATCTGCATAAATTCATTGTGGCTATCCTTGCTTAAATAATGAACATTGGTTCCTCGCTGAACACGTTGCAGGTGATCAGCCATGACAGAGTCATACTTGGACAACAGCTCCAACAATTTCAAAAAATTCCCATTGTTCATGTACAGATGGTGTACTAAACTACGATAGGCTACGTTTTGTCCTGCTAAATATAAAACAAATTCAAAATTCTACAAAGCACAGCATGCCATTGTTCTTTTTCCTTATCTAGCTTTTCTTGCAAACTCCTGACTATTGTAGCTCGGTTCTGTAACCCTAATTCAAGATGTTTCCACGTAGAAATTCTCCATGTGTAATGAAGACTCCGATACCTTCCACTTTCTCTCTCTCTCTCTCTCTCTCTCTGCAGTTTATCCACTGTGAGGCAATTTCTTTTCCTTTCATTTGTGCAATTGTATTTTCATGTGTGATGGGTAAGCTTCATGCTGAGACGGCCTTTGTGATAACTTTTGCCAGCTGGAGAAACCTAAACACTTCCCTATCTTTGCCAAAACACTTACAGCAAACACAAAATACAGTGTCTGCAGACTTAGAGTAAACTAACCAATGCCTGTGAATCTTTGTGGATCTCACTGTATGCTCATAGTTTGCAGATGTAAAACGGCGACCTGCTGTTTTTGGGAACTTGGTGTCAGTTTCCTTCAGCTGCAGGGATTTATGCTTCACAATTTTAGCCCTAAGCTCTGACTCCAGTAAAACTTTCAGGCCAGGTAGCTGGGTCGTAAAAATCGTACATTAAAGGTGGTTGACTAGGTTCAGGGTTTATGTCACAACATGAGTAGAGTTCAATACATTGTTGTATTTGTTCTTACTGTACATTTCTTTCAGAGCCTGTGTCCAATTCATGGTTCCCCCACTCCCCCTCTACTGCTGTTGCTGTTTTGGGCAAGGAGGTTGATGGTTGGCCACTCGCTGAGCTTCCACCAGCGGCTAACATTGTTGTTGCCGATGGACAACTTACCCATTTACAGTATACTTTTTTTTTTTCAGCATTTTCTGCTTCTTTGAGTCAACTGTGGCTGTCTTTTTTTTTTTTTTCCTTTTTGTTCTTTACATTTTGCAGACCCCAGCTTGTACTTTGGTAGTGGTACTACAGGATTAGACGACATCTTTTAAATTTTTATTCCTTTTGTTAAGCCACGTGCCCACTTGGCACTGACTCCAAGTCCAGGCACAATAATCCACCTAGGCTTTTAAAGTCTCAGCTCAGGCCTCCTCTCCTTATTTGTGTCTCTTTTCTTTTTTCAAGCCCAGTGCAGCTACTGCAGAGACTCAGAAACAGTATGGCCACTTAGACTTTCTAGTCTCAGCAAATCTGACACCCTCTCGGGTGATCTCCTTTCCTTCCCCTTTCTTTCTTTTCTTTTTTAAAGCCACTTACTCGGAGTCCGTAAGCCAAACTAGCCTTTTCGGCTTTGAGTCAATAATCCCAGTAGCCACACCAGCCACTTGGCCTTTGTTGTAATGTCTCATCTCAGCTCAGACCCTGCTCCAGCCTCTTCCTTTCACCTCCTTTATTTTTTTTTTGCTACTTGGCACTTACTCAGAGTCCATAAGCCACACTGCTAGCCCCTTTTCCTTTATATTCTCGGCTCCCGCCCTCTCTCTCTCTTAAGTGATCTCCGTGACCCTTCCTTCTTTTACCCCTCCTTTGTTTTTATTTTTTGGGGCTTTTGTCTTGTTAGGCTTTAGAAGTTAGCCACTGCCCACTTTCCCCTCGTTTGTTTATTTTTTCAAGCCACTGTTACTCGGACAGAGTTCAAGGAAGCCCCACTAGCCAGCCATAGCCCCTTAAGCTTCAGACAGTCTCAGGTACAGTTCAACTTCTGTTATATGCTTTGCCTTGGTATTTTTTTTTTTTATGAATACAGATTCATTTTGACTTGACTACTTCAGTAAAAGTCAATATCTATAGCTGGCTCGTTCAGCCAGGGCAGACTCGTGCAGAAAAAATCTGTAGATGCCCCTGGGTGGTCCTATGCTTGCTGCCTAAGTTAAAAGCAGCGAGAGCAGAGCCAGAGAATGTATTGTTGTTGTTTTTCTAATTTGCCAAATAGTGTTTTGGATTAATAATTGAGCTTTCTTGTCTTTCTTGTTAAAAATTAAAAGTAGACTGTCTCTCTCCCGATAGAGAAAAAATAAACTTTAGTTCCAGTCCCGATCACACACAGCACAGATAGTCTGAAAAAAGACTGCTGAAGAATGAATATCTATGAATGTATGATAATCACCTCGGACAGACAGACACAGCACAGTCTGAACGACCGGATATGCTCAGGGCAGGCTCAAGCACACACAAATCTATATATGCTCCTGCTGGGTCCTATGCTTGCTGGCTTAATTTGAAGCAGAAGAGCAGCAGACAAAGCCAGAGCAAATATTGTTGTTTCTGCATTTGCCGAAAAGTGTTTTGGATTAATAATTGGGATTTTTATTTTGTTGTCTTATCTTAGTCTTGTCAGTCAGAAAACAGAAATTAAAACTTTACTAAAAGACTAGCTCTCTCCTTTGAGAAAAAAACTTTAGTTCCAGGACCAGTCAGACCAAACACAGCAGAGTCTGCACTAGTCAGCAGCACAGACAGACAGACTACACAGTCTGAAAGAGTGACTGTTAGAAGAATTGAATTATATGAATCTGAATGAATCACATAGACACATCAGACAAGATGAGTCACACAGCACAGAGTCTGTGAAAGACTGAATTTATGAATCAAATAATCACTCCGTTAGAACGACTTGGTAGTTGTAATAGTAGTAGTCTGACAGTCTGTAGTTCACTAACTTCACTCACAGACTGACTGATCTCAAAAGAATGATGAGATAATTCTCGTCGACATGCTTTTAATTTCCCCCTGCCTTGACCAAGAAGTTGTACCCACAGCAGACCAACACTACTTGCACCCTCCCTCAGGCTCATGGTCTCACCACACCTCACAACACCGATCCGGATTTCTCTCTCCCAGGCCTCCGAGGCAAGTCTTCCCCCACCCCTTCTACTGCTGTCTTTATCTAACTTTTACTTTCCTGAATCACGCTGATTTGACCCATCACTGTGTGTCAGTACTGAATGACTGTGTTGTTAGTGTGTTAAACTTTTCACTAGGCACAGAAGTATTTTTTTCCTTTTATTGCGCAGTTTGAAAAGAGAAGTGGACACAAAGATAGCACATCTGATCTCCTTGACTCTGTCCTGAGACTGCAGTGAATCTCGCAAGACACTCCCGCATGAGGCTTGCTACCACAGCCCACCTGACCAACTAAGCAGATGGGTCAGGTGACTGTAGTGTCTACAGTGTCAACTGGACTCGCTCGCGCAAGCGCTGTTCAGCTCACTGAGAGACAAGTCGTCGTACCTTCCGCCCTCCCCCCATGGCTCAGGCTGCGACGGCAGTCGGCAGAGGTAGAGCAGACACTTGTACTGGGTGGTTGGGTCCATGGGCCGGGTGCAAGGCACAGATATTCATCATTTATTAATTTGATTGCAAATCGGAGCAGAGGAGCGCCAACTGGGATAGGAGGAGAAGTGGAGACCCAGGTCCGCCAGGACGGAGAAGGAGCCAGTGAGAAGAAACTGTCACAGGCTCACAGCAGCCGCCAGCAGGTATGAGCGTGCGGCGCGCTGCTGTGTTGTAATTATTTAAATGGCTTGGCTGAGTTGCTGGCAGGCATGGCAGAAGGCAGGGTGGGCACAGCTGTGACTGTCATGAGTTGACAGCAAAGTGACTGAGAGCACTATAGTGTTTGCCCGATGCCGACTAGGTCTGATTGCCATGTTCAAACTAAACAAATGTCAATTTTGACTTCTGGGGGCCGTTAGCCCCCATGCGCTCGGGGTCCTGGTGCAGTGGCATCCCTTGCACACACCCCCGACGCCGGCCCTGCAGAGGGCTTGTAGTCTGGGACCCACAAATGCAGTGATGTGATCTGCATCCTTTTGATAGGAGAATTGGGGGTCCTGCCACATCTGTTTGTTTATTTGATATGTGTGTGTCCTGGTAAGCCCACAGAGGCAGGATGTCCCTTTTTCTGGGGGTGACCAAAGAGTTGGTTACATAAAGAGGCATACAGCGCATGTAAAAATTGTATGCTGCAATAACGTCAACCTTCCTTTCTGTAAAAATTGTTTGCTGCAATAACCTCACTACTGTTGCTGTTTTCCATGTGGTGTATAATCTGCTGTGGCTACCTTTGCATTTGTATTTCGCGGACAGTTCTCTAGCCACCTGAAACTGATTGTTATTGCTGCATTGTTATGGCTGCATTGTTATATTGTTTTAATGTTTTATTGTTGTTAAAACACCATGAAGTCTTGCTATATTATAACAATAGCAGTCAGCCACTGCAGCTGAACTGCCCCGGAGAGGAAGGAGTTAACTCCAGAAGATCTGGAGTTCTACAGCGCGAGGGCGCTGTGCCCAAAGCTCTATCTGGCAGTTTCAAATGAAACTGTCAGATTCTTTACTCCGCTTCACTGAACAGTCGCTCCGGAGATCAGCTCCTTCAGCTCGGTTCAAGCGAGTATTTTTCGGTTCATTTGAACCGGCAAAAGTTATTATTTTTACCGCATTTCGGTTTTAAAGCTCTATCTGGTAACCGTAAGTACAAAAATTTAAGTCTGTGTGGAAAATTAATTATCGGTTCGGTTTTGAACCGATCGGTTGTTTTTTCTGTATTTTAAAAGTGTACAGTGGGTTTTAGAGTGCGGTTCCCGGTTCTTATCGGTTCTAAAAAAAACGGAATTATAACGGTTTTTTCAAATACTCGTGACACGTTAGGAACCGATAAGGGTGTCTTGCCTGCACCGCCATCAAAAGGGCAAGTTTTGATTAGGGCTGGCATTATGTCTGAGAAACCCAAAAAGAAAACCGGCCCACTGGGTTTCAACACTGTGATGTCTGTGGGGACGCCTTTGCCAAGGCTGACCCACACACCACTTGTGTTTATTGTCTGGGGGCTGACCACCTCCTGTCAGACTGCCAGGTGTGTAAAAATTTCCCTGCAGCCACCCTGGAGAAGAGATTGGGCCGGCTCAGGGCAGAGAAAGCAAAGTCCGCTGACCGGATGGCCAGCCTGGTCCAGTACCCACTGGACCAGAGGATGCCCTCTGACCAGAGGCGAGACTTCCTCGGGCAAAGGAAGGCTGGTTCAGAGAGACCAGTCCCAAGTAAAAGACAAGAAATCAGTAGGTCTGGAGTCCAAAATTGTGTCTCCAACTGCTGCAGAGATAGCTAAAGCCATTCAGATTGTCCAGTCACTGTCTCAGGGATCTGTAGAACCACCAACAGCTGGTAAAAGGTTGGTTCGTTCAGTCCCAGTGGTTCAGGATTTTGAAGTTGAGGATTTTATGAACCACAGGAGGGAGGAGGAATTTGATCATTATATGTGTGGCTGGGGGGTCTGGGCGTGCCCATTGAACCGGACATTTCTCAGACAGACCTTTAGAATCTCCTCCTATTCTGTCTGAGTCCCCTTCTTTCTTTATTTTTACAAAAGGTTGCAGAAACCCTCCAGCTTCCTTTAGAGGAGGCTGTGGATGAGCAAGAGGAGCCTGATTATGTGGAAATGATGGATATTCCAGAGTCTAGGAGGTTGTCTATTCCTTTGCATAAGTCATTTAGGAAGCAAACAACAAGATTTTAAAAATCCTCATTCTGTCCCTCCTGTAGATAAAAAATGGACAGAAGGTATACTTTGTCGAGGCTCGGATACAGACTTCCTTACTGAGCAGTGTAGTCATGTAGGTGTGGTACAAGCTGCAGCCTGTGACAAGGCTAATATTCCTCTGGCCTCATCCTCTGATAAGGATTCCAGGAAGATTGATGCCATGGCGAAGAAACAGTATATGGCAGCTTCTTTGGGGCTCAGGCAGGCAAATTATATGGCTTATGTAGCTAGATATCAGAAATCTAGGTGGGACACAGTATTGCAGTTAGCCAAGCAGGCCCACGGCCAGCTGGCTAGTGAGTTGGAACAGGTGGCTGCTGATGGCATTGAAGCCTCTAAAGTTCAATTTCACACTGCTGTTGATGTTAATGATGTTTCTTCTAGGGTCATGGCCACTTCTGTAGCTTCCGTGGGTTGGCATGGCTCAGATGCACTAATCTGTCCCAAGATACCCAGTCAAAGGCTATGGATTCCTGTAGTGGGAAATTCTCTTTTGGGGAACAAACAGAAAACTATATGAAAAGATGGATGAATACAGAACTACCTACAAAAGTGCCCAGGCTAAGGAGAAGCATGCCATGCCACAAGGCATGCTCCCAGAGGTAGGGGCAGGCCTTTTCCAGGCCTTTACCAATTTCAAGCCTCCTCTGCTGTCTCGCAGAGGTTTCTCTGAGGCAGGGTAGACGAGGCTCAAGTAGACCGCCCCTCCCTCAGCCTAAGGCTGCTGCTACAGGCACCCTGATGGGGTGCCCAGGGCCGATTCTCCTGTACCAGTGGGGGCAGGTTGGCCTATTTCAGCGGAATTGGCTGTCCCTAACTACGGACAGATGGGTTCTGGAGGTATAGGCCAGGTCTGGTTCTCAGCTTCAAACACTTTCCAAAGATGAGAGCCAGGCATTTTCCACCTGCAAATCCTTCAGAAGCCCTTGCTTTGGAAGCAGAGGTTTCTGCTCTGCTGGACTGCAAAGCAGTGGAAAGGGCTCTTCCTTGCCATCAGGGCAAGGGGCTTTATTCAAGATACTTTCTTACCCCAAAAAAGACAGGAGAATGGCGGCCCATTCTAGATTTAAGATACTTGAACAAGCATCTGTTGAAACCAAAGTTCAAAATGTTGACTCTGGCAATGATATTGCCTTCCCTAAGGCCAGGGGACTGGCTAGCTTCCCTGGACCTCAAAGATCCTATTTTCATGTTCTGATCAGGCCTTCTCACAGAAAGTACCTCAGGTTCGAACTGCCCTCAGGCCACTACCAGTTCAGGGCAATGCCCTTCGGCCTTACCTCTGCGCCAAGGGTATTCACAAAATGTCTCGCTGTAGTAGTGGCTCATTTAAGAAGGCAAGGGGTTGCTGTGTTTCCCTACCTGGACGACTGGCTCATTGTGGGTCAGTCTCCAGGTCAGGTGAAATCCCACTTGCAAGTCACCCAGCAGCTTCTCACTTCCCTGGGATTCCTGCTAAACTTACCAAAGTCAGTTCTGGAACCAGTTCAGGTCCTAACTTTCATAGGCGCAGAATTGAACACAAGGTTAGCCAGGGCTTTTCTTCCCTCGGAAAGAGTGGACAGACTCATCGCCCTGGCATCCTCCTTTACCCTGCGGGTCTCTCGACCAGCAAGGCATTTTCTGCAACTCCTCGGGCACATGGCTGCTTCCACAGCTGTCGTGCAGGGAGCAAGATTCCAGATGAGACATTCAGTTCCATTTGAGGGCCTATTGGTCTCAAAGGAAGGACCCCTCACCAAGTTGGTCCCAGTTACTCAAACTCTGATCCTAGCCCTCCACTGGTGGCAGGTCCAGAGCAATTTAAGACAGGGGTTCCTTCATTCCCATTTCTCACTCCCTCACCGTCACCACGGATGCCTCCCTGTTAGGGTGGGGGCTCACCTGGGCGACCTTGCCACTCAGGGGTATGGTCTCCTCAGGAGTCTCTGCTCCACATCAATCTTTTGGAACTCAGAGCTGTCTTTTTAGCTCTTCGGGTGTTTTCAGATTCTGTCCAGAACAAAGTGGTTCAAGTCAGGACAGACAATACCACCACAATGTGGTACATCAACAAGCAAGGGGGCACTCGGTCTTCAGCCTTGTGCACCGAAGCAATGTGGTCTCTGGCTTACTCCCTGAACACCTCCCTGATAGCGGTTCATCTCCCAGGGAAGGACAATGTCCTGGCGGACGCCCTCAGCAGAATTTCTCAGGGCCATCACGAATGGGCTCTGAATCCACAAGTGCTGGGGTCTGTCTTTGCCAGATGGGGCACTCCTCAGATAGATTTCCAGCCCCAGACAACCACCAACTTCCTCTTTTCTGTTGCAGGCCTCCAGTTCTGGGCTCAGTCCCTCTGGAGCCTTTCTGTTGGACTGGAAAGGAAGTTCCTGTATGCCTTTCCCCTTTCCTCTCCTTTCAGGGTACTAGTAAAATCAGATCTCAACCTTGCAGAGTGATTCTGATTGCCCCAGATTGGGCCAGACAGCCCTGGTACCCTCTGCTCCTGTCCTTGGCAGTCCACCCTGCCCTGAGCCTGCCAGAGTCCACGACTTACTGGCCTGTGCACAGGGAGAGTGTGGTATCCGGACCTCAAATCCCTCCACCTCAAGGCTTGGCTCTTGAGGAGCTAAATTTGCTGACTTACACCTTTCTCAAGGTGTCATGGATATTTTAAAGGCTTCAAGGAAGCCTTCCACTAGAGCCACTTATAATTCTAAGTGGAAGAGGTTTTCCATCTGGTGCTCTGAGAGGCAGATTATACCAGAATTTGCTGATCTTCCCATTCTACTGGACTATTTGGTCCATCTGAATTCCCTAGGCCTTAGACCAGCTACCCTGAAGGTTCATCTGGCAGCTGTCTCTGCTTTTGTGTCAGCAGGGAAGCCTGCCTCCCTTTCTTCTCACCCGGTGTTCTCCAACTTTTTTAAAGGGTTACTTCATACTAACCCTCCTTTTCGGGAACCAGCTCCAGCCTGGGACCTGAATATTTGCATTGCTCAGTTAATGCAACCCCTTTGAGCCTCTGTCTTCTGCAGAGCTCAAGTATTTAACTTGGAAAACCGTTTTCCTAGTAGCTATCACCTCTGCCAGACGCATAAGTGAGCTACAGGCCCTGTCAGTGGAAGAAGATTTTATCTCTTTCCATAGAGATAAGGTAGTCCTTAGGACTAATATAAAGTTTTGCCTAAGGTGGTTTCTGATTTCCACCTGAATCAATCTATCTCTCTCCCAGTATTTTTCACTGAGCATTCTTCCTCAGGTGAGAGGAGACTGCACAGCCTGGATGTCAAAAGAGCCTTAAGCTACTATTTAGAGCGCACCAGAGGTCATAGGTTCGAATCCCTCCAACTCTTTCTTACCTATGGCGAGGTTGGCAAAGGGAAACCTGCCACTAAGAGAACAATTGCAAGGTGGATTGTTTCTTGTATCCAATTCTGTTATCAGAAACTGGGTAGAGTACCCCCCTCAGGATTGAGGGCCCACTCCACCAGGGGTACAGCTGCGTCTCTAGTGGCTGCTAGAGACATCCCCATTCTGGAGATTTGTCAAGCTGCTACCTGGAAGACAGTTCACACCTTTACCAAGCATTATTCCCTGGATGTCCAGTCCAGGAGAGATGCTCGGTTTGACACAGCTAGTATTGAGCCTATTTCCTAAGTAGGTTCTGACCCTCCTCCATGGAGGTACTGCTGTGTAATCTGCTATTGTTATAATATAGCAAGACTTCATGGTGTTTGAAGAAAAATTACTCACCTTAGTAATTGCTTTTCTTCTCATGGAGTCTTACTATATCCTACTCTCCCTCCTGCCCTCTCAGAACTTCTACTTGGGTAGGGGTGGCGAATTGTGCAAGCACTGTGTCATGCCATTGTAGTTTTCTCTTACCCTCTTTTCCTTTGGGTTAGGGATCTAGATTGTTTCATTTAGGTTATTTATATTGCCCCTTCCTGGACTTGAGTCTTTTGGGGAAGGGGGGTTCTATGTGCTTGTCCAAGGGTGGTAAGCGAACCATAATACCATCAAATTTTGTTATTATGGCTCTGAGTGTTTCTTTGTTCTTTATATTGTTGTTATTACTACTAGTAGGTAGCCATGGGCTAGTGTAGTTTTTTCCACACAGACTTTCCGTCCTTTGATGTTAGCTTCGTAAAGATCTGACAGTTTCATTTGAAACTGCCAGATAGAGCTTTGGGCACAGCGCCCTCGCGCTGTAGAACTCCAGATCTTCTGGAGTTAACTCCTTCCTCTCCGGGGCAGTTCAGCTGCAGTGGCTGACTGCTATTGTTATAATATAGCAAGACTCCATGAGAAGAAAAGCAATTACTAAGGTGAGTAATTTTTTCTTATGTCATATTGTTATATTGTACTCTTACGAGTCGTGCCTGAAAATAGGCATTTTTTTTGCCTAGTGCACTTACCCGGTTACCAAAAGCAAATAAAACATCAAGAGCATTATATCAAGATTGCTGGTGTGTGAGTATGTGGATGTGATCAGTGGGGCTGCTGCCAAAACCTCATTGGCTAGGCTGTACCCTCTCTTCTACTTCTTTGGCTACTTTGCTTCAAAATTCCCTCCACTCACTTGTCATCATCACTGTCTTCTCTCTGTCTGTTTACATGTCATTTTTGGACTCCCAGAGCTAGGTTTTCAAACAGTCCATAGAGCAACACAAGTTGCATTGCTCTAGGGCTGTGGTGAACTGCAGGTGCATCGGGATCCTGCACCCAATTTATAAAAGGAGGGGTCCCTGTGCCAAAAACCCAGGAGTTGCATGACTTTGCTCCCAAACGTTTAGGCGCACCTGCGAATTGACTGGGATCTGCCCCCCCTTTGCGCAGCCGCGAGAGGGGCTGGGATGGTTGGGGGGGGTGAATCTGCATGCCAGGAAGGAGGTCGGGGGCAGAAGGCGCACGGGGGGTATCATAGGGCATCAGAAATACAGTAGGCATGAGAGGGAGTGATGTGGCACCTGGTAGGGGTGCCGTTTCCATAACCATATAGCAGATGGGATGGAACCACTTCGGGGGGTGGTCCAGGGACAGACCGTGACATGGCCCCAGGTGGGCACAGCCCTGACTCATAGGTGGCCACTTTGTATAACCCTGTAGGTGGGAGGCTGCCTGCCATAACGTGGAAGGGTGGGTATGTGGGAACTTTGGCAGTGCCCAGAAAACGTTACCCGCACCACTGGCATCCCTCATTCTGCAGCTCCAGCTACTGCCAACAGGGTTATGCAAGGTGGCCACCTATGGGGCAGCTGCCAGGGCTGTGCCCATCTGGGGCCATATTGGTCTGTCCCTGGACGACGACCCCCCTCCCCCCCCCAAATAAAAAAGACGGTCCCATCCCATCGGCTGTATGGCTATGCAAATGGCAGCCCACCGGGTGCCACATCACTCCCTTTCATGCCTTCTGCCTCCCTCATGCCCCCTATTGCACTCAGTAATTTTTGTACTGGCAAGTCAGGGTTCTTATTTATTCTTGGCATTATTGCACCTTGTTTCTTGTTCATTATTTACATTGTACTCTTCGTTCACTCTCCCCTGGGTCGCACCTGGAAATGATCTTTGGCTCGGTGTTCTTTTCCTGGTCACCAGTGTTCAAATAAATAAAGCATAGGTAATATAGAGACAGTTTTCAGCAGCTTGAGTCAACAGTTATACATAGCATATCAATCTGATGTGGTTTACAAGGGATACAATAACCAGAGCATTAGTTACAAGATTGCCAAGCAAGGGGACAACTACAATAACAGAGTTTATGGGATCTGAGATCTGGGAGCAGGGTAGAAGAACACAGCTCCCTGTAACCTTGCTCAACAGATACAGTTGAGCAATTTCATATTCTACATAGGACCAGCAGTAAAGCACATAAGCCAACAAATTGTTGGTTGCAATTCTAGTGTTTCACATCTTGAGTATTTTAAGGACAGGGTTGTGCTCGAGAGCAAGGGATGTCCTTGGTGTAAATGTAGAAATATCCAGTTTTTGGGTTTGCCTAGATTATTAACAGTGTACAGTAACTCACACTTAACTGTCCCTGAAAATCTGGAACCTCCTCCCCATTTCCACTGCATCAGAACTGCTGTTACCGCTCACTTAAACACAGGGCTTTTTAAATGCAGTTTACTATGTATTTTTCTGAATCTCTAATACACTGCAGCAATGACAGTTTGAAGCTGTTTACGTAGTATCCTCAATATTTATGTCGAGTGGTTCCCCACATCCCCCACCCCAATCATGGGGTTAGATGGCAGGGGTCAGAATTAAGCTTTGCAGCCACTATCCAGCAGGGATAGTGACTGGGAAGATCCACTAATAATAAGTGTAATTACTGAAATGTTAACTTCAAACACCATGAAGTCTTGCTATATTATGACTTAAGCAGTTAGCCACAGCACTTGAACTGCCCCGGGGAGGAAACAGTTAACTCCAGGGAGACTGGAGTTCTAAAGCGCGAGAGCGCTATGCCAAAGCTCTATCTGGCCAGTTTCAAATGAAACTGTCAGATTCTTTACTCCGCTTCACTGAACAGTCGCTCCGGAGATCAGCTCCTTCAGCTCGGTTCATTTCTCAGTTTAAGCGAGTATTTTCGGTTCATTTGAACCAGCAATAAGTATTTATTTTACCGCATTTCGGTTCAAAGCTCTATCTGGTAAACCGTAAGTACAGGATTTTAAAAGTCTGTGTGGAAATTAATTATCGGTTCGGTTTTGAACCGATCGGTTTGCTAAAAAAAGCATTTAAATCATATATTGGGCTTTTTAGAGTGCAGTTCCCGGTTCTTATCGGTTCTAAAAAAACCTATTATTTTAGTGGTTTTTTTCAAATACCCGTGACACGGTTAGGAACCGATAAAGGTGTCTTGCCTGGCACTGCCATCAAAAGGGCAAGTTTTTGGATAGGCTGGCATTATGTCTAAGAAACCCAAAAGAAAAACCGGGCCCACTGGGTTTCAACACTGTGATGTCTGTGGGGAAGCCTTTGCCAAGGCTGACCCACACACCACTTGTGTTTATTGTCTGGGGGCTGACCACCTCCTGTCAGACTGCCATGTGTGTAAAAATTTCCCTGCAGCCACCCTGGAGAAGAGATTGGGCCGGCTCAGGGAACGAGAGGCCACAAAGTCCGCTGCCCCAGATGGCCAGCCCGGTCCAGTTCCCACTGGACCAGAGGGAGTGCCCTCTGATCAGGGCGAGACTTCCTCGGGCAAAAGGAAGGCTGGTTCAGAGGAACCAGTCCCAGTAAAAAAGACAAAGAAATCAGCAGGTCTGGAGTCTAAAATTGCCTCTCCAACTGCTGCAGAGATAGCTAAAGCCATACAGATTGTCCAGTCACTGTCTCAGGGACCTGTCGAACCACCAACAGTTGGAAAAAGGTTGGTTCGTTCGGTTCCAGTGGTTCAGGAGTATGATGTTGAGGAATTTTATGAACCACAGGAGGGGGAGGAGGAGTTTGACCATTATGTATGTGGCTGGGAGGGTCTGGATGTGCCCATTGAACCGGACATTTCTCCAGAGAGACCTTTAGAATCTCCCCCTATGCTGTCTGAGTCCCCTTCTCATTTTATGTTTTACAAAAAGGTTGCAGAAACCCTCCAGCTTCCTTTAGAAGAGGCTGTGGATGAGCAAGAGGAGCCTGATTATGTAGAAATGATGGATATACCAGAGTCTAGGAGGTTGTCTATTCCTTTGCATAAATCATTTAGGAAGCAAACAACAACAATTTTAAAAAATCCTCATTCTGTCCCTCCTGTAGATTAAAAAAAAAAAAAAAAAAAATGGACAGAAGGTATACTTTGTCAGGCCCTGATACAGACTTCCTCACTGAGCAGTGTAGTCATGTAGGTGTGGTACAAGCTGCAGCCTGTGACAAGGCTAATATTCCCCTGGCCTCACATCCTCCTGATAAGGATTCCAGGAAGATTGATGCCATGGCGAAAAAACAATATTTGGCAGCTTCTTTGGAACTCAGGCAGGCAAATTATATGGTTTATGTGGCTAAATATCAGAAATCTAGATGGGACACAGTATTGCAGTTAGCCAAGCAGGCCCATGGCCAGCTGGCTAGTGAGTTGGAACAGGTGGCTGCTGATGGCATTGAAGCCTCTAAAGTTCAATTTCATACTGCTGTAGATGTTAATGATGTTTCCTCTAGGGTCATGGCCACTTCTGTAGCTTTCTGTAGGTTGGCATGGCTCAGATGCACTAATCTGTCCCAAGATACTCAGTCAAAGGCTATGGATTTTCCTGTAGTGGAAATTCTCTGTTTGGGGAACAAACAGAAAATTATATGAAAAGATGGATGAATACAGAACTACCTACAAAAGTGCCCAGGCCAAGGAGGGCATGCCACTCCACAAAGGCACACTCCAGAGGTAGGGGCAGGCCTTTCCACAGGCCTTTTACCAATCTCAAGCCTCCTCTGCGTTTGCACAGAGGGTTTTTCAGAGGCAGAGGTAGGCGGGCGCGGTAAACCGTCCCCTCCCCTCAGCCTAAGGCTGCTGCCAAGCAGGCACCCTGATGGGGTGCCCAGGGCCGATTCTCCTGTACCGGTGGGAGGCAGGTTGGCTTATTTCAGCCAGAACTGGGTGTCCCTAACTTCAGACAAATGGGTTCTGGAGGTAGTAAGCCAGGGTCTGGTTCTCAGCTTCAAACAGTTTCCAAAGATGAGAACCAGACATTTTCCACCTGCAAATCCTTCAGAAGCCCTTGCTGTGGAAGCAGAGGTTTCTTCTCTTCTAGACTGCAAAACAGGAAGGGTTCCTCCTTGCCATCAGGGCAGAGGCTGTACTCAAGATACTTTCTTACCCCAAAAGACAGGAGAATGGCGGCCCATTCTAGATTTAAGGTACCTGAACAAGCATCTTTTAGAGCCAAAGTTCAAAATGTTAACTCTGGCAATGATTTTGCCCTCCCTGAGCCAGGGGACTGGCTAGCCTCCCTGGACCTCAAGGATGCCTATTTTCATGTCCTGATCAGGCCTTCTCACGAAAGTACCTCAGGTTCGAACTGCCCTCAGGCCACTACCAATTCAGAGCAATGCCCTTTGGCCTTACCTCTGCTCCAAGGGTATTCACAAAATGTCTAGCTGTGGTAGTGGCTCATTTAAGAAGGCAAGGGGTTGCTGTGTTTCCCTACCTGGACGACTGGCTCATTGTGGGTCAGTCTCCAGATCAGGTAAAATCCCACTTGCAAGTCACCCAGCAGCTTCTCACTTCCCTGGGATTCCTGCTGAATTTACCAAAGTCAGTTCTGGAACCAGTTCAGGTACTAACTTTCATCGGTGCGGAATTGAACACAAAGTTGGCCAGGGCATTTCTCCCCTCGGAAAGGGTAGAGAGACTTATTGCCCTGGCATCCTCCTTTACCCTGTGGGTCTCTTGACCAGCAAGGCATTTTCTGCAACTCCTAGGGCACATGGCTGCTTCCACAGCTGTAGTGCAAGGAGCAAGATTCCAGATGAGGGACATCCAGTTCCATTTGAGGACCTATTGGTCTCAAAGGAGGGACCCCCTTACCAAGTTAGTCCCAGTGACCCAAACTCTGATCTTGGCTCTCCAGTGGTGGCAGGATCAGAGCAATCTAAGACAAGGGGTCCCCTTCATTCCCGTTTCCCACTCCCTCACCCTCATCACGGATGCCTCCTTGCTAGGGTGGGGGGCTCACTTGGGTGACCTTTCCACTCAGGGAGTGTGGTCCCCTCAGGAATCTGTGCTCCACATCAACCTTTTGGAACTCAGAGCTGTCTTTTTAGCTCTTCAGGTTTTTTCAGCATCTGTCCAGAATAAGGTAGTTCAAGTCAGGACAGACAACACCACGACAATGTGGTACATCAACAAGCAGGGGGGCACTCGGTCATCAGCCTTGTGCACCGAAGCAATGAAGTTGTGGTCTCTGGCTTACTCCCTGAACACCTCCCTGATAGCAGTTCACCTTCCAGGGAAAGACAATGTCCTGGCGGATGCCCTCAGCAGGATTTCTGAAGGCCATCACGAATGGTCTCTGAATCCTCAGGTACTGGGGTCGGTCTTTGCCAGATGGGGCACCCCTCAGATAGATCTTTTTGCAGCCCCAGACAACCACCAACTTCCTCTATTTTGTTGCAGGCCTCCAGTACTGGGCTCAGTCCCCTGGGCGCTTTTCTGTTGGATTGGAAGGGAGAGTTCCTATATGCCTTCCCCTCCTCTTCTCTTCAGGGTATTAGTAAAAATCAGATCCCAGCCCTGCAAAGTGATCCTGATTGCTCCAGATTGGGCCAGACAGCCCTGGTACCCACTGCTTCTGTCCCTGGCAGTCCACCCTGCCCTGAGCCTGCCCAGAGTCCACGACTTGCTGGCCTGTGCCCAGGGGAGAGTGTGGTATCCGGACCTCAAATCCCTCCATCTCAAGGCTTGGCTCTTGAGGAGTTAGAATTTGCTGATTTACACCTTTCTCAAGGTGTCCTGGATATTTTAAAGGCTTCAAGGAAGCCTTCCACTAGACCACTTACAATTCCAAATGGAAGAGGTTTTCCATCTGGTGTTCTGAAGCAAATTGTCCCAGAATCTGCAGATTTGCCCATTTACTGGACTGTTTGGTCCATTTAAATTCCTTAGGCCTTAGGCCAGCTACCTTAAAGGTTCATCTGGCAGCTGTCTCTGCTTTTTGTATCAGCAGGAAGCCTGCCTCCTTTCTTCTCACCCTGTGTTTTCTAAGTTTTTAAGGGGTTACTCACACTAACCCTCCCTTTCGGGAACCAGCTCCAGCCTGGGACCTGAATGTTTGCATTGCTCAGTTAATGCAACCCCCTTTTGAGCCTCTGTCTTCAGCAGATCTCAAGTTTCTAACTTGGAAAACTATTTTCCTAGTGGCCATCACTTCTGCCAGATGCATAAGTGAATTACAAGCCCTGTCAGTGGAAAAGGATTTTATTTCTTTTCACAGAGATAAGGTAGTCCTCAGGACTAACAGAAAGTTTTTGCCTAAAGTGGTTTCAGATTTCCATCTGAACCGATCCATCTCCCTTCCAGTATTTTTCACTGAGCATTCTTCCTCGGGTGAGAGGAGATTGCACAGCTTGGATGTCAAAAGAGCCTTAAGCTACTATTTGGAACGCACCAAGGGTCACAGGTTCGAATCCCTCCAACTCTTCCTTACCTATGGAGAGGTTGGCAAAGGGAGACCTGCCACTAAGAGGACAATTGCAAGGTGGATTGTCTCTTGTATCCAGTTCTGTTACCAAAAACTAGGTAGAGAACCCCCCTCAGGACTGAGGGCCCACTCCACCAGGGGTACAGCTGCATCTCTAGCGGCTGCTAGAGATATTCCCATTCTGGAAATTTGTCAAGCTGCTACCTGGAAAACAGTTCACACTTTTACCAAGCATTATTCCCTGGATGTCCAGTCCAGGAGAGATGCTCGTTTTGGCACAGCTGTGCTTCAGAGCCTATTTCCTAAGTAGGTTCTGACCCTCCTCCACGAGGTACTGCTGTGTAATCTGCTTAGAATCGTAATATAGCAAGACTTCATGGTGTTTGAAGAAAAAATTACTCACCTTAGTAATTGCTTTTTCTTCTCATGGAGTCTTGCTATATTATATCCACCCCCAACCTGCCCTCTCAGAACTTCTACTTGGGTAAGGGGTTGGCAAATTAGTGCAAGCACTGTGTCATGCCATTTAGTTCTTCCCTTTTCCCCCCTTTTATTTAGGGTTAGGGAACTAGGTATTTCTGTTTTTTAAGTAATATATGGCCCCCTTCCTGGACTTGAGTCTTGTGGGGAAGGGGGGTCTAATAGTGCTTGTTAGGGGTGAAACTAATAATATTATCATTGTTATTATTATTATTGCTGGTGTTGTCGTTGTGTTTGTTGTTATTCCTACTAGTAGGTAGCCACTTGGCTAGTGTAGAGCTTTCCACACAGACTTGCTGCTTACTGTTAGCTTCGTAAAGATCTGACAGTTTCATTTGAAACTGGCCAGATAGAGCTTTGGCATAGCGCTCTCACGCTTTAGAACTCCAGTCTCCCTGGAGTTAACTGTTTCCTCTCCGGGGCAGTTCAAGTGATGTGGCTAACTGCTTAAGTCATAATATAGCAAGACTCCATGAGAAGAAAAGCAATTACTAAGGTGAGTAATTTTTTCTTCTCCAGTACAACCCGCAGGGCTCATTGCAGGAAAATCTTACTAGCCCAATTTAAAAAAAAAAAAAAAATCTGTCGGCATTTGGCTGGTGGGCCAGTGCCAATTTCGTACCTCTTCTGCTTCTTGGTCACTTAGTACTCCCAGAGCCGCACAACTGGGTCAGCAGGGAGCAGGAACTTAGGGTGCTGAAACTATCTGTTTTATGTAGAAATTGAAATCCCCAGTCCTTTTCTTTCTATTCTGTTAATAATTTTTTTGGTTTTCATTGGGACCAAATTGATGTATTCTGGGGACGTGGATATGATCTCTCCACACTAACTGGCAGTGTCCTTTGCCTTTAAGATGTGCTGGAAAGTCTTCAAGCTGGCTCCTCCCACCCACCTGGGTGGTACTCCCTCGGCTCCTCCCCATGACGCCAGAGCTTCCTTTCAGCTGGAAGAATTGGGTTCCCTCCTTACCGTTCCCTCGTTGAGTAGGCTCTAGGGCTTAAATTCTTAGGAATTTCTTCCAAACCAACTCTTATGAGTTTTGCCATCAGCTCTGTCTTCGATTGTGATGGACAGTAAGTCCCCTCCCAGGTTCTGCCAGTGCTCTTGCGGGCAGATGTCCAGGACTGACCCACACACCACGTGCGTCTACTGCTGGGGGCACAACTATGATCCCCAGGCCTGCGACTTTTGCCACTCGTTTCACCCCACCGTCCTGGAAGACCATCTCACCCCCCTGAAACTGGGCCACCTAGCACAACGGAACCTGCTGGTCAAATCCAGAGATGCCCGTTTGGTGGTCTCTGCGGCTGCGGGGTCTGCCGAGCAGCTTGTGGCCTTCAAAGAGGATGCTGCCCATTCCTCTTTGGCTTCTACCTTCGTGCCGCTTCAGCTGGACTCTGCTTTTACGGGCTCCTTCAAGGGATTGTGCCCGTCTCTGCTGACCTTCAGTCAGGGACTCACCGGCAAATCTAAATCTAAGAAAGGGTCTAAGAAAGAAAAGACTCCTCGCTTGTGGGATCGGGTGCACTCTTGGTCGAGGGCCTCCGATTCCCGTGCTTCTCCAAATTTGACTTTGGTTGAATCCTCTGGCTTGGCTGCTGGCCCTACAGTTACCCTGTCTGCTGAGACACTGGTCGAAGTCTCAGCCGAGATTTTTCTCGAGCCAGCAGACCAGTTGTAGACCGAAGAGGCCAGTTGTTCCTTGTCTAGGACCCTGGTCCTAATGCACACCCTTGGAGGGGCGGATCAGTGTGCTGACCCACCGCCTCTGGTCCCCTATCCTGACCAGGAGGAGCCTCGGCAATCGCCAACTCCCTCTGAGCCCCACGTCTTGTCCGCGCCCCCCAGCGGCTGAGGTCTCGGTCTTCTTCCCGTGGGTCGAGCCGGTCCTGCCATCATCTGCGCTCCCGCTGTCCGCACCACTGGAAGCGGCGCCACTGCTATTCTTTGTCCTTGTCCTCTGGTGAGGAGAGGCTTCAGCACAAGTTGCGTCGATGCTACAAGGACTTGATGTGGCAACAGTTGGTGTTTACTGGTGCCAAACTGACCCTGGTTTCTATGTAGGTCATCACCTGACTGTCGCCAGAAAGGCTGACTCTGCCGACAGAACCGATTAAGATGGTCCCGACTCCAGCTTCAGTGCCGGTAGTGGTGGACCTGAAGCCTAAACGCTGATCGTGGTGAAACTGCCACCTAAACAGCCAATGGTTGGCGCTCTGAGTCTCGGCTGGGCAAGGGGCTTCCCCATTGGCGGTTGGTCATCGTCACTCCTGACTGTCCATGGAGGGTAAGCAGGGACTCCGGTGGTTGACCACTCTTTGACGACTCTTTGGAGTCCGAGGGTTCCTCCCTGCACTCCTGTCTGGTAGACGTGGAGTCCGTGGGGGATCTCTCGACGGATGAAGATTCAGTCTCTTTCATGGGGCTCCTCCATTTGATCTCTTGAGTCGACCCGTATAAAGATGGAGCCGGTCTGTTACCCGTTGACTGAGATCCTTGACCGGGAAGAGTCTCCAACAGAAGCTTTCCCAGTGGCAGAAACCATTCTTGGCCCTTCCCTGGAATTCTGGCAGTGCCCCGCTTCCTGCCCTGCGCCTTCTGCCTGGATGGCCCGCAAGTATGCGGTGGCCACTGGTTCTCTTTCGGGATTCACAGAGCCCCCCACAGCCGAGGGGTTGGTGGACGACTCTGTGTTCTGGTGCTCTGGCAACATGGGGATGTTGACAAGCCGCCTGATGAGGAATCCAAGAAGTTGGACCGTGCGGCTAAGAAGGTCTGTTTTGCCTTCTTGCTTAGCCTCTGCCAGACTAGCTTGGCCCTCCTCATGGCCCACTTCTCCCACGCTCTGCTGGGCACCTTGGATGGGATGCTTCCTCATCTGCCTGTGGACCTTCAGACCACGGTCAAACGGGTCCAAGACTAGGGCCGGGCTGTGGCCAGGCAACAGCTCCAGACTGCCATGGACATTGGGGACTCCTGTGCCTGCTCTTTGGTGGTGTCAGTGGCCATACACCACAAGGCTTGGCTGAGGATCTCGACTTTCATGGCAGACACTTGGCACAAACTGGCAGATGTCCCTTTTCTGGGCACCGACCTGTTCGGGCCTGGGGTCGAGAACCACCTCACATGCATCGAGAAGTCCAATGCCACCTTTGGACTCTGTGACATTTGCCCAGAAGGATTCCAGGGGCTCCAAGCAGTATCAGAAATGGAAGCCCCTTCAGTCCTTCTCTACTCCTGTGGCCAAGCCAGCCCAGCAACAAGCTGGCCAGCAGGCTTAGGCTTGGTGACCTCAGCCCAAGTCAGTGGCCTCGGCTGTCTGTAATCCAGGAGGGAGAGGCTCCGGTGGCGACTCAGCCGGGGCCCTCCTCCAAGCCTGCCCAGTGATGGGATGAGGGGTGCCTCCCTCATGCCTGTCATGCCTCCCCTGGGTCCTCCCTGGGGGGCCCGCTCTGCCACTTCCTTTCTGCCTGGTCCGCTGTCACCACAGACAGGTGGGTTCTAGTGGTGGTGGGTCAGGGTCTCCCGCTAGAGCTCAAGAAGTTCCCTCCTTGCTGAGCGCACTCCTCATGGGAGGACTTGGTTTCCATAGACATGCAGTCAGCTCTCGGAGACAACATAGCCCAGTTCCTCTGTGAGGAGGTCGTGGTTCCTGTCGTGGATTCTCCTGAACACCCAGGGTTTGTCTCCAGGTACACTGGGGGGTGGAGAATGGCTGGCGCAGCATTCTAGATATGCACGACCTGAACAAGTTCCTCAGGTCACGCACTTTCAGGATGGTAACTCTGTCTCACATTATACCATCTCTAGAGCAAAACATGTGGTTTTGCTCTAGAGCCTGGATCTTCAGGATGCGTTCTTTCATATCCCAATCCGTCCATCTCACTGAAGGCTCCTCTGCTTTTGAGCCGAGGGAACCCTCTGAGTTCCAGGTCATGCCCTTTGTCCTCTCCACGGCCCCCAGGATCTTCACCAAGTGCATCGCAGTGGTGGAGCCGAGGGAGTTATCACCTGGGTGGGTGGGTGGGAGGAGCCAGCTTGAAGACTTTCCGTCACATCTGAAGGGGAAAGGACGCTGCCAGTTAGTGTGGATGAACATCATATACCACTCCTAGAACTACTGTTTCACGTGAGTAACTGTGTTTTTTTTTTTTGTACATTTGAAGCCACTAACTATACGGGGTAGTGGCTACAAACGAGCAAAAAAAGTAAACTGCCCTGCAGATAACTTTTGCCATTGGCAGAACTGGTGCACTTATCTGAATGTTTCCTCCTCCAGCTGAAGCCAGAAGGGCTACTTAATAAAAAGTTATTGGCCAAATACAAAATCTACCAGGGTTTTGCATTTGGCTCCTGGGCCAGTGTCAGTTTTTGGACTCTGAGTTTAGTGGCATGGAACTGTCCTATTTCCCTTTTACTGGCTCCCTCTGTCTTAATAGTTCCAGCAGAAAAGGACTTTTACTTAAAACTTTTTAATTTTTTCACTCTGGAGATCCCTAGATGCATTAGCTGGTTTTCACTGGGTTCTTCCTCATCCGACGTCTGAATTGCTTTAGGTTTTGCAACAAGTAGGTGACTGGTGGGATTTTCACTTGAATATCTTGATTCACAGGCGTATGTTCTTATAACCGAACTAGACCACTCTGCCTCCCTTTATGAATGGGTAACCGAGAGTACTATATAGAACAGGTTTACTATAATGTAAACTTTGACATCAAGGAAAAGCATGTCCCCTGCAGTCACAGTACAACATTGAGTAGGGCATATACCATAGGTACGGCTGGGTCTTCTGCTAACCTGAAATATTGGTGTCTGCAAGTCCATACTAGAGAATGAATTTGTGCCTTTTTTGTAGTTTTTATTGTATAACCTAACCCTCAACAATCAAGGTGAATATTACGTAGCAGGTGTTGATTCTGACATGAATAGGTATGTTTACCATATACCTAAATAACTAAAATGACTTACAAGAAATCATAAGCTTGCTGCTTTAAGGAGAACTCCAGTAATCTAGCTGCTTTCTCTACAGCAACCCCCCCACCTCCTGCTCAGGGTTTTGAGCTAGTAAGAAAATTGGTTAGCAGTGCATATTAGCATAGAGCGAGCGGCTGAAGCTTGCAGTTGCCCCTGAGAGAGTGGTGGGCAGCAGTCAGCCACTATAGTGGAGTGATGATAAACATCATGATTGTCTTTTGTAAGGGAATGATACCAATTCTTACTACCTAATCAGGAGGTTGGCTCTGGAAAGGGGAAACTGGATAGATTAGTGAAGTACTCGATTGTTGCTCAAAGCCTGATATTCTGTCTGAGCTTTGAATAAACTGAAATGAAGCTCTGGACACTCATTTAAAATGCAGCTGAGCCTCTGCAGTAACTCTAAGGAAGACCAATATTTGGACACAGTTCAGATGTATATTTGACATTTTTTTGTTTCTCTTCCTATTATGGAGGACACATGTATTAGAACTGTAGCGTACCATATCCAGCTGCTTGGTCCCCTAAGGTCATAATGCCCTGCTTGTGACATCACAGTAAATTCCTGAGTAAGAGACTGCTGTCGCAAACAAGAGCATTATGACTTCAGGCTGGGAGCTGCTGAACACCAAGGCACAGAGACGGTGCATTCATGCAGATATCCTCAGTAATACACAATAGAGATTAAATGAGAACTATAGAAAATTATGAAATAGAAGCAAAGCTGTGTCTAAACAAATAATTTTTGGAGGTGTCTGCTGCTCGTTACATTGTAAGGCATGACAGGGAGTGTGCTGTTTTAGTTAAAACGGTACTTCTCCGAGGAAATGAGGCCAATAACAGAACTGAAAAGTTTGTTTGTTTATTAATTTAAGATTCTCGGATAACACCTGTGAGCTGCAGCTCTTTTAAGTAGGTTCCACAACAGGACATATGGGTACATTATACAGACAAGAATGAAAAAACTAGTGGTATAGAGTAAATATTTGGATTAAGTGCCATTCTATACCTCAGTCGTATACACAGAAACATAGAACGTGACAGCAGAAAAGGACCACCAGGCCCATCCAGTCTGCCCAGTATGCCCAGCAAGCTGCTAGGACTTTATACATCCTAGATTGCCTTATTGCGATTAAAAAATGGCCTGCCAGGCTGGTCCGTGGCACAGAGGGCTGATGTGCTGGATGCCTTGTGTCACGCTGGTGACCAAGGTTTGGGAACGAGCTCAGGTCGTCTGACAACCAGCACGGGGGGGGGGGCAGGACTGAGCAGACGAAAGGCAGCTCTCTCTTCGTGCAGACACCTGTCGCCCACCGTAGTTCTGCTGTCCCGGATGGAGGTCCGAGGAGTGGTGTGGGTGGGTGGCAAATGGCGGGAGGTGTTCGGTACAGCGGGCGTCATATACCTCCACCTGCCGCGTGCATGGCCGGAAAAGGACTGGAAGAAAAACGGGGGATAAAATAAATGTGTATATATAATTTTGTATTTTAAAATTTACTAGAGTGTTTTAGAAAGTGAAGTATTCCTTTATATGTCATTTTCTGCTGGAATAACGCTTGGTACTGTGATCGCATATGGCTGCAGTCAGATTTCTTTATTTTGTTGCCATGTTTTTTCCCCAGTATAATATTCCATATGTTCTTGTCTGCAGGTACAAAGCGTCTTGTGGAAGGTAGCTTCAACCCAGGAGAGTTTTGTCTGATCATTGAGGATGTGGTCACCAGCGGATCTAGTGTCTTGGAGACTGCAGAGGTCCTCCAGAAGGAAGGGTTAAAGATCACTGACGCCATTGTACTGATGGACAGGGAGCAAGGTGGCAAGGCCAAGCTGGAGGAAGAGGGCATACGTTTGCATTCCGTATGCACCTTGTCCAAGCTGTTAGACATTCTTCATCAACAAGGTAAAATTGATGCAGACACAGTAGAGACTGTCAAAAAATTCATCCAGGAGAACAACACATTTAAACCAGCTGACCAGAACTGTTTGATCCCTGGAAAGAGAGTCTGCAAAGACATGAGCTTTGGTGCCCGTGCGCAGCTGCCCAACATTCATCCTGTGGCGGCTCGGCTTCTTCAGCTGATGGAAAAGAAGCAGACAAACCTGTGTCTGTCTGCCGATATAACAAACTCTAAGGAGCTGCTCCAGCTGGTGGACTCTGTGGGTCCTGAGATCTGTGTGTTAAAGACTCATGTGGATATTCTAGAGGACTTCAATGTAGAGGTGACTAAGGGGCTGAGAGCGCTTGCAGATAAACATGAATTTCTGCTATTTGAAGACCGCAAGTTTGCAGATATTGGAAACACTGTGAAGCATCAGTATGAAGGTAAGGGATCAGCACAAAACAAAAAAACAAGTTTGCCCCAAGATAGTGGTGTTTCAGTGTAAAAATCAGACAGCACGTAAACGGCATAAGCATACAGAACAATACCATAGTATACCCCACCTCAAAAAGAATCAAATATTGACTCAAAATAGTGAAACCAGCCTTTTTTCTAGCAATCCGTGAGACAGTACACAGAATATGATACCAGATCAGTGCTGCACTCTTACTCTGCTCTTTTTGAGGGGAGGTACACTATGGTATTGCATTGTGTGCTTATGCGTTTTGCTTGTTGAAGGTAAGGGATACCTGTAATGTGCTGCAGGCTGATTATTTATTTATTTATTTATTTATTTATTTAGGCAATCAGTATTACAGCCCTTTGAGTCAAAGACTCTTTTGCAAAGGCTCCACGTCAGGAATACAAAGCATATAAAGGGAGCAAACAGTGCAGGAATATAGACCGTGACAAAGCTTGGAAGTGCATACAATTTAGGGCCAGTGACCCAGCATCAGAAGTATTACAATACACACTTGTGGAATAATGCAAACAAGAAGCAAATACATAAGTTGGATAGCTCTGGGGAAATTTCATATCTGAAAAACAGGACATTGGGCGGGGAGCAGGCAAATCCTAAGGTGAAGGTGGGGCTCTGAACAGTCACAGGAGGAGTAGTCAAGTAGGAGGGTCTTTAGTCCAGTTTTAAAGCGGCCAAGTCTGGGTTCCAAGGAAATGGTAGGGGGTGGGCTGCTCAGCCGGAGGGGGGCGCGATAGTGGAAGAACCTTTGACCAAGGGAGGTCCTACAGTGGGGGACTAGGAGGGAGGTTTTTGCAGAACATCTGGAAGCTCTTTTGTGAGGGATCATTTGGATGAGGGGCTGGATGCCAGAGCGTATTTTCTTGGCAAGGAGACAGGTGTGGTACTTTAGTCTACCTTCAAAGTTGAGACAGTTTGTAAGCTTGTAAAGCTCACAGGTGTGTGTTAATCTGTCGCATCCTGAGCCCAGGCAGCAGGCTTTATTGAGTGCTAGTGTTATGCAGTGTAGGGCAGTTTGGTCAGCAGTCTTGTAGATAATGATGCCATCATCTACCAAGGATAAGACTGAGGAGGCTACGGCAAGACGGATGACCTCAGGAGGTAGGCAGTGCTTATATCGGTATAGCAGCCTCAGTCTGGAGTTAATGGCGGAGGAGAGGTGATGGATATGGTCGTGGTAGGTGAGGGGGGTGTCCAGTAAACACCCAGGTATTTAAAAGAGGTGATATGTTCTGAGGGGGTACCCAGCGAGTTAGTGATGGTTAACGGATAGCTACTGTGTGGGCCCTGGTGGTGGGCAAAGATCATGAACTTGGTTTTCTTGTAGTTCAGTATTAAACGGTGGTCAGAAAACCAGGTTTCGAGTTCGCCAAAGAAACCCTGAAGGGCATGTTGAAGGGAGTTTGGGTGGGGGTGTTTCCAGAAAACTACAGCATCGTCCGCGTAGAGCAGTAATTTCCCACTGCAGGATTTCGGGATGGAGTTCAGGAAGAGGGTGAAAAGCAAGGGGCCAAGTATGGATCCTTGTGGGACCCCTGATAGAACTGGTCTACTGGAGGAGATTGTGGTGTTTATTTTGACCTGTTGTGTTCGACCGGAGAGATGATCTTTGAACCAGGAGGTAGCATCTGGGGAAATGCCCAGGGATGGGAGGGAGTGTAGGAGCAGTGCATGACTGGCTGTGTCGAATGCTTTGATCAAGTCGACGTAGATGGCCCCAGCCAGGTGGCCCTGTTCCAGGGCCTCATGTATGAATGATATAAATTCGAGGGGGGCAGTGGTGGTGCTGTAGCCCTTTCTGAAGCCATGCTGTTCTGTACAGAGCAGGTTATGCTTGGACAGGTGGTCTGTGAGTTGGTCAGAGACTTATTTTTTCGAGAGCCTTGGAGATTGGGGGGGGGGGGTAGGATCGAGATGGGCCGATAATTACTGGTGGGTGTGCGGTTGCCACTTTTCAGAATGGGGGTTATTACTGCCTGCATCTTTCCTGGGCAAAAGGAATTGGCTGAGCCATAGGGACAAGTTAAGAATTTTGGTGAGATGGAGCAGGGTCTCATGCAAAGGCATAAATTAGTGTTGGAGACTTGATTAGCGGCCTTCACTAATCAAAGTAAAAACTGAATAGCAATTGACTGAAGTTGATTAGCACTTACCAAAAATTTATATTTTTGTTCAAACCCCATAAAATGTACTTATCTTGCTCTATATTATTTATTTTATTTATTGAATTTTGATGACCGGGTAGGTCCACTGGGCCCCGGAGGTCCCTTTTTCAGGGGCGACCCGGGAATAAAAGTACATGAGATTATAGACAGTTAAACATATACATAAAAGGTCATCATGGGTACACAGTATTCGGCTGTTTACACATAGCAGTTGTTCAATGGATTTAAATATCTTGTTTGCAAGTTGTTCATGTGATCCGACATTAGCCATACCTACATGAGATCCTACATTAGCCATACCTACTCAAGAGACTACTGTTAATTCATTAGGTAATATAGTTCTAAGAGCATTAGGATTGTTTAGAGAGGGTGAGGGAAAGTTAGTGCTGCCTGTTCAGGGATTAGAAAATATTAGATCTTACTTAGAGAGGGCTCTTGCAGTAGGTAATTACATATAGGACTGATGCCGGCATGCGGCAGGACCAGGAAAAATTTCTGGCTAGCAGTCCTGAGGACCTTGCGATCAGGTGACTGGCGTCAAACGTGTCGGTATAAAGGCGGCGGTCCCGGACGCCCACCTTCCAGTTCTTTTTCCGCCAAGTAGCTGCAGCGCTGCTTGCGAAAAGTTCGTGCTTCATCAGCCCTACCGCCGCTTTTTCACCGGAAAATCATTTTTTTGACTAACGTCAGCACTAGCGTCAGTGTATATCGTCCCCTACATCCTCCGAGCGCAATAATAAGTGCGATTCGTGCGGCGTCCAACTACCACAGGTTCCGGTACGTCCGAGGCGGTACACTCCCTCACCACCTCCGAACTCCAGGGTTCTTCCGTCTGGATCCAGAGAAGGGCAGGACACGCTTCCCCGGGGACTTCCCAAGGGGTCCATTCCTCCCCTGGGTTGGGAAAGGGAGTCTTTCTCTTCTTCATCCTCCTCTTCACCCTCGGACTCCTTGGACTCTTCCGACGGTTGCTCCGAGAGAGACGACGAACCTCGCTCTCCGTCGAAGCCCAGGCCAAGGACTCCGAAGTCTCCTCCGGAGGATCCTTCTTTTACGGAGTTACTTAGGAAAATCCAGGAGGTTCATCAGTAGCACTCCCTGGAACCAGATCCTCATCATCTGAAACTTGCTGAACATCTGGATCTGCCTGTGACAGCTCCTACCTTGGTGCCACCGTGGATAGAGCCTCACGCCGACCTTGTTACCACAATATGGAAGCAGCTGTTGGCCTTAGCCCCACTTCCTAGGAAGTCGAACCGGCTATATCAGGCTCCAGAGGGTGTTGATTTCCTGGATTCTCACCCTCGTGCCGAATCGGTCGTGATTAGCGACGCTTACGGCCGGTCGGTGAACCCCAAACAT
This sequence comes from Neoceratodus forsteri, assembly GCA_016271365.2. Lineage (NCBI taxonomy): Eukaryota > Metazoa > Chordata > Ceratodontiformes > Ceratodontidae > Neoceratodus > Neoceratodus forsteri. The sequence goes on along the minus strand of CM028132.1, from coordinate 1,167,260,252 downwards.
CTTGGCTCGTCACCTCCTGATAAGGAATCACACCTTCTGGACCAGTATGGGAGAAAGATTTACACTTCCTCCACACTGGGAATCAGGGCCCTGAACTATGTCGGCCATATGGGGGACCACCAGAAGGCCATCCTGACTCAGGCGGAAGCCAAACTGGACTCCTTGCCTGACTCCCAAGTCAAGCAGGAGTTGGCTGATCTCGTCCGCTCTGCTTGTTCTGCCAGTCGACACATGCTACGTGCGACATACGATGCAGTGGACACTGCTGGGCGGAGCTCAGCTTTTGCTGTAGGCCTATGGCGTCATGCTTAGCTCCGTGTGTCAGGCTTGGTCCCGGAGGTGCAATCTGCTATCCAGGAAGCACCCTTCTGGGGTCGGTGCTTTTCAGGGGGTAATGTCAAGGACATCATCACCGATTTGCAAGAGAAGGTTGACTGCTCTGAAGTCAGTTGATTCCATGTACTGTCCCCATCAGCAGCAGCGTCCTTTCGCCAGACAGAATCGTGGCGAAACCCCGAAGGCGGGCCACAAAGCGCAGACCTCCGCGCTGTAAACCCTCCCCATTAAAAGTTGCAGGTGCTTCAGCTGCGGCTCTGCCCCACACCACCTGACTCCTTTCCTCTCCCACTGCCTCCGGACTCCCCGGAAGAACCGGTAGGAGGGAGGTTTTCCCTCCACCTTCCGGGATGGGAGAGGATAACCACAGATTCTTGGGCGCTCCAGTTCATAGCAGAAGGACACTCTATAGAGTTTCTTCAGAAACCACCCCGCCACCCCCCTCTGAAGTCGTTGTATTCACAGGATCATCTTCTCTTGGTCCAGGAGGAAATCTCTGCTCTTCTGCTGAAGCAAGCGATAGAGCCTGTCCCCCTTCATCTGCAAGGGATGGGTTACTATTCCCATTTCTTCCTGGTCCCAAAGAAGACAGGAGATTTCAGACCAATTTTGGATCTCAGTTCCCTGAATCTTTATGTAGATTACAAAAGGTTCAGGATGCTCTCTTTGCAGAGCCTTCTGCCCCTCCTATGGCCGGGTCAATGGCTTTGTGCTCTGGATATGCAGGATGCTTATCTGCACATTCCCATTCGCCCATCTCATCGCAAATGCCTTCGGTTTACGTTCCAGGGGGACCACTACCAGTTTAAGGTGCTCCCATTTGGTCTATCCTAGGCCCCCCAAGTATTTACCAAATTCCTGGCAGTGGTGGCGGCCCACCTGCGTACCAAGGGAGTGCAGGTTTTCCTGTACCTGGACGACTGGCTCTTGGCGGCCTCGTCCAGGGAGGAACTCCTGCGTTTCCTCTCCTTACCCAGCAGGTTTTTGCCTGCCTGGGTATTACCATTTACCATCAACCATTCCAAGTCTCATCTGGACCCATCCCAGAGGCTACAGTTTATTGGGGCGATCCTCGATACAACCATGGGCAAGGCCTTCCTGCCTCCGGACAGGGTGTCCACCCTTCAGACCCAAATAAGTCTGTTGTCCGACCGCAGGATGGTCTCTGCGAGGTCAGTCCTTCGCCTTCTTGGGCTCATGGCGGCTGCTATCCCGACGGTACCTCGCGCTCGACTCTACGCTCTCAATGGGATCAGCTAGTGGACGACCTAGATCACTCAGTTCTGATCTCTTCACCGATGATGCGAGACTTGCAATGGTGGATGGTTCGAGAGAACCTATTTCGGGGAGTTTCTTTCTTTCATCCCCCCCCCCCCAGACTCTAACCACAGACGCCTCAGGCGAAGGTTGGGACCCATCTAGGCCCTTATCGGACCCAGGGCTCCTGGTCCAAGCTAGAACAAGCTCTCCACATCAGTGTGCTCGAGCTTCGGGCAGTGTTGTACGCTGTCCAAGCCCTTCACCAATACATCCTTCCCGGCCACCTAGCCGTCCAGACGGACACCATGTGCGTGGTGTGGTACATCAACAAGCAGGGAGGGACTCTGTCCTACCCTCTATGCAGGGAGGCAATGAGGGTTTGGGATTGGGCAACACAACACGACCTTCACCTCACGGCAATTCATGTTCCGGGAGTCGACAACACCACAGGTCGACCTGTTCGCATCCCCAAGCGCAAAAACTTCCCATCTTCTGCTCGCTCGTTCTAACGAGGAATTGCTTCTGGAGTACTCTCTCTAGACTGGAAGGACAGATTCGTCTATGCCTTTCCCCCAATTCCACTTATCCCACGAGTCTTGCAGAAACTAGCTTCAGAAGGAGCGAGAATGATTCTGATTGCTCCTTTCTGGCCCAGGCAAATCTGGTTCTCTCTTCTACAACAATATTCAGAGGATCCTCCTTCTTCTTCTTCCTCTATCTCGAGGTTTGTTGACCCAGGATCAGGGGACCCTGGTCCATCCAGGCCTCAGATCCCTTCAACTACATGCATAGCTCCTGCAGACCTAGCCCAATCCTGTCTCCCAAAGTGGCGGAGATTTTAGTGGAGGCCAGAAAACCCTCCACCAGATCCACTTATGCCATGAAGTGGAAAAGATTCACTATTTGGGCCGCTTCCAAGAACGTGGAACCTTTCTCCTGTTCAGTGGGGCTTCTGCTGGAGTATCTACGTCATCTGTTTGACCTGGGTCTTAGCCATTCCTCTCTGAAGGTACATATGGTGGACATTTCGGCCTATCATGTTCCCTTCGCAGACAAGGCTTTTGTTCAACTGGAGGTCTCAAAGACCTTTCTCAGAGGGGTCCTCCATCTGAGGCCCCCCATCCGTACTCCTGCTCCCCCTTGGGACTTGAACTTTGTTCTCGAAACTTACTCTCCCTCCCTTCGAACCTGCAGCTTCTGCGGATTTGAAGTTCCTTTCGTGGAAGACTCTCTTCTTAGTGGCCATTACTTCGGCTCGGAGAATCTCCGAGCTCCAGGCCCTGATATGTAAAATTCCGTACTTGATTTTTCACAAGGAACGAGTTGCTCTTCGCATGAATCCTAAGTTTCTCCCTAAAGTAGTAGCCGTCTACCCTAAATCAGTCCATAGGGTTACCTGCCTCTTTTATGCAGTACTCTAATCAAGGGGAGTATTTACTTCATACTATGGATGTTCACCGGATTCTGAGATACACCAACAGGATGAAGGATCTCAGAAAGACTGATCAGTTGTTCGTCTCTTTTACTCACAAAAGGGAAGGCAATGCTGTTTCCAAGCAATGCCTGTCTAAGTGGTTGGCTCATTGCATCACTTTCTGTTATGACAAATACAACAGGACCCTCCCGAGTCAAGTCAGAGGCCACTCCACTAGAGGAGTAGCTGCCTCTGCAGCTTGTTTCAAGAATGTGTCTGTGGCAGACATCTGCGCTGCCGCCACCTGGACTTCCGTCCATACCTTTACGAAACACTACAGTTTGGATGTTGCCTCTCGCCGTAGAGCAGGCTTCGGGCTGGCTGTTTTGCAAGGCCTCCTATCTTGAGACTCGCACAACCAGAACTACCTTTGGGAGTACTTTTCCTCCTCCCGGTGCCTCTCTTTGTTCCACACTGCTTGGGATTCAGTCCTATATGTAATTACCTACTGCAAGAGCCCTCTCGGAGTAAGATAGTACAGTTACGTAAGAACTTACCGTAACAGTAGATCTTCGAGAGAGGCTCTTGCAGTAGGTAATACCTTCCCGCCCTCCATCCCCTAGGCTTTTTCAGCTCCTTTTCCATTGAGAGAAATATCCGCTTCTCTCTCATTTGGCCTATTTTGGCCTGTGGCGGAAAGAGCATAGTAGGGCGTCTGGGACTCGCCTTTATACCGGCTCTCCTGGGGCGGTCCCTGCCAGGACTGCTAGCTAGAAATTTTTCCGTGGGGTCCTGCCGCCTGCCAGCGTCAGTTCTATATGTAATTACCTACTGCAAGAGCCTCTCTCGAAGATCTACTGTTACGGTAAGTTCTTGTAACTGTACTTTTAGTAAACAGGCTATCATAGGGTGCGGTGGCATTGGTCGCGCCTATTGATAGCAGGTGGGTTTACAAAGTCTGGTCTGAGAGCCACGGAAATGATGGGTTTCACGCACCTCCAAAGGAGGTTGTTCCACAAGGAAGGGGCAGCGTGCGAGAAGGATTTGTAGCCTGCCTTTGTCCTAACCTTTGCTGACCTCTAGTAACATTAGGCCCGAGGACCTAAGGCTGCGCAGGTTAGTTTTTACTGTAAGGAGTCCACCGAGACTCTGGGGAGGCGTGGGGCTTATCTTCTTCGCCAGGCAGAGTACAGGGTACCTGAGGCGAGCCTCAAAGGATGGCCAGTTAAGCTTTGCTAACGCCTCACAATTATTTTATTTAGTTTTTGTTAACCGGGTAAGTGCACTAGCCAGCAAGTGACTATTTCCAGGCACGACCGGGGAGGTACAATTACAATATGAATAGGACAGTGTAGGTTTATACAGTACAAGTAAAGGTACATTGGTACAAGCATACAGTTTACAATTACATCACAAGGTACATTGGTACAAGCATACAAATTAGAGAAAAAAGCAGAGCAGAGGGTACTGGAGGAAGTACAGATTTGGATAAGGTAGGGAAAGGATGAAGGGGGGAATGATTTGGATAGGGTAGGGGAAAGATGAGGGGGAAAGTGAGCAGGGAGGGGTGGGTGCAAGACTAAGTAGACTAGGAGGTGAAATGGGGCTGGAAGACAGGGTATGAGCGATCCTTTCGGAACCGTAGACTGGCAGGGCAAGGAAGAGGGACACGGTCTACGGCAAGTATGACTTTAGCGGGGCGAGGTTATGGTCTGTGTCTGGGCTTGTGGAACCGAGGGCCGGCTGGGCAAGATTGGGGGTTCGGTCAACAGGGGGAGGGTTACGGCTATGTACGGTTTTAGCAAGACAAGGCGCGAAAATGACCCAGAGCTATGGAACTGGAACCCGGCAAGGCACAAAAGGGCTTAGCGGGGGGGTAGAGGAGAGACAAGTACCCACTTAAACAGGGGTAGGGAAGAGGGACACGGTCTACAGGAGGGAGAGTTACGGCAAGTACGACTTTTGCGAGGCGAGGTTATGGTCTGCGTCCGGGCTTGTGGAACCGAGGGCTGCAAGTGAAGGGGATTCGGGTCAACAGGGAGGGTTATGCAATATACGGTTTTAGCGAAAAAGGCGAAAATGACCCAGAGCTATGGAACTGGAACCTGCAAGGCACAAAAAGGGTGTGCGGGGGGAGCAGAGGCGACCAGTACCCACCCACTTACAAGTACATCATAGGTTTTAGTGCAGAACAGTAGGATGGGAAAGCGGGTCCAACCAAAAGTAAGGTTTAGGCAATTTATACACATCAGCAAAAGTAAGGCAATTGTAGACATTTGTAGCGCACATGTGAACAGTAAGTAGAAACGTTTAAATGACAACACATGTTCTAGAGAAGGCAGAGTGATTAGGCATTTTTAAGACAGTACAGCCATACAAGTTTCTTTTGTAAACATAATATAAAGTGCGAGCAGCCAAACAGATAATCGGTATGCAAGGCATCAAAAAAATAGGGGAAAGGTGGACGAACAGACATATACAAGGGAAAAGGGGGTGGACTTAGCCGGTGGGATGGGGAGGTCAAAGTAGAAGGGTTTAGGTAGGAACAAAACAGGTACATTGGTCCATAGAGGTAAGGTGATGGCTCCTGGAGTGGGATAAGGTGGCAAAGCGAGCCACCTTATTGTATAGAGTCTGTAGTTTACCATACTCCAGCTTTGCAACTCCCTGGAGGACCGGGGCAGCATATATTAGTGTCAGAAGTAGGACACTAGCAGCAATAGTGGTCCGAGCTTCCGGGGTTAACAGTTCCTTGAGCCTATACAGTAATCTGAGTTTTGTATGGATTACTCTTGTGACCTGGTCAACATGTTGTTTGTTTGAACATGAGGCCTTGGTCAAGGGTAAGGCCGAGGTACTTAGTTGAAGAAACTACCTCCAATTTAGTGCCCTTCAGGGACATGAGTTGGGAGTAGTTGTGATCTATCTTGTCCAAGGGCTCTTGGTCCAAACAGCATGGCTTTGGTTTTATTGGTATTAAGGACCATTTTGTTCTTGATAAGCCACGTCTCCATGATGTGGATATCCTCTTGGAGAGATGCCCCTAGATCATCCAGGTTGTCCGAGGATTTGTAAATGACCGCATCATCCGCGTATTGGATTGCGTTGTTGCTCCCACAATAATTGTGCAGTTCATTTACGAACAACGAGAACAGGAGGGGCCCAAGTATAGACCCTTGGGGTACTCCATCCGTTGACTGTGGTTTAGAGAGTTTCTCCTGCCACATAACCCTCTGTGTGCAATCAGAGAGGTAGCTTTCCACCCATTTGTGGGCATGGGAGTCAAGGCCTATGTGCAGGAGTTTTTGGAGTAGTAGTCTGTGATCCACCCGGTCGAAGGCCTTGGAAAGGTCTATAAAAACCGCCCCAGTACTTGATCCAGAGTCTAGTTCTCTGAGTACATCAGACGAGAATTTGGTTAGGGAAGTGTCTGTCCCATGATTGGCTCTAAAGCCGTGTTGCGATGGGGACAGCAGCATGTATGTCTCCAGGTATTCCCTGAGTTGGGCATAGATGAGTTTCTCCTGAATTTTTGCCAGGGTACACAGCAGGGATATGGGCCTGTAGTTCTCAGTTGGTTCAACAGGCCCCCCCTTGTGAATTGGTACCACATGCGCCTGCTTCCACAGGTCTGGGACATATCCTTCAAGTAAGGACCTGTTGATCAGCCATGTGAGTGGCCGCGCGAGTGCTGAGGCCCCATCTTTTAGCAATCTAGCTTTGATTCCATCCAGGCCTCCTGAACCTCTTGTTTTCATATTGATAAAATACACATTTACACAAGTTTCTGAGACTGATATGTTTTATTTAGCCATTTCCAGAGAAATACAGCTATTGTGTAGCATCACATACATATTAAGAGCTGAGATTGGATGTCTGCCCAAGCAGACCGTGAATTTGTGAGCGTGATCGTGAGCGCGAGTCATGACAAATTAAACATAATGAACCCCTGCCCCAGCATAAAAACTCCACCTCGGACCGTGATTGATGACACCGTAGCCACCTGGGACCATGATTGACCACGCAGTTACCAACAAGGACTGGGTGCGATCTATTTGCTGCTCTTCTCCACTAGGCATGTAGCCAGTTATTCTGGCCCGTTTTTTTTTTTTGGGGGGGGTGACCTGGGGGTGGTCCACCATCCTCAACTGTCAAATCACCAGGACGTCTTGGTTTATCACTAAAAAATGTCTACAGCCCTGTCTGGGTTGAATTCTGTGTTTTTGGGCGCCTGCTTTTAATGCGAATCAATGTTTCTACAGTATCCTCTGCCAGACTTGCTCTCCAGTCAGTTTTACCTTGTTCATAGTTGAAAAACACCTTTCTACTATTGCATTAGACACAGGAAATACTCTCAACACATTGACAGGCTTCAACATATTTGGATAAGAATTTTGGAACTCGCATGCCAGCTTTGACCAGATAGCAGAAGCAGAAAGATTGATGAAATTGGTTTGAGCAGAAATCTTAAACTCTTGCCATTCTGCAAGTAGCAGAGTGCTGTCACATTCAGGCTGCAAAAGTGCTGAAAAGTGGTCAGCTACTGCAGTGATGCCACTGTTACCATACAGCTCCAGTTCCTTTCTGTCTGCAACTGCTGGCCAAAGTCTGGTATATAACACTTTTGCACGATTATAGATATTAACTTTCATCAGACAAACCGAACCTTTGTTCACAACAGTTCTCAATGTTTGTAATGTATTTCTTAGTTTGCTGTTTAAAAGTTTTAACAACTTGGCCACTAAATTGTGTTAATTTCACACCCTTGTATGTGATTTGAGCACATGCTCCTGAAAGAACATCTGACCCATTTTTTAAGAGAATGTCAAGTTCACTGCCACCTTTGGAATCACTCTGCTTAGCATGGTCAAGTGTCTCTCAAAGTTTCAACATAGCTAAGTAGCTCTGGCATTTCAACTGCTTCTTTTTGAAGTGCTAATGAGAACCTGGCAAGTGGCTAAAGCAGCTGTTCAAAATACAAAAGGTGTGCCACCATTTGGAATTTGGTCATAATTTGCAACACTCCCTTGGCTTTGGCCTGGTCATGAGTTGGGTCTGTGGCAATAGATTCTAAATGGGCACAAATTACAGGGAAAGATTTGGTAACAGCACGGGTGGCAAGAAGTTTATGCTGCACCCAGCGTATGCCATGGGCCTTCCTAGGCTTTTCAGCTGACATCTCCATGGCCTGGGCAAGGGACCATAATTCTGAGTCTTTTAGGACTTTTCTGATAGTGATAAAACAGTTGGGTCAGAAAGTTTGAAACATCGTTGAAATAGGCGTTATCCAAAGCATCTTTTATGGCTAGTTCTGATCTGTGTGAGAAACAATGAACACCAACTAACCACTGTCTGTCTTCCCTTAAAAGAGCAGCAAGACCCCTTCTTACACCCATGTTGACAGATGCCCCATCAGCCTCAAACCCAACCATGATTTTTATATTAAGGCCACACTCTGTAAACATGTGTAAAAGGTGATTTTTGAATCCCTGACTTGTGCCATCTGATACAGCTTTCATTCGTAAAAACTTAGTCTCCACTTGACCATTGATGGGATTTACATAAATCAGTTCCTTTTCAGTTACACAACTGTCAGTACTACCGTCCATAAGCACTGAAAAATAATTTGCATTTTTGACAGTTGCCAGCAGGTTTTCTTCTAGAGCTTGCCAGTACACATTGTGAGTTCTTTCCCACTAACAGCGTTTAATGTATGTATTGCCCAAATGAACTCCGTGGCGCTTTTCTTGTTCTGCTATCACTTCAAACTTTTTAATAGGGATGTCCTCTTTGGCCATCATGTACAGGATCTCCATCAGCCTGCCTAGAATCGATCTATGCTGTTCCTCTGCATTACTGAAAGCTCTCCCTGTAAATAAATAAAATAAGTTCGCTCCAAACCCCTACCCCCCATTTTAAACTTACCAGTTGTTGTATGGTGATATATATCAAGTGGTGACCTTGTTCTACCAAATTTGAAAATGTTAACAGCTTTCTTGTGCTGCTCTGTCAGAAGATGTTTCCAGATGGTGTCAACTTTAAGCTGGGGGCCTGTAATCCCTGCAATTAATGCGTCACTGAAGTTCCTCAACCCAAGTAGCACACCTCTGTACTCGCAGCACAATTTGCAACTAACACGCACTGCACTGCACAGTCTCCCTCACTGCTAATCTGTAGCCAATTTTTTTTTTTTTTTTTTTTTTTGGGATCATATTTTTGGCGCCATCCATCTTCAGTTGCTAATGTAACTCCAGCCATGTCGGACTGTAATATTGAAAAGTTTTGAAGTTAGCAAAACAAGGTGCCAGCATGTGCAACTGCTTACTATTAACACATGATGAGGCTTTTCGTGAAAAAAGAGAAAATGGCAGTGAGCAGATGTGACTTCCAGCACCCCCCCACCACCACATACACACACACCCAGCCCAGGTGATGGCACTTCTCAGACCAAACTCTGTTCCTAACTAACTGTGGCAATCCCTCCCATTGTGACTCAGGACACAAGTCTTTTATTTTTTTTTTTTTTAGTTCCCTCATGGATCTCTGCAAAGGGCAGGCACATAGTCATTCTGTGTGTTCTCAAGTTCACTGCAAAGAGCAGGGCACATTTTCTGGTCCTCTTGGATTCTCTGCAAAGCTGCAGGGCATAACTTAGTCTTTTCTGTTCCCAAATTGTTCACTGCAATGCTAGGGCACATGTCATTGACAACATAAGCTGGCATATAATTCTCAGAAGTGCCTGGTTCCCCTCATTTCTGCAAAGCAAATATTTTTCCAAAACGTTCACTGCAGATGCAGGGCACACAAGCAGGGCTGGGCACATTAAATAAGTTGGTTCCCCCAATCTCTGTAAAGCAGGGCACATAACTTAGTCTCGTTTTCTGTTCCCAAATTGTTCACTGTATGTGGTCACACAGATTTCTGCAAAGCAGGGCATTAACTTAGTCTTATTCTGTTCCCAAATAAGTTCTGGTTCCCCCAATCTCTGCAAAGCAGGGCACATTTTACTTAGTCTCTTTTTCTGTTTCCAAATTCTCTGCAAAGTCAAGAGCAGGGCGCACAACTAGCAGGGCACATTGCTTCTTGGTTACCGAGATCTTAAAGCAGGCAGGACTGCTTACTTAGTCTTTATCTGTTCCCAAATGTTCACTGCAAAGATGCAGGGCACACAGCATAGTAGCAGGGCACATTAAGTTCTGGTTCCCCCACAAGCTCTGCAAAGCAGGGCCCATAGTCTTTATTCTGTTCCCAGTGTTCACTGCAATTACGTTCACTGCTCCCAAATTCACTGCAAGCAGGCACAAACTTAAAAGTTCCAGGCAGGACGACCCTTTCATGCCCTTGTTCTCCCACAGTCCAGCTCTAGGCCTTGCTCGTTCCTTGCCATTACACCGTCTCCCCCCAACCCCATCTGTGCCCTGAAGTCCATGTGCCCCTCTTTCTCTCCTCCAGCTCCCCAACCAAATGAAAATGTTTTACTTGTTTTGCTGCTGAGCTCCCCGATTCTGCTGCGCTCCTGCTCTCTTATGAATCTGCCCATCCCTCTGCCTCGCCCTGTGATGCAGCAGCCTGCTCTCTTCTCCGTCGTCCAGGTCGCCCCCGTGCCCTCTCGTGCTCTCGGCCAGGCCGGCTCCTCCTTGGTGTGGCAACCACTCCTCCCGGCTCCGGCTCTTGTCTCCGTCCACTGACCTGCAAAACGAAAAGACACAATTACAGTGCAATGACGATTATTTGAAAAAAAAAAAAAAAAGTGAAATAAAGAAAACTCACCTTTGGACTCCTGCTCGACTTCCCAGCGCCTGCTTCCTCTTCTGGGTGCACTGCAAAAGGACTTGGTCACGTTTCTCCTGTCACGGAGACCGGGTTTGGGGGCGCCAGGAGCATCACTGGACCAATCGGGAACAGCTCGTGGGCCGTGGAGAAGGGCAACAAATGGATACCAGGACCAAAACAAATTTAGTGACAGTGCCCAGTAAGGCACTTTTACAGGACCAATTGGCAATGATTAGCAATGACTGCTAATCATTGCCAGATTTGACTCGCTTTTTGCCGATCTTAGGTTGCAAATTGCGATGTGAACCCGCATATTTTATGCCTTGCATCCAGTGTAAGATGGAGGAGTTTGAGATCCAGGGAGTCACTGCTAAAATGAGCATTCACCAGGACTTTGGTGAGGTAGCATTTTGCTTCACTACAGGAGATGATGCACAGCCGGAAAAAGGGGGGGGGGGTCAGCAGTGGCAAGTTTTTCCGTGAGGCTGTTATGGAAGGGGTCGAAAAAGTTTGGGGGAAGAATATGGCTGAGGTCAGAGAAGGCAGCATTTAGAGCGTTGGAGATTGTAGTGGGATCCTGGGTGACGTCCCCATCAACTAGTAGTTGGGTAGGAGTAGGGGATACAACTTTCCCACTGAGTTCTTTAATACTGCTCCAGAATTTTTTCCCGGATCCCCAGGAGAAGGAGGTGAGGGCTTGTTTAAAATAAGTAGCTTTGGCTTGGTGGATGGACCAGGTGCATTTGTTCCTTGCCTCTCTGAAACATCTGTCCTGGGGGAGTCGCGAGTCCTTTGCTGTGTACCAGAGGTTGTGTCTGAGGCGCATTTGGTCTAGCAGTGACTGGGTGATCCAGGGTGTGTCTCGGTGTTTCACGATTTGCTTGGAGAAGGGGGCAGAAATGTCACAAGCAGCATTAAAGGTAGAGATAAAGTAGGAGAGGGCAGCGTCTACGGACTTGGGCAGTGTGGAGGGGGAACCAGTCGCAGGTTGTGAGGTATGTTTTGAGGCGGGATAGGGATTCTTTTTTGAGGTGCCTTTGGGGGGGGGTGACTGGGGGAAGTTTGTTTGACCACCAGGCAGGTAACCGGGGAGTGGTCACTTAAGAGTATTTGGGAGCACTTTGACATGGGTAAGATTATTAGGTCAGTTAGTGAAGAGGAGGTCAATTAATGTAGAGGTTCCAGTTCTTGTGTCCAGTCTGGTGGGAGACTGGACAACCTGGGTAAGGTCATAAGATAGAACGGATTCTTTATGGGGGAAAGACATGGGGGAGAGCCCGTTCATACTGAAGTCCCCCAGTATTATGATTTTGCTTTTGGATGGGAAATGGGCGATACTGGTTAATACTGAGTCAAAGGCAGACTTTTGGTTACGTAAGGGGATGTATACAGCCATGACGTAAAGCGTTTTACCAGGGTTGCCAAGGAGTAACTTAATGGCAAGGGTTTGGCACCATGTGCAGGGAGGGGAGTGAGATAGGGAGGGCGTTCAGGGAGTTTCTGACATAGAGGGCACAACCACCGCCCCGTTTGCATAGTCTGTCATCTCTAAAAATGGAGTAATCGTGGAGGGTGACAGATGCATCCAGGCTGTCTTTGGATTAGAATGATTACTGATGAGAACTGTATGTGGGGGGGAGGCAGTCTGTGCAAAGCAGTCCTAAGTTCTAGTATTATTGGAGCCCCCAAGAAAAAGTTAAAGAAAAATGCAGCTTTTAACCCGTGGATCACTCCCTATCTTCTTACCCTGATGGCTGACAAAGATCACCTGTGGCATATAGCATGGGCCACTGGCAAAATTACAGGGCAGCCAGAAATTCCTGCACCTTAGCCATCAGGCAGGCCAAAAGAAACTATTACAAGGAAGCGCTCTCTAACTCATGGGGTGACTGTAAAAAACGTTGGGACAACCTAAAAGAACTCAATGGGAAGCTCAGCAAATCCCCTCCTTCCATGCTATATCTGGATGGATCTATGCCAATAGTCCTTAGACTTTGTCACAGTGAGCCTCCCCAAATCCATGGAAAAGATTTTGAGCCTCCCCCAAAAACTGAAATAATCTGGGCCTTCCCAAAGAAAAATAACATACTGTACTTTGCGCGGTACACCATGAATAAACTGAAACCCCTTTGAGTACTTGGCTCACAATCAGTTATTTGTCTTATAGTGATGTGGAACCTTTGAAAAAGAGCTCCTGTGCTCTAAGGTGTTATCTGAACAACAACAAATAAATAAAATAAATATTATTATTCAGCTTATTGTAACCCCCCCCTCCACAGGCCAGCCTACTTGCTCCATGATTACCACTTGTTGTAGTACCTTCATGGGTCAGACAACTTTCTTTGTTTCCTCTTTATATGAAATAACCTTCCTACATACTTTATCTCTCCTCCTCCTAAACAATTTCTCTGAGATTACTTTGCTCCTTCCTGCTGTTGCTCTTAGCACTTCTATGCTCAGCCCCTTGCATTTGGGCTGTTCTGCCATCAGTCTACAAATTGATAAATTACCACCACTCATTATTAGTTTATTATTCATATTTGTTTGCACGATTGTTCATTGTGTATTTCTTGATTCTTTTGCAGTTACCTTTTGAAATGTATTCACTCCCGGCCCTTCAGGTACACCTGACATGAGCCTTCACTCATTCACCTTCCCTTGTCACTTATTAGTAAATAAATACTTAAAATCCACTTACTATTATCCTCTTTCAGTTTGCTTCATCTCTTCACACAAAATATGTAACACTCAAACTTTAAATACAGTACTTTTTCAGACTTGCTTGAGCCTCCCCTGGAACAGGTTGGGGCCTCCCCAAGGAGGCTGGCCTCACCAGTTGAGAACCCCTGATCTGTGCTATATCTGGATGGATCTATCCTCCAAGATCCCATGATCATAGCTAACACACTCAACACCACCTTCACCCATCTAAGTGGTGTGCTCCCCCCAGACTTCTTTGACCCCCTCCCCCCCACCTGGACTTTCCGGTACAGACATACCCCCAGTTCACCCCCCTTCTATCTCAAAACAATATCCCCCAGTATTGCCAAGAAATACCTGTCCAAAGTCTTAGGTAAATCACGCTACAGTAGTGACTCACTCTGTTTGAAGCTGCTAAGCATAACATTGGATGTGGTTATATTGCCCCTTACAATAATCTTGAACAAATCACTCTGCCTAGGGCAAGTCCTCTCTCAATGGAAAGCTGCTATAGTTACCCCAGTACATAAGAGTGGTGACCGTACTCAGCATTCTAATTACCACCCCATCTCCATCCTCCCTCCTCTCTCAAAAGCATTGGAGAGAATTGTAGCTGACCAGCTAACAGAGTTCCTTGCAAAGTACAATATTCATTGCCCTGAACAGCATGGGTTCAGGAAAAATCATAGCACCACACCTGCCCTTCTTCAATACACCGACTTTATCCACCATGCCCTTGATCGGAAGCACTTAGTGGGATCAGTGTACATTAATCTTACTAAGGCTTTCGATACTGTCAACCACACCCTGCTTCATGACTGCCTCGTCACCGTCTGTGCCTCCTCTGGAGCTATGTCCTGGTTTAAAAGTTACCTTGAAGGCAGATCCCAGCAGGTAAAAATCTGTGACAAACTGTCTGCCAGTAAACCTGTCCGGTTAGGGGTCCCTCAGCTCGCTATCCTAGGTCCATTACTATTTAGCCTCTTCTTCAACTCTCTCTACCTCTTGCATGTCCCAGTGATCTTCTCCTATATGCGGATGATGCAGTACCATTCACCAGCCACCAGGACCCCCAGGCATTAACCATTAGTCTACAAGATAAATTATCTGTAGAAGAAACAGCTCCACTGCAGTTAAGAGGGTGCATGTAATGCTAGATCTCAAGAATGAAAAGCAAAAAACCGCACACCTCACTTCCAGATAGCAAAACTTAATTTATTAAATTACGTAATCTATGCTAAAATCGCCCAAAACGGCAAACTGCTAGGAGCATGTAAGGCCATTCACAAAAGACCCCAACCGGACATAGTACAGCCTCACTTGATATTAGGAGCAGTCTCCGCACCCCACTAGAACAAATGCAGACCATGAAGTACCTTGGCGTCACCCTTGACAGTGCCTTGTCCTTTTCAGAACACATCAAAATGGGCATCAAAACAGTCAGCGGTAGGCTAGGGGTGTTATATAGGCATAAACACTTTATGCCAAAAGAGTCCCTCAAAATGGCAGTCATGTGCTCCATCCTCTCAACAGTGGATTATCGTTTTATCATATATGGCGCTGCTACTGACACTGCACTACAAAGAATTTGCTTATCCCTAAATAAAGCCTGCAGACTGGTCTCGGGTGCGCACAGTAGGATGCATACATGTGACCTCTATAGCATGACTGAGTTGCTTAACCTTAGTGACAGGATAAAGTTACCACACTTGCCTATGTGGGGAAAAAGATTAGCTTAGGGCCCCCCCCGCCCAAAATTCCCAGCACTTGCTAACCCAGTTTGCCTGCTCTCGAACCACAAGAAATGGACCACATCTTGCATACCAGATTCCCTTTTCAGTCAATCAATCAAATCTTTATCCAGGTGGGCACCATTGAGCAAGGCTCATTTGCAAGATGGACCTGGTCATGCAAAAATCATAGTATAGTAGCATGATAAGACATAATGCAATATTATACAGAAAAGAAAAATATACATATGTACAGAAAGGTGACATTTATACATATAGCCAAGTTATAAACATCAACATTTGAGCGAAAGGGCCTTTACAACAGATGGCTCATAAATATGTATAGGCGGCATGACCTCTTAAAAGAAAACCAAAACACAAATGTCAGGGGAGGGGGTGGCACTTGGCTATGGCGAAAGTGAGATGGAGAAGAAGGAGCGTTGCCGGGTTTTGGTAAGGAGAGAGAGGCAGGGGCAGGGTGGAAGGCAGCTTGGACAGGGATATTGGAAAAGAGGTGAACTAGCAATGTGGGAAACAATTGCAGGATTCCTTCATGGAGCGGTCATAGAGCGACTTGAATATATTCAGGCTAACAGGACAACTCCGCTTCAATTTTTTTTGCATATTGTTCCACAAGGAAGGCAATGAGAAACTTTTATGGCAGCTGTACTGAAACGAGATTTGACCTTGGGTAATTGCAAGGCAATTAGGGAATAGCTTCTCAAGAGCATAGGTACCTATAACACTCTTGGGGGAGGACAATCAGAAAGTATAGGGGTGCTTTTTGGTAACCGTCTGAATGCCCATAGAGCAGCATTTCTGTTTCTCCTGTAGTGAAGGAAGTCCAGCCTACCCGTGTACAAGGAGCAATGGTATGTGGAAAGTGGAAGGCCTCTTATAAACCTGATTGCTCTGTGGTATAGGGTGTCCAGCTTAGCAAGGGCAGAGGCAGTGCAATGGCTCTAGAGAAGGTCCGCGTAATCTATTAATGGAAGGAACATGGCTTGAACCAACCACAGCTTAGCATCCCTAGTAAGGAAGTGGTTAATTCTGTAGAATAGACCTAGTCTCTGTCTTAGTTTCTTCTGTAGTTCTTCGAGATGTTCAGAGAAGGAGAGTTTGTGGTCGAGCCATACACCCAGATATTTGAATTTTGACACAAGCTCTAGTTTTTCTCCAAGCACTGTGGTAATCTGTGGAATCGCCCCAGTGCAAGCAGGGTTCGCCGCATAGGTGGAAGGGGAAAATAGAATTGCTTTAGTTTTTTTCGCGTTAAGCAGAAGCTTTTTGCTCATGAGCTGGTACTGCAATAGATTAAATTCAGCTTGGAGGTCTTCACAAGCTGCTTCTGGTGTTTGGACGACTCAAATAAAGTACTGTCATCTGCGAACAAATGAATATTGGCCTTATTGATACTGTCATCGATGTTGTTAATATAAACAGCAAACGGAACCAAGGCTAGAACCCTGAGGCATACCTCTCTGTAGGAGTTTAAGTGGTGAAAGATCACCTTCAGCCTTAACTTGCTGTTGCCGATTTGCAAGTTAGTCAGCAAACCAGCACATGGAGTTAGGGTCCAGACCTAAATTACACAGGGAGTAAAAGAAGCAGGCTATGATCGACTGTGTCGAATGCCTTACTTAAATCCCAAAAAAACAGCACAAAGTTCCTATTGTCAAGGTCAAGGAGCCAATCATTAGTCACTTTTGCTAAGGCAGTTATGGGGCTGCGCTTTGCTCTTAATCCAGACTGCACTAGGTTTAACAGGCTCCTGGATTCTACGTACGCTCTTAACTGACCAGTCACTATCTTTTCCAATAATTTAGACAGAATGGGAAGGAGGGAGCTCGGCCTGTAATTATTAAGGTCGCAAGGGTCGCCTGATTTGAGCAGAGGGATGACATGGGCAGCTTTCCATTGTGAGGGGAGGCTCCCCTGGGATAATGACAAGTTGAAGAGGTGCGTGATTGGCACTGCCAAAACATGGTATGCACATTTCAGAAAGTAGGGCTCTTTAGAGTCTGAACCCGCACCCTTCTTGACATCCAACTGCAGCAGTAGATCTTCAACCTCTTTTAGAGAGGCAGGCAGAAAGGAAAAGGCCTCTTTGGTAGCAGGAGACTTGTGATTCAATAATCCTTGCTGAGATCGAACGGCATTAGCAGGGGATGTATCAAATGCTAGCCCAGCAGTTGCGAAATGATTACTGAGGGCTTCCAGTATCTCCGATCTGTTTGAAATGGTGTTACCGGATATAACTTTTGTTGGGAAGGAATTACCAGGTGAATGACCAGACATGTCCTTTGTTTCCCAAAATTTTGAAGGATTCCTTGAGGCAGAATCTAGCTCAGCGCGGTAGGAAGTGGCCTTGGTTGCTCTGACCAACTTGGTGCACTTGTTGCATGCCTTCCTAAACTGACACCAGTCCATGTCATTCTTGTTTCTGCGTGCTTTTTTCCAAAGCGTATCCCTTTCTAGCATGGAAGCTTTGAGTTCTGGGGAGAACCAGCGACGAGTGTTACTCCTCACACGTACCTTTATCATGGGGGCATGCCTGTTTAAGGCCGTGGTTAGTATTTCACGAAAGATAGTATTTGCCTCATTAACCGTTTTGGCTAAGTAGAAATCCTACCATCGCAGGGAATGTTTCAATTCGTCGTAGGCAAGCAAGTCGAATTTGCGTCTACACCTCTTGATTGAGAACTTTGCTACAAACTTTGGGTTGTGCACAGATCTAATGCTGGCGATGAAGCGGTGATTGCTGATATCAGAGAAAAATGTTCTGACATGGAAGAACAGGTGTGGTTTGCTTACCAAAATTACATCTAAAAGGGTGCTGTTACTAGGGTTTTTTTTTTTTTTATTTTATTTGGGCGAGTGGGTTTGCCAACGAGTTGCACCAGACCTAAGGTGTCACAAAAGGATTTCAAGGGAGCCGAGGCTTTTGATAACCAGTCAAAGTTCAGATCGCCAAGAATAATAGCTTCCATCGAACTAAGCCCCAGGGCAGTGCTTAGATGTGACGAGAGATGTGACCCTGCAGACGGGAGCCTGTAGCAGCCTATTACACAGAGTGCACAAGAAGGTGATAGATCAACCTTTAGGGACAAGCACTCAAATTCATTTGGGGAGGAGGATGATTCTAGGCATGATACTGAGAATTTGTCCTGGACATAAATCGCCACCCCTCCGCCTCTTGACTGCCTATCAGCTCGGAAGAGCAAGTAACTTGGGATGTTGATTTCCTTGTCAGGAGTGGCTGGTCTAAGCCAGGTCTCAGTGATCACCAGACCATCTGGAAGGGTGTGGCTGACCCAAGCCTGGATCATGGTGATCTTTTTCAAAAGACTGCAGACATTGACATGCCGGAATGACATTCCTTTAATTCTAGCAAGGTCGGAGGGAGAAGCAAGGGTTTCTAGGGGAACCGGGTTGAGCTTGACATTGCCTGAGCACAATAGCAAAAGCATCAAAATCCTTTTTAAGGCCGAAAAAGTTAATTTGTAATCCTCATTCTTTGAGCATCTGGGAGGGTGATGAAGTTGTACATGCTTGGCTCCACTCCTGGTGCTATACTGACCAAGGGTTGCAGCTACTAATATCCTGACAGTAACATGCCAGAAGTAAGTATCGAGACGGGAAGGGGAAGTATCCTGCAATGGCAGTTCGGGAGAGGTCCCACCTCCAGGTAAATACAGCTGTATAATCCAGTATTTATGTGGAAATTCATGGGAGGAATTATTGAGCACATAACAGGGAGAAACGTAAACATCATCCCCACCCTTGGAGGAATGTGAGGTCTGATAGAGAGAGCGCTAGGCACTAGCAAGACGAGGGACATACAGAGGAGCCAGGAGCCAGCTATTCCCTCCCATGGTGAGGTCTTCTTTTAGGCCACAGGATAGGGTGATCAAAGTCCTAGACCTAGTAACAGATACTAGAGCCTATGGTTGTACTGAAAACTGACGAACTCTCAGAACAGACTACAAAAAGGGAGATTAAATGTGCAAAAGACAGCGGATCGTTAACAATAAAGCGGGAGGGAAGCCAATGAGCGTAGCAGACGAGAGGAGGTGGGAGGAAGCGTATTTAATAAATGGAGGATGGGGGATGGGTGGGTGGAAAATTGCGGCTTTTGCTGTATCCCCCAAATTCTCTTTCTACGCTCCTCATATCTGGAACTCTCTCGGGCTGTCCCCACAGGCCTAACCGCTCTACCGTCCACCGTCCCTCCCGTCATCTTCAAGGTCCTTACGACTCCCCGAGGCCGCGGAGGGCTTAACAGCCCTGGAGAGATTGAGGGGGCAGTGACGGGAGACCGGCGTTGGACGTGTGGCGGCGGCGCTGGAGGAAGCAGTCACCTATCCGTCCGAGGAGGGTTTTTCCTTTATGCCCCTTAGTCTCCTCCCTCCCATGCGTGGTGCATGTATCCCAACTTCTCAGCGCACGGCTGCCCTGCCAGCGTCGGGCCACGCTGATGTACGTGCTGCCCAGTGCTCTGCGACACCCCCGATCTCCACCGGGGGTCACCGGAGCACCAAGCCACCCAACACCCTCCCCCCAGGACAGGAGAGCAGCCCAGCAGGCGCTCCATCCTGTCCCTCCCCTGCCGATTCCCGGCACCCGAGTTCGCTCCTGAACATGGTTTGCTGGCGTAGCGCGAGGTGTGGCGTCCAGTGCCTCAACCCTCAGCGCCACCGGGCCGGCTACTTTCGCTGTACCTTTTGAGGGAGCGAGTCCAGGCTGGAGGTCTCGGGCGGCTAGGTCAGCGCTGACCGCCCGGTGTCCGAGAAACCCCCGGCTAGGGAGCCCAGGGTGGCTTCTCTCGGCTCGGGGAGAAGGGAAAAAAAAAGAGAAGATTATGTACTGGCTGTGGACAAAGGACCAGCAGAAGCCAGCGGGAGTGCAATCTGCACTACAATGGATCCGATTTGAGAGTGGTGCACAGCTGTCTGAGGACCCAGCTGAACACGTACACAGGAAGGGGCTGTAATCGCAAAATAACTGACAAGGCAGCTAACAGAACTGTAATCAAACACAAAACATTTTGATAAACAGGCTAACAAAAATCAAGAAATTACAGCACTTTTGAGTCAGTACATTAAGCAAGAATGGAAGCAGACTGCTGGCCAGTCGGGACAGAGCAGGAAAAGGCGCTCACGTTCTGATTGGGCGGCGGCTTTTGCTGTACCTTTTGAGGGAGTGAGTCCGGACTGGAGGTCTCTGGCAGTGGCTAGGTCAGTGCCGACTGCCGGGTGTCCGAGGAACCCTCTGCTGGTGAGCTGGGGAGCCCTGGGTGGCTTCTCTCGGCTGGGGGAGAAGGAAAAAAAAGGGAAGATTATGTACTGGCTGTGGACAAAGGACCAGCAGAAGCCAGTGGGAGTCCAATCTGCACTACAGTGGGACTGATTGAGAGTGGCGCCCAGCTGTCTGAGGACCCAGCTGAACACATACACAGGAAGGGGCTGTAAGCACAAAATAACTGTCTGACAAGGCAGCTAACAGAATTGTAATCGAGCACAAAACATTTTGATTTTGTCGCACAAGTCAGGTCCAACGGTCCTTTAGTTATAGGGCTCCCAGTTGGTTGAACGGTCTTCCAGCAGGCACAGTTAACTCACCCGCGTTGGGTCCCTTTAAACAACTTTTGAGATTGCACCTCATCTCCCACAGCCACTGCGACTGCCCCCAGCCCCCATATACCCTCTAACTCTCCCCAACCCCATTTATGATGGCTCCCACCCCCTCCACACCTCGTGGACCAAGCCTTATTTTTAGGCGGACTAGGTCACACCATGAAAGCCATTTCTATCTGCCTTCAGCTGTTTGTCGTTCCTGTATGGGGCAACATTATCTTTTTTTTAACTATTATGTGCAATTTGTTTCTGTTACTCAGTTTACTCAAGTAGCCTTTGCTCTGTATGACTATGATACACTAATCTGTCTACTGAAATTTATTTATCCATATGATGTTTTTAGTAATTTGTTTGCCTGTATTGTTACTTGTCGTTGTATGACGTGGAACCTATGCAAAAGAGTCTTCTGACTCCTAGGTAATCGTAATCCAAGAATTAAATAAATAAAAAAATAAAACGATTTTTTTTTTTTTTTTTTTTTTCTTCTTCAGAACAAAAGCTTTCTTTTATACTACACAGAGTCCTTCTTTAGGACTCTGTAGTCTGGAAGCTTGTGTTCTGAAAATTTCTTGTTGGTCCAATAAACAGGTATCAAATCACCTGTTTTGTTCATCTGTTTGTATGAGGACCAGTATGGACTCTCTGTCTTACAGTGGAAGCTGTGAATACCAGTCAAGAGCAATACAGCCATCTGGTGGTGGCATATGGCATAGCAAGTATAAAGTAAAAGAGCACTGTAACCTCCCATCTAGTGAACATTTTTCTTTATCTGAATGGTCAGAGCTGCTGTCTTTGAGACTCTTGAGTCGCTGGTTTGATTTACAACAAGGGCTGGAGGTGTGTCATCCCAAATAGAGGGAGTAGCTTTGTGCCTCCTAGGGTTTTGAAAATGTTAGCCACTGTGGCTAAAATGACCCCAAACGTTTAGTCACTATACAGAAACATGAGCCACACAATGATGTATTGTGCCAAATCCATTTCCTCTAAACTGCGTACTGTACTGTGTCTTAAATAGCATGAACAGAAGAATTTCATCTCTGTGGCGTAGGAAACTTTATAAAACTTTGCCACACCACACTAAAAACATTCGTTGGTGGTGAGGTGACAAGTTGCAAGCAGGAGCATAGGGGTGGAGGCAAGATAGCGGGTATAAACGGAAAGTTTATAACATTTTGTTTGAATTATCTGGATAAGCATTTTAGCCTGACAAAACACTTTGCCAGACCTTAGAAACCTCACTGAATTTTGGTCTGCTGCCTGTGGAACTGCATCGGCAATTTGGCTACTTTTATTTGTAATACAGATGAGTGGCAGCTTATGCAGCGATTTATTTAGCTGAAATGTGTGCTGACCGCACTTATGATGGATCCTCAGCCCCAGTAACTGAGTTACGTCAAGCAGGTGGGACTTTTATGGATCGTTCTTTTGTTCTATTGTATTTCAGAAGTTTTACCAGGAAAGGCGTACTGAGCTGGTAGCGGCTTGTTTCCAGACTTGGCTTGTGTGTGTGTGTGTGTGGGCGGGGGGGAGACAGACAATTAAACAAAGCGCAACAAATTAACAGTTGTGCAAAAGGCAGATACCCGGTGCAGAGAAGATACAATACAACAGCTTGCATTAGGGTAAATAAATTTGGAAATAAACACAGAATAGTACCAATACTGCAGATTTGGGAGGGTGGATATGGGGAGAAGACACTAGTGCAAAAGCAGAGCTAGGGAGAGCTGTGGCTGGAGAGTGGTGGACAGCAGCAGACCTCTGGAGCTATGTCAGTAGATCCAGAGATCCAAAAAGACTGCATTGGTACATGCATGACTCGGGTCCCGTCCAGAGTTCATGAGTTTTTTACAGATGCTTTGAAAAAAATTGTTTTCCGTGCTAGAATACAGTTATTGGAACATCCAGATTATGCCCAGACACTGTACTTGCCCGAGCAAGTTATTAACATACTAAAAGCCAGCACAATAGGCCTGATGGTCTGTTGTGTCTGCTCGGTAGCCAGCCTCCTAATGTGTGCTTGCTTTTCCACCCCCCAGCCCCAGAGAGGGTCATCTGCGGCTTCAGTTTTCCCTTGTACCTTTTCCACCCCTTCTTGAAGCCCTGCACTGTGCCCTCCTCCACCAGACTCCTGGGCAGTGCATTCCATGGCTCCATACCCTCTCAGTAAAGTAATGTCTCCTGTGTTTCCCCCCCCCTTGTAATTTCCCCCCTCTAGCTTCCACTGCCTGCTGGTTGCCCCCAATCTGAACATTTTGGCTCTGCCCTTGTTTTATTCCTTTTACATATCTGAAGACCCCTAGCATATCACCACTTTCAAACATGAAGTCTTGCTGTATTCTGATAATCTGCAGTTAGCTCCAGCCTTTAAACTGCCCCGGAGAGTATAGGGTTAATTTTCTATGCAGTGCATAGATAGTTGAGCTGGAGCTCGGTTGAGGTCTCTGTCTGCAGCCCTTTGAAATCCAACCCTCAGATTCTTTACTCCGCCTCACTGAACAGTTGCTCTGGAGATTTCTCCTTCACCTCGGTTAAAGTGTCGGTTTTAAACCGAAATTATTCTGAATTTAGTCTGCATCGTCGGTTCAGGCTCTGTCTGCGATACTGTGAGTACTAGATAGTTGTTTCTGATTATTGTGTGGAAATTGTAAGTTTGTGCGATTGGTTCGGCTGAACCGATCCTTTATATGGATTTCTTGTACTTTACTTTAGTGTGTGGTTAACGGTCCTTATCGGTTCTTTAAAAAAAAAAAAAAAAAACCCAAAAAACGTATTTTAAACGTTTTTTTCCAATACCCGTGACACGGTTAGGAACCGATAAGGGAGTCTTGCCTGGCAGTTGCTGAAAAAAGGGTAAGTTTGGGTAGGTTGGCCATGTCTGAGAAACCCAGAAAAAACTGGGCCCACTGGGTTTCAACACTGCAGTGAGTGTGGGAAGTCTTTGCTAAGGCTGATCCCACACCACCTGTGTTTGTCTGGGGTTTGAACACCTCGATACAGACTGCCAAATTTGTAAAAAATTTTCCTAAGTCTACCCTGGAAAAGAGATTAGGTAGACTTGGAGAAAAGGAGGCTGAGAAGTCCGCTGACCCAGATGGCCAGCTCGGTTCGGTTCCGACTGAGCCAGAAGGAATGCCCTCTGACCAGGGCAATACTTCTTTGGGCAAGAGGAGACCCGATCCTGAGGGATCGGTTCCTACAAAAAGGAAAAGGAAAGACAAATCAGCCGGTTCGGATCCAGAGGTTCATGCTCCGACCGCCGATGAGATTGCCCGAGCGATTCGGATTGTTGAATCGCTTCACCCGGTTCTGACCTATCCGGCTCCGTTGGCTAGGGGCTCGGTTCGGTCGGTTCCACCAGTTCAGGAATATGCCCCTGAAGATTTTTATGAACCGGAATTTGAGGAGGAGGGGGATTACGAACAAGATGATGATTATGATGATGCAGAAAGTCTGGATGTGCCCATTGAACCGGACATCTCCCCAGACAGACCTTCTGGTGTTTCCCCTCCTAGGCTCTGAGTCCCCTCCCCACTATATGTTTTACAGGAAAGTGGCTGAAACTCTTCAACTCCCTATGGAGGAAGCTACAGAGGATCAGGAGGAGCCTGATTTTATAGAGATGATGGACATCCCAGAGTCCAGGAGGCTGTCCATTCCCTTGCACAAATCTTTTTGGGAAATGGACACAAAAAATTTTAAAGTCTCCTAATTCTGTACCTTCTGTTTATAGAAGAATGGATAAGAAGTACACTTTATCAGGCTCAGACACAGATTTTTTTCTACCAACAATGCAGCCATGTTGGGGTCGTGCAGGCTGCAGCCTGTGACAGGGCTAATGTCCCCTTGGCGTCACACCCCCCAGATAAAGATTCCAGGAGGATGGATGCCTTGGCAAAGAAGCAATACATGGCATCCTCTTTGGGACTCAGGCAGGCTAATTATATGGCCTATACAGCCAGGTACCAGAAGTCCAGGTGGGACACTGTACTGGCACTGGCTAAACAGGCCTCCCCCCCCAGCTGGCCAAGGAGCTGGAGGAGGTGGCTGCAGATGGGATTGAGGCATCTAAGGTACAGTTCCATGCTGCTGTGGACTCCAGTGATGTGTCAAGAGTCATGGCTTCATCTGTGGATTTTCGGAGAATGACTTGGCTCAGATGTACTAGCCTCTCACAGGACACCCAGGCTAAGGACATGGATTTCCCTGTGGAAGGTAATTCTTTGTTTGGGGAGCAGACAGAGAATTACATGAAGAAGATGGAGGAATATAGGATTACTTATAGGAGTGCACAGGCCAAGGAGAGGCAGGCAACTCCTCAAAGGCAGCATTCTAGGGGCAGGGGCAGGCCTTTTCATAGGCCTTTCTACCAAGCACAGGCCTCTTCTCCCTTTTCACAGAGGGGGTTCTTCAGAGGGAGAGGCAGAAGGGGGATGAGCAGGGCTGCATCCACTCCTCAGCCTAAGGCCCCTGCCCAAGATGGGCCTGCCCGGGTCAACTGTCCTATCCTAGTAGGGGGCAGGCTGGCTTACTTCTTCCAGGACTGGGTGTCTGTTACTTCATACAAGTGGGTCCTGGAAGTAGTAAGCCAGGGACTGGTTCTCAGCTTCAAAAAATTTCCGAAGATGAGAGCCAGATCTTTTCCACCTGTAAGTCTGTCCGAAACCCTTGCCCTAGAGGCAGAGGTGACCCAGAAAGTGCTCTCTTCCCTGGGGTTTCTTCTTAACCTCCCCAAGTCAGTTCTTGAACCTGTACAGCCTCTTACCTTTATAGGGGCAGCGCTAGGTATGGTCAAAGCAAGAGCCTTTCTTCCCCTGGAAAGGGCAAGAGTTCTTATAGAACTGGCTTCTTCCTTCAGCCTTCAGGTGTCCCGACCAGCAAGGCACTTCCTTCAGCTCTTGGACCACCTGGCAGCTTCTACAGCAGTGATTCAAGGGGCAAGATTCCAGATGAGGGACATTCAGTTTCATCTGAGGGCCTTTTGGTCCCAAAAGAAGGACCCTCTTACCAAGCTGATTCCAGTGACTCGGACACTGATCCAAGCTCTTCAGTGGTGGCAGGATCAGGACAATTTAAGGCAAGGGGTCCCATTTGTCACTCAGTCTCATTCAGTGGTCCTTACCACGGATGCTTCCCTTTTGGGGTGGGGAGCTCATCTGGGGGATCTCACAGCCCAAGGACTGTGGTCCCCTCAGGAGTCCCTTCTTCGTATCAATCTTCTGGAACTCAGGGCAGGTTTTCTGGCCCTGCAAGCTTTCTCTGAGTCTGTGCAGAACAAGGTAGTTAAGGTCAGAACAGACAACACCACCACCATGTGGTACATTAACAAGCAGGGAGGCACTCTGTCTATGGCCTTATGCACAGAGGCCATGAAATTGTGGTCTCTGGCTTGTTCCCTGCAGGCCTCTCTGATAGCAGTCCACCTTCCAGGAAAGGACAATGTGCTAGCAGATGCACTTAGCAGGATCTCCCAGGGCCATCACGAATGGTCCCTGGACCCTCTAGTGTTGAAAGTAATTTTCTCAAGGTGGGGCATTCCAGAGATAGATCTCTTTGCAGCCCCAGACAATCATTAACTTCCTCTGTTTTGTTGCGGACCCCCAGTCCTGGGCTCAGTCCCTCTGGACGCTCTGATTTTGAACTGGGAAGGGAAATTTCTGTATGCCTTTCCTCCTTTTCCCCTTCTGTTCAAAGTTCTAGTCAAGTTTAGGTCACAACCTTGCAAAGTGATTCTGATTGCTCCAGACTGGGCCAGACAGCCTTGGTACCCCCTGTTACTGTCTCTAGTAGTCCGTCTTCCTCTGTCTCTTCCCAGGAATTACAACCTGTTAACCTCCTCTCAGGGGAGGATTTGGTACCCCAATCTTCGGTCTCTCAATCTCAAGGCATGGCTCTTGAAGAGTTAGAGTTTGCAGATTTGCATCTGTCTCAGGGGGTTCTGGATATTCTCAAAGCTTCTCGAAAGCCCTCCACCAGAAAGACTTATAACTCCAAATGGAAACGATTCGGCATTTGGTGTTCCAAGAAGCATATTCTCCAGACACTGTTGAATTGCCTACAGTTCTGGATTATATGGTCCATCTTAATGGCCTAGGCCTCAGACCAGCTACTCTCAAGGTACACTTGTCAGCTGTTTCTGCTTTTCTGTCAGTGGGGAAGTCTTCCTCACTATCGTCTCATCCTGTGTTCTGTAAATTTTTCAAGGGATTGCTTCATAGCAATCCTCCCTTTAGGGATCCTGCCCCTGCCTGGGACTTAAATGTTTGCATTGCTCAACTTATGCAACCTCCTTTTGAGCCTATGTCCTCAGCAGAGCTCAAGTACTTGACTTGGAAAACTGTGGTTTTGGTAGCCATTACCTCTGCCAGACATATCAGTGAACTGCAAGCCCTGTCAGTGGAACCTAATTTTATCTCCTTTCATAGAGATAAAGTGGTCCTTAGAACCAATAGGAGGTTCTTGCCCAAAGTGGTTTCAGACTTCCACTTGAATCAGTCTATGTCTCTTCCTGTCTTCTTCACTGATCATTCTTCCTCAGGAGAGAGGAGGCTACACAGTTTAGATGTTAAAAGAGCCCTTAGCTACTACACAGAGCGTACGTACCAAGAGTCACAGGTTTGATTCCCTCCAGTTATTCCTCACTTACGGGGAAGTGGGAAAGGGAAAACCTGCCACCAAAAGAAATATTGTCAGTTGGATTGTGTCTTGTATACGATTCCGCTATGAGAAACTAGGAAAGATTCCACCCTCAGGCCTGAGGGCTCACTCTACAAGAGGTACAGCTGCTTCCCTGGCTGCTGCCAGGGATATCCCTCTGTTAGAAATTTGTCAAGCAGCCACCTGGAAAACAGTCCATACCTTTACCAAGCATTACTCTCTGGATATCCAGGCTAGGAGTGATGCTCGGTTTGGCACAGCAGTACTTCAGAGCCTATTCCCAAAGTAGGTTCTCTCCCTCCTCCATGGAGGTACTGCTTGGTAGTCTGCAGATTGTCAGAATACAGCAAGACTTCATGTTGTTGAAGAAAAAATTACTCACCTTAGTAATTGTGTTTCTTCTAATGGAATCTTGCTGTATTCTGACCTCCCTCCCTGCCTCCCCTCTCAGAACCTGGTTTTTGGGAAGTGGGTGGGCAGGTGCAGTGCTGCACCCCAGGGGTGCTTCTTGCACACCCTCCTTTTTTTAATCTGGGTGTTTTGTTGTATTGTTATCCTTATTTGGATTGGTTTTTGGCTTTGGGTTTCTTGACTTGGCGTCTTCCTTTGGGAATCCAAAACTTTCATTGCCAGGTGGCTAGTTAAAAATTGTATAATTTCCACATAGTATAGTTAGTGAGTTCTTTGTTCGTAAGAATCTGACTGTTGGATTTCAAAGGGCTGCAGACAGAAACCTCAACCAAGCTCGAGCTCAACGTTCTATGCACTGCATAGAAAATTAACCCTATACTCTCCAGGGCAGTTTAAAGGCTGGGGCTAACTGCAGATTGTCAGAATACAGCAAGACTCATTAGAAGAAACACAATTACTAAGATGAATAATTTTTTCATCTCTCCTTTCCTCCAGCGAGTGCTGCCTCAGTACATCCAGCCTTTCTTCATAGGGCACCCCCCCCCCCCAATGCCCTGAATCATCCTGGTTGCTCTCCTCTGGACCCTCTCTAGTAGTGCTATGTCCTTCTTGAGGTGAGGTCTCAAGAGCTGCACACGGTACTTGAGATGCGGTCTAACCAGGGAGTTATACAGAGGGAGGATCACCTCCCTCCTCCTGGACGTAATCCCCCTGGCTATGCAGCCCAGTATCCTGTTTGCTTTTGTCGCAGTTCTTCTGCAATTTTCAATATTCATTTTGACGTCTACCACCACTCCTAGATCCCTCTCGCTCAATGTGGCTTGCAGTGAGACCTCCCAGAGTGTATACATGGCCCGGGTTTCTGATCCCCAGATGCAGCACCCTACACTTCCCTGCATTAAACCTCAATCCCCACCTCCTTGACCACTCCTCCAGGGTATCAAGGTCCCTCTGGACTGTCTATCTTGCTTTGTCTCAGTCTGCCAGTGCTCCTAGTTTTGAGTCATCCGCAAAGAGACTCATCCTACTCCTAACTCCCTTCCCCATATCCGAGACATAGGCGTTGAGCAGGAGTGGCCTCAATACCGAACCTTGGGGGAACCCACTATTGACCTTCCTGGGGGAGGAGACTATCCCACCCACCACTACCCTCTGTATTTGCCCCATTAGCCAATTTTCTACCCATCTGAGCAACTGCTCTCCCACCCCCATCACCCCCAGCTTTCTTAGCAGCCCACTGTGAGGTACCGAATCAAACGCCTTACTGAAATCCAGGTATAGGATGTCCACCAGCCTATGTTGGTCTGGGGTCCCCATTACCCAGTCATAAAAATCTGAAGTTGGTCTGACACAATCTCCCTGGGACGAAACCGTACGGTTTGTCATCCAGGTGCCCCAACCTTTCCAGCTGCCTCCCGAGCCTCTCCTTGATAATGCCCTCCATTACCGTGCCTACCACAGATTTTAGGCTGACTGGCCTATAATTCCCCATCTCCTCTTTAGACCCCCCTTTGTGGATGGGCACCACATGCGCCACCCTCCAGTCTTGGGCACCCATCCTGTCCAGAGAGAGGTGTTAAAGAGTACAGCCAGTGGACCTGCTAGCTCATCCGCCAGCTCCTTCATGACCCTCGGATGCAGCCCATCCGGCCCCGCTGCCTTATCAGTTTTTAGTGCCTGAAGGGCCTCCCTCACCCTATCCCAGCGCATGCCAGGATACTAATCATGCTTGAGCATGGCAACCAATTTGAAAAAGAAATTGCACCATTTAGTTTGACAGCTCATTGCAAGTGCAAATGTAAATCTTTTTTTCTTTGTTTTTGGCAGCCTAAAAAAAAAAAAAGACATCAAAGTGTGGTGACGGTTGCCTTAAACTGTGTTACAGCACAGATTGTATGCCAGCATGACACGCATCCTGTTGTGCATTATTGCTTGATTTTTAGAATGCGACAGGTAGGTGGTTTTGGAATGCAGCGATAGTCAAAGCTATGAAATATCGAGGAGGGTCACAATTTCAGAATGTTGGAGGAGGCATGCAGTCTTGGAATGTGGCAAGGATGAGCCATCTCAGAATGTGGTGGGAACACGCACTCTCTGAATGCGATAGGGACATACATCTAGAAATCCGGTGGAGGCTGACAGTTTTGGAATTTAGTGGGCATTAACACTGTCAGATTGTGACAGGACATACCATTTTGTTCTGAAATTGCTTGTCCTGCCACTTTCCAAAATTGTACGCGCTCGCCACATTTAAAAATTATGTCCCTACCACAGTCTGCTATTGTGCATTCCTGCCACATAACAAAAGTGCATGTCTCTGCCACATTTCTAAATTGCACGTCGCCATCACATTCCAAAGTTGTCAGTGCCACATTATGAAATTGTCACCACCGTTATGAAACCGTGCATCCCCACAACATTCCAAAATTGTATGTCCCTGCTAGATTTTGTCATTGCATGTCTCTGCCACATTCTGACATTGCACAACCCCACTTTATTTTGAAGATTTATTCCAGCCACATTCTGACATTGCACGTCACCACCACATTCCAGAATTGTGCATAACGACTGCATTCCAGAATTGAGCATTAGATTCCAAAAATGCTCATCTTCACCACATTCCAAAATTATGCACTCCCACCACATTCTGAAATTGTGTTTCCCAGCCACAGTCCAAAACTGGGCATCTCCACCACATTCTAAAATTGTGTGTACAACCACACTCTGAAATTGTACCTTTCTACCGCATTTCAAAATTGTGTCACTACCACATTCCAAAATTGTTGCTCACGTTCCGAAAATGTGCATGCCCAACCCTACCACAATCTGAAAATGAGTGTCCGTCATATTCGAAAATTGCTTTTCCAAGCCACATTCTAAAATTGTACATCCCTGCGCCATCCAAAATGGTGTTTCCCGTCCTATTAGGAATGCATTTCCCTGCCACACTGCAAAATTATGCATCTCTCACCACATTGCAAAAATGTGCATTTCTGCCGCATAATGAAATTGCTTGTTACCATCACATTCAAAAACTGTGCGTCACTGCCACATTCTCCATTTTGTGTCCATCCATGCCACATTATAAAACTGTATATTGTCGCTACAATCCAAAATCGAGCATCAGCACCACATTCTGAAACTGTCATCGCCACCACATGACAAAAATATGCATCTCTGACACATTACAAAATTGCATATCCCTGTCGCATTCTGTAACTATGGGACTCCAATATTTTAAAATTGGATATCTTTGCCACATTCTAAAAATTTGATACCGCTACATTCTGAATTTCATCATTCCTGCCACATTCCAAAATTGTTGTGTCCAGCTACTTTGAGATTATGTTACTGCTATATTCCTAAATTGCAGTCTGATGGCATCCTGAAATCTCATCCCTGCAGTTGTGTGAAGATTGCTCAGAACTGAGGAATTCTAAAGCCATGTTTGCAGCTGCATCCTCTCCCTATACCTTGCACGTTATGGAAATGCATGCCCTGTACTCGCTCAGTGCCCCTTTTCCTTTTCTAATGTTTACTACTTCTACTATTACAGTTCTACATAACCAGGGCGAAATAAGTTCTGTAAAGTAGCTTACAGGGAGTACTAGGCTGGGAGGTCTTATGACAACATTAGTAGCTCTTCACTGAAGCTGGCCTTTTTTGAACAGGCTGTGAAATTATGGTTACAAAATGGCTTTGTAACTTTTAAAGGAGAACACCTGCAGCCACATACACACACTACCTCTAAAGCCTACCCCCCGTTAGGCTTTTTTAAGCTGCCAAAATAATTTTTTTTAATCACTTGTCTCCAGTGATATTTAATTTGGTCTGGGGACTGTAATGTAAACACCCCTGGCATGGCGCCATTTCATATTCTCAGCACGGGGCCACGCACTATATCACTTTATACGTTGAGCGACGTGGCACTGCAGTGAGAAAGTGAAATGGTGCCACACAGCTCTGGGAGTGTTTACATTATGGTCCCCAGACCAGATTTACAGCAGACAAGTGATTAATTATTTTGGGGCTTAAAATGCTATGTCGTTTGGGGGATTGCTTTGGGGTGGGGTGCTGGGGGCAGTGCCCAAACACAATAACTGAGAGATCGCATTTTTGGCATAGGACTTTTTGGGGATATGCTGATCCAAATTCTGGCCTGGCAATATAGTCTTAGAGGTAAGAGTAATGAGCTATGAATGAGCTTGGTATAGCCAGCAGAAAACCGAGAAGGACAACACACTGGGAATTGGGGTGCTTAAGGATATCTATGCAGCAACGTAAAGAGAAAAACAAGGGCAGCAGAGGCCTTCTTGCGTCATTTT
This sequence comes from Neoceratodus forsteri, assembly GCA_016271365.2. Lineage (NCBI taxonomy): Eukaryota > Metazoa > Chordata > Ceratodontiformes > Ceratodontidae > Neoceratodus > Neoceratodus forsteri. The sequence goes on along the minus strand of CM028132.1, from coordinate 1,167,228,013 downwards.
GGCTGAAGCTTCAGATCCGTATCGGCCGACTGACCAGCCAAGAAGAAGCCAGGCCCAGCAATCTTTCAAAGAAGAAGGGAACATCGCCTGGCACGGGCCACAGCCCTAAACATTGTGTGCAGCCCCTAAACAGTACAGGGAAGGCAAGACACTGAGGCGCATCCCCCATCGGGTCCAACTTACAAACTACACTGCTACCCTGGAGGAGTGGGCAGGCCCCACAAGGGAACCTGAGGTTGAGACCATGGAGGATGAGCGGGTCCTCCAAAAGGGAGACCTGGGGCGAGAGGTAGAGGACCCCAGAGGAAGCTTCTCCTGCTGAGGGACTCAATAGTTCGAGGAATGGATCTAGGTACAGGGAGGCACAGCTCGGGGGATCCACAGGATCGCCACAGCGGTAGCAAGGAGGGGGGAACTGGAGGTCTTTATTTAATATATCGGAAGAGACCTTTGAGTGCGAGCTCTTTTACAAAGGTTCCACGTCGGGTGGACAAAAAAGACAGACACATACAGTGGTTACAGATGCCAGCTCAATTGGCTTACAAGAACATTTATAATAAAGTTACACAATTTGGAGAGACAAGGAGCATTTGTAACAGAGTAGAAGCTAATTCATAAAAAAAGGTTGGTAGCATCAGTTAATCAGTAAACCAGTAAAACCACCCAGCAGGCGACCATCAGAATCCATAGTTAGACTAAGGACTGCATAGGGGTTACGCTAACTTAAATTGCATCTGGCCGGGTGACACAAAAAACAAGAGGGCCAGAGGTTTGAGCTTACCTCAGAGGGCGCAGAGGTGGGGGTGGGGGTAGGGGCCAGGTCGCTGTGGTGGTGGGGAGCAGCTTCCAAAAGGGCCTTGTCAAATTGGGGGTTGGGGGAATGGGGGAGGCATTATCCACATACGGGGTTAGAGTGGATCAAGTAGCTTTACTTATGCTCTATTTGCTGGGATGGTGAGAGGAGGCAGGGGTTCTGTAGGTAGCCCCGCATTGGGTGGTACCTAGGTTTAAGGTCTAAAACTTTCAGGAGCAGCCTGAGCAGCAGTTGCATTTTGTGCATGACTTGAGATGCTGTCTGAGACCTGTTTTGAATTGTGATATGCTGTGTGTGTGTGTGTGTGTGTGGTTTCTTAGGGAGTTCATTGATCCAGAGGGGGGCCCGGTAAGCGAAAGCACGCTGCCCGAGTGAGGTTCGGCGGAATGGGATAGACAGTGTTCCATTCTTCCTCCCTCATGGTCCATCTGAGGACAGATGACCTAGCCAGGGAGGAGGTGAGCATAGAGCAGGTGCAGGAGGACTTCAGGGGGTTGGATAGGCACCTTGGAGAGGTATTAGGCTCCATAACATTTTCAGAGGTGCTGCCAGTCCACGGGGAGGGGGGGCTCAAAATCTCCGCATCAGCAAGTTCAGTATTTGGTTGAGGGGCTGGTGCGGAGATGATGGTTTTGGCTTCATTGGGGACTGGGGACCCACCTGGAGGGATGCCTGTACAGGGAGGATGTCCTTCATCCATCCAGGTAGGGTGCTGCGGTCCTCAATGAAAAGTTTGGATGCTTCTCTGCCAAGGCTGGGGGCAGTCGGGAGCAGGAAGACTTAGGCAGCCCACCCCCACAAGTCAGAGTAGCTAGTAGGATGGAACAGGAGGAAATGATGTGGACAGAAATTCCTGAGCTCATTACAAGGGGTAAGGCAGAGGAAGGGAGGCAACAAAAGAAAGAAACCAGGGTTGGAAAGGGGAACAGGAAGCCAAGAGGTGGACGTACAAGGGGCCAAGCTGGGAAACTCATAGCAGACATCTGGTATGGCGTCAGGAATAAGATCAGTCTATTCGCTGATGATACCAAATTGGGGGGCAGTGGTAGACGATACAGCAGGTTGGCAGGGGCTGCAGGATGACCTGACCAAACTGGTGAAGTGGTCGCAAGCGTGGCAGTTGGGGTTCATAGGTTGTATACAAGTTCAGGAGGCTTACATCTATTGTGAACTTGCCACCTCAGTTACTTAGAGGTGGTACTCCTATTTTTGGCACCCATATAAGCATCGTCTACTTTTAAAGGTAACTATATTGTTATTCTCTGCTATTTGTTTTGGTAAAGTATTCCAGATACTAACTGTTCTCTGAGAAAACCACTTGCCTCCCCTTACTGTGTTTTTATTAATCTCTCCTTTTAATTTATTATGCGACCTAGTTTTTGTTTTTGTCTTGTAGTTAACTAATCCTATTGTTGCCATAAGTACTTGATCCTTAAGCGCTTTATATACCAGACCGAGGTCTCCACTAGTTCTGCTATATCGCATAGAGTAAAGGTCCATTTTTTTTAATCCTTTCAGAGTAGCTCAGATGCTGAATGTTTTTAATTTTTTTAGTAGCTTTCCTCTGCACTTTCTCAGTGTGTTTTTTCCCTAATGTTTTGGGGTGCACTAAACTGTGAGCAGTACTCTAGGTGAGGTCTCACCAAACTGCAGTATAAAGAAACAACCACCTCTGGTTCTCTACTCTTAATTGATCTGAATATACAACTGAGAATTTTGTTGCTTTTTTGAACACTAAACTTATTGTGTGTTTCAAAGGTTAATTTATTAGTTAATAGCACGCCTAGTCCTGCACTTTGTAGCAAAGAACCCAGGGAGGGGTTACCAGCTAGGAGGGGTGCAGCTATGCTTCCAACGAGGAGGAGAAGGATCTAGGGGTGGTTGTAAAGGGGAAGATGAACAATACAGAGAAGTGTAGGAGGGTGGCAGTGAAAACCAACAGGATGCTGGGTTGTATCGTGAGAGGGTTCTCCTCCAGGATCAGGGAGGTGATTCTGCCTCTCTACAGGGCACTGGTCTGGCCGCACCTGGAGTACTATATGCAATTCTGGTGCCCACATCTGAAGAAGGATGTGAAACTATTGGAAGGGTTACAACGTAGAGCAACAAGGAAGATCCAGGGATTGGAGGACACACCATATGAGGAGAGGCTGAGAGAGTTGAACATGTACTCCTTGGAGGAGAGAGGGACCAGGGGAATATGATTGAGACCTTTACATACATAAAGGGGATAAACAAGGCAAGCACTGAAGGATACTCTGGCTGGGGGAGGGACACAAGAGGGTATGGCCTTGGATTGGAGGGAAGATTTGGGACTGAAATGAGAGACATTTTTCATGGAGAGGTCGTGGCAGAATGGAATGCTCTACCGGAGGAGGTGGTAGCCTGTAAGACAGTGGGTAGTTTCAAAAGAGGATGGGACAAGGTGAAGGGGGGGGGGGTAATTGGGATGGGGAGGGGCGGGGCAGCTGCAAGGTGAGGGTGCTAGCTGCACACTCAAGCAGACTTGATAGACCAGGTGGCCTATTTCTGCTGGCAAATTCATATGTTCATATGAAATGTGGACAGATACTTCTGGGCTAGTTACAAGAGAAAAGGCAGAGGCAGAGATGCAATGGGAGAAAATAAATTAGGGCAGGAAGGAGGGAGCAGAAAGGCAAAGGTAGAAATGCAAGGGGCACAGACTGCGACACATAGACAAGCCCACGTATACAAATGCACACAGTCTGGCAAATAACATCCCAGACCTGGCAGCCATGATAGCAGAGGCGGACCTGGACATAGTGGCAGTGACCGAGACATGGTACACTGGAAACCATAACTGGGAGGTAAATGTACCAAGGTATGCCCTACACAGGAGAGATAGGGAGGGTAAAAAGGAGGAGGGGGCGGCTGTTTACGTCATAGAAGGTATTAAAGCGACAGCAGTGCAGGATAGACAGTGGGAGTCAGAGGCACTGTGGGTCACACTTGAGCCAGGAAATGGCACAGGAGTGATCTACGGTCCTCTGGCACAAAGGGAGGAGGTAGATGGGGCAATAATGGAGGAAATGCATGGGATGGTGGCAGAGGGGGAGGTATTGTTGCTGGGTGATTTTTTTAACATGCCAGACTTGGACTGGACCATCCTGGCAGCTCCCTCAGCCAGGAGCCAAGACATCATAGAACCTGCGGGGCAGGCCTCAGGCAGTTGGTTCAGGAGCCCACCAGGCAATATTAGACCTTGTGCTGACAGGATCAAGGAAGTCAAGGTGAATGGGCACTTAGGGTCCAGTGACCACCATACAGTGTGGTTCAACATTAGTACAGTGTTGCAGGAGAGCCACATAAAGACAGGGGTCCTGTATTTAAGGAGGGCGGATTTTGCTAGGATAGGGAGAGGGATCAAAGAAGCCCTGGAAAGACGGAATCCAGAGGGAGGGGTTGAGGAGCAGTGGGCACACCTAAAAGAAACCATAGTGGAGGCGACAAATCCGTGCATTAGGCTGAATAACAAGGGAAAAAGAAGAAACAAACCACTATGGTTCACAAAGGAGGTGGCAGAGAAAGTGAGGGACAAAAAGGGGGCTTTCAGAAAATACAAGGAGACTCAGGAGGAGGAGGATAGGGCGGTGTACCTGGGGGGGGGGGAGCTGTTAGGAGCACGAAGGCACAAACAGAGGAGAGATTAGTGCAGACTGTAAAGGGAAGGGACAGTGCATTTTATAGATACATTAGCGATAGAAAGAGGGCCAGGGGAGGAATTGTAAGGCTCAAAGGAGAAGAGGGCGTGTGTGTAGAGGGTGACCTAGAAAAAGCATAGATACTGAATGAGTGCTGTACTTCTGTTTGGCATTCATGGTAGAGGGGGAGGGACAGGGACCACAACCAGGCAGCAGAAACAATGGGAAGGGGGGCTTTGTTTAGAGAGTCGCTCAATACAGTGGTGGTTCCAGAGGACTGGAGGAGGGCAAATGTAGTCTCTCTTCACAAGAGTAGGGCTCTCTGTAGGATTTTCTGTTAGGGGGTCCGGGACCTTCTGGAAAAAAAAATGAAGGTCTGCAGCTAAAAAGTGGTAATCCCCGCAAAACGTTGGGGGTCCCCATTGAAAATGACTGAGCCATGCCCCTGCGCGTGCACGTTTCATGATGTGAGAATCTGGAGAGCGTGGGGGCATGCTTTATTGATTCTATGGGGCCTTTTTTTAACTAGGAATTTTAATGTTTTAGAGGTCCAGTTGAAACAAATTAAGGTCACCGCCCAACTAAAAAGGCCCTTATTAGTTAAGCTGTGACATTAATTTAGTTGAATTGGCCCTATAAAACATTAAAAATCGTAAAGAACAGCCCCATAGAAACCAAAGGAGCGCCCCCCCAGACTCTCCAGAGTCTTACATTACGAGACGTGCAAGCGGGGGGCGTGGCTCAGTATAGGGAAAGTCAGGGCCTCACAAGTGAGCGGCTCTGGGACTTTCGGGGGGAAAATCGGAGCGTCCTGAAACACAGAATGTGTGTAAGGGACAGGAGCACCCACATCCCCAAGACCCCTGAAGAGTGGTGGCAGGGAACTATAGGCCGCTTACTCGCCTCAGTAGTGGGTTAGATTGTGGAGGTGCTGCTTAAGGAAAGGATTGTGGAACACCTGGAAACCATGGGAGTACAGGATCCAAGGCAGTATGGATTCACAGCAGGGAAGGTCATGTGAAACAAATCTGACTTTTTTGACTGGGTGATGATGGAGGTGGATCATGGAGGAGCGGTGAATATCTTCTACCTCTGTTTCAGCAAGGCCTTTGACACCGTACCACACAGACTGGTGAAAACAAGCTAGGTAGCCTGGGGTGGGACACAAAGTGGAAAACTGGGTTAGAAACTGGTTGAGGGACTGGAAGCAGAGGATGGTAGTAAATGGGATCGAATCTGAGGAAAGGAGGGTGACCAGTGATGTGCCTCAAAGATCAGTCCTGGGGCAAGTCCTTTTTAATGCCTTCATCAGTGACATTGCTGAAGGGGAAAGTTTGCCTGTCTGTAGATGATGCCAAGATCTGCAACAGAGTAGACACTTCAGAGGGGTTGAAAAAATTATGAGGGATCTAAGAGAGCTGGAAAAATGGTCAAAGAGTGGCAATTAAAAATTTAATGCAAAGAAGTGCAATATCATGCACCTAGGTTGAAGAAACTCTGCAGAGAGTGGGGGGGTGGGTGCTGAGAGTCACCAGAGAAGAAAGGGATTTAGGGGTAATCATTTCGGATGACCTAAAGGTGGCCAAACGGTGTAACAAGGCTGTAGGGAGGGCCAGTGGGAAGTTGGGGTGCATAGGAAGAGGTATCACTAGTAGAAGAAGGGAGATGGTAATGCCCTCATACAAAATGCAGGTGAGGCCTCATCTGGAATACGGTGTTCGGTTCTGGAGGCCGCATCTTCGCATGGACATAGACGGGGTGGAGGCGGTCCAGAGAAGGGTGACCAAGATTGTGCGGGGCTTGCATCAGAAAACATTTGAGGACAGATTAAAGGACTTCAATATGTATACACTGGAAGAGAGGAGAGAATGGGAGGATATGATGGAGACATTCAGGTATCTTAGCGGCTTGAACAAATGCAGGTGGGTGACATCTTTCAGTACAAGAGTTGTACAAGGACAAGACGATATGAGATTGGAGGGGGGCAGGATAAGGGGAAATGTGAGGAAGTTTTTTTCATGAAAAGTGTGGTAGATACTTGAAATAGCTTACTCCAGGAGGTGGTGGGTGCTAACACGGGGGGATTCAAGCAAGCATGCTTGGGAATCTGGATAAACATAAAGGAACCCTAGAGGTGGGAAAGAGAGGTTAAAGTCTGACCAAGTAGGGTCAGCGGCCGCTAATGCAGGCAGAGAATACGGGCAGACTAGGTGGGCCTAGTGGTCCTTATCTGCCGTCAACTACTATGTTACATGGGGGATCCTTTCGCAGCATTTTCTGGCAGCACATGATGCAGAATTTGAAGCTGGAAGCTGACTTAGCTTCCTCCTGTTCCATCTTCTGTCGATGCTGGAGCTGAACCAGTGGTGTTGGGAAAGAATGAGGAACTTTTGAAATATCGAGGGGGAAAAAAAAAAAAAGCAGAAATTGCCAGTCATGCACTTGGTAGCCTACAGTACGCAGAATAGCAGTGGAGGAGACGGAACTCTTCTAGCAGAAAGGAAGACCTGACTTCATACGGTGGAGCCAAGGGATATACTGCCCGGGTTGTGAGAGGACCTGATGTTCCGGCGAATCATCGCTTTCCAGTGGAACTGCCTATGTGTTGATAGTGAACTGTACCCCTAGAAATATCCAAATAAATTTTTCCCCAGCAAAACTAAAACAACTTATTAAATTGAACAAGATACTGGAGAGTTTGTGGATTAAGCACAGAACATTTACCTACTTTATTTTTTTGGGGGTTGGGGGCATAGGTTGAGTCAGCAGTGCATGACAGTGGTCAAAAATGTGACCTATAATTTTTTATTCTATTTTAGACTGCCCCTTATCTCCTGACTTGTATGATTCTATTCTTTCCCCATTTTGAGTCTGCTTTAGTACTTTTTGCATTTGAAATAATACTAACATACTAAAATGCCAGCAGAATAGGCCCAACGGTCTTTCGTGTCTGCTCGTTTGGTCAGCCCCCACCCTGGGAGCTGACCTTGCTGCCCCCCTCGCTTTCTCTGGCTTCTCCCTTCCCAGTTCCGGATATTCTCGCTACACTGGATTTTGCTTCCAGAACCCTTCCCTGTACCTGTCCCACCCCTCTTGAACCCTCCACAGTCTCTGCCTCCATCAGCCCCCTGGGCAGCGCATTCTATGGCTCCACCACCCTCTCAGTGAAGTAGCACCTCCTCCTTTCTCCCCTGAATCTTCCCCCCTCCAGCTTCCACCCATGCCCTCTAGTTGCTCCTCCTCCTTCTTTCGAAGCAGCCTGACTGCTCCTCCCCTATTCCCCCTTCATGTACCTGAAGACCTCTATCATGTCCCCCCGGTCCCTTCTGTCTTCCAGTGTGTACACATTTAGCTGTTTGAGCCTCTCCCCATAGGTCCTGTCCCCCAAGCCCCAAATCATTTTGGTTGGCCTCCTCTGGACCCTCTCCAGGAGTTTAATGTCCCTCTTTAAGTGTGGCCTCCAAAACTGCACGCAGTACTCGAGGTGCGGCCTCACCAAGCAGTTATACAGAGGGAGTATCACTTCCTTCCTTCTGGAGGTGATCCCCTAACGATGCATCCCAGCATCCTGTTGGCCTTGGCTGCTGCCCTCCTACAAGTCTCCGAGCTGTTCATCTTGACATCCACCACCACCCCAGGGCCCTCTCAGCCGCCAGAGACTTGTAGCATTCTCCCGGGTGTACACTTGGCTTGGGTTTCTGGCCCCAGGTGCAGTACCTTGCATTTCCCTGCATTGAACCTCAGCTTCCACTTTCTAGACCATCTTTCCAGAGCCTCCAGGTCCCCCTGTAGGGCCACCCTCCCCTCCTCCCCATCCACCACCGCCCCCAGTTTTGAGTCATCTGCAAAGAGACTCATCTCACTCCTGATACCTGTCCTTATGTCAGAGATGTAGGCATTGAACAGGAGGGGCCCAAGGACTGATCCCTGTGGGACCCCACTAACGACCCTCCTTGGGGACGAGACTATCCTGCCAACTTCCGGTCCTGGAGCCAATTGCCTATCCATCTGATCATCTGGTTCCCCACCCCTATTTCTCCCAACTTTTCCAACAGGCCCTCGTGAGGAACAGAGTCAAATGCCTTGCTGAAGTCTAGAAAGAGGACGTCCACTGGTCTACCCAGGTCCAAGGCACTCATCACTCAGTCATAGAACTCCACAAGGTTTGTCTGACATGATTTCCCCGGGACGAATCCATGCTGTCTATAGTCCAGGCATCCTGACTTTTCCAGGTCCCCCCTAGCCTCTCCTTGACAATGCCCTCCATCACCTTGCCCACCACCGATGTCAGGCTGTGGCAGGCCTGTAGTTCCCTGCCACCTCCCTTGATCCCCCTCCCTTGTGGATAGGCACTATATGCGCCACCTTCCAGTCCTGGGGCACCCACCCTGTCCTCAGAGAGATGGTGAAAAGCTTCGCCAGGACATCCGCAAGTTCCTTCAGCACTTTGGGATGTAATTTATCCAGCCCTGGTGCTTTCTCCGTCTTAAGGGACCTGAGGGTTTCCCTCACTCTCTCTGCTGTGATTTCCACCTCCGCTACCTCTTCTCCCTGCTTAGCCTTCCCCCCTCCTGCCAGTGATGTCTCTCCCTCTCCCCAGACCCGCCGATCGGTAAGGGTCCCCCCCCCTCAGTATCACTGTCTCCTCCCATGTATGATGCAGCACCCCCATTTTCCTTGGTGAAAACTGAGGTGAAGTACTCATTTAGTACCTCAGCCTGCTCCCCCGGGTCTTCTGCCCATCTCTACCCTGTTTTAATCCTGTTAATTTGCCCCATTCACCCTTCGTTTTTCCCCAATGTATCTAAAGAACTCCTTGTTCCCTCTACTAATTTCCCTGGCCAGGTTCTGCTCCTTCCTTGCCTTAGCTGCCCTCACCACCCTAGTGGCCCTTCTAGCCATCAGCTCGTACTCCCCTCGATCCCTTTCACTCCTTGAGCACTTGAATTGCCTATAGGCTGCCTTCTTTCCCACACCTCCTGGACCTCCCTGGTCCACCAGCAGGAGTTCTCGGGCCCTACCGCATTTCGTCTTACTCTTGCGCAGGTGCTGGTAGCATCCTGCACCCTCTCTGATGATTTCCCACCTACTGTCAGCGTCCATGTCTGACCCAATCACATCCAAATGCTCCTTAAAGATCCTTCCCATTTCCTTAAAATCCGCCCTCCTGAAGTCAGTTACCTCCGTCTTTGTGCAGCCTTCTACCCCTCCTATGTCCAGGCAGAATCAGACCATGGCATGGTCACTCCTTGCCAACGGGTCCCTAACCTCCAGGCCCCCAATCTGGTCACCGTGTGCCAGGACCACATCCAGTACATGCGCCTCCCTGGTCGGTCCCCCCCCCTCTCCCCCCGTTGAGTTAGGAAACGCCTTGAAAGACATCCAAAACCTCTCTTCCTGGCCACACGAGGATGTCATGCCCCAGTCTGTTCCTGGCATGTTTAAGTCTCCCAACACCACCACCCTTCCCTGCCCAATCTGCAGTGTCTCCCAACATCTGCCACCAGACTCTCCTCCAGCTCCTCTGCCAAGCGCAGAAGGGTCTATACACCACTCCTATTTTTCTCTCTTGCCCCCTTGTTATCAAGGTGACCCAAATCGCCTCCACGGTTCCCTCCGCCTCCTCTATTCCCCTATGCCAATGCAGTTTTTGACTATTGCTACCTCCTCCCTTCCCTCCCCCCTGTCCTTCCTGAACATAGTGTAACCCTCCAGGTTCAGGTCCCAGTCGTGTCTTGTGGTGGCCCAGGTCTCAGTGACCGCTGCCACATCCACCGCTCCCTCAGTTAGCATCGCCTGGAGCTCAGACATTTTATTGCCCAAGCTCCTGGCATTTAGCAGGACTACCTTCCACCCTTTCCCTATACTTACATTTCCCCTGCTCGTGTTCCCATGGGGATTCCGTTTTCCCCTGGTCTGCACTTTACCAGTCGGCCTTTTCCCGCATTCCTCCAGCTCCCCAGGTGGGTGGAGACAGAGTCCCTCCTTTATCGGACCCCCTCGACAGCCTTTTCTCCCATCCCCCCCTTCACAAGTTTAAATCCCACTTTTCACCAGTGAACCCCTCTATTTTCAACTTAAGGATTCCCCTCTCCTCCAAATTGAGATGGAGCCTATCTCTAGCATACAGCTCCTTATCCTCCCAGGTCTCCCCCAGTCCCCCATCAACCCATACCCTCTGGCCTCACACCACTCCCTGAGCCACTGGTTTATCTCCCTAATCTTCCTTTTGTGTTTCCCACTAGCCCTTGGCACCGGCAGGATTTTCGAGAAGGAAATTGTGCATCCTATGTTATGACAGACCCTGGCAAGCTCCCTGAACCTTGCCTGTATCTCTAGCTCACTATTTCCCTCAATGTCATTTGTACCCAGCTGGACCAGTACATCCGGGGAACCGCCACAATCCTTTGCCAGCTGATATACCTTGTGCTTGGCCCTGTGCACCGTTAGTCCAGGGAAGCATTTTGTTCTAACTGGCCAGGCTTCCCCCTTCCTATCCCATTTGATACCCCTGATCATAGAATCCCCCAACAGGAGCACTCTGACTGCTCCTTTTCTTCCATTCCTCCCCTTCCATGTTCCTTGTCCTTTTCTACCAGCCCCTCCACCCAGCCGGCTCCTTGTTCCTCCCCCTATCTGGGTGCCATGCCCTTCCCCTCCTTGTTACAGTGGCCACCCTCCCCTCAGGTCTATGCCTCTCCTCTCCTGGGTATCCTTCTGTGCCTGCTTCTTCCCCTCACTGCTTGCGACTGGTCCTTCTCCCCATCCGCTAAACTAGCCTGGCTAGTCCTCCCTTCCTTCCTGTCTCGTTCAGTTCTTCCTTGCTTGTCGCCTCTCCCTGGCCTAAACCCTCAGCCCCTTTACTGCATCCTCCTTGTACTTCTGGTCCTTCTCCTGCTCTTTCCTCCCAACTGGGTCCTTCTCCTTGTGCTTTCCTCCCCTTCCCTGTCCCTCCTGCTCTGATCCACTGCTCCCCCATTTTCATGCATTCCAGGTTCCCCCGGTTCCCTCCTGCTATCCGGCCCCCACCCTCCCTTTCCATCTCTAACCACCCCTGTCATGGCTACATCACCCCCCTCATCCTCAAGAAGAAGAAGAGAATTGAAGCGGTTACTGAGCGTAAGGTCCGATCCACCTCCCCACCTTTCTTCCTTCTGTCCAGCCCCAGCCATCTGCCTACTTCCCTGAGAATGTTGTCCCTCTGGCCCACCTTTGTGAGGGTCCCCAGTTACCTGCCTGCTTCCTTGGTAGTGTCCTCCTTTTGGGCCCCCTCTGCCAGGGTCCCTATGTGACCCCAGAGTATTCTCCTGCACTCCTTTCCCTATGCCCCCGCCCCTAGTGCTTGGTGCAACCCCGTGGGAGATCCCCTGCCCTCTTCCCCAACCATGCCTCCCCCCTTCCCCCAGCTGTCTCCTAATCCACGCAACCTCCTCCCTAAGCTGTGCCAGCTGGTAGCGCACTGGGCAACCACCGAACTTCCAAGCCCAGTCCAGTATCATGGCTGCCCCACACACTGTGCACCCCACCACGCTCCCAAAGATGCCAGCCCTAATGACGTGTGGTCCCATCCCCCTTCAAGTAGGTTTCCTTGGGTGAGCCACCAGGTTCCCCACTAGTCCAAGATACACCCCTACTGACTAATCAAGTTGCCCACTAATCCTAGATACAGTCCCACAGTAAACCGGTAACCCTGTTACTAGGTGCAGTACAACACAGTAAACTTATAAGGGAAGTGAACAACTCCCTAAGCTCCTCTCTCCCAGCCTTTAAATCCAACCTCCAGTGGCTAGAACTACATGAGCTGCACCTGCAGCCTTTTCCTCTAATTGCAGGGCAGGTGTTCCCCTATAAATAAGCAGCAGCCCTCTGTCTGCCCCTCGAAGCCCTGCAATCAAATGAACAGCTCCAAGCAAATCCCACCAAATAGGTTTTAAATCAGAAGAAATAGGCCTCCACCAGCGCAGCCTGTTACACAGTGAAACATCCAACAAATGAGCCCACTTACAGCCACCAAACCAGTTTTCAAACTTCCAACATCCCCAAAAACAATACCCTGCTAGCCCCTTAGAAGTAGTAAGAAAGAAAAGAAATAACCTTCTACCAAGTAAAATCCACAAGAAACCCTGTAAAAACAACAAGAAGCAGCTACTGTACTGGAACACATCTGATCCTGTCCCCTTCTAGTTCCTCCTGATAATAAAAGGAGCAGTCCTTTTTAATATGGTGTGGACCAGGTTTTCATCAGTATTTACAGCTGCTTTTGTATAGCTATTGTCCCGCATGGTTGTGCTAACACTGCCTGCTACATGTCAGTTCATTTTAGTCACCTTCTCCTGTGACTCTGGGTTGACAAATCCCATAGCCAGACATTCTGGACTACAAATCTTCACAGCCGGAGAAGCAGTTTTGCTTGTTTCGGCTGTCCCATGGACAACCAGGCTTTTTCCCATTGAAATAGTTTGTACATTCTACTGCTGTGCATTTCTGGAAATGGCTAGCATTACCTCCTGAAAGCTACCCAGTGACTGGATCAGGGAGGGGAGGGTCAGCCTCGTCTGTCCAGTCCCTGACCCAACTCTCTGGGGGTGGGTGGGGGGTCTGCTGTACCACTTCTGGCCATACTGGTGTGTCATTACCATGGACAAGTGGGTTCCCGAAGTGGTAAACAGAGGGCTTCATCTACATTTCAAGGCTTCTCGCCTTACCGATCCCACACTTCATGGGAGTCCTCGGTGTCGCAGGACACGCTGTCCACCCTAAGGGAGGACATCATTCAACTCCTTGTGAAAGGGGCTGTAGCCACTGTCCCAAATGCCCTGGTAAGTCAGGGATCAGAGGTATGCGCGCAGAGTCAGTGAACAAGGGGCCAGAATTATCACAAGCCAAGGGAGTCTGGGGGCATATATAATTATATTATAATTTAGTTGGAGGATGATTAACAGGGGGGGCTGTGATCAGGGAAGGGCCCCCCCCAGCACACCTATGTCAGGGGATGGCTGATTGCTGGGCCATCCAGAGAGGCCACGGAGCAGTTCAGGGATCTGGCCCTACAGACCTGCAGAGGCTTAGGCCTTTTGGTTAACCTGGCTAAGTCTGAACTGATCTCCTTTCAGGTGATTCATTCATTGGGGCAGAGCTAGACTCCTGTGGGTCAAGGACTGTGTCCCTGCGGACCGGGCACTGGATTGTATACCTCCGTTGCCCAGTCATTTCAAGTTGGGTGCTTGCACCGTGCTGAGACTTCCTGCAGCAGCTGTGGTACGTGGTGTCCTGCACTAGCTGGGGTACATGGTGACTTGCACCAGCATGGTCCAGTGGGCTCACTGGTGGATGCAGTATCTGCAGTGGGAGTTGGGCTGTGAGTGGTCCCAGCACCTGGGACACTTGGACCAGCTGGTCACAGTGACCCAGCCAATGTGGAGTGCCATCCAGTGGCGGCTGATCCCAGAACATCTGGAGTAAGGAGTCCTATTTGTTTGCCCGGAGCTGACCGTCACTGTTGCAACACATGTGTCTCTGGCGGTGGTTGTGGTGGGGGACCACAGAGCCCACGGGTTCTGGTCAGTCAGGGTATCCTGTCACCACACCAGTGTTCTTTAGCTCTGTGCAGTGTGGCTAGCTCTGATGGAATTCACTCCTTTAGTCAGGGGTGAGATCATGCAAGTCCAGAAAGACAACACCACGACCATGTTCTACTTGAACAAGCAGGGCGATATGCTCTCCTTTCCCTTGTGTTGGGAGGCCCTGCACACCTGGACCTCAGTGTGCAGTCTGGATTCAGATCTCCTGGCAGTTTCATGTCGCCGGAGCAGACATTCAACTAGCGGGCACTCTGCTGAGTGGAAGAGACGTTGCACATGTGGTCTCTGAATCAGGAGGTCATGGACCACCTGTTCTCCCTGTGGGTCATACCTCTGGTGGACCTTTTTTGCTTCTGTGAGAATGCACAACTGGGGCTTTTTTTTTTTTTTTTTTTTGTGCCTGCGCCCTTCATTCCAGGACACTGATGGGTGGATGCCTTTGTGAGGCCCTGGACCCCAGGCTTTATGTACTCCTTCACTCCCTTCCTCTCGATTAACAAGGTGGTGGCGATGGACCGCAAAGACAAGGCATGGATGATCCTGATGGCTCTGGACTGGCCCTGGCAGTTCTGGTGCCCAATCTCCTCAGCCTCTACAGCAGGCATCCGTGGCAGTTGCCTTTTCCTTTGTACCTGCTGCACAGACAAGTCGTCTGTCCTGCACCCAGACCTTCAGTCCCTGCACCTCTCCTGGTTCCTGAGTGGCCAGACTTCCGGGCCATAGGTCCTTCGGAGGAAGTGCTCCATGTTGTGGAGGCCTTGAAAGGCGTCAACTCGCCAGTGCTAAACCTTTTAAAGGGAAACTGCTTTCCATTTGATGTCTGGGCAAGGAGCTTGATCCCTTTGCCTGCAGCTAGTATCCTCGAGTACTTCTTGTCCCTCTCCCATCTGGGGCTGTGAATGATGACCCGCATTGGGCACCTGGCTGCGATCTCTTTATACAGGGCACGGGCTGGTATGCCGGCGGTGGCCCTGGAAAAGGTAGTTGGGTGCTTTTTCAAGGACCTTGACCATCTGCTCCTGTGGTGCATGAGCCACCACACCATCAAGGCAACTATTGCTGCTGCTGGTTATGCTCTTGGGCAAGCCATTTGAGCCTGTGCACAGGTGTAATGCCTTGCCTGTTATGGAAGACTGTCTTCTTGGTGTCTGTCACATCTGCCAGAAGGTTTGGCGAGCTCCAGGCACTCTCGGTGGAGTCTCCTTAACTGATCTTCCACAAGGACAAGGTTGTCCTTCATTTCCACCTGAATTTCCTCCTGAAGGTTTTATCGGAGTTTCACCTTAACCAGGTGATCAACTTATAGTTGTACTTTACGAACCCTTCTTTGGAGTTCATCTGCAAGCTCCATACCTTGGACCTGTGGCAGGCGCTCACTTGTTATAAAGAGCACGTGGCTGTAATTTAGGGTGAGGCTCACCAGCTGTTTGTGACATACGCTGAAGCCACGCCTGACACACTGGCAGCAAAGCAGTTGATTACCAGGTGGATTACATCCTGCATAGACTTCTGCTATAGGTTGACTGGTAGGGAGCCTCCTGTAGGGCTTAGGGCTCATTCCACCAGACATACCACTACCTTGGTGGTTCCTTCCAGAGACATCCCCACATAGGAGATCTGTAGGGCTGCTACATGAAAGTCCGCAAACACCTTCATTTCCCGCTGTAATATCGACCTAGAGTGTCACCCGGATGCTGCTTATGCCTGTCAGCTATACATTCCAAAAGTATGGCCCGATGAAAGAGATTCTCAGAAAGATCATCTGTTACAGTAAGTACGTAACTGTTCTTTACAATATCTATGTTTAACAAGTGACACAGATTCTCATAAGTTATGCATACCTTTTATGGGGGGGGAGTTGCTCATGCTCGACCCCTGACCATAGTCTGCCGCCTACCGTGTTCAAAATGCTCCTTTGGCTTTATGGTGCATGTCCATAGCACAGAGTGGACCTTGCTTATGTTCTGTCTCTACTTTCCCCAGGTGGTGTGTATAGAATTGCTTCTTGGGCTGATGTAGTGAATGCACATGCGGTGCCTGGCTCTGGAGTGGTGAAAGGGCTGAGAGAGGTGGGGCTGCCACTAAATCGAGGTTGTCTGCTGATTGCGGAGATGAGCTCCCAGAGTTCCTTGGCCACTGGTGACTATACCAAAGCTGTGGTAAGTGGTTTTTTCTCTTTCCTCCCACCCCATTTATCTCCAGCAGCTGTAGCTTTTTTTATTCATCAAGCAGAACCCTTGTGACTTCCCACAGATGAATGTGAAAGGAAGTAGATAGAGCTTCAAGGGCACGAGACGCACCTTTTCCTTGTCTGCTGTCCTTTTTATGGCAATTTTCATGTTTTGTCCTGGCAGTGGCACACTGCCTACGTGGAAGGAGTTTGAGCCATTGTTGGCCTATGATCTCTGGGTAGTTTCTGGTTTGCACCCTGCCTACTGTTTATTGGCCCCCTGATGAATGGGCAGTGTGCCCTTGAAGCGCCTGAGTAACTTTCTCCTGTATGTGGCTTTACTAAAAACTTAAGTTTGCATTTTGGATGTGCACTGTACTTCATTCATGTGGGAAGCAATACTTGCCATTTCTTCAGCAGCATTTTATCCTTACTGGGTAGCGCATGGGTTTGTGTTCCTCTGCTGTTTATCAGACCCTGGGCCAGTCCAGATTCTTTTACAGTGCTGGGGTAAGCTTGGTCTGATATTTGTAGAGGTTGTTGGGTGTTCACTTAGGAAGGGGATTTTCTAGGAGCGTGGATGTTATTCATCCACACTCTTTGGCATGTCTCCTTCCGCCCTAAATCTCACCAGAAGTCTTCAGGCTGGCTCCTCCCACCCACCTGGGTGCTATATACCTCGGCTTCGCCTAATGACGCCAAATCTTCCTTTCCGCTGGGAGATTCAGGTTGCCTCCCTCGTGCTCATGCATTTTGTAGGCCCTGGCTTTCAAACCTTCGGTTATTCCGAAAATTCGCATTGTTCACGTTGGCGATTGCAAGTTCATGACTTCAATTACGGAAGACGAGTCTTCCACAGGATTTCGTCTGTGCCCTTGCGGTCAGAAAATGTCGCGCACTGATCCCCACGCCACGTGCGTCTACTGCCTCGGTGTAAACCATGACGCCCAATCACGAGGCTGTGTCTCACCTTTCATCCCAACGTCCTCGACGACCGTCTCACACGCCTGAAGCTGAGGAGGCTGGAGAAGAGGAACCCTCCAGTAAAATCCAAGGAGGTTCGGTGGTGGTTTCTGCGGCTGCGGGATCCGCCGAGCAATTGGAACGCATGCAAGCGTTCGAAGAGGAAGTGGCTCATGCTGCTCAGTCTTCTTGGAGCTTCTTTGTTCTGCTCAACCTGGGCTTCACCTTCTTGGGTTCCTTCCGAGAGTTGTAACAGTCTCTCCCGACCAAGGGAGAGGTGCCTGCAGGCTCGCACTCCTCTTGATCCCGAAAGTGGGAGAAGGACCCGAGAGTGTCTTCATCTCAACTGAGATGATCTTGGGAGTTGGAGAGATCTCGGTCCCAGGAGCTTGCGGTCTTGACTTCAGTCAAGATTGCTTCTTTGGCTGCGGGATTTTCGGCTTTGCCGTCTGGTCAGTCGACCGAATTATCTTTCAACGAGGTTGAAATAGTGATCGATCCGATATTGCCGACTCCGGTCGACAATCCCCTCGATCAAACCCCTAATCAGGTCTTTCCATATGACGAGACTCAGCCTGCTGGGACTCCAATCGAAGAAGTGGTCCCTGATCCTGGGAAATCACCGGTCCCAACGGTATCTCCCGAGCGACCGAGTCGGGCCGCCCGATCTTGGTCGAGGTCTTTGACCCCCTCGCCTGACAGGCCAAGGAAGAGCCATAAACGCTCTAAAAAGAGGCGACGCCATCGGTCGTCCTCGTCCTCCTCGGATGAGGAGAGGCTCCGGGGGAAACTCTGGCGCTATGAGGACCTCGTGTGGCAACAGCTAATTTTGACTGGGCACAAGCCCACTCCGACTTCTACACTGGCCATTACCTGGCTTTCGCCTCCTAGGCCGAAGCAGACTCCTTCGGAGCCGATTAAATGGGTTCCTCAGCCCGCGGAGCCGGCAAAACTACCTGTTCAGCCCAAAATGGTCTCTCCACCCATTGTAGTGGAACCACCACCCAAACAGCCTGTGGGAGGGGCTCCTTCCAAGGAAGACAGAGCAGACACCAGGCTTCCCTGGCGATTGTCGGTCACGGTCACCCCGGACCGCCCTCGGCGAGTCGAAGGTGACCTGGGTGGTATGCCGTTATATCCAGATTCAGACGTCACTGGCTTGCATTCACATCCAGGTGATGATGAATCAACCATTAGCCTAGAGACGGAGGAAGGCCCCTCGTCTTTTCAAGGGATCCTTCGCCTCATCTTTGAATCTACAGGGATGCACCTGGAACCAATCCAGAAAAAGGCGGCGTACCCTCTAACGTACATCCTTAAGAGAAGGGGATACCCCAACGGAGGCCTTTCCTGTGGCTGAGGCTAATGTCAGCCCGGTCCTCAAACTTTGGCAGCACCCTGCCTCTTGTCCAGCTCAGTCTGCCTGCATGGCCCACAAGTACGCGGTGCCCATGGGGTCCCTAGCGTGGTTCACAGAGCACCCTTCGGCCGAGAGCCTGGTAACCACCTCTGTGTTCAGGCATACTGGCAGTTCTGCCGACACTGACCAACCTCCTGATAAAGAGTCCAAGCTTCTGGACCATTCAGCCAGGAAGGTCTATACAGCTTCCTCCTTGGGCCTTCATCAGGCAAGTTCGGCCGTCATCATGGCACACTTCTCTCACGCCCTTCTAGGGTCGCTAGATGAAGTCCTTCCACATCTCCCTGTGGACATGCAGACCACGTTCAAGCAGGTCCGGGATAAGGGCTGAGCTGTTGCCAAACAGCAGCTTCAAACGGCCCTGGACATTGGGGATTCTTGTGCTCGCTCGATGGCTGCTGCAGTTACCTCTCGTCGCAGGATTTGACTGAGGCTCTCCTCCTTTCCAGCGGATACACAGCACAAACTAGCTGACATGCCCTTCCTCGGGACAGACTTGTTCAGCCCAGGAGTGGCTGGTCACCTTCAGTGCATTGAGCAGTCCAATGCCACCTGGGACGCCACTTCTGCCAAGAGTTTTTCGGGCAAGAACCAGCAGAAAGAAAAGAAGCCTTTAAGGCATTCTTCTTCTGAGGCTCAGCAGTCCTCCTTTCAAGGTGGACAGCAGCACCAACATCAGCAGCAGGCCCAAGCCCGGACTCCAACAGGCCCGTAAAGGAGGCCGGGGTTCAGGTCCTGGAGCCTCCTCCTCCTCCAGGCCTGCTCAGTGACGGGACGGAGGCTGTCAACCCCTTTCCCGTCACCTCAGCTCTGGGTCCTCCCGTGGTGGGGCCGGCTCTGCCACTTCCTTTCTGCCTGGTCCATTGTCACTTTGGACAGGTGGGTTCTCGAAGTGGTCGGTCAGGGACTGCCTCTGGAATTAAAGCAGTACCCTCCCAACCGAGCCTGTGCCTAGCTCCAGCAGACCCGGGCTTTGGCTCCAGGTACTTCCTGGTGCCCAAGTGGACAGGGGGCTGGAGCCCCATTCTAGATCTGCACGACCTGAATCAATATCTCAGGTCACGCACCTTTCGGATGGTCACTCTGCCCCAGATCATACCATCCTTGGAGCGAAACGTGGTTCTGTTCACTGGATCTGCAGGACGCGTTCTTTCACACCCCAATCCACCTGTCCCATCAGCGGTTCCTCTGCTTCAGGGTCGAAGGGGACCCTGTAGGAGTTCCGAGCTATGCCGTTCGGCCTGTCATCGGCCCCACGGGTCTTCACCAAATGCATTGCAGTGATGGCGGCTCATCTTGGGGGGTCAGGATTTATCCTTACCTCAACGATTGGCTCCTAGCAGGTTCCACCCAACAGGAGGTGGAGAGGTCCAGGGACCTGGCTCTCCAGACCTGCTCTCAACTCGACCTTCAGATCAACGAGGCCAAGTCGAAACTCATGCCTCCTCAGGTGATGGGCTTCGGCGGGGCAGAGCTCGACTCTTGTCAAGCCAGAGCTTGGCTCCCGATGGACAGGACAGAGGTTCTTTCCTCCTTTGCCCAATAATTTCTGGTTGAGCAGTTGCACCCTGCCTGGGATTTTCTGCGCCTTCTGGGTTACATGGTGGCATGCACCTCAGTGGTCCGTTGAGCCTGGTTGCACATGCGCCCCCTCCAATGGGAGCTGGCCACCCAGTGGACTCAATGCCACGGTCATTTCAACCAGCTGATCACGTAACACAGAAGATATGGGATGCTCTCCAATGGTGGACCGCCCAGACCGGTTGCAGGAAGGGTTCCCGTTTGTCGGCCCCGAGCAGACGGTTGTCTTCATGACCGATGTCTCTCTCATGGGCTGGGGAGCCCACATGGGGACGAAAGGGCCCATGGGCTCTGGACCCCCGAGGAGTCCCGATGCCACATCAACCTGTTGGAGCTCAGAGCAGTCAGAATGACACTGTTGGCTTTCGCTCCTCGGCTCTGGGGTCAAGTGCTTCAAGTCCACATGGACAATACCACGACCATGTACTACCTCAACAAGCAGGGTGGCACGCACTCCCATCTGCTGTGCAGGGAGGCTCTCCGCATCTGGACCCTCGTGAGCCGATTAGAGGCAGATCTCCTAGCCATCCATGTGGCAGGAGCCTCGAACCATTTGGCGGATGCTCTCAGCCGCTTAGGTCAGACATCCCACGAGTGGTCTCTCCATCCAGAGGTAGCTTACAGCCTGTTCTCCCACTGGGGCAAACTGATGGTGGACCTGTTTGCCTTCAGGGAAAACACCAAGCTGAGGCTGTTTCATGCCCACCCCCCTCAGCAGGGCTCGCTGCAGGGGGATGCCTTCTCGAGGCAGTGGACCCCAGGCCTCCTCTACGCCATCCCTCCAAGGTGAGGAGGGACAAGGCGAAGGTGATCCTGGTAGCCCCAGACTAGCCGCGCCAGTTCTGGTATCCAGATCTCCACAGCCTCCGCTGCAGGCACCCAGAGCGACTTCCAGCACCCCTGAACCTGATATCACTCAACCAGGGGAAGGTATTCCATCCGGACCTTCAATCCCTGCACCTCACAGCCTGGTACCTGAGCAACTAGAGTTCCAGGCTTTGAGTCTTTCTGAAGATGTCTACACCGTGGTGGAGGTATCCAGAAAGGAATTGACCAGGAAATGTTATGCCTTCATATGGAAAAGGTTTTCCATTTGGTGTCAGGGCAAGGGCCTGGACCCTTTGTCCTGTTCAGTAGCTAACATTCTTGACTAACTTTGGTCTCTCTCCAAAGGGGGTATATGGTCCTCGACTCTTAGGGTGCACCTGGCAGCCATCTCTGCTTACCGGGCGCGGGCCGGTCAGCTGATGGTGGCGCAGGAGACAGTGGTCGGGCCCTTTTTCAAAAACCTGGATCACATATCCCCTCCGGTGCGTGAACCTCCACCTCCGTGGGATCTACTGCTGGTACTGGCAAAGCTCATGGGCAAGCCATTCGAACCAATGCACAAGTGTGAGTTGTCGCACTTGTCATGGAAGACTGCCTTCCTGGTGGCTATCACATCTGCAAGAAGGACAGGGGAGCTCCAGGCACTTTCGGTGGACTCCCCTTATCTGGTCTTCCATAGGGACAAGGTTGTCCTACGCCCCCACCCGAAATTCATTCCGAAGGTGGTGTGAGAGTTTCACCTTAACCAGATGTCAACTCTGCCAGTATACTACCCTAATTACACCTCAGAGGCCGAGTACAGGCTCCATACTTTGGACCTGAGACATGCTGTCTCCTATTACAAGGAGAGGACGGCGGAGATTCGGGAGAGGTTCGCCAGCCGTTTTTCACCTATGCTGAAGCCATTTCTGACAGACCTGCAGCCAAACTGACTATTGCAAGGTGGATCACATCATGCATAGGTCTGTGCTACGAGTTGGCGGGCAAGGAGCCTCCCAGAGGGATAAGAGCTCATTCTACCCGCCATACTGCTGCATCGGTGGCTGCTTCCAGGGACATCCCTATCCAGGAAATCTGTCGGGCTGCTACCTGGAAGTCAGCAAACACTCTCATCACCCACTACCACATCAACCTTGAGTCGCGCTGGGATGCTGGTTTTGGGGCCTCAGTTCTCCAATCTCTGTTCCCTAAGTAGGGGTGTGCACCTTGCCTCCCTCCCCCCGGAGAACTGCTAGGAGTCTGCCAAAGAATGTGGATGAACAAAATATCCACGCTCCTAGAAAAACAGGTTACTCACCTGTAACAGTAGTTCTAGGAGTGGTATATGATGTTCATCCACACGGACCCATCCGAATTCCTCAGCTGCGGACGCACACAACCTCGCTTCCAGCGGGCTAAGTTCTGGCGTCATGGGGTGGAGGCGAGGTATATACCACCCCGGTGGGTGGGAGGAGCCAGCTTGAAGACTTCCGGTGAGATTTAAAGCAGAAGGGGACATGCCAAATAGTGTGGATGAACAACATATACCACTCCTAGAACTACTGTTACAGGTGAGTAACCTGTTTTTTCCTGCCGCCTTGAAGAAAAAGGCAGTGGTGAGGCCCTTCCTTAAGAAATAATCAATGGACTCTATGATCTTGCAAATTACAGGCCTGTCTCAAACCTTCTCTTTATTAGGAATCTGAGAAGGTGGTGGCGTTGCAGCTGAAACAACACCTGAAGAAATTTGACCTGTGAGCCATTTCAGTCCAGTTTCCAGCTGTGTCCTAGTACAGAGATGGCCTTAGTCAAGGTGCACCATGATCTCCTCCAAGCTAGAGATAGCAGGCATTGTTCAATCCTTGTCCTGCTTGACCTGTCATTTGTGTGTGATATGGAGGACCTTGTGGTGTGGGTGACCTGTTTGAGGCATTATGTAGGACTCACAGATATGGTCTGCGGTGGGTTCAAGTCCTATTTATATATCAGGGTGCAGCAGGTGGCACTTGGCTATTCCGTCTTGAGCAGTGATGAGCTCTGTTGTTGTGTGCCTCAGGGGTCGATTCTGGTTTCCTTGCTATGTGATGTGTACATGCTACCATTGGGGGAGATCATTAGATGCTATGGTTTGGGTTTTCATTGCTTTGCTGATGATCCCAGTTATATGCATCTTGTGCGCCTGACAATGATACGGCTGTCCAAGAATTGACTGAGTACCTTGGGGAAATTGAGGATTGGGTGATGGCCAGCTGGCTCAGACTGAACCTATTGCAGGCTTGAGGTGTTACTAGTGGAGCTGGGTTGGTCTGGTTCGGCAGTGATGAGTAGTAGTGCAGTCTTTCCTTCCTTGAATGGTGTACCACTCAGAGCCATTGATAGGGTGAGGAATCTGGGGGTCTTTCAAACAACATGAAGTCTTGCTATATTATAGACATTAGCAGTTTGTTCCAGCTCTAGAACTGCCCCGGAGTGAAATGGTTAAAACCATTCCAAAATAGAATTTTGGCATGAGAGCAGCTCTATCTGTGTCATTTCAAACCTGAACTGTCAGATTCTTTACTCCGCCTCAGTGAACAGTCGCTCGGAGATTTCTCCTTCTGCTTGGTTCATTTCTCGGTTTAAAAGTGTTTTCTCGGTTGGATTTAACCGAGAATAGTTTTATTTAACATAAAACCGTTCGGTTCAAGCTCTATCTGTGGTAACCGTAAGTAAATGAAGGTTTTGTCTGTGTGGAACTTGTAAGTTATTGGTTCGGTTTTGAACCGATCAGTGGGTTTAAAACTCATTTAAAACTAAAAGTTACTATTTTAGAGTGCGGTTCCCGGTTCTTATCGGTTCTAAAAAAAACGGATTTATTACGTTTTTTTCCAATACCCGTGACACGGTTAGGAACCGATAAGGGTGTCTTGCCTGGCACTGCCGTTAAAAGGGCAAGTTTTTGGTTAGGCTGGCATTATGTCTGAGAAACCCAAAAGAAAAACCGGGCCCACTGGGTTTCAACACTGTGATGTTTGTGGGGAAGTCTTTGCCAAGGCTGACCCACACACCACATGTGTTTATTGTCTGGGGTTTGACCACCTCAGTCAGACTGCCAGGTATGTAAGAATTTCCTGCAGCCACCCTGGAAAAAGATTGGGCAGGCTCAGGAGCAGAGGCCAAAAGTCCGCTGACCGGATGAGCAGCCCGGTTCGGTGCCAACCCGAACCAGAGGGAGTGCCCTCTGACCAGGGCCAGACTTCTCGGCAAAGAAAAGCTGGTTCTGAGGAACCAATTCCAGTAAAGAAAACAAGAAAATCAGCAGGTCTGGAGTCCAAAATTCCTTCTCCAACTGCTGCAGAGATAGCAAAAGCCATACAAATTGTCCAGTCACTGTCTCAGGGTCCGTCCGAACCACCACTATCTGGTAAAAGGTCGGTTCGTCCGGTCCCAGTGGTTCAGGATTATGATATTGAGGAATTTTATGAACCAGAGGAGGGGGGAGGAGGATTATGAACAGTATGAATGTGGCTGGGAAGGTCTGGGTGTGCCCATTGAACCGGACATCTCCCCAGACAGACCTTTAGAATCTCCCCCTATGCTGTCTGAGTCCCCATCTCATTTTATGTTTTATAAAAAAGTTGCTGAAACCCTCCAGCTTCCTTTAGAAGAGGCTGTGGATGAGCAAGAGGAGCCTGATTTTGTAGAAATGATGGATATTCCAGAGTCTAGGAGATTGTCTATTCCTTTACATAAGTCTTTAGGAAACAAACAATTAAAATTTTAAAAGTTCCTAATTCTGTGCCTCCTGTAGATAAAAGATGGACAGAAGGTATACATTGTCAGGCCCTGATACAGAATTCCTTTCTCAGCAATGCAGTCATGTTGGGGTAGTTCAGGCTGCTGCCTGTGATAAAGCTAATATTCCCTTGGCTTCACATCCTCCTGACAAGGATTCCAGGAAGATTGATGCCATGGCAAAAAAACAGTATATGGCAGCCTCTCTGGGACTCAGGCAAGCAAATTATATGGCTTATGTAGCTAGGTATCAGAAATCTAGATGGGATACTGTTATGCAATTGACCAAGCAGGCCCATGGCCAGCTGGCTAGTGAACTAGAACAGGTGGCTGCTGATGGCATTGAAGCCTCTAAGGTTCAGTTTCATGCTGCTGTGGATGTTAATGATGTTTCCTCTAGGGTCATGGCCACATCTGTAGCTTTTCGTAGGTTGGCCTGGCTCAGGTGTACTAGTTTGTCACAGGATACCCAGACTAAGGCTATGGATTTTCCTGTGGTGGGAAATTCTCTGTTTGGAGAGCAGACAGAGAATTACATGAAGAAGATGGATGAATATAGGACTACTTACAAGAGTGCCAGGCTAAGGAGCTGCAAGCCACTCCTCAAAGGCATGCCCCAGGGGTAGGGGTAGGCCTTTCACAGCCTTTCTACCAGACTCAGGCCTCCTCTGCCTATGCTCAGAGGGCTTCTTCAGAGGCAGGGGCAGACAGGGTGGGCAGACCTGCTCCCACCCCCAGCCTAAAGCTCCTCAGAAACAGGCACCCTGATGGGGTGCCCAGGGCCATTCTCCTGTACCAGTGGGGGCAGGCTGGCTTACTTCAGTCAGAATTGGGCTTCTTTAACCTCAGACAAGTGGGTTCTGAAGTAGTAAGCCAGGGTCTGGTTCTCAGCTTCAAAAAGTTTCCCAAGTTGAGAAGCAGACTTTTCTACCTGCAAGTGCTTCAGAGACCCTCGCTCTGGAAACAGAGGTCTCATCCTGTTAGCTCTCAGAGCAGTAGAAGGGTTCCTCCCTGCATCAGGGCAGGGGTCTGTATTCAGATACTTCCTTACCCCAAAAGACAGGAGAATGGCGGCCATTTTAGATCTCAGATATCTGAACAAGCATCTTTTGAAACCAAAAGTTCAAAATGGTAACTCTGGCAATGATTTTACCTTCCCTAAGGCCAGGGGACTGGCTAGCCTCCTGGACCTCAAGGATGCCTATTTCCATGTCCTAATCAGAAGATCCCATCAAGTACCTCAGATTCGAACTGCCCTCAGGTCATTACCAGTTCAGAGCAATGCCTTCGGCCTTACCTCTGCTCCAAGGGTATTCACAAAGTGTCTAGCAGTGGCAGTGGCCCACTTAAGGAGGCAGAGGATTGCTGTTTTTCCCTATCTAGACGACTGGCTCATTGTAGGCCAGTCCCCAGAACAGGTAAAATCTCACCTGCAGGTCACCCAGCAGCTTCTCACCTCCCTGGGTTTTCTGCTAAACCTACCAAAGTCGGTTCTGGAACCAGTCCAGGTACTCACCTTTATAGGGGCAGAATTGGACACAAAGCTAGCCAGAGCCTTTCTTCCCCCAGAAAGGGTAAGGAATTTAGTGGCTCTGGCCTCTTCCTTCACTCTGCAGGTCTCTCGACCAGCAAGACACTTTCTGCAGCTCCTGGGGCACATGGCTGCATCCACAGCTGTTGTGCAGGGAGCCAGATTTCAGATGAGACATTCAGTTTCACTTGAGAACCTTTTGGTCTCAGAGAAGAGACCCCTTTCAAGTTGGTCCCAGTGACTCGAACCTTGATCCTAGCTCTCCAGTGGTGGCAGGATCAGAGCAATTAAAGCGGGGTCCCCTTCATTTCCCCTTCTCACGACTTGACTCTCACTACAGATGCTTCCCTTCTGGGTTGGGGAGCCCACATGGGCGACCTTTCCACTCAGGGAGTTTGGTCCCCCCAGGAATCTCTGCTCCACATCAATTTGCTGGAACTCAGAGCTGTCTTTTTAGCTCTTCAAGCTTTTTCTGCATCTGTCCACGACAAGGTGATACAAGTCAGAACAGACAACACCACAACAATGTGGTACATCAACAAACAGGGGGCACTCTGTCTTCGGCCTTGTGCACCGAGGCAATGAAGTTGTGGTCTCTGGCCTATTCC
The DNA here is from genome assembly GCA_016271365.2 of Neoceratodus forsteri. NCBI lineage: Eukaryota > Metazoa > Chordata > Ceratodontiformes > Ceratodontidae > Neoceratodus > Neoceratodus forsteri. The sequence goes on along the minus strand of CM028132.1, from coordinate 1,167,201,102 downwards.
CTGAACACTTCCCTCATAGCAGTTCATCTTCCAGGGAAGGACAATGTCCTAGCGGATGCCCTCAGTAGGATTTCCCAGGCCATCATGAATGGTCCCTGGATCCTCAAGTGCTGGGGATAGTTTTGCCAGGTGGGGCATCCCTCAGATAGATCTTTTGCAGCCCCAGACAATCACAAACTTCCTCTGTTCTGTTGCAGGCCTCCAGTGCTGGGCTCAGTTCCCTGGATGCCCTTCTTCTGGATTGGGAGGGAAGTTCCTCTATGCTTCCCCCTTTCCTCTCCTATTCAAAGTACTAGTCAAAATCAGATCTCAGCCTTGCAGGGTGATTCTGATTGCCCCGGATGGGCCAGGCAGCCCTGGTACCCACTCCTTCTGTCTCTGACAGTCCATCTTCCCTGTGCCTCCCAGGAATCACAATCTGTTGACTTGTGCCCAGGGAAGGGTTTGGTATCCGGACCTCAAATCCCTCAACCTCAAGGCCTGGCTCTTGAGGAGTTAGAGTTTGCTGATTTACACCTCTCTCAGGGTGTTCTTGAGATCCTAAAGGCTTCCAGAAAGCCTTCCACTAGGGCTACTTATAGTTCTAAATGGAAAAGGTTTTCCATTTGGTGTGCTGGGAAAAATATTTCCCCAGAATCTGCTGAATTGCCCATTTTGTTAGATTACATGGTACATCTTAATTCCTTGGGTCTCAGACCAGCTACCCTGAGAGTTCATTTGGCAGCTGTGTCTGCTTTTGTGTCAGCAGGAAAGTCATCCCCTCTTTCCTCTCATCCTGTGTTTTCCAAGTTTTTAAGGGATTACTCCATACTAATCCTCCCTTTCGGGAACCGGCCCCTGCTTGGGACCTTAATGTTTGCATTGCCCAGTTAATGCAACCCCCTTTTGAACCTCTGTCTTCTGCAGAGCTTAAGTACCTAACTTGGAAAACTGTTTTTCTAGTGGCTATCACTTCTGCCAGATGCATAAGTGAATTGCAAGCCTTGTCAGTGGAGACTGACTTTATTTCTTTCCACAGGGATAAGGTAGTCCTTAGGACTAATAGGAAGTTTTTGCCTAAGGTGGTTTCAGATTTCCATCTTAATCAATCTATCTCCCTTCCAGTATTTTTCACTGATCACTCCTCTTCGGGTGAGAGAAGGTTGCACAGCCTGGATGTTAAGAGGCTCTTAGTTGTTATATAGAGGCGTGCCAAAGGTCCTGAGTTGAATCCTCCAACTTTTCCTTACCTATGGTGAAGTTGGGAAAGGCAAACCTGCCACTAAGAGATCAATAGCCAGGTGGATTGTCTCTTGTATCCAATTTTGTTATCAGAAAGTGGGCAGAGCCCCGGTTTGAGGGCTCATTCACCAGGGTATAGCTGCTCTCTAGCTGCTGCCAGAGATATCCCTTTATTAGAGATTTGCCAGGCTGCTACTTGGAAACGGTACACACTTTACCAAGCATTACTCCCTGGATGTCCAGGCCAGAGAGATGTCGCTTTGGCACAGCTGTTCTTCAGAGCCTATTCCTAAGTAGGTTCTGCCCCTCCTCCATGGAGGTACTGCTGTGTATTCTGCTAATGTCTATAATATAGCAAGACTTCATGTTGTTTGAAGAAAAAATTACTCACCTTAGTAATGTTGTTTCTTCTAATGGAGTCTTTCTATATTATAGACCTCCCCCCCAACCTGCCCCTCTCAGAACCTCTACTTGGTGGGGTGCGGGCAACTTAGTGTGGGCACTACTTATGTCCTGTTAGCATTTTGTCCCCTTTGGGACTTTGGGTGTGTGTGTACGCTGTGTGTGTTTTATTATACTTATGTTCCATTTTCATATTATTAGAATGGTGTTAGTATTTCTGGTCCCCTGACTTGAGTCTTGGGTGTTGGGACCATCAATGGTTGTTATTATTTAGGTAGCCATTTGGCTAGTGTAGGTTACAGCTTCCACACAGACCTTAGTGAGTTTGGCTCGTAAAGATCTGACAGTTCAGGTTTGAAATGACACAGATAGAGCTGCTCTCGTGCCAAAATTCTATTTTGGAATGGTTTTAACCATTTCACTCCGGGGCAGTTCTAGCGCTGGAACAAACTGCTAATGTCTATAATATAGCAAGACTCCATTAGAAGAAACAACATTACTAAGGTGAGTAATTTTTTCTTATGGACTCCAAGCTGACTCTAGAATGTTGCGTCGCCTTTTTACCATTTCTGGAACATCTTCTGGATTAAACTCTTTCTAGAATCTGCAGATCTGACGACTTTAGTGAATGCCTTGTTACCTCTGGATTGGACTACTGCAACACTCTTACCTTGGGTTATCTGCGAGGTTGTTGCGTCACTTGCAGCTGGTTCAGAATGTGACAGGCTGGCTGGTTGCTGGGACCTCTCAGTTCAAGCTTATCATGCCGGTTCTCTGTGTTCTGCTGTGGTTGCCAGTATGATGATGCATCAGCTTCAAGGTGTGCATGTTAACATTCCAATCCCTGCATGGTCTGGGTCCAAGCTGTCTGAAAGAACTCCTGATTCTAGGGACATGGATATGTTGTTCAATCCACACTTCATGGCAGGTTCCTTGCCGGCTTTAAATCTTGCTGGAAGGTCTTCAACCTGGCTCCTCCCACCCACCCGGGTGACAAAACTCGGCTCCGCCCCATGACGCCAGATCTTCCTTACCGCTTGGAAACCGAAACTTATTCTTAAATTTTCTAGACTTCGGTCTGTTTCTTCCTTCGCAGCCTGCGATCGGATAAATGAACTCCCAGATTTCGGCGGTGCCCATGCGGGTGAAGATGTCTCGGACCCGATCGCACTTCACGTGCGTTTATTGCCCATGGCTCGATCACGATCCGCGAGGCTCAGTTGTGCAAGTCCTTCTCGGTCAATGTCCTCGAAGACCATGCTGCCAGACTCCAACTTAGCGCCCTGTGAGACGTATTCCTCCAGTGAAGTCAAAGGAGGCCCGTTGGGCAGTGTCCAGCGGGCTCGGCTGAGCAACTTGAGCAGATGATCACTCTCGAAGAGGAGGCGGCCCAGGCCGCATCTTCGTCTTCCTCGGTCGCTGCATTTATCCCGCTCTCCTTGGGCTCCTCGTACGCGGCTTCTTTTAAGGAGCTTTGTCAGTCCCTCTCTACAGAAGGTGAGGGCCCATCGGGACATTCCTCTCGGTCCAAGAAGAAGGACTCAAAGGGTAAGTCCCACCGTCGGCGTTTGTGGGAGCGGGAGAGGTCCCCTTCCCCAGACAGTCGACACTCTACTTCGGTTGAGCTTGCGGCTAAGGCCGCTGGCTTCACGGTGTCCCCGTCAGGTCAGCCGCCAGGACACCTGTCGACGCTGGCTTTGCAGATTTTTCTCGACTCCGCCGGACGTGGCTATCGACTGGAGTAGCCGACAGCCCATCTTCACCGTCCCCTCATGAAACCGAGGACTTGCCTGTGCCTCCTGTGCGGAGTTCCCGGTTAAGGTTCCCGAGCCGAGGGAGGAATGGGTTTCCCCGCTCCCTCCCAGACCCACCCTCGGAAACACCGAAGGTCTCGGTCTCGGACCTCTTCTCGGTCCAGCCGATCCCGCCGACATTGGCAGCCTTGGTCTCGGCACCGAGGAAAGTGGCGGCGCCGCTCGTCCTCGTCGTCTTCCTCCTCTGAGGAAAGGCTTCGGCGCAAATTGCGTCGACGCTATGAGGACTTGATGTGGCAGCAGCTCCTTCTGACCGGGAACAAGCCGACCCCATCGCCTTCCCCGGCCATTAAGTGGCTGTTACCGGAGCGGCCGAAACAACCCCTCGTGGTTATCGAAGAGCCCAAGCAGACGCCGGTTGTTCAGCCAAAACCAGCTGCGCCACCCATTGTGGTGGAACCCCCGCCTCCACAACCCAAATCTAGGGGTCCGACCAAGGATTCTCGGTCAGGTCAGGGGTTGCCCCATCGGTTGTCGGTCACCCTCACTCCCGATCGACCTCGGCAGGTGGATGGTGGCTCAGGCCCTAGGCAGCTGTTTGCAGACTCCTCTGAGCCTGATGATGACTCTTTCCTGTTCTCCAGGCCCCTCGACCTGGAGTCTGCTGGGGGACAGTCAGTGGACGAGAGCCCATCCTCATTCCTGGGTATGTTTTGGCTCATCTCAGAATCTACTGGGATGAAGCTCGAACCCATGTCAGAGCGGGCCAGGTATCCCCTCACAGAGATACTGGACCAAGGGGATTCTCCCACGGAGGCCTTTCCGGTGGCTGAAGCCATTGTTGGCCCAGCTTTGGAGTTATGGCAGCGGCTGGCTTCTTGTCCGGCTCCTTTGGCTAGGATGGCCAGGAAGTATCACGGTCCCCACTGGCTCACTCTCGGATTTGAACACCCCTCTGCGGAGGGCTTGTGACTCTGGCACTCCGGCGTTCCGGAAACGCTAGGGACATGGTCAAGCCTCCCAACAGAGTCCAAGAAGCTGGACTATGACGGGCGTAAAGTATACGCTGCGTCCTCCCTAGGCCTTCATCAGGCCAGTTCAGCCGTACTGATGGCACACTTTTCCCATGCCCTTATGGGCTCCCTGGATGAGGTCTTGAGTTGATTCCTCATCTCCCGGCTGACCTCCAGACCTACGGTCAAGCAGGTGAAGGATCAGGGACGGGCGGTGGCAAAGCAGCAGCTCCAAACTGCTCTTGACATTGGAGACTCTTGTGCCCGGTCAGTAGCGGCCGCAGTGGCCATGCGCCGCAGAGCTTGGCTGCGGATCTCCACCTTCATGGCGGATACCCAGCACAAGCTGGCAGACATCCCCTTCCTGGGTACCGACTTGTTCGGTCCCGGGGTGGAGGGTCATTTGCAGAGAAGTCCAGTGCCACCTTGGACTCTGTCACATCTGCCCAGAAGGACAAAGGCCGCCAGCAGCAGCGTAAGCCCTTTCAGCCTTCTGCCCCTGCGGCACGTCCTGCCCAGCAACACCAGCATCAGGGCCAGCAGGCTCGCACTTGGCACCCCAAAGCCAAGCCTGCAGCTTCCTCCAGCAGGAAGCCGGGAGGGAAAAGCCCAGGAGGTCCCTCGGCCGGTCCCTCCTCCAAGCCTGCCCAGTGACGGGTTGAGGGGTGTCACCCCCAGCCTCGTCGCTCCTCCCTGGGTTCCCCTACGTGGGAGGCCCGCTCTGCCACCTATTTCCACCTGGTCACTATCACCATGGACCACTGGGTGTTGGAAGTGGTAGGAAAGGGTCTGCCTCTGTAATTCGAGCAGGGACCGCCCTTCCGAGCCGTCGCCCCACGGGGGGCTACGGGGTCCGCAGCCTCTCTGTCGGCCCGTCGAGCCGACATTGCCCTGCTCCTTCAGAAGGTGGTGATCATGGAGGTGGCGGATCCTCCACCAGACCTAGGGTTTGTGTCCAGGTATTTCCTGGACCCAAAACGGACGGGGGGACTGGCGCCCCATTCTAGACCTACACGACCCGAACAGGTTCCTAAGGTCTCGAACCTTCAGGATGGTCACTCTGGCTCAGATCATTCCATCCTTGGAAGGAGGCATGTGGTTCTGTTCTCTGGACCTCCAGGATGCGTTCTTTCACGTCCCAATCCGTCCGTCCCTGGCGATTCCTCCGCTTCAGAGCAGAGGGTCCCTTCTGATTCGAGCCATGCCCTTGGCCTCTCCAGCTCCCAGGGTCTTCACCAAATGCATGGCAGTGGTGACAGCATTCCTCTGCGTCGGAAGGGTCGGTGTACCCTTACCTGGGCTACTGGCTGATTGCGGCCCACTCCAGACCGGAGGTGGAGCGGTCCAGGGATCTGGCCCTCCAGGTTTGCTCTCAGGTTGGCCTCCTCATCAATGAGGCCAAATCGGAACTCGTGCCAACACAGGTGATTCAATTCATTGGGGCAGAGCTTGACTCTCTTCGAGCCAGAGCACGGCTCCCAGCGGAAAGGGCCGAGGTTCTTTCCTCCTTTGCCCAATCATTTCAGGTTGGGCAATTGCGCCCTGCCCGGGACTTCCTGCGCCTTCTGGGCCTCATTGCGGCCTGCACCAGCATGGTTCGTTGGGCCCGTTGGCACATGCGTCCCCTACAGTGGGGACTGGCCAGCCAGTGGTCACAGCGCTCCGGTCCTTTGGACCAGCCAGTGGCAGTGACCCAGGAGATGTGGAGCGCTCTCCAGTGGTGGATCGTTCCAGCTCATCTGCAGGAGGGCATCCCATTTATCCTCCCCGAGCCGACGGTCACTCTATCGACCGACGCCTCTCTGATGGGTTGGGGTGCCCATCTGGGGGAGCTCAGAGCACACGGCCTCTGGTCCCCTCGGGAGTCCCGATACCACATCAACCTGCTGGAGCTTCGAGTGGTCCGACTAGCCCTCACCACCTTCGCTCCGTTTGTACAGGGTCAAGTGGTCCAGGTCCAGACGAACAATACCACGACCATGTACTACCTAAACTGCCAGGGTGGGACACGCTCCTTGCCCCTGTGCAAGGAAGCTCTCCGCACTTGGTCCGTCGTGCGCAGCTTGGAGGAGGATCTCCTAGCCATCCATGTGGCAGGAGCCTCCAACAGTCTGGCCGATGCCCTAAGCTGGATAGGGGCTGCATCTCACGAGTGGTCTCTCCTGCCGGAGGTGGTACACGATCTGTTCTACCACTGGGGCACACATCAGGTGGACCTGTTTGCCTCCAGGGAGAATGCGAAGCTGAGGCTGTTTCATGCCCACCCCACTCAGCAGGGCTCGCTGCAGGGGGATGCCTTCTCGAGGCCGTGGACCCCGGGCCTCTTCTACGCCTTTCCCCCATTTCCCTTTATCCACAAGGTGCTTCTTGAGGTGAGGAGGGACAAGGCGCAGGTGATTCTGGTAGCCCCAGACTGGCCCTGCCAGTTCTGGTATCCCGATCTCCTCAACCTCCGCTCCAGACTCCCAAGGTGGCTCCCACCCCACCCAGACCTGATCTCAGTCAACCAGGGAAAGGTTCTCCACCCGGACCTTCAATCCCTGAACCTGACGGCCTGGTTCCTGAGTGGCTAGAGTTCCAGGCCTTGGGTCTTTCCGACAAGGTCCTCAACGTTGTTGAGGCATCTCATAAGGAGTCGACCAGGAAATGCTACACCTTCAAATGGAAGAGATTCTCCATTTGGTGTCAGGGAAAGGGTTTAGACGATAGAAAGGTGGGTCACCTCCTGCATAGATCTCTGCTATAGGTTGGCGGGCATGGAGCCTCCCAAAGGGATAAGAGCTTATTCTACCTGTCATACCACTGCTTCGGTGGCTGCTTCCAGGGACGTCCCTATCCAGGAAATCTGCTGGGCTGCTACCTGGAAGTCGGCACACACCTTCATTACCCATTACCACATTGACCTTGAGTCACGCCGGGATGCTGATTTTGGGACCTCAGTTCTCCAGTCCTTGTTTCCTATATAGGGGGTTCGCGCCTTGCCTCCCTTCTCCCGGAGAACTGCTAGGAGTCTGCCATGAAGTGTGGATTGAACAACTTATCCATGTCCCTAGAAATACAGGTTACTCACCTGTAACAGGAGTTCTAGGAATGTATATGTTGGTCATCCACACAACCCACCCGACCTCCCTGGCTTCGACGCACAACCTGGCTTCCAGCGGGTTAGATCTGGCGTCATGGGGCGGAGCCGAGAGTTTTATCACCCGGTTGGGTGGGAGGAGCCAGCTTGAAGACCTTCCGGCAAGATTTAAAGCGGCAAGGAACCTGCCATGAAGTGTGGATGAACAACATATACCATTCCTAGAACTCCTGTTACAGGTGAGTAACCTGTATTTTCATATGCTCCTGGTAATCCCCTCTGGTCAGTGAATGCATTATTCTGCTGCTGCTACAGTGTGTTCCTTAAACCTCTGCTACATAGTTTGCTTTGTAGTTGCATTATTGTGTTGCTGCCACAGTGCGTTCCTTATACCTTTGCTGCATAATTTGAAGTTGCATTATTTTGCTGTTGCCACAGTTCATTCCTTTTATACTGTTGCTGCATAATTTGAAGCTGCATTATTCTGCTGCTGCCACAGTTCATTCCTATTATACTGTTGCTACATAATCTGAAGCTGCATTATTCTGCTGCTGTCATAGTTCATTCCTATTGTACTGTTGCTGCGTCATTCTGCTGCTGACACAGTTTCGCTCCTATTCTACCATTGCTACATAATTTGAAGTTGCATTATTCTGCTGCTGCCACAGTTCGTTCCTATTAAACCTTTGCAGTGCTGCATAATTTGAAGTTATACTGTTGTACCATTGTGCCTGTAAATTGCCTTTTATGTTTCACCCTTAATTTCGTTCACTGCATTGTTTTCCTCTCAGCTCCCTTCCCACCTGAGCTCTACCTCTACCGCTCTGTCTACATATTCTGCCACCCCCACCCGGTAGAGATGCGCTCACTCTCCCTCTTCTTTTCCTGATAACTGCCTGGACTCCCTAAGACCCTTTCACCCCCTCTGGATATCTGCTGATATAATGATCCATTTTTGCAAGTCCAGTGATCTCGCCTAGGCGCACTACAAATCCTCCCTCTCCCCCTCTGACTTCGAGCTCTACAGGTCCCTAAGAAACACCTGTATGAAGGCTGTTAGGGCTGGGAAAGCACAATATTTCAAAATGTCCCTGCAGCAAAACCTCAACTCCCATTTCAACTTCTGGTGGACTCTCCACTCCCTCTTTGATCCCCCTCCCAAGTTTTCCCTCTTACCCTGCTGGTTGATGTTTCACATGTCTATTGCTACAGCTGCCTGCCGCTATTAGTGTGAGCCACGCCCCCTTTCCTCCTGATTGGTAGTGGCAGCGCAGTCCGGCGGGTCAGTGGAGTTTAAATTGCAGCTTGCTTAGATGCGGTGGTGGCCCAGTGCAGGCGAAGTGCGGCAAAGTGCATTTGGAGTTGGTGGAGGGTGGCAGACCCCCCCCCGATCCGATGCAGCCGCTGCTGTAGTATTCAAGGAGTCCTCCATTAGTGGATGCCATGTGGATTAGCTGCTGAATAACAGAGGACTGGTGCCATAGAGTTTCCGGTGCACAGAAGGTTTGCGAGCGCCCTGTTAAACCGCAAGTGAAATAATGCGTTTACCTTGGCTGGAGACTGTGCTTATTGTACTGTTCAAGTAAAGTTGTACTGTCTGCTGCTGATGAGTGACTTTTAAGCCTGTCACTTTTGCTGCCTCTGAAACTGACACTTAAAGTTTGTACTGATTGCTGGTGTTATTGATTTGCCCTCAAGATATCCCTGTGTGTTTCAAGACCTGTGTTGGACTTGTTGCTCTGGGCTCCAGCTGTCCATTGCTACAGTTGCCCGCTGCTGTTAGTGTGAGCCTTGCCCCATTGGTGGCAGCCACTGTCAGGCGGGTTGGTGGAGTTTAAATCAAAGACACCTGTAACTGTCATTAAGTCTCTTCCTTCCCATGTGTGCCATATTTATCCACTGGTAAGGTATAATTGATTTGTCATATTAACTGCTTTCCTTCCCTTCTACTCCTGGCTTTATCTTTGCTTCGCTCCACTGCTACTCTATCAAATCTCACCTCCTCCCATATCAGTTGTAGACTGTTGTTTGTTCTAGCTGCCAAAATACTGTATATTTGATTTGATTTGATTAAATCAAATCACACCAGTCATCATGTTTCATTTATCAATTGTCACGACCTATAAGTCGCTTCCCTATCTCATATCAATGTTTACCACCCTCGGTCACCCTATGTGGTACCCTTGTATGTATATCCAGCCTGTATCATGTAACGTGTATTTCATGTATATACTGTTATTACCTATCTGTGTTTGTACTTTAGGTGTTTGTCACAGGACCTCCTTGTGAATGAGCTTGCTCAATGGAGTTTTCCTGCAATAAACTTGAACTTGAACTTGAAATCGTAGCTTGCTTAGACGCGGCGGCGTCTGCAGCAGTGGCCCAGTGTGGCAAAGTGCATCTGGAGTCAGTGGAGCCTGGGGCGCAGAGTACTGTATTTAACATTTTTGGATGTGTTGTTTTTTTTTTTTATTTTTTTATCGCAACTGATATTTCTCCTTCCCCCAACAGCCCCTTCTGCTCGATTTCCCCAAGCTTCGTTCCCCGGAATTACTGGGGTTTACCTTATGCCTGGCCAGGGCAGTGCCTGCAGGGAGTGGGCGTCGTCTGCCGCCAGGAATTTTCCGTTTTGCCCCTTTTCCGTCCGTGCACCGTGCAAAGGGTGCAGCAGCCGACTCCACCTCCACGGAGGCAGCCAAGCACCCTGGGCACGGGCGAATCTCCTGGCTGTGCTATCCGCAGCACAGACCCCCCCAACCCGAGGAAGGAGAGCTGTAATGCTTAATCCTTACCTCCCCGCCGACCCACGAGTGACCAGAGTCCATTCTCGAACCCGGGTCACCAGTGTGGCACGAGGTGTGGCGTCCAGCACCTCAACCCTCAGCGCCACTGGGCTGGCCAGGATGTTTTTATTTAACAGTATGGGTTGGATTAACCGTTGGTGTATGTGGATTGTGTTATTGTGGGTAAGCTGGTTTGTGTGTGATATGGTAAGTTTCCCTAGTGAAGGCCCACATAGCCCTCAGGATTGTAATATGTCAGATTATATGATGTCCAAACTTTTTGTGGGAACTTGATGTATACTCAGTCCGGTGTTATTATCTGAGAAGGTTGCACTGCGTATATGTGGTTTAATCCTCCTCAGTTGGACGTTTGCGATCACAGTTCAATGTATGCTTAACCTTTACCTAGGACAGAAGATTGTGGTCTTGCTATGTTTGCTTATTTTATCAGGACATATTGAGATAAATCCTGGTCCTGACCTGGACGCTCTGAATTTTATGCTAATGTTGGCTCTCCTTGGGTTTGGGCTAGGGCTCATGGTATTAAGATATGTCATCTTAACGCCAGGAGCCTTATCCCGAAATCAGCTAATTTGGAGGCTTTTACATGTGCTTTTAAGCTTGATTTAATGGCCATTTCTGAGGGTTTCGGGAATGTTAGTTCTCCAACAACCAGTTCAAATGTGTCTAGGCCTCTGTTTTATATTAAAGAGGTGACAAGATCTGAAGTTTTCAAATTATTATATACATTACCGAACAAATTTAGTGATTGTGGAGGGGGTCTAGATGGGCGTTTTCTTAAACTGGCTGCTCCATTCATTGCTGGTCCTTTGAGTAAAATTTACAGTTTGTGTTTAACTACCCAGATATTTCCCTCGGTCTGGAAATGGGCTATAATAGTGCCAGTCCCTAAAATAACAGCATACCAAGTCTGTGGAAGACTATCGACCAGTATCTGTACTTAATCCTCTTAGTAAGATGTTGGAAAAATTGATCGCTAATCAACTTACTGATTATTTGGAGGGTGGTAACATTCTGAGTGCTCAACAACTTGGGTTCAGGCTGGGCCATGGGACTGGCACAGCTCTGGTCAGGTTCACAGACATCGTCCTACAGGGGTTTGATAAAAGCGTTTTTACAGGGGCGGTGTTTGTGGACCTGACATGGTCATTTGATCTCATAGATCATTCCCTGTTGTGTGACAGACTTGAGGGTCTGGGAATATCTGTGAATGTGATTAATTGGTAAAGGACTATTTGTGGACAAGGTCTCAGTATGTCTCTATTGGTTTGGTGCACTCTAGTAGTAGACCTATGACCAGTGATTTTCCACAAGGGTCCATTCTTGGACCCTTGTTGTTTTCTTTATTTATAAACCGGTTGCCTTCAGTTTTTCATGTCAGTGTTTGTTATACGCTGATGATCTTATTTTATATTATCAAGCTTCTTCAGTTATTCAACTCAATTTGGTCTTACAGTCTGAATGTTTATGTTTATGTTCCTGGCTCTCTAATAATCTTATGATAATGAATGTCAATAAGATTAAGGCAATGCTTTTTGGTTCAAAGTACATGTCTAGAGATAATCCACGTTTAACAATTAGACAGTTTTGGTAACCTATTAGATCAAGTGAATGAATTTAAGTATCTGGGGTTTCTCCTCGATTCTTGTATGACTTTTAATGGTCAAGTAAGTCTGTTAGTAAGATTAGTCAGAAGATGGGCTGTTGTATAAGTTCAGACATTATTTGTCCTATAATACTCATTATGCTCTTGCTGTAGGGACATTATTGCCCCACTTTGACTGTTTCTTCTTTGTATTATAATTTGGGTTCTCACGATCTTCATATTCTTACTGTTGCGTTTAATGATATCTGTCTCTTTATTCTTCTTGCTCCCTTAAAGACGCATCATTGTGTGTTGTACTCTTCTATTGGCTGGCTTTCTCCTATTCTTAAATTTGTATACTCTATGGGATGTCTGGTCTAGAAGTCTATTTATTCTTCTCTTTTGTCTGATCTATTTACTCTTGGGTGTTGTTCTACGAACTTGCGATCTACAAGGGGTATCACCATTATAGTCCCGTCACATAAAAATAAATTTGGGTTACGATCCTTTTCTACTTATGCTGCTAAACTGTGGAATTAGTTACTGTAGCGGGGTAGGGATAACAGGATAACAAACCAGTCAGACTTACAAACTCCATGCATAAAAAGTGCCAGCAAGGCACTTATCTTATTTTTCTCAGTAAAAGATGAAATCAGGTTTCACAGAAATCAGGAAAATAATGTTAGTCATTCACTTTCAAAATATAAAAATCGAACAAACAGAAAAAAACAAAAACAAATGCAATATGCTCAGGACGGGCCTCTGCTCTGCCCAGCAGTGCCACCAGGCTATCTCCTTGCCTGTTTCACACAAACGTGTGTACTCCTGAGGTCCACCACCTCCTCTAACAGTCAGCTCTCCACTGACACCCTATCTAAACTAAGCCCCTAGTGGCAATCTTTTATACTGTGTCCTAGTGACATCATGGATCTAAGATCCGCCATTAATTGCCTATTAACTAAATAATTATCCCTCAGTGGCTCATAACCCATCCTCTACAGAATAGCAAAAAGGGTTACTTCTAAGCCAAATAAGGGTTCACACTGTAACAACATAGATCTTTCATATTCCGTTTTAAACAGATATATGCTTTTTTTTTTTCTTGGCAATTGTTTAACCAGGACTGGTACACTAAGCTGAAAGCTTGTTTACAGGTCCGACCTGGAGCACAGGGAAGTTGTGACTTGCTCAGGGTCACACAGTACGCAAGTGGGGGCTGTGGGATTCAAACCCAAGTCTCCAGATTTGCAGCTCAGAGCCTTAAACCACTGCGCTATACTGCCTCCCATCTTTAGGAGCTTAATTGACACTAACCGCTGCCTGAGTGGTGACCTCACTGCTACACATCCCATTATAAGCAGTTCGTCTGTGGGCTGCCAGCTCTATAGGAACATCTCTACTACAGCACACCCTGCACAGGAAATGCAACAGTGTTTTACACAGGTACTGTTTCTATAGTTGTTGCTGTCAGCTCGAAAGTTGCAGTTTGCTCAGCATTCCTTGAGTTGGCCGGTGGAATGAGAGAATGAGGGTGTGCTCCTCTTCTCTCATCGCCTACCACTTCAGGAAACCTGTAAATAAAAAAGAAACCTTTTTCTTTTTATTTCTCAACCTGTTTTAACTTCATTCAAAAGCTTGGTGGGAAATGGCTTTTCCCTACCAGCGCTCCTTAGTCAGGGAAATCTTCCTTTTGCAGTCAGTGTTTATGAACTTTCACAGACCTAAAGCCATATATATTAGTTCAGTGCAGGTTGTGGCAGTTAAACCTATTTAACATTTAAATGTTGACTATCAGTTTTTCAGCATGCTAACCTCATACATGATATGCACAAAGACTATCAGTTTTTTTATCTTTTAGAGTCAGAGCAGTGAAAGGTTAATTTCTGTTGCTGAAGGGTGTTAGTCTGAAAGCACTATAAGCACATTATCATTTAGCAAGCAAGTTTGGCACTGTGTTGGGCATTCTGCACTTAAAATATTTCAACCTGTACTGTAAACAGTTTATGTATGCACTTGGCACTTTAAATCTCTTCATTACATTCAGACACTTTATATGTTTGTGGCGGGGGGGGGGTCAAGGAAACCCCACCTTTCTACCAGGGCATGCATCCTTGACAGGGGTCACCCTCATACAGTTACCATTTGAATTGCGTTCAGTTTCTACATTATCAAGTAAAATTTAAGACATACTTGTACTCTTTGAATGTATGTAAATGTAATATGTCTAGTCTGTAATTGTGATATGTAAATTTTGTATCTATGTTAAATGTCCGGGTCGGTCCTGAAAAAGGTTTTTTTGTTCAATGTCCTCACCCGGTTAACAAATTTAAAATAAAAAAAAAAAAAAAAAAGTCTGACTCTTCCTCCATTGCCTCAGTACTCCTACTCCTTTTTCATCACTTGTGCACTTCCCTCAAAACTACTCCCTGCACCTCCTGCCTCTTCTGCCTCCTCCCCGTCTAAAGGCTTTCCCTTCTCTCCTGTTTCTGTGCAGGTAGTTTTCCATGCCCTCCTCTCACTCAACCCCCACAAATCCAGCCCAGACAGCCTCGACCCCCACCTTCTCCGGAACTCGGCCCTGCTATCACTCTTCTTCTCTCCCATGTGCTGAACCTCTCGTTCGCTCTAGGTACTGTTCCTCAGGCATGGAAAGTTGCCAGGGTGCTTTCCCTTCACATAGGGGGAGATCCCACTACTCCTGGCAACTATAGACCTGTATCGCTCCTCCCCTCCCTGGCCAAATTGCAAGAGTCCTTTGTATTCTCTAGACTTATTGATTTTCCTTAATTCCACAGACTTCCTCTCTCTATTTCAGTCTGGCTTCAGAAAAAATCACTCTACCATGTCACCAATGCTATACTGACAGGCATGGACAGGGGACACATCACTGCTGCCATATTTATTGACCTAGCTAAAGCTTTTAATTCTCTCTCGTACTCTTCTTCTGTCCAGACTCTTCCCTGCTGGTCTCTCGACCTATATCATGGACTGGTTTAGGGAAAGGGGAAATTGTTTAATCAGGAAGGCACACTGAGCCAAAGCATGTTTCCAGGTGCGACCTGACAGCACAAGGAAGTTATGTGACTTGCTTAAGGTCACACAGTATGCACGTGGGGGCTGTGGGATTCAAACCCAGGTCTTTAGGCTTGCAGCTCAGAGCCCTAATCCACTGTACTGTACTGCCTCCGGTCTTATCTTATAGGCCATACATGACGTGTTCAGGCATGAGATGCCCGTCTCCCCCTTCCCATTCAAGCAGGTGTTCTTCAGGCTCCATTCTGGGCCCTGTCCTTTTCTTTGATCTTTCTTAACGACCTTCCTCTGTCTGTGTATCCTCCTGTATCCATATGTATGCTGACAACACTGTCCTCTCTACTTTTGGACCTTCAACTCCTGAGGTGGATTCTCCACTACACATTGACTTAATGAGGGTTCTGTGCTGGTTCCAGGCCAATCAACTTAAGGTAAACTCCAAGAAAACTGTGTCCATGACATTCGATGCCACACAGAAACTAGCAAGGCTTTCTCCCTTCCCTCCATTTCCACCCTTGATATAGTCTCCACCTTCAAATATCTTGGCATCTGGTTGGACAGTTGACTCAGCTTCTCCTTCCATATTGACTACATTCACTCCAAACCCCATTCCAAGCTAGGAGCCATTCATCTGGACAAAGACTCCCTCTCTCCGGTTGTTTGCCATGAGCTGCTTACTAAAATAATCCTCCCTATTTTTGACTATGTTGATGTGGTCTTTGGGTCTGCTCCTCTCACATCTCTTACTAGACTGGACTCTCTCTTTAATGCCTTTTGCTGTTTTGCCTCTAATGCTTCTCCCACACATGCCACTGTTCCTGTACTCCTCCCTCTCCTTTTCTTCTGTTCACCTACATTGGCAGCACCACATTACCACCCTCATCTCCAAATTCTGGTTTGGATCCCTTCCGTCCTACCTTTCCTCTCTCCTCTCCCCCGCATCCCCTTCTTCCTATCAACTATGCTCCAGAGACTCCCGTACCGTTTCTCTCCCCCATCATATATCCAGTTCAGGGCAGGCAGCCTTCTCCTACCGTCTCCCCTTCCCTCTGAAACTCTTCCAAGCTTCCTTCATCTAGCTCCTTCTCTGCCTGTTTAAAATGTATTCTTTCCCAATCCCCCCCCCACCCCCGCTCCTGTCCTTCCTCCTACCTGCGGTTGGGGTGAGGCTGTCTACCCCTACTTATTAACTTGTCTCTTTTTTAGCACTTTACTCTCTCTTCACCTGTATGTTTGCTATTTGCATTGCTCAATTGCCTTGCTCTCCCTTCTTTCCTGCTTATCTTAGCTATTTATTATGGTTTTTGCCTATACCATTGAGTCATGCAATACTCATGCATTAGTTCAATCCTTACTACTCCCTTCATTGTAATTTCATGCACCTTATGTTTTTATTACCTGTATGCTTTATTTAAATTGTAATTAGTCATATTTTTGCACTACCCCCTTTCCCCTGGGTTGCACCTGGAAACGAGCTTCGGCTCAGTGTGCCTCTTCTGGTCACCAAAATTTGAAATAACTAAATAAATTTGTTTACTTTACCCTCTGCTAAGTTTATTTTTTCTTTCCGGTTATATTCTGGCATATCTATGTTACCAAACCGTATTCGAAAAATGTTCAATTGCTCTGTAGTAAGCCGCACCCCTTGTACTGTGTCCACTGCATTTTGCATACATTCCCTAATCACTATCCCTGTACTTTTTGTATATTAACTTTTGATCCTGACATTTCTGAAAATTGTTCAAAGTGCTCAGTGTGATGCTTGGCCAGCTGGTTATGATTGTTCTTTGATATTTGTAATATAAAAATGTAGTGTGGGATTTGTCTCCATAAGGCAGCTGTGCCATGGGTCAGGTTTTAGGAGAATACAGAATAAATAGTGTATGTTAGAACGTTGTTAACCGTAGGAAATCATCATTTCCTAAGGTTGTTATACGATCGTTGAGACGTAGAACTGTTGTTAACCCATCGATGTTACGCCACATCGATGGGTTAACAACATGGAACCAGCTCACAGGCCATATCTAAGGACGCGTGGAGAGCCATCTGTTTCAAACCCCGCCTGCCAGCCTGACCGCCAGCCCTTTCAGAATTAGCGCCTCAGCTTCTGAGGATCTGGGTGAGGTAGGGGCAAGTACTTGTTTTATTAATTGAAGCAGGTCCTGCTTTTTTTCCTATGTGCCACAATGATGTCCATCTGATGCCCATACACTATAAAGATGATTGGCATCGTAGTCAACCACTATACTCGTATCTCGTGGTTCCCATGGCAGCTGTGGTAAACCTCTCGAGCTGCGCTGTTGAGGTTTACCTAAGTTGCCAAGGGAACCACTCGATATTAGTATAGTGTGGTTAACCACCGATGCCCATACATTATCCTCTATATTAACCTGAAACCAGGAGGTAATTAAAGACTAGAGAGACATAATT
Source organism: Neoceratodus forsteri (assembly GCA_016271365.2). NCBI lineage: Eukaryota > Metazoa > Chordata > Ceratodontiformes > Ceratodontidae > Neoceratodus > Neoceratodus forsteri. Next base: position 1,167,183,781 of record CM028132.1, on the reverse strand, counting down.
AAGGGTCTCCTGTTTCCCTGGCTTAATTACAGCTGACCCAGCTACCAGGATATAGGGCTCATAAAGTTTTATGACGTCTTAGAGGAAAAAAACAGTTTTATACGATGGTGTAAAAGTCCTAAATATCCTTTGATTCCTTGGGAGAGCAGGAAACCACAGAAGATCAAAGGAAAGGCTTGGGGAAATTGTGTCAGACAAACCTTGTGGAGTTCTATGACTGGGTGACGAGTGCCTTGGACCTGGGTAGACCAGTGGACGTCCTCTTTCTTGACTTCGGCAAGGCGTTTGACTCTGTTCCTCACAGGGGTATGTTAGATAATCTGTGAGAAATGGGGGTGGGGAACCAGATGATCAGATGGCTAGGCAATTGGCTCCAGAACCGGACCCAGAGGGTCGTGGTTGGCAGGATAGTCTCATCCCCAAGGAGGGTCATTAGTGGAGTCCCTCAGGGATTGGTCCTTGGGCCCCTTCTGTTCAGCGCCTACATCTCTGGCATAAAGAAGGGTATCAGGAGTGAGAAGAGTCTCTTTGCGGACGACTCAAAACTGGGGGCGGTGGTGGATGGGGAGGAGGGGAGGGTGGCCCTACAGGGGGACCTGGAGGCTCTGGATAGGTGGTCTAGAAAGCGGAAGCTGAGGTTCAATGCAGGGAAATGCAAGGTACTGCACCTGGGAGCCAGAAACCCGGGCCAAGTGTACACCCTTGGGGGATGCTGCAAGTCTCGATGGTAGAGGGGGACCTGGGGATGATTGTGGATGTCAAGATGAACAACTTGGAGACTTATAGGAGGGCAGCGCATAGGCCAACAGAATGCTTGGATGCATAGCTAGGGGGCTCACCTCCAGAAGAAGGGAAGTGATACTTCCACTGTATAACTGCTTGTTGAGGTCGCACCTAGAGTACTGCGTGCAGTTTTGGAGGCCACATTTAAAGAGGGACATTGAACTCCCGGAGAGGGTCCAGAGGAGGGCAACCAAAATGATTTGGGGCTTGGGGGATAGGACCTATGGGGAGAGGCTCAAAGAGCTAAATATGTACACATTGGAAGAGAGAAAGAACCGGGGGGGACATGATGGAGGTCTTCAGGTACATGAAGCGGATAAATAGGGGAGGAGCAGTCGGGGTGCTCCGAAGGAAGGAGGAGGGGCAACTAGAGGGCATGGGTGGAAGCTGGAAGGGGGAAGATTCAGGGGAGAAAGGAGGAGGTGCTACTTCACTGAGAGGGTGGTGGAGCCATGGAATGTGCTGCCCAGGGAGCTTGTGGAGGGGTTCAAGAGGGGGTGGGACAGGTACAGGGGAAGGGTTCTGGAAGCAAAAACCAGTGCAGCGAGAATATCCGGGACTGGGAAGGGAGAAGCCAGAGAGGGAGAGGGGTACAGCAAGGTCAGCTCCCAGGGTGGGGGCTGACCAAACGAGCAGACACGAAAGACTGTTAGGCCTATTCTGCTGGCATGTTAGTATGAAAAGACAGACTTATAATTTAGGAAATGAGTTTTGCTGATGTCACCTTATTTAAAGAGGGGTGCTGCACTTCTGAGGTGCCGTCCTTCGGATGAGACGTTAAACCGAGGTCCCATCTGCCTGGATTGGTGGTAGTTCAGGTGGATGTTAAAGATCCCATGGCACTTATCGAAAAGAGTAGGGGTTTTTATTAAACTGAAAAGTAAACCATAAACACAATGTGATACAACTCACAAAAATAATTATAAACATGGGGAAACATAAAAAAGTATTATAGTATACATTAAAGAAACAGTTTTTAAAGGGTCACAAAAGTACAAAATCCTAAACCTCCATTAACAGGAGTAGGGAAAATCAACTTAACTTGGAAAGTAAAACGCATTCGAACTCGTGATACAGCTCACAAGATAAATCTAAATTAAAAGAAAAGGAAACACCTACAGTATAACCTATATTTGTAAGTAATTACAGTATATATTATTAAATTAAAGGCACCTTAAGGTGTACAAAGAGTCACAACCGAGCCACAGAGTATCATCTGGATTTAAATAAAGATGATGAAACATTATGCAGATCATGAAGTCAAATTCTTCATAGCAGTATCCACCAAATGGAACAATTCTTCTATAGAAAAGAGACGTTGCTGAATAGTGAGCTGGCAGCGGACAAACCAGATATAAAGTTTAAAACGCACAAGAAATAACCACATAGTAACCCTATCGTGTTTAGTCCACAAAAAGGGTAAAATACCTACACACAATATTTCTGTGGTTAACTGAAAAAAAGGAGATGTTGGTCACTTAGATTGGACAGTACTCCAAAATTCTATAATAAATGGGCACTCAAAAAATAAATGTTCCATGGTCTCAATTATATGGGAGCAAGTTTCTCTTGGACAGTATCGTTCTGAAATCTGTTTATGATTCAGATTTCCTCTAACATTAAGTTTTCCGTAAAGGGACAACCACAACACATCCCACATATTACGGGGTATCCGAGGGGAAGTCAGCATATTACCAATTGCCAAACGATGTGGAGCATAAATATGAAATGGGGCTATATCTTTGAAAATATTGTTGTATTATAAATGCATACAATTCCTTTCTGGAAAATTGGATAAAGGAGCTTTGAAATTGCCCATAATTTTATTTTCCCAAAACATACTCTCATAGTGGGAGAAAGACAGCTTATAGACCATTGTCTAGGATTGGTGCATTCTCTGGCCAAATAGATACCATTTCCCCACTGAATCCTGAAGCCATGGTGTCCAAAATTTGGGAATTCTATTAATTATAGGCCGAGATTTGTATACAGAAACATAGTAAAAAAAATAAATAAATAAATAAAATAACAGGTTGAATCATATTTAAACCTCCTGTTACAATCGTAGAAGTAAACTACATTTTATAGGGTTTAATCTGCTACCCCAAATGCATGAAAAAAAAACTATAAATCTGTGTTTCCAGACTCAAGGGGAGACTAAAAACTGAGCTTAAATATAAAAACAGGGGTAACAAAAAGGTTTTAACCATAAAACCCTCTTTAATTTGGATAACCGCCACTTATTCCATATGTCTACCTTAACTTGGGCTTCCTGTAATTTAATTTTCCAATTGATATAATCCAAATCACCCGCTCCAAAATTGACTCAAGAATCGAACGGGTTTCCCGTACAACTGTAATACCTATTACATGTGCAACTGAGATATCTAAAACTTGAAGGGGTATACAGTTACACTTATTATAATTTATAACAGCACCTGTACATAAAGAAAATTCATGCAAAACTATTTCTAAGCAATGTGCAGAAGGGATGTCACTGATAATAAAAACAAATATCATCCGCATATGCTGTACATTTAATTTCGGGGTCACTACTAGAAAATGAAACACCATGTATATCAGAAGAAGCTGTAAGTTCTAATTAACGTGTCCAATGTAAATAAGTACAAAAGTGCACTTAAGGGACAACCTTGACGCACACCCCTTAAAACCGGAAACTTTTTACCCAACCAACCATTACAGTAAGCTTGGGCTGTAGCCTGAGCATAACATGTCCGTAACCATTTACAAAGATGCATGGAATACCATAGGATTCCAGGCAGTCCCATAAATATGTATGCCTCACATTATCAAAAGCCTTAGCCTGATCCATACTAAATATTAAGCCTGTGAGTTTCCCAGATGCTCCTTTTTGCATAATTTTGCGGAGAAGGATCAAATTGTCAGTAATGCGCCTATCAGGAATTGAACAAGTTTGGGAAGGATGTAATAAAAACTCAGCATGTACTAATAGTCGGTTGTTCAAAATTTTTGTCAAAATTTTAAAATCCCTGTTCAACAATGAAACAGGTCTCCAATTCGACAAGTCTTCTCGATCCCCTTTTTTATATATAAAAAAAAAAAAACCCACCAAACCTTCATACATACTAGAAGGCAAAATTCCCATAAGTAAAGCATCATTCAACATCATAGTAAATTCTGATAATAAAATAGAAAAAAATCATTTTGTATAACTCCTACGGAAGCCCATCCAAACCTAGGGCTGAGCGAGACTTCGTTTGAGAGAAGGCAGTGGTGACTTCCAATGGGGTGATGTCTGAAACCAACATCCATTTATCATGAACAGATAATTGGGGCAACACACACTGAGCCAACCAAGGGACATGTGAAACCACAGGCTTCAGGTGGACTAAACAAATATTGTATATGGGACTCACAGTCGAAAGAATATCTTTTGTTTTTGTGCACTCTGCCATATTGATTTTAACTATTGACATATATTTTGCTGCTTCTGATAAGCAAAAAACTGAGAAGCATCCATAAAGGCTTTATCCCTTGAGTCCCAAATCGTCTTTCAGTCTCCAAGATTTAGCCCGATAAAATTGTATTTTGTTCAATCGCTCAAGTGTATATTATGGAGAGAATAGAAACATCCCCTTGTACTGCTCGAAAGTGTGCATCTAGAAATTGTGCCCTAAGAAGGGCATATTCATCGGTTTTATATTTACCATTAATTTTACCAATACATGAAAAATAAAGTTGGATATCCTGTTTAGTATCTATCCACCAATCTCGAGAACAATCACAGAGGCAAAAAACTGATTTCCTAGCTTTTAATAAAGCCAGAAAACCATCCTCAACCATAGGAATAAACAGTAAGTCTAAATTTAATCTCCGTAACCTGGACCACGATGCATCTTTGTATGACTGGAAACCGTAACTTCTATAATGGCATGATCAGAAGGTGTCACAGGAATAGTTTTAGTATGAATAACATTCAAGGAATCAGAGAGAAACCAAAAATCAATACGGGTAGCTTTAGTACTCTGGAAAAATGTTTTAGCAGGTGGAACTTGAGCTGCCATAACATGTAAACCAGATTGTGCCAATAGGTCATTAAGACAATGACCATCACAAAAAATGTTTGTGCGAAGGACACGATCTTTCTGATTATCTACGGCAATTAAAGTCTCCGCCTAGAAAAATATGTTGTGATGTAAATATGGCAAAATTAATTTGAAGAGGCCAACTCTGTCAAATTTTATCTATGGGGCATACACATTTATGAAACGCCCCTGTAATCCATTCACTTCTAAATCTAACATCAAAACACGCCCAGGATAGAGATCTACCAGGCGAATTAATTTAGCCGTCTGAGTAGTCACAGCAGTACCAACGCCACTGCATAATACGTCAGCCAGGGACCAATATGTAATTCCCCACCTCCAACTAACCGTTGCCGTATTCACATCTTCCCTGGAATATAAACTGGTATCCTGGAGGAATACACATCATAAGCTTCGTTTTCAAACAAAGAATAAATCAACAACCTCTTCCTCTCTCACTGAATACTGTTAACATTGAGAGGCCACAGAAAGATTATAAGACACAGACATATACAGAAAAAGAAAATAAATACCAATGCAAAAATATCCAAATGAACATAACAATTTTCTTAAACAAGCCAACCTAAAAAACATCATTTTTTTTTTTTGTAGATTTCCTCATCCCTAACTTAGTCCTTTTTTTTTTTTTTTCCCAGTAGCCGGTTGCTCCAGGGGCTGGTAAACATCAGAGGCACCCTCTGGTTGAGATGAGAGAACCGAGGTAGAATCAGACTCAGTTCCACCGTCATCCAGAAGTACCTGGTAGTTGTTTTGTAAAACCAAGGGTTCAATATCCAACACAGGTTTCTCCACACCCCGAGAACGAAGACTACGACGCCTAGTGGAAACCACCGTAAAATCCCCTTCAGGAGGCATAGGTGGAGGCATAGGATCTACTGATATAGGGGTTACAACAGTGGATGCTACAGGAGGCAAAGAGGCCGGCATAGGAGCCGGGTCTATAACAGACATATCAGCTTCCGTAAAAATCTGTACCTGGGGCTGCTCCTGTACCCGAAACGTTTGTAGTCTCGCCCGTTTGGGGGAGGCCGTTGTCTCAATGCAGCCTTAACCGCAGTATTAATATAAAATCCTACATACAAAATCCCTATTAGATTTATTTTGGGCTGCAAAGGGCAGTCAATGAAAGCATGAGCATCCTCACAAAGAGAACATTTCACTGGGTGATGACAATCAGTGAAAACATGTCCCCTTTCACCACACTGCACACACTTCACAATATCACAGGTCCTACTAAGTTGCCTAGGAGAACCACATTTGTAACAATGTCTGGTTGGCCTGGGTAGAATATAAAACCTATCCCTACCCAGGTAAAACAACTCTGCAAATGCTGTAAGTCATCCTCTGTCTGTAGTAAATTAATTTTATACCTCCACCCTCCATTCCAAAACCCTCAGAATCCAATATAGGCTCAGGGTTACCCTGAGCGGACATTTGTGTTATAACCAATATGTAATGTCTTCGACGCTACCCTCATTCCTAAATAATACAGTTATAACTTTAAAGAATTGTTTTGTCAGTGGAATCACCTGAAAATGAGACCAAGCAGGGTTAGTTTTAAGTAAAGCATATTTCATCCAAAATCTATTCAATAAATCAGGGGTGCGAAAGCTAATATCATACGTGTTGTCCCCAGGGGAGTGAATAAGAGCATAAATTTCACCCAGACAAAAACCCAATAACTGTTTAATCAAAACTTTGCCAACATAAAATCGGTCAGGCATATCTTCGGTAGTTCCCAAAAACCTTAAGCGAACTGCATTCCGTCGTTTAGCCAGTGTCACTGGTTTCTTAAATAGACTAGCAAATGTAGCAGGAGGCACTGGCAAACCATTAGATTCTTCGTTATGTTCAACACTCAACCCAGCCATCCCCATACTGTCTCCTGTGGCCTGAGTCATCGAAAGGTGCAAATCAGTAAGGGGGGGGGAAGAAATTAAGCCATCAACTAGAACAGAGTCCTGAGATGCAATGTTTGTATTCTGTAAGGGATCAGGCTTAACCACTTTTGAGGTGACTCCAGAGGCAGGAAGCACTGTTTCCCGTACCAAAACATCAGCGGGCAGGGGATCTTGTTGAAAGGAAACTCCTCCAAAGCAGTATCTGCAGATGCTGATGGCTCTCCCACCCCAGGAACCCCCAGAATCGGGATCTCAGGGTCAGCGACCCAGACGCCAGTTTCGGACCTTATCCAGCCTATCTGCTGTAAAGCCTGCTGAGGGGACCATGTATCTCCTGAAGAAGATGTCTGGGGTGGGGGCAAATCCTCGCTTTGTGTATTAGAATAACTTCTTAACACTTTATTAGTGTTACCTGGAGGGCCCAAGGGGGAATCCAGTTTGGGCCGCTTGCGTTTTTTTTCCTCCTACATGGAAAGCTGAGCTTGCCGGTAGTCTGCTAGAGCTAGCTCCAAAACCTGATGCTTGATTTCTAGTTGCGTAGCAACAACCAAAGAGGAAGACGCTGACTGGTCCTGAGGCACCATAGAAAGAACATCCTCTGATGGACTCAAAACTGGATTCACAGGCTCCACCCGATAAACTGGGCCGTCACCCATTTCTTCATTACCGATGACTCCTGCATCGTGAAACGGGGACGCCTGCTGCGAGGGTATAGGTACGTTAAGCTGGCCATCTCGTGAATGCATTCCAGCCGTACCTTCCCTCGCAAACCGATTCTTGCAAATGCACAGCAACCATCCGACCTCCACTGTTGTCAGCCGCCATCTTGGTCCCGCAGGAAAAAGGTTCCCCCTGCTCACAGGAAGCAAGAGTAGGGGAATTTCCCCGGTGTCCTGGCCAAATTTCCCTCATTCACTAAAAATACCACCAACAGCTTAATCTGGTTCAAGGTCAGTTGGCATTCATCTGTATCCCCCTCCCCCGGGTCGTGCCTGAAAATAGGCAGGATTTGTCTAGGGCACTTACCCGGTCAACAAAAACTAACTAACTAAATAAATAAAGGGACACTGTCAACCTTTTTTGCATCATATTATTTCTAGGTAAAAACCCACATTTTATGATTGCTTACCTTCTCTAAAATTGATTTATGTTGCTGGTTTAATCTGTCTCCTTGCTTATTAGAACTGAAATGCATGGGAATGCATAGTTACATATAGCTGTGTTTCACTCCAAATTGTTTACCTAAGCTTACTGCATACTTCCTGAACATTAAAAACACCCTCACAGTGCAGCCACTCGTGATACAATAGTCTCCTCTACTCCCACTGCATAATGAGTAGCTGAATAGTGTTGGGGGTGTTCCTGAGTCCAAGAAAGATACAGTTGTAGTTGGTCAAGAAATGTAAACAAACATGTTTTGGTGTGGTAACACCAGTATGGTTGACACTCAGTTTTTTACTTTTTAAAAGAAAAAAGGAGTCTGAACCAAACAGCCAGCTACATCAGAAGTCTCAATAGAATGAGAACAATCATAAAATGCATTTTTTAAACTAGGAACACCTTGAGTCCAAAGGGGGTTGACAGTGTCCCTTTAATATACCTCCTGATAGGACATCCTGTTTTGTTTCATTTTTATATCCTAAGAGGAGGAGGTAGATGGCATCATAGAAGGGGTGGAGACACAAAGTTTAAACTGTATTCTGTATTTCCACTGAGACGCATTCCTTTTTTGGACTCCTAAGAAACAACATCTAACTCTAAGCATTGTATAGAGGTAATACACTAGATAGAAAAAGTCTAATTGTATTGTGGTAGGAGTTTTAGTTTGTACTTTTCCTTGTTTTCTTTTAAGTGATTATATGCTTTGTGATATAGTGTTCTGTGTTTACATTTTACCTATTTCTATCAATTTTTTTTTTTTTTTTTTTTTTTACGTAAACCTTTTATTTTAAAGAGGCTGCCTGGTGTGTCTTCCAAGTTCTTTCTTTTGCATATGATGTATGGAGGGTTAAGATTGACAGCTGTTCATAAGCTTAATAGTGTTACCTGACTGGGAAAAGGTAAGACTATACCTAAGGTTTTTTATAGAGTTTTAAGGGTTCATTTTGGATACCTGGTTAGGTGCCCTTAGGCGAAAGATATCTGGCATCCCCCCGAAGAGCAGATTATCTGAGCCTGTACATTTGGGTGTGCTAGCATAAGGTTCACAGTTTGAATCCCCCTAGAACTTGAGACTAAAGGTGATTCGGACCCACAAGCAGACAGGAGGGTTACCCTGTTCTGTTACCTGTTCACAGTGCTGCGCTCGGAGGTTGGCACTCTGGGAGCAGAGGGCCTGACCTGCTGAGTGTGTTTGTGATACTTAGTGGCTTTAATGCCTGAGAGTTAATTCTCCACTAAAATACATCCATCATCCACATAGGAGACTGATTTAAACTGAAAATGTAAACATGGGGGAGGTGGGGGGGCAGCAACTGTGTCTTGACCATGTGCTGCTATACGAGCAGATTTGATAGACCTTTTGGCCTACTCTGCTGGCATCTTAGTATGTTAAAATGAGTGCCATTAAGATTTATTCATACCATTTTATTGTCTTGGTCAATTTGTCGCAGTAGCGGGTGTAGTACAAATAAAGTATAGGACTCGTGGGGCACCCTGTCTGACCCCTGACCTTAATGTTATCTCCTTGTCCTTCCTACCATTGACTATCGTAAAAACAGTACCTTTTTTATATATAAACCTCAACCAATCAGATTCATTTGGGATGTCAACGCTGTAAAACATCCCATAAATAGTTATGACTCACCCTATCAAAAGCCTTCTCCTGGTCAAGTGCCAGCAGAAGGCCTTGTGCAGTCCACATTTTTTCCTTGTTCAAACAATTCATGCAGCAGTATTACGTTATCCTATATTTTCCTCATTGCAGTCACACAGGTCTGTTTAGGCACAATAAGGGTGGATGCTGCAGCTGCAAGCTTACCTGGTATCTTCATTAGTATCTTTATATCCTTATTCAATGATCAACTGTCTCCTGTTTATAGCAAAACTCACTGTACCTTCATGAATATGTTTTCTGTGGCCCCCTGTGCTGTAATCGGTAGATTTACTGTAAAATCGGTTAAGTTGTCTAAGTAAGTTCTTTTTCTATGAGCATGGATATGTTGTTCATCCACACTCTTTGGCATGTCCCCTTCCACTTTAAGATTAACCGGAAGTCTTCAAGCTGGCTCCTCCCACCCACCTGGCTGGTATATACCTCGGCTCTGCCCCATGACACCAGATGTTCCTTTCTGTTGGAAGATTCAAGTTGCCTCCCTCGTGTTCACACATCTTGTAGGCCCTGGCTTTCAAATCTTTGGTTATTTTGAAAATTCGCATCATTCGCGTTAGCGATCGCAAGTTTACCACTTCGATTATGGAAGACAAGTCTTCCCTCGGATTTCATCGTTGCCCTTGCGGCCAGAAAATGTCATGCACTGATCCCTACACCGCGTGAGTCTATTGCCTCGGTGTCGACCATGACACTTCGGAATGTGTTGTGTGTCTCGCCTTTCATCCCAACGTCCTCGACGACCTTATCGCACGCCTGAAGCTGGGGAGGCTGGAGAAACAGAACCCTCTGATGAAATCCAAGGGGGACTCGGTGGGCGGGTTCCACGGCTGCGGGATCCGCCGAGCAATTGGGATGCATGCAAGCATTCGAGGAGAAAGCGGCTCATGCTGCAGAGACTTCTTGAAGCTTCTTCGTTCCGCGCAACCTGGGCTCCACCTTCTCTGGTTCCTTCCGAGAGTTGTGCCAGTCTCTCCCGACCAAGGGAGAGGTGCCTGCAGGCTCGTACTCTTCTCGATCCCGTAAGTGGGCAAAGGATCCGGGATCATCTTCGTCTCGATGGAGACGTTCTTGGGAGCGGAAGAGATCTCAGTCCCAGGAACATGTGGTCTCTACCTCGGTTGAGATCGCTTCTTTGGCCACTGGCTTCTCGGCTTTGCCGTCTGGTCAGTCGACTGAACTGTCGATCGACTATGTTGGAATCGTGATCGACTCGATCGATCAGTTATCGATGACTCCAGTCGATGATTCCCTCGATCAAACTCCTAACTTGGTCTTCCCAGATCATGAGACCCAGCCTGCTGGGACTCCCATCGAAGACGTGGTCCCTGATCCCGGGAAATCACTGGTCCCGCCAGTGTCTCCTGAGCGACCGAGTCGGCCTGTCCGATCTCGATCGAGGTCTCTGACTCCCTCGACCGAAAGGCTGAGCAAGAGCCATAAACTCTCTAAAAAGAGACAGCGCCATTGGTCATCCTCATCAGATGAGGAGAGGCTCCGGCGGAAACTCTGGCACTACAAGGACCTTGTGTCAACAGCTGATTTTGACCGGTCACAAGCTGGCTCCGGCTTCCACACTGGCCATTACCTGGCTTTTGCCTCCTTGGCCAAAGCAGACTCCTTTGGAGCCAATTAAATCGGTTCCCCAGCCCGCGGAGCCGATTAAACCTCCAATTTGGCCCAAAACGGTCTCCACCGATTGTGGTGGAACCACCGCCCAAACAGCCTGTGGGAGGGGCTTCTTCCAAGGAAGATAGACCGGACACCAGGCTTCCCCGACGTTTGTCGATCACGGTCACCCCGGACCACCCTCAGCGAGTCGAAGGTGACATGGGTGGTCGGCTGTTATATCCGGATTCCTCGGATTCGGACGTCATCGGTTTGCATTCTCATCCAAGTGATGATGAATCAACCGTTGGCTTAGAGATGGAGGAAGGTCCATTGTCTTTTCAGGGCATTCTTTGCCTCATCTGTGAGTCCACAGGGATGCCCCTTGAGCCAATCCAGAAAAAGGCGGTGTACCCTCTTACGGACATCCTTAAGAGAGGGGGGATACCCTGATGGAGGCCTTTCCTGTGCCTTAGGCTATTGTTGGCCCAGCTCTAGAACTCTGGCAGCGCCCTGCCTCTTGTCCATCTCCGTCTGTCCGCATGGCCCACAAGTATACAGTGCCCATGGGGTCCCTTGCGTGGTTCACAGAGCACCCTTCGGCTGAGAGCCTGGTGACCGCCTCTGTGTTCAGGCGTACTGGCAGTTCTGCCGACACTGACCGACCTTCTGATAAAGAGTCCAAGCTTTTGGACCATTCAGCTAGGAAGGTCTATGCGGCTTCCTCCTTGGGTCTTCGTCAGGCAAGTTTAGCCGTCGTCATGGCACACTTCTCTCATGCCTTCCTAGGGTCGCTGGATGAAGTCCTTTCACATCTCCCCGTGGACATGCAGACCACAGTCAAGTAGGTCTGGGATCGGGGCTGTGCTGTTGCCAAACAGCAGCTTCAGACTGCCCTGGACATCGGGGATTCTTGTGCCTGCTCGATGGCTGACGCAGTTGCCTCTCGTCGCAGGGCTTGACTGAGGCTCTCCTCCTTCCCAGCAGATGCTCGGCACAAACTAGCTGACATGCCCTTCCTAGGGACTGACCTGTTCGGCCCAGGAGTGGCCGGTCACCTTCAGCGCATTGAGCAATCCAGTGCCACCTTAGATGCTACTTCTGCCAAGGGTTCTTTTGGGCAAGAACCAGGAGAAGAAAAAGAAGCCTTTTTGGCATTCTTCCCCTGCGGCTCAGCAATCCTCCTTTCAAGGTGGACAGCAGCACCAGCAACAGCAGCAGGCTCAAGCTTGGTGCCCCAAGCCCGGACCCCAACAGGCCCATAAAGGAGGCCGAGGTTCAGGTCCTGAGCCTCCTCCTCCAAGCCTGCTCAGTGATGGGGCGGGCTGTCAACCCCTCTCCCGCCACTCAGCTCTGGTCCTCCTGAGGGGCCGGCTCTGTCACTTCCTTTCCGCCTGGTCCGTTGTCACTTCAGACTGGTGGGTTCCTGAAGTAGTCGGTCAGGGACTGCCTCTGGAATTTGAGCAGTACCCTCCAAGCCGAGCCCGTGCCCCTTGGGAGGAAAGCATATCCACACAGACTCAGTCTGCTGTCCGAGACGATATCACTCAGCTCCTCTAGCGGATCCTCCAGCAGACCCAGACTTTGTCTCCAGGTACTTCCTGGTGCCCAAGCGGACGGGGGGCTGGCGCCCCATTCTAGATCTGCACGACCTGAATCAATATCTTTGGTCATGCATCTTTCAGATGGTCTCTCTGTCCCAGATCATACCATCCTTGGAACGAAGCATGTGGTTCTGTTCACTGGATCTGCAGTATGCGTTCTTTCACGTCCCAATCTGTCTTTCCCATCAGCGGTTCCTCCGCTTCAGGGTCGAAGGGACCCTGTACGAGTTCCGAGCCATGCCGTTCGGCCTGTCATCGGTCCCATGGGTCTTCACCAAATGCATTTCAGTGGTGGCGGCCCATCTTGGGGTGTCAGGATTTATCCTTACCTCGGTGATTGATTGGCTCCTAGCAGGTTCCACCCAACAGGAGGTGGAGAGGTCTAGGGACCTGGCCCACCAGACCTGCTCCCAATTTGGCCTCCTTGTCAATGAGGCCAAGTCGGAACTCGTGCCTTCTCAGGTGATGGGCTTCATCAGGGCAGATCTCAGCTTCCAGCGGACAGGGCAGGTTCTTTCCTCATTTGCCCAATCATTCCTGCCTGGGACTTTCTGCTCCTTCTGGGTTACATGGTGGCGGCATGCACCTCAGTGCTCCGTTGGGCCCGGTTGCACATGCGCCGCCTCTAATGGGAGCTGGCCTCCCAGTGGACTCAGCATCACGGTCATTTTGACCAGCTAATCACTGTAACCCAGAAGATGTGGGATGCTTTCCACTGGTGGACCGCCCCAGACCGGTTGCAGGAAGGGATCCCGTTTGTCCGCCCCGAGCCGATGGTCGTTCTTATGACCGATGCCTCTCTCACGGGCTAGGGAGCCCACACGGGGGACAAAAGTGCCCACAGACTCTGGACCCCCGTGGAGTCCCGATGCCACATCAACCTGTTGGAGCTCAGAGCAGTCAGACTGGCACTGTCAGCTTTCGCTCCTCAGCTCTGGGGTCAAGTGGTTCAAGTCCAGATGGACAATACCACGACCGTGTACTACCTCAACAGACAGGGCAGCATGCACTCCTGTCTGCTGTGCAGGGAGGCGCTCCGCATCTGGACCCTCATCAGCCGATTGAAGGCAGATCTCCTAGCCATCCATGTGGCAGGAGCCTCAAACCATCTGGCGGATGCTCTCAGCTGCTTAGGCCAGACATCCCATGAATGTGGTCTCTCCATCCAGAGGTAGCTTACAGCCTGTTCTCCCACTGGGGCAAACCGATAGTGGACCTGTTTGCCTCCAGGGAAAACACCAAGTTGAGGCTGTTTCATGCCCACCCCCCACCCCCCAGCAGAGCTCACTGTAGGGGGATGCCTTCTCGAGGCCGTGGACCCCAGGTGAGGAGGGACAAGGTGAAGGTGATCCTGGTAGCCCCAGACTGGCCGCACCATTTCTGGTATCCAGATCTCCTCAGCCTCAGCTGCAGGCACCCAGAGCGGCTTCCAGCATGCCCGGACCTGATATCACTCAATCAGGGAAAAGTATTCCATCCGGACCTTCAATCCCTGCACCTCAAAGTCTGGTACCAGAGTGGCTAGAGTTTCAGGCTTTGGGTCTTTCCGAAGCTGTCTACACCATGGTGGAGGCATCCAGAAAGAAATCGACCAGGAAATGTTATGCCTTCAAATGGAAAAGGTTTTCCATTTGGTGTCAGGGCAAGGGCCTGGACCCTTTGTCCTGTTCAGTGGCTAACATTCTTGACTACCTTTGGTCTCTCTCCAAAGGGGGTCTATGGTCATCGACCCTTAGGGTGCACCTGGCAGCCATCTCTGCTTACCAGGTGTGGGCCAGTCAACCGACGGTGGCACAGGAGACAGTGGTCAGGCGCTTTTTCAAAGACCTGGATCACATATCCCCTCCGCTGCGTGAACCTCCACCTCCGCTGGATCTACTGCTGGTATTGGCAAAGCTCATAGGCAAGCCATGTGAACCAATGCACAAGTGTGAGTTGTCACACTTGTGGAAGACAGCCTTCCTGGTGGCTATCACATCTGCCAGAAGGACAGGGGAGCTCCAGGCACTTTTGATGGACTCCCCTTATCTGGTCTTCCACAGGGACAAGGTTGTCCTATGCCCCCACCCGAAATTCCTTCTGAAGGTGGTGTCAGAGTTTCACCTTAACACATGTTAACTCTGCTGGTATACTACCCTCATTACACCTCAGAGGCCGAGTACAGGCTCCATACTTTGAACCTGAGACGTGCTGTCTGCTATTACAAGGAGAGGACAGCAGAAATTCGGGGAGAGGTTCTCCAGCTGTTTGTCACCTATGCTGAAACCTACGCTGAAGTCGCTTCTGGCAGACCTGCAGTAAAATGGACAATTGCAAGATGGATCACATCATGCATAGGTCTGTGCTACTAGTTGGTGGGCAAGGAGACTCCCAGAGGGTTAAGAGCTCATTCTACACGCCATAATGCTGCATCGGTGGCTGCTTCCAGGGACATCTCTATCCAGGAAATCTGTCTGACTGCTACCTGGAAGTCAGAAAACACCATCATCCACTACCACCGTGACCTTGAGTCACACCGGGATGCTGGTTTTGAAGCCTCAGTTCTCCAATCTCTGTTCCCTAAGTGGGGGGGGGGGTGTGCGCCTTGCCTCCCTCCTCCCGGAGAACTGCTAGGTGTCTGTCAACGAGTGTGGATGAACAACATATCCACGCTCCTAGAAAAACAGGTTACTCACCTGTAACAGTAGTTCTAGGAGTGGTATATGTTCATCCACACGGACCCAACCGACCTCCCCGGCTGCGGACGCACACAACCTGGCTTCCAGCGGGCTAAGATCTGGCGTCGTGCGGCGGAGCCGAGGTATATACCACCCGGGTGGGAGGAGCCGGCTTAAAGACTTCCGGTTAATCTTAAAGTGGAAGGGGACATGCCAAAGATTGTGGATGAACAACATATACCACTCCTAGAACTACTGTTACAGGTGAGTAACCTGTTTTTATTTCTCCATCTCGCTACCCACTTTCGCGCCACCTCCAATTGCTTTGAGAGAATGACCTTTCACCTCTTGTTTCTCCAGTGATGCAAATCTTGTCACTCTGCATGCACCTAGCTTAACAAGACAGGGTAATTTACATAGGTACAGGTACGAACAAGAAAGACCCGAGAGGTTCAACAGCCAGTACAAGTAGAAACTGATGCTACTACCTTGTCACCGTACCATGTGGCGTCTGCACACGTTGCACACCCACCCACTCACTCACAGGGGTAGTGTTAAGGATTTAGCATGGTGTGCTCCTCCAAAACAGAGGAGCACACTTGATCAATCTTGTACCATGAAATATGTGCTCCTTTAGACCATCGTCATGTTCCTACCTACATTTTTATTTATTATCAATTTTTTTGATAGTCATCAGTTGTTTGTTAGTATTAAAGGTTCTGTGGGACCTACTAATAATTTACAGTTCCATATTACATTACATAGCATCGAAGTGACATGATCGAAACCTTTAAATACCTTAAGGATTTCAACAAATTGAACTGTCTGTTCAACCTTAATGGGAGCAAGAGCACTAGGGGCACTGCTTTACACTTGTTTGGGGGGGTGCTTCAAGAGGGAAATTAGACATTTTTTCACTGAGAGGGTGGTGGTAACATGGAACGAGTTGCCAGAGGAAGTTGTCTCCCAGTAGACTGCAGATAGCTTCAACAGATGCTGCGACAGGTGAAAGGGAAAATTGCAAAGAGAGGGAAAAGTGTGTGTGTGGGGATTTGAAGGGAGGTGGATGAGATGAGTAGGGCAGATCCCGCAGTAGTTACTGGGGTCTGCAGACTACGTAGACCGTATGGCCTTTTTCTGCTGGCAATTCTGTTGTGCTCGTATATATGTTCTAGTAAAGCTGGTTAAACTGAATTACTTTTCTTTACCTAACTTTTTTCACGACCTGACTGAGGAGGAAGAGTCCAGGAAACCTAAAGAGATGGGACCAAGTCTGCTTGATTCTTTCTGCTGCTTCACTGAGCTTTTGTAATTTTATAAAACTACTTGGAGGCCACTACACATAACAAACAGTACCACCTGCACCTGGCCAGACTTACTATATTGCCTTACGCTGTCAATGTATGGGCAAATTGATGCCTGTGGCAGTACAGACCAACTCCTCTACAGTTCTGCACATTCAGGAGTCGAAATTTAATTTTGCAACTGCTAGCCAGCAAGGCTAGTGGTTGTGAAAATATTGGTCTCAGCCTTTTCCACAGGGCCAACTGATGCTCTTATTTAAATGTTCTTTTCTCCAGTAGAAGACAGGAGGCCAAGCTAAAGGAAAATGTTATTGACCCAAGTCAAAATCTACCAGCATGTGGCTAGTGTGCCAGTGCCAGTGCCAGTTTAGACTCCCAGCCTTTGATTACTCTGTGCAGATAGCCTAGTCTGGTCTCTCCAGTTCAGTCTTGACCTCCTGTCCTAATATCCAGCCCTGACTAACCAAAGCACCCACCAGTACGCAGACAGAGGCCAGAAACAATTGATCTCGCTGCCAAAAGTCCAGAGTCAGAGAGAAACAGCGTCCAAGGCTTGAGGTGGTAGTTGTTTTTGAATGGCTAAGTACTTGGGCCCACTGCAACTCTGTGTGCTGGGCAGTGACCCTTTCCCCAAAACTGTGTCTTTTTCCTCTGTGCCACAGCCCCACAAGTCTGAAGAAAGGCCCAATCCAGGGCTAGCACTCCTTGAACAGGCACCCGCTAAATGACTACTTCTCAAATCTGATGAATGGTCTTGGATATAGGCAGCTTTGTCCTCTCCTGATGGCAGCCCCAACCCCGCACAGCCAGCCAGTTGTGTTGACTACCACAGACAACCTTGACTTACGTTTGAACTAGGTGTGCATGCCTACCTCTGCTCATCCAGCAGAACCTAATCTTCTATCACAGCAGAATCCTTCTTTTTTGAGGGTTTAGCTGAAAAATATGACCCTGGCCACACCGCACATGTGCACAGTATTAACAATGCTCATATTAGGAAAAACAGAAAAAAAATGGGTGATTGGGTACGGTTGGTCTGAAGGAATCTAATAATACAAAAATGAGCACAAGTCATTCTGGGGAAATGTACTGAAGTCCCAGAGCCATGTACAATAATGCAAAATGGACTGTGTTCCTAGTACTTTGCAGGAGCATGGTGGCAAAAATGGGAAAAAGATAGTGGCCTAAGCAGACATGTCGGCATTTTAGCTCTGTTAGTGCTCGAGTACAAATTGTTTAAAAACTCCCTGTAAATTGTGATTTACTTTGAGTATGCCGGTTAAAAGGAAAGACCGGCAGAGTGGTTCGTCTGAAGAGTATATTTCCCTGCGTATTCAACCTTTGGGAGACTCTTATCGACCGGCTACCAGTCCTGGAAGGTTGGGAAAATCCAGCGTTGGTTATGGATCTCCAACCCTGCAGGGAGTTGCTCCTCCTTCAATTCACCATTCGACCTCCCCGAGTGGGCCTGTGAAACTGCAAACAGAGCGCAATTTAGAGATTCCTTCTATGGCTACTATAGCTACTACAGTGAACATGCCAGAAGTAGGCGTTTGAAATGCAGCGTTACGATGGAAAACCTAAAAATAGCTTGGCAGCTGTGAGAGAAAATAAATCTGGCTTTGATGAATTTGTTCAGCCAAAGTTTACACTCGAATCAGTAGGTGTTTCTATTGAGAAAGTACATGAAGCTGTACATAGATTGGATCGGAAGTTTGAGGCGCTTAACTGAAAGGTGGATTTCATTCAGAGAGAAGTGAAACAGAATAAAGAAAGTATTAAGTCTGTCCAAATGCAGGTGACGGAGCTTAATTCTGATTTACGGAAGCTGAATGTCCAGATGAAAGCAGTCGAGTTATCGAGTTTGGGAATGGCGAAGGATAACTACAATATGAGTAGGAAAATCGAAATGCTGGAGAATAAAGCAAGGTATTGTAACCTGAAAATTATTGGACTTCCTTTGAAACTCGATAATGATTTCGATTCTACTTGGGATCTGGTGAAAGATATATTCATTTCCATATATGGGCTTCCAGTTGAACATCCACCATTCGTTGTTAAAGCATTCAGAGTCCCAAGGAGAGTGGAGAAAAAAAAAGTACAAAGTAGTGATCCAGAAGAAAATTACTATTTTCTTTTCATTGGCCCTTGATTCCGATAGAGACCACATATTAAAATTCTCACGTGTCAAAGGGGCTATGCATTATAAGGGTTTTAAATTTAGTGTGTTCCCTGATTTTGCTTTCTTGACACAGCAGTGAAGAAGGACATTTTTGTCTTACAGACAAGATATTCTTGAGCTTGGGGCACAATTTCAGTTATTAGCACCTGTCAAGGTTCGAATTAAGCACGAAGGAAAAATGTTATCTTTTTCGAGATCAATCAGTTGGCAGAGTGGTTAAGGGGAAATTATAAAGAATCAGAGGGAGAGCCGGGCATCTTCAGTAAATTCAGATCTTGAGTTGTCTGCTGCAGCTGAAGCCATGGAGAGAGTAGAAAACTTGGACTGTTAATGGAATATATGGTTCCTAAGGCTCACTTGGTGGGGGTTATAAAAATTAAATTAGATTGGTATTCTATTGTAAGAAGTTATTAGGGAGTATACTAAGTATTTATATTGGATTTGTAACTGTATGGTCGAATGTGAAGCCTAAGTTTCGTTTAATGCTATCTGTTGATGGTTTGTTACTTTAATGATGTATTTATTTTTCTTTTTTCCCCTCCACAAAATGTTATGGACTAGAGATATTCCTTAAACTGATCTAGTCATTGTTTTGTTTCGATATTTTTATTATTGTTCAAATTGTAAATGTAAGTGTGTATCTAAATGGAAAATCATAATAAAATATTAAATGATAAATAAAAAAAAAACCAATGGCACTAAATTTAAATTTAAAAAACATGCTCTTAGTGTAAATGGACGTGCTGTGAGGATGGAGCACACCCTTATAGCTACCCATGCTGACTCATAGCTGTCACAGCCTTGGTTGAGTACACTGACTTTGTTCACAAGGTCTTGGACGAAGGCAAGCTGGTTGGGTCTGTATATATTGATTTGACAAAGGCCTTTGGTACAGTCAGCCATCCCCTCCTCCTGACTCAACTTCAATGGCTGGGAGTAGGCTGAAACGCTGTACATTGGTTTCATGACTGCCTGTTGTCAAGGTCTTAGAAAGTTAGTCGGACAAGCTGTGTCGGAACCCAGAAAGGTGACCCTGGGGGTTCCCCAAGGGTCTATCCTGGACCCCTGCTATTCAGCCTTTTCCTAAATGATCTCTCAAAGGCCTGTGACAGCAGAATCGTACTGTATGCTGATGATGCTGTCATTCTCCACAGCAACTCGCGCTTCGACACCCTGCAGAATGAGCTACAGTCTTCCTTCAGTTAGTTAGAGGACTGGTTCTGTGCCCACAAACTCCTGCTCAGTTATAAAAAAAAAAAAAACAAGACCATGGTCCTATGCAGCCCCAACTCAGGAAGAGGTTCCCCACCTTATCCATAGCCAGTAATATAAATGCACCATTGGAGCAGGTTCACTCCTTTAAGTCTAAATGACCAGCTCATCCCCGAGGCCAGGATAACGCATCGCCAACAGCATTCTCCTCCCAACTCTGACTTTTGCTGCCCCTGTTTTGCGGGGAATGGCAAAACAAGAGCTTAACAGGCTTCAAGTTCTATACAAGAAGGTAGCCCAATTTGCCACTCTGTCTCAGAAATGGCAACACCACTGTGAAGCTCTTGCTTCCCTACATTGGCCTTCCCTGGATGGTCGCCTTTAGTACCCCTTGCTGTGCAATGCATACAAGCCCCTATGCAGTCATCCCCCTGACTCCCTGGCCGGTCTCCTGGTTCTCAAGCACTCAGCGAGGCTTCTCCGTACCTCTGGGCGAAACCTCCTGGATGAACCTAGGGTGCGGACAACCGCTGGCGGCAAATCCTTTGCCACTGCCGCCCCTGTCCTGTGGAACAAGCTCCCTCCCCACCTACAGGATGCCCCCTCCCTTGGAATATTCTGGAAAGGGCACTGTGCTCACTTACTAGTAGCCAGTGTCTGCTCCTGCCATTGAATGTAAAACCACTCTACTCATGTACCCGAGCAATTATCTTTTCAGTACTTGGCCATCTGTCCTATCCTCTACCCACACATTCCCCTGCTGCTGTCCTAACTCTGCGAATCACCTCCTTATTCCCCTTCACCAGCCAGCACCAATCTTATTACAACCCCTTATTGATGAATGTTCTGCACACTTGGTGCCCCACAACCTCCTTCCTGATTGTTACCCCCCACCCAGGGTATTGTAACTAATTCTTCTGGTGGCCTGGCCAGATTGTAACCCGAATAGTTGGGCCCCCATTGGTCTCATGTCAACCCTAATGTACTATGCATCAAGTACTCTGCTGTATTTATGTACTATGTTCCTTGTACATTACTGTATCTGTCTCCTTTTTTGTAACTAATTCCGGGTTGCCCCTGAAAAAGGGACCTCCGGGGCTCAGTGGGCCTACCCAGTCATCAGAATTGAGTAAATAAATTTCTATGCGCGTGGATATGTTGTTCATCCACACTTCTTGACATGTCCCCTTCCACTTTAAATCTTGCCGGAAGTCTTCAAGCTGGCTCCTCCCACCCACCTGGGTGGTATATAGTTCGGCTCCGCCCCATGACGTCAGATCTTCCTTTCCGCTGGAAGATACAGGTTCCCTCGTGCTCTCAGCATATCGTAGGCTCTGGATTCTAACTGTCGTTTTTTACCGAAAATTAAACTCGCTTGAGTTAGCGATCACGCTTTAGTCGCGTCTACCATGAAGGAAAAATCTTCCCCTGAATTTCGCATGTGTCCCTGCGGCCAGAAGATGTGCACCGATCGTCACCTCACGTACGTTTACTGCCTAGGTGTCGGCCATGACACCTCGTCCTGCAGTTATTGCTTGGCCTTCCATCCCAACGTCCTGGACGACCGCAAGGCATGCTTGAAGCTGGGGAGACCAGAGAAAAGGAACCCACTGGTGAAATCGAAGGAGGCAAGGTGGGCGGTTTCCACGGCTGCGGGATCCGCCAAATAGCTGGAACAGATAAAGGCATTCGAGGAGGAAGCGGCTTGTGCTTTGGCCAGTCGAAGCTTCTTTGTTCCACTGAACCTTGGCTCCACCTTTACGGGCTCCTTCAAGAAGTTGTGCCAGTTTCTCCCCACTCGGGGTGAGGCGCCCTCAGGCTAGCACTCCTCCCGCTCTCGGAAGAGAGATAAGGACCCCGTGTCTTCATCTTAGCGAAGACGTTCTTGGGACCGAGAGAGGTCAGAGTCCCAGGAACATGTGGTCTTGACTTCGGTCGAGATTGCATCCTCGGCTGCTGGCTTCACGGATCTTCCGTCTGGCCAGGGGACCCATGAAGTGGCCGATGAGATCGAAATTATTCTAGACCCGATCGACCCTTTGTCGCCGGTCATGCCTGACGACTCCTTGGAAAGGACTCCGGTCCTTGTATTCCCTGATGAGGAGACCCAGCTTGCTGGTGTCCCCATCAAGGACCCATTTCTGGACTCTCTGTTTTCACTGACCCTGGTGTCTCCTGACCGACCGAGTCAGCCTCCCCGATCTCGGTCGAGGTCCAGAACCCCCTCAGCCGAACGACCGAGGAAAGAGCCACAAGCGCTCTAAAAAGAGGCAACGCCACAAGTCCTCATCCTCCTCGGACGAGGAGAGGCTCCGGCGGAAAATCTGTCAGTGCTATGAAGACCTCATGTGGCAGAAGCTGATCCTGACTGGGCAGAAGCCGGCTCCGCCGCCTACCCCAGCCATAACTTGGCTCCCGCCTCCTAGGCAGATGCCGACCCCTCTGGAACCGAAGCCACCGGTTCCTCTGCCCGTGAGGCCGGCCCGTATCCCGGCTTGGCCTATCCTGGTCTCTCCACCGATTTCGGGTGGAACCACTGCCTAAACAGCCCGAGGGAGGGGCGCCCTCGAAAGAGGACCGACAGGACACCGGGCTTCCACGACGCTCGTCAATAAGTCACCCCGGATCGCCCTCTGCACATCGAGGGTGACTTAGGCAGAAGATAATTGTACCACGATTCTTCGGACTCTGATATCACCAGACTACACTCACATCCTGGGGATGATGAGTCGTCCGTGGCAGGGTTGGAGGAAGGCCCTTCCTCCTTCCAGGGCATTCTCCATCTCATCTCAGACTCTACCGGAATGCCCCTGGAGTCCATCCAGAAAAAGGCGGAGTACCCTCTCACTGACATCCTCGAGAGGGGATACTCCGGAGGACTTTCCAGTGGCTGAGGCCATTGTTGGCCCGGCCCTAGAACTTTGGCAGCTTCCTGCCCAGCACCATCTGCCCGCAAGTACGCAGTACCCATGGGGTCCTTTGCGGGGTTCACAGAGCACCCTTCGGCCGAGAGCCTGGTGACCGTCTCTGTGCTCAGGCGTACTGGTAGCTTGGCCAACACTGACCGACCCCCGGACAAGGAGTCCAAAAAATATGGACCACTCTGCCCATAAGGTCTATGTGGCCTCTTCTCTAGGTCTTTGTCAGGCCAGCTCGACTGTTATTATGGCACACTTCTCTCATGCCCTTCTTGTGTCATTGGACGAGGTCCTCCCTCATCTCCCAGTGGACATGCAGACCATAGTCAAGCAAGTCCATGACCAGTGTCGTGCTGTCGCAAAACAGCAGCTTCAGACAGCCCTAGACATAGGAGATTCTTGTGCCCGCTCTTTAGCCACCGCAGTGGCCACTCGCCGCAGGGCTTGGCTGAGACTTTCCTCCTTCCCGGTGGATACACGGCATAAGCTTGCTGACGTGCTCTTCCTGGATACCGACTTGTTCGGTCCAGGAGTGGCTGGTCACCTTCAGCGTATAGAGTAGTCCAATGCCACCTTGGATGCTACTTCTGCCAAGGGTTCTTCGGGCAAGAACCAGCAGAAGAGAAAGAAGAAGCCATTTCGGCACTCTTCCCCTGTGGTCCGGCATCCTCCCTATCAAAGGGGACGGCAGCAGCAGGCTCATGCTTGGCGCCCTCGGCCCAAGCAGGGTCCTCAGCAGCCCTGTAAAGGAGGCTGACGCTCAGGTCCGGGAGCCTCCTCCTCTTCTAAGCCTGTCCAGTGACGGGTTGGGGGTGGCCACCCCTATACCATCACACCAGCTCTGGGTCCTCCCATTGGGGGGATCGGCTCCGCCACTTCCTTTCCACCTGGTTCACTGTCACTTCGGACAGGTGGGTTCTCGAAGTGGTCGGTCAGGGACTGCCTCTAGAATTCGAGCAGTACCCTCCCAGCCGAGCCTGCGCCCCTCAGGAGGAACGGATCTCCGCTTGCACCCAGTCGGCTCTTCGAGACGACGTAGCTCGGCTCCTCTGCAAGGAGGCAGTAGCTCCAGTGCCGGATCCTCCTACAGGCTTTGTTTCCAGGTACTTCCTGGTGCCCAAGCGGATGGTGGGTTGGCGCCCCATCCTAGATCTCCACGACCTGAATCAGTATATCAGGTCTCACACCTTCCAGATGGTCACTCTAAACCAGATCATGCCATACCATCCCTGGAGCGAAACATGTGGTTCTGTTCACTGGATTCACAGGACGCGTTCTTTCACATCCCAATCCATCCGTCCCATCAGCGGTTCCTCTGCTTCAGGGTCGAGGGGACCCTGTACGAGTTCTGAGCCATGCCGTTCAGCCTGTCATTGGCCCCACGGATCTTCACCAAATGCATTGAATTGGTGGCGGCCCATCTTCGGCGTCGAGGAGTCAGAATCTACCCTTATCTCGATGACTGGCTTTTGGCAGGTTCCTCCCTTCAGGAGGTGGAGACGTCCAGGGACCTGGCCCTCCAAACCTGCTCCCAACTCGGCCTCCTGATCAACCAGGCGAAGTCAGAAATCGTGCCCTCTCAGGTGATGGGCTTCATCAGGGCAGAGCTAGACTCTTGTCAAGCCAGAGCTCGGCTCCCGGTGGACAGGGTGGAGGTTCTCTCCTCCTTTGCCCGATCATTTCTGGTTGGGCACTTGCGCCCTGCCCGGGACTTTCTGCATCTTCTGGATTATATGGCGGCATGCACCTCAGTGGTCCATTGGGCCCGGTGGCATATGTACCCCCTCCAGTGGGAGCTGGCCGCCCAGTGGACTCAGCGATATGGTCATTTCGACCAGCTGATCACTGTAACCCAGAAGATGTGGGATGCTCTTCAATGGTGGACCGCCACAGACTGGTTGCAGGAAGGGATTCCGTTTGACTGCCCCGAGCCGACTGTCGTTCTTATGACTGATGCCCCTCTCATGGGCTGGGGAGCCCACATGGGGGGCAACAGGACTACGGGTTCTAGACCCCCGAGGAGTCCCGATGCCACATCAACCTGCTGGAGCTCAGAGCAGTCAGACTGGCACTGTCTGCTTTTGCTCCTCAGCTCTGGGGTCAAGTGGTTCAAGTCCAGACTGGCAATACCACGACCATGTACTACCTCAACAAACAGGGCGGCATGCACTCCTGTCTCGTGTGCAAGGAGACGCTCCTCATCTGGACCCTCGTAAGTCAGTTGGAGGCGGACCTCTTTGACATCCATGTGGCAGGAGCCTCGAACCAGCTGCCGGATGCTCTCAGCTGCATAGGCCAGAAATCCCACGAGTGGTCTCTCCATCCAGAGGTAGCCTGTTCTCCTGTTGGGGCAAACCGATGTTGGAGCTGTTTGCCTCCAAGGAAAACACCAAGCTGAGGCCATTTCATCCCTGCCCCCCTCAGCAGGGCTCGCTGCAGGGGGATGCCTTTTCGAGGCCATGGACTCCAGGCTTTCTCTATGCCTTCCCTCCATTTCCCTTGATCCACGGGGTGTTACTCAAGGTGAGGAGGGACAAGGCGAAGGTGATCCTGGTAGCCCCAGATTGCCCATGTCAGTTCTGGTACCCAGATCTCCTCAGCCTCAGCTGTAGGCCCCCAGAGCGGCCTTGTACACGCCTGGACCTGATATCTCTGAAACACGGGAAGGTCTTCCATCCGGACCTTCAATCCCTGCACCTCACAGCCTGGTACCTGAGCGGCTAGAGTTCCAAGCTTTGGGTCTTTTCGAAGATGTCTATGCCGTGGTGGAGGCATCTAGAAAGGAATCGACCAGAAAATGTTACGCCTTCAAATGGAAGCGGTTTTCCATTTGGTGTCAGGACAAGGGCCTTGACCCCTTGTCCTGTTCTGTGGCTAACATTCTCGACTACCTTTGATCTCTCTCCAAAGGGGGTCTATGGTCATCGACCCTTAGGGTGCACCTGGCAGCCATTTCTGCTTACCGGGCAGGGGCCGGTCAGCCGACATTGGCGCAGGAGACAGTGGTCGGGTACTTCTTCAAAGGCCTGGATCACATATCCCCTCCGGTGCATGAACCTCCACTCCTCTGTGGGCTCTGTTGCTGGTTTTGGCAAAGCTCATGGGCAAGCCATTCGAACTGTGAGATGTCACACCTGTCGTGGAAGACTTGCCTTCCTGGTGGCTATCATGTCAGCCAGACGCACAGGGGAGCTCCAGGTGCTTTCAGTGGACTCCCCTTATCTGGTCTTTCACAGGGACAAAGTTGTCCTGCACCCCCACCCGAAATTCCTTCCAAAGGTGGTGTCAGAGTTTCACCTTAACCAGGTGTTGACTCTGCCGGTGTACAGGCTCCATACTCTGAACCTCAGATGTGCTCTCTCCTACTACAAGGAGAGGACAGTGAAAATTTGTGGAGAGGTTCGCCAGCTGTTTGTCACCTACGCCGAAGCCGCTTCTGGCAGACCTGCAGCCAAACGGACCATAGCAAGATTGATTACATCATGCATAGGTCTGTGCTATGAGTTGGCGGGCAAGGAGCCTCCCAGAGGGATAAGAGCTCATTCTACCCACCATACTGCTGCATCGGTGGCTGCTTCCAGGGACATCCCTATCCAGGAAATCTGCCGGGCTGCTACCTGGAAGTCAGCAAACACGTTCATTACCCACTACCACATCGACCTTGAGTCACGCTGGGATGCTGGTTTTGAGGCCTCGTTTCTCCAATCTTGATTTCCTAAGTAGGGGGTGTGCACCTTGCCTACCTCCTACCGGAGAACTGCTTGGAGTCTGCCAAGAAGTGTGGATGAACAACATATCCACACTCCTGGAAGAACAGGCTACTCACCAGTAACAGTAGTTCTAGGAGTGGTATGTTCATCCACACACACACACACACCCAACCTCCCCAGCTTCGGGCGCACAACCTTGCTTCCAGCGGGCTAAGATCTGGCGTCATGGGGTGGAGCCGAGCTATATATCACCCGGGTGGGTGGGAGGAGCCAGCTTGAAGACTTCTGGCAAGATTTAAAGTGGAAGCGGACATGCCAAGAAGTGTGAATGAACAACATATACCACTCCTAGAACTAGTGTTACAAGTGAGTAACCTGTTCATCTGGGGGTTACCATTGATGACACCCTCTCCTTGGGCTACACATAGATCAGGTGGTCAAGGCTGTACATACCAAGCTTGGACTACTCTACAGGCATAGAAAAAACCTTACTCAGACTATGCTTTGACTCTCAGTAACTAGCTCCATAATTTCCACCATTGACTATGGGCTGATGGTCTATGGATCTGCCACTGACTCTGCTCTGAAGCGAGTGGCTACTGCTCTTAAGGCATGTAGACTCACCCTAGATGCTGGCTGGTTTACTCACACCTGTTCCTATATGCACAGACAAACTGGCTATCACTTGCAAATAGAATCAAGTATCAGTCCCGCCTCCTTGACAAGAAGGCTCTATTAGGTAAGTCGCCCCCCCTGCATCACTGAAATCCTAACCCAGGCAAGTTCCCTGTACGGAACCAGAGGACAAAAGCAGGGCACGCTTTCTGTACCATTTCGCAGAACTGCTCTCGTTCAACGCTGCTTCTCCTACAGAGCCCCGCTTTGTCTCAGTGAGTTACCTATGAAGATTCATAATACCCACGAGTCCTCTCACTTTCAAGACTGAACTCGAGGAGTTCCTTGTCTCCAGCTGTGAATGCACTTGCCTGCAGAGCTCCTGATGTTCTCCTTCCAGTGCTCTTCACACCTCGTGACTGGCAGGAGGGGGGCCTCCCACCGCTCTGCCATGCCCTCCTCTTCCCAACACTGCCCCTGTCTATCCCCTGTGTGCCCCCAAGTCCCCTCTGCTCCCCTTTTCTCCTTGCACGCACCGTCTCCCCCACCTCACGTGCCCCCATCTACCAATCTGTCCATCTGTCTAGGCAGGTGGCCCCTCACCCTTGCTCTTCTGCCCTCAGTCGCCCCACCCACCTTTCTACCCTGAGGACAAGGCCTTGGTAGCTGAGGCTGTTTACTCTTACCAACCATCTCCTCTTCTCTCCCCCATGCTGCCATCCTGAAACACAGTTGGTACACTACTCTCTTCCTCGTCCTACTGCAGCAGTCTCCTTAGTCTGCTCAGTCTTGTGTAACCTAGCTGTTTTTTTATTTTATTTATTCTTTGTTAACTGGGTACCAACGACTGCTGTCCCTTGTAAATTTCACGGCCTGTTGTAGTTTACTTACTGACATACTAAAATGCCAGCAGAATAGGCCTAACGGTCTTTTGTGTCTGCTCGTTTGGTCAGCCCCCACCCTGGGAGCTGACCTTGCTGCCCCCCTCTACCTCTCTGGCTTCTCCCTTCCCAGTCCTGGATATTCTCACTGCACTGGATTTTGCTTCCAGAACCCTTCCCCTGTACCTGTCCCACCCCCTCTTGAACCCTTCCACCATCTCTGCCTCCACCAGCCCCCTGGGCAGCGCATTCCATGGCTCCACCACCCTCTCAGTGAAGTAGCACCTCCTCCTTTCTCCCTGAATCTCCCCCTCCAGCTTCCACCATGCCTCTAGTTGCCCCCCTCCTTCCTTCGAGACACACTGACTGCTCCTCCCTATTTACCCCTTCATGTACCTGAAGACCTCAATCATGTCCCCCGGTCCCTCTCTCTTCCAGTGTGTACATATTAGCTCTTCGAGCCTCTCCCATAGGTCCTTTCCCCCAAGCCCCAAATCATTTGGTTGCCCTCCTCTGGACCCTCTCCAGGAGTTCGGTGTCCTCTTTAAATATGGCCTCCAAAACTGCACGCAGTACTTGAGGTGCGGCCTCAACAAGCAGTTATACATTGGGAGTATCACTTCCCTCCTTCTGGAGGTGATCCCCTTAGCGATGCATCCAAGCATCCTGTTGGCCTTTGCTGCTGCCCTCCTACAAGTCTCCAAGTTGTTCATCTTGACATCCACCACCACCCCCAGGTCCCTCTCAGCCATCGAGACTTATAGCATCCCCCCACCCCCACAAGGGTGTACACTTGGCCCAGGTTTCTGGCTCCCAGGTGCAGTACCTTGTATTTCCCTGCATTGAACCTCAGCTTCCACTTTCTAGACAACCTCTCCAGAGCCTCCAGGTCCCCCTGTAGGCCACCCTCCCCTCCTCCCCATCCACCACCGCCCGCAGTTTTGAGTCATCCACAGAGAGACTCATCTCACTCCTGATACCCTTCCTTATGTCAGAGACGTAGGTGTTGAACAGGAGGGGCCCCAAGGACCGATCCTTGAGGGAACCCACTAATGACCCTCCTTGGGGATGACTATCCCGCCAATCACGACCCTCTGGGTCCGGTCCTGGAGCCAATTGCCTATCCATCTGATCCCCCAACCCCATTTCTCCCAGCTTATCCAACAGGCCCCCGTGAGGAACCAAACGCCTTGCTGAAGTCAAGAAAGAGGATGTCCACTGGTCTACCCAGGTCTAAGGCACTCGTCACCCAGTCATAGAACTCCACACGGTTTGTCTGACACGATTTCCCCGGGACAAATCCATGCTGTCCATCATCCAGACACCCCAACTTTTCCAGGTCCCCCCTAGTCTCTCCTTGACTATGACCCCCATCACATTGTCCACCATTGATGTCAGGCTGACGGGCCTGTAGTTCCCTGCCACCTCCCTTGATCCCCCCCCCCTTTGTGGATAGGCACTATATGCGCCACCTTGCAGTCCTGGGACACCCACCCTGTCCTCAGAGAAATGCTGAAGAGCTCCGCCAGGGGTTTCGCCAGGACATCTGCCAGTTCCTTCAGCACTTTGGGATGTAATTCATCCGGCCCCGGTGCTTTGTCCATCTTAAGGGACCTGAGGGCTTCCCTCACTTTCTCTGCCGTGATTTCCACCTCCGCTACCTCATCACCCTGCTTTGCCTTCTCCCCACCTGCAAGTGATGCCCTCCCTCCCCAGACCCGTCGATCGGTAAGGGTCCTCCCTCTTCCTCAGTTACACTGTCTTCTCCCATGTATGATGCAGCCCCCCCATTTTCCTTGGTGAAAACTGAGGCAACGTACTCATTTAGTACCTCGGACTGCTCCCCTGGGTCTTGTGCCCATCCCTACCCTGTTTTAATCCTGTTAATCTGCCCCTTCACCCTTCATTTTTCCCCAGTGTATCTAAAGAGCCCCTTGTTCCCTCTCCTAATTTCCCTGGCCAGGTTCTGCTCCTTCCTTGCCTTAGCCGCCCTCACCACCCTAGTGACCCTTCTGGCCATCAGCTCGTACTCCCCTCTGTCCCTTTCACTCCTTGAGCACTTGAAGTGCCTATAGGCCGCCTTCTTTCCCCTCACCACCTCCTGAACCTCCCTGGTCCACCAGCAGGGTTTTCCGGCCCTACCACATTTTCGTCTTACTCTTGCGCAGGTGCTGGTAGCATCCTGCACCACTCTACTGATGATTTCATACTTTGTGGATTATTCTTATGTCACTGTACATTGGTTTATCTGATCTTGTGTATTATTCTAAAATCTCTGTATATTGTATTGTCTCATGACGTAGAACCTTTGTAAATGAGCTCTGGATCAAAGGTTGTTTCCGAATGTCTAAATAAATAAATAAAAATTTAAACAAAAACAGTATCAGCCTGAGCACCATAGCTGTTCATCTTGTAAGTTAGTAGTAGCATCAGTTTCTACTTGTACTGGCTGTTGAACCTTTCAGATGTTGTTTCTTGCTGTGTGGGGCTCTCACTTGGTTCTACTGTCTCCTTTGAACAGCTGCCATGTTGAATTACAGGAGGAACTACCAGAACTGAAGTAGAACTTGAGGTCCATTTTTAAATAAAATAGGTTCCATGCCATTGGCAAATGAAAAACTATATGGTACTTCCAGCTGGAACCTTGTGTCAGTTACCGGTCCCCCAGCATCTGCATTTTCTATTATGGCAGTAGTTTGCTTCTTATCATTTATGCCCGGACTGACCTGCTTGGCTGTAGTTAAGTTTCTCCAGGTCTGTGGCTTTTCCTGGAGTGGGGGGAAGGCCCCTGTTAGTTGAGCGGTGGCTTTCCTTTGCGTTTAAGGTAGCTTAAAGATGCATAGTAATGTTTTGAAAATCTCCTCCATGGGATTCAATGGGGTGCGCCCCTGTGCTCTCCCTGGTAGGACGTCATAAAAAGGCCGCGTGCCAGGGCATGGTCAGCAGACCGGGAAGTGGAAGGGATCGGTAGGCCGGCAGTTTAGCCAGAATTATGAACCCTTTCCTCCCTTACAGGACAGAATTACAGCTTATAATTTTGACAAGGGGGGGGGGCTATCGCTGTGGAAGGGTAACAGGTTATGATGTCCAAAACTGAAAGCAAAAATCTCACACCTTTACTTTAAGCAAATAGTTTTACAGCTATAGGTAGATTTTGTTGTTCATGTGTAATGAAAAGATTTTAGTGAAAAGGTGTCCTTTTCCATCATTCTATAGTGTGTGTGTGTGTGTGAGAGACCTTTTAGTTCTTGGTTTAATAAGGAGGGCTTTTCACTAATTGAGATCTTTTGCCTTTTCAGGTAAAGATGGCCGAGGAGCATGCAGACTTTGTGTTTGGATTTATTTCTGGATCCAGAGTGAGCAACAAACCTGAATTTATTCACATGACCCCAGGGGTTCACATGCACGTAGAAGGTAACCACATATTTGCTTGATATTGCCTGATCATTTTTGCCCCTTTTAAAGGATGGTGTACTGTAAGCATGTACTGAGAATTCCAGTTTGAATTGCTGGCATGTTCAGTTCAGTACACCCACCCCAGGTGTTGATCATGCTGAACCTGACAAAAGTCTCAATATTTCAGCATTCACATTTTAGTATTAAGAAAAATGTTGCCAGTCAAGATAGGGCAGAATGGATGCCATCATATTAAGCACTAGTTAGGCTTCATGTAGAGTGTTGTGGGCACTGCATTTTAGAGGCAATGTGAGAAGATTGGAGAGTGCAACAGAGAGCCTCAAGAGCACCGAAAGGAATGGCAGGTCTACCATATGTGGACAACTTAAGGAATTAAGATATTTTCTCACTGGAAAGGAGAAGATGGAGGTGAGGTATGATATAAATATATAAAGCTGTCTCGGACAGATCCTTACTAGCAGTGTGTGGTTCACGCCGAATATGGGAAGGGGGAAAAGGGGGTACAGGAACCAGGGTGATTGATTTTTCAAGGGGGCGGACTTTAAAATGATGAGGGAGGTTGTGGGTAGGCACCTGGCTAGTATCCATCTTAACATGGATGCTTGTCAAAAGTGGGACATTATTAAAACAGGGCTGGTGGAAGCTACTGGGACGTGTGCAAGGACAAGTAGCAAGAAGGGCAGGGCAAAGAAGCCCAGGTGGTTAACCCAGGAAGTGATTGGTGGGAGAGTGAGGGCCAAAAGAAAAGCATTTCAGAGACTCAAGAAATCGGGTGGGGAAGGAGACGAGTATACGAAGAGGTCCAGGGAGGTAAGCAAGCTGGCCAGAGCGGCCAAGGCTTCGAGAGAGCTGAGGCTGGCACAAGGTATCAAGGATAGTGAAAAGGACTTCTTCAGATACGTTACGGAGAGATGGAAGAATAAGGATCAGATTGAGAGAATTGAGAAGGAGGGGTATCGGGCAGAGGCACTAAATGAGTACTTCGCTTCTGTGTTCACGAAGGAGAAAGGGGGCCAGATACCTTGGGGGAGGAGAGGGGCGTACAGGGGAGGAGGTGACTGATACAGGGATTATGGAGGCCAGGGTTCTGGAGAGGTTAAGGGCATTGACGGTGGACAAGGCACCGGGTCTGGATGGCATTCATCCTAGGGTGCTAAAAGAACTGGTGGCGATCCTGGCAGGGACCACTGGCTGACCTGTTCAGTACCTCCCTGGACACAGGATGTGTACCAGAAGACTGGAGGATGGCCCGTGTGGTGCCCATTCACAAAAGTGGCCCTAAGGATGAACCAGGGAACTACAGACCAGTGAGCCTTACATCAATTGCGGGAAAGCTCATGGAGACAATCCTGAAGGGGAAGCTGATGGCATTTTTGGAGGACAGTGGACTCCAGGATGTTCAGCAACAGGGGTTTTTCTTGGGAAGATCATACCAGACAAACCTAGTTGAGTACTACGACTGGGTGACCAGGGAACTGGACAAGGGCCATGTGGTGGATGTCCTGTATTTGGATTTCAGCAAGGCCTTTGATTCGGTGCCACATGGGAGGCTGGGGGGAAGCTGGAGGATACAAGGGTGGGAACAAAAGTGGTCAAATGGATCACAAATTGGCTGAAGGGAAGGCAGCAGAGGGTGGTATGGGGTTGGGGGCTCTCATCACCAGAGGATGTGATGAGCGGAGTGCCACAGGGATCGGTACTAGGACTGGTGCTGTTTGGGATATTAGTCTGTTCGCAGACTATACTAAAATGGGAGCTGTGGTAGAGGACATAGATGGGTGGAAAGGGCTGCAGGATGACCTAACATACTAAATGCCAGCAGAATAGGCCTGATGGTCTGTCGAGTCTGCTTGGTAGCCAGCCTCCTAGTGGGTGCTCGCTTTTCCACCCCACCCCCAAGCCCCAGAGTGGGTCATCTTCAGTTTCCCCTGTACCTGTCCCACCCCTTCTTGAAACCCTCCACTGTGCCCTCCTCCACCAGACTTCCAGGTAGAGCATTCGCGGCTCCACCACCCTCTCAGTGAAGTAATATCTCCTGCATTCCCCCTGCTGTTCCCCCTCCCAGCTTCCATTCAAGCCTTACCTCTGGTTGTCCCCCTTCTTTAGTCTAAACGTCTCTTTGGCTCCACCCCTGTGTATTCCTTTTAGATATTTGAAGACCCCTATCTTATCTCCCCTTCTCCAGCGAGTACAGCCCAGCTCTTCCAGCCTCTCCTCATAGGGCCTCCCCTCCATGTCCTGAATCATTCTTGTTGCCCTCCTCTGAACCCTCTCCAGCAGTGCCATGTCCTTCTTGAGGTGAGGTCTCCAGAACTGCACGCAGTACTCGAGGACCAGACCAAACTACAGGAATGGTCGGAAACATGGCAGGTGGGGTTCAACACCAAGAAGTGCAAAGTACTGCACTTTGGAACTAGGAACCAGGGGAGGAACCATCAGCTTGGAGGGGTTCAGTTGGAAAGCAGCGGGGAGGAGAAAGATCTCTGGGTGATTATAACAGGGAATATGAACAACTGAGCACAGTGCAGGAAGGTGGCAGCAAAAGCCAACAAGATGCTGGGGTGTATTGTGAGAGGTATCTCTTCCAGGAATAGGGAGGTGATCCTTCCTCTGTACAGGTCACTGGTCAGACCGTACCTGAAATACTGTGTGCAGTACTGGCGCCCATTCCTATAGAAAGACATCAGATCATTAGAAGGGGTACAGCGTAAGGCGACAAAGATGATCCAGAGTCTGGAAGGTATGTCCTACGAGGATAGGCGGGGCGAGCTAAACATTTATTCACTGGAGGAGAGGAGGGATAGGGGGGATATGATTGAAACTTTTAAATACTTAAAGGGGATTAACAAAACTGACACAGAGAGGATCTTCCAGATTAGAAGTGGGAGGGACATGAAAGGGCATAAATTGATATTGATGGGGGGAAGATTCAAGAGGGACATCAGGAGACACTTTTTCACTGAATGGGTGGTGGATAAGTGGAATGTTCTGCCTGAGGAGGTGGTAGCCTGTAGTACGGTGAGGTGTTTTAAGAGGGGATGGGATAGAGTGAGGGGAGGGGTAATTAAGAGGAGCAGGAGGGAGGCTGGGGCAGCTGCAAGTTGAGGGGCTAGCTTCACAATCGAGCAGACTTGATAGACCATTAGGCCTGTTTCTGCTGGCGTTTTCATATGTTTGTATCATTTACCTTGAAAATAAAATATAAAACAGCAGATACTAGAGGACACTATTTTCAGCTGATGAGAAGCCATTTCAGAATTAAACAAAGAAGATTGTTTTTCACAGAGAGGGAGCCTAGAATGGTCTGCCTGAAAGGGTTAACTAGTAAAAACATAGTACTTTCAAACATTTATTGGATGAATAAATGAGTGTAGCCAATATAAGCGGATGTTACCATTGAGCTTGAGAGTGGCATTAAAGCAGCTGCGAGAAGGATCCTGGAGATAGGGAGGCCAACATTTATTGGGGATAGAGTACGAAAGGGGCTAGCAGACCTCAAGACAGACAAGGCCCCGAGCCTGGATGGGATCCTTCCGAAGGTACTTGAGCTGGCAAATTAATTGGTTGAACCTCTGGCATGCATTTTCAATAGCTCGCTTCAGACCGGGGTTGTCTCAGGGGACTGGAGGGTAATGGATATGGTTCTGCTTCATAAAGGGGGGACAGGGAACAAGCAGCTAACTAAAGACCCATCAGTCTCCCCTCTGTTCCTGGAAAGCTGAGGGAAATCAAAGTAGATCTTGTGGACTAACTGGAGGGTAATGGTCTCCAGGATAAACATGGTGTCATGTCAGACAAACTTACTGGTCTTTTTTGATTGGGTTACTAAGGAATTGGATAAAGGCTATGCCGTGGATTTGCTGTATTTTGACTTCAGCAAAGCTTTCAATTCTGTGCCTCACAGATGCCTGCTGAAGAAGGTGGGGGGGGGGGACCTTGGGGTGGCTAGGGATATAGTCAGATGGATGGAGAATTGGCTAAAAGAGAAACGGCAGCAGGTAGTGGTAAATGGTATCAAATTGGAAGAGGGAGGTCACAAGTGAAGTACCGCAGTGGTCTGTCCTGGGTCTGGTCCTTTTCACCATGTTCATCAGTAACATTGGAGAAAGGATTCGGGTAGGCTGTCTCTTCACGGACAACACAAAGCTCTGCGGCAGAGTGGATAGCGCCGAAGAAATTGAAGAACTGCAAGAGGACCTGCAGAGGCTAGGGAGATGGTTGAAAGGTCTGGTAGTTGAATTTCAACGCCAAAAAGTGCAAGGTAATGCACCTAGAGAAAAAGAACCCAATTTACTAGATGGGTGGGGTATAACTCAGTACTACAGCAGAGGAACATGACCTCAATGTCATCAGCGACACACCTAAGCAGGCTAGCCAGTGTGACAGGGCTTACAGTAAGGCTAACAGGGATATGTAGGGAGGGTCATTGACAGTAAAAGGAAGGAGGTGATACTCTTCCCTATACAGATCCCTGGTGAGACCACATCTGGAGTACTGTATCCAGTTTTGGAGCCCTCACCTTAAAAAGGACAAGGATACATTTCAATATCACCAAGTGCAAGGTGTTACATCTTGGGCGGGGAAACCCTAAACACAGGGACATCCTGGGAGGGGAGGAGCTGGAGGCCTCAATAGGGGAAAAAGACCTAGGGGTCATGGTGGATGCATGTATGAATAACTCTGAGCAGTGCAGGAAAGCGGCTAGCAAGGCAAACAGGATGTTGGGATGCATCGTAAGGGGGATCACCTCTAGGAGCAGAGAAGTGATTCTGACGCTGTACAATGGACTGGTTAGACCACACCTTGAGTACTTGTACAATACTGGAGACCACACTTGAAGAGGGACATAGCTCCCGGAGAGGATACAGAGGAGGGCAACTAAGATGATACGAGGAGACTAGGGTTTGATATGAGGACAGACTTGAGGAGCTCTGCCTGTTTTCATTGGAGGAGAGGAGAGACTGAGGGACATGACTGAGGTCTCAATACCTCAAGGAATAAATAGGGTAAATATGGAGGATCTTTAGACTAAAGCAGGGAGGTATCACCAGAGGGCATGGTTTGAAGTTGGAAGGGTGGGGAGAGGAGGTTTTTCACTGAGAGGGTGGTGGACCCTTGGAATGCACTGCCTGGCGAGCTGGTTCAGAGATCACAGTGGAGGCCTTCAGAGAGAGGGTGGGACAGGCCTTGAAAGTGGATGTATCAGATGATGGTCTGGCCCAAGGGGTGGGAATGGATGATAGGGGTTACTGGAACACAAGGGGGGAAGGGCCTCGGCACCCAACTAGGGATCTGAGGTTCAAGCAGACTCGATAGACCGTAAGGCCTAATCTGCTGGCAATTAGTATGATAGTCAGTATAGAGGCAGTATAGCGCAGGGTAACAAAGACAATTTAGGGTCGGCAGGGGAAGTCCTACGAGGAATGACCTAGGACACTGAATATGCATTTACTGGAGACTAGAAGGGAAGGGGATATGATAGAGACCATTCAGTTTCCTAAAAGGAATAAACAAGGTGGACTCCGGGGAACAGTTTATAAGAAACACCAGTTTGACAACAATGCAGCATGACTGGCAACTGACGGGGAAAGTTCAGGAGGGATGTGAGAAAATATTACCTTATGGAAAGGATGGTGGAACCATGGAAACTGCCTGTTGGCCAAGGTGTTGGCAGCTGAAACTGTGGGCGGTTTCAAACTTGCGTGGGATAGAATGAAGCGAATAGTAATCGCTGGTAGAGACAAGGATGGGGGAAGGAATAGGATAACTGTTGGGAAGGGGTAAGACCCTGATTGATGCCAGGTCATGGGGATCTTACTTCGAGGAAGACTCTTGCAGCTGGCCACACCGGTAGGGCTTTGCTGCCAGGCACTAGGACCACACTGAAAACTTCTAACCAGCAGTCTGTCACGGGGGACCATCCCTTCAGACATCAGTCCAGGCTATATAAGGGGCGGTCCCCCAGGCCTAACTCTGTTCTTTGCCCGCCATCAACCCATGCATGTCAGACCTAGTGAACGTCGCAGCTACAGTTGAATGCCATTTTCCATGTTTACCATGCTTTTTATTTTTCTTAATTTCTTTTGCTTTACATCGAAATTTCGGTATTCATCTGACAAGTTTGTCTTTTACACCAGCCTAGTCTTCTGACCGCTCCACGAAGTGTGCCTGCAGCAAACAGGTACCAGAAAAAGATGGACATTCTTCATGCCTGATCTGCTTAGGCCCCAGCCATGACACCGAAGCCTGCCAGCACTGCCAGAAGTTCAACCAGGTCACTCAGAGATGGCAATTAAAAACGCTGGAGAGCCACCTTCTCAAACAGAAGCTTCTTTCTATGGAGAAGGAGTTGTAGGCCAGGAACTCAAAGGCCTCGCCAGTGCAGTCCTTCTGGGCCTCTTCCTCCCACAGGGAGAAATCAGGAAAGCACAAGCACCCCTTGACGGACCCTCAGTCAGGTGGCTTGGCCGGTCTGGGAGCCTCGGGTGGCAATTCTGCACACTCAGCCCCTCCAGCCCAGCTCTGCCTTTGTCATTTCCCACACCGGGGACAGACACCAGTTCTGCCAGGCAGAGCCCACGGCAGGGAGATGCCATGTCTTGTTTCCTGGCATCACCCCTGCTGCTGACCCAGATACCAGCATCCTCAGTGAACCTGGCTCTGGCGTACCCTTCGCCAGGGTGTCCCAGGCTGTTGCCTACCAGCCTGACGCCAGTGCTGCCAACACCTTAACCAGTCAGTCCGATGCCGGCTTTTCCTCTGCCTCAGCCCACGCTGCAACCAACCCTAGCGGGGCCATCGCTGGACAGCTTCCCAGTGCTGCCTTCACCTACGCTGGGTTACCCATCGCCAGCTCCACAGCAATTGATCTTCCCTTGTCAATCTTCACCATTCATTACTGTTGGGTGATGGCCGGAGGTGTGCACCCGCCACGGGAGCTTTTTTATTTATTTATTTTTTGAGGTCGGCGCGCCCCTGGAGTGGCGCTCTGCGTAGAAGCGAGGCGCCGTTAGGTGCCGCAGGCGACTCCTCCATCAGTTCTGTTTCTCCGCCATGAGGCTGCACCTGCTGCGTGAGTTTGGTAGTTAACTCGTCATAGGCTGCTTTGAGATTTATTTGACGCTCCTTCATCCGGTATTTCGCGGCGTTGATTGACGGTAAGACCTTTCCATTACTATTTTTCTTTCGGCCGACGCCGAGCCTTTTCTGTGTTTTTACTTAATTGTTTAGCATCATGTCTGGTTCGGGGGCAAAGCGCAAGTCTAAGGCGGGCCGTGCCCCTATGCGTCGGTGCCCCTGTGGCCAGCAGTTTTCTGTCACGGACCGTCATGATGTTTGTCTCCGGTGCCTGGGACCCTACCATGATATGGACCATTGCAACGCCTGCTTCTCCATGGACCGCCGTGTTTTGAAGTCCAGCCGTTGAGTAGACGACTTCGCCGACTTTCGGAGATGGCGTCGCCTTAGGGCCTCCCAGGCGGATCTCTTGACCTTTCCTCCGGGTCCCCTCCGGGTCTATACAACCGGCGAGGAAAGCCTCCTCCACTTCCAGCCTTGCTGAGAGGGGTTTCCTCTTCAGTGCCGGAGGAACAGCGTGATAACACCCGGGGTCGCGCTGTTGGCGCCGTCCCGGCAGTCACCTCCTCAGAGGTGCAGGCTCCCCCGGTGTTGCGGCCCCTGGCTGCGGGGCCCGGCGCTGGTGGGCCCTTATTTCCGTCTTTCCTCGCCGTGGAGTCTTCCGCTTCTCACGGCACCGGTGACTCGGTCGGGGCCATAGGCGGCGCCGTTCTGGGCCTCGGCGGCGCCGGGGGGCTCGGGCGGCGCTGTGGGTTTGGGCGTTGGCGACAGCGGTTTCGCTCTGGGTCTCTGCGCAGTTTGTGGTGCCGGGGACTCGGGTGGCGCCGTCGGTGGTGCCGCGCTGGGCCTCGGCGCCATTCTCGGTGCCGGGGACTCACGTGGCGCCGTTCGCGGTGCTGCGCCGGATCTTGCTGCCGTTGCAGGTGTAGGGTACTCTGGCGACACTGTTCGCGGTGTGGCACGGGAACCGGACACCACTGGGGGGACGGATGACTCGGCGGATGTGTTGCTTATCGCGGCCCACGGCGGTACCAGGCCTGGTGCCACCTCTGGGCAGGTTCCTGCTGCGGCTGGTTTGGAGTCTTCCCTTGTCGACCCCTCCTCGGAGGGAGACGACTCAGGTGAGGACACAGACCAGATGCTAGAGTTCTCTGGCTCTGAACCTCCTGTAGGCCGTAGGGCTAGATGGTCCAGTATTCCCCTCCTGGACTCCCCGGAGCTGGTTAGCCCGGATGGCTCCACGGCTAGGGGTGGCCTGGAGTCTTCTGTGGTGGACCCTTCGAAGGTCCGAGAAGGGATTCCCTCTTTTGGTGGGTCCCAGGCAGCCGCCGTTCCTGGTGCTGCTCAGGTCCTTCAGCAGAGGGAGGAGGACCCTGCTCCTGTAGGCGCCCTTCGGGGCCTTGCTCAGCGGGGACCTCCACCACTGATTTCGAGGAAGAGGGCTGCTTCGGAGTACGAAGGATTGAGGGGTAGGGGTCGAGAGCAGCGACGAGCCCCCACCGCCCTGTGGGGTGCGGGGAGGAGTTGTAGCGCTGATCCTCACCTCTCTCTCTCTCTCTGAAGGTCTCTAAAGTGCCTTCTAGTGGTGGTTCTGAGGGTTGCCCTTCTGGACTCATGCAATCTCAGGCGCGCCACAAGGGAGATTCCCCTTCAGGGTTCTTTCTGGAGTTGTCTCCTTTCCTCTCTTCTGTGCAATCCGGCATGATCACAGGGTCCCCAGTTTTGGCGGCATCGCTACCTGGATCCCAGAGCTCTGGCAGAGGCCAGGCTCATGCTTTTAGGTGCCCTTCGCCCATCCCTCTGCAACCACCTCCCTCTCTCCCAGGCCATGTGGGGCCCACTGGGCCATTAACTTGGGAGACGTTCAGAGCTACTGTGGCGGCCTTCCTGTCCTATGTTAGGGCCGTGGACGAACAGGTCTTTCACCTGTCTCCCCCCCTCCACTGCAGGAGTCTTCTGGGCATTCGAGCTCCACTTCCTCCTCGTCTTCCTCAACTGAGGAAGAGGAACTTCCTGTCCACCTTTCCTCTGACGCTGACTTCACTGACTATCAGCGTTTCCTTTCGAGGATGATGTCGGAACTTCATATTTTCTACATTTGTAGAGACAATACCGAGCG
The DNA here is from genome assembly GCA_016271365.2 of Neoceratodus forsteri. NCBI lineage: Eukaryota > Metazoa > Chordata > Ceratodontiformes > Ceratodontidae > Neoceratodus > Neoceratodus forsteri. The sequence continues at coordinate 1,167,142,875 of CM028132.1, read as the reverse complement.
GCAGACGCATGCTTTCCTCAGTGAATTCAGCGCCCTCCATTTGGTGGTGCCTTCCTGGCCGATTCCCTTCCAGGAAGCATCTATTCGCACCTGGCAGTCTCCAACCACTCCTTCTCCAGCCCCAGGAGACGGTTTTGTGCCCCCCACGAGTCTCTAAGTTCTCTACCTCACCCACCTTTGGGTTTGACGTCCCTAGATACTCCTTCTGAGCTTCGACGCCCAGTGTACAACAGGCCTCCGGACTCGGATTCTGCTGAGTTCGACCGGTGGGGACGAAGAGTTTTCTCTTCTGGTTGTGCATTGCTGTGCATTTCCTCCCATTAGGCTTACCACGCTGCTTACAACAGGCATTTGTGGTCGATGCTGGCTCAGGTCTTAGCTTTGCTACCTGACTCAGAGCAGTCTAGACAAGCCATTGCCATCTCTGCACAGGGTCTGGAGCTTGCAAGGCACCAAGCGAGGGCATCCTATGACGCCAACGAGGTGGCATCCAGGATAGTAGGGACAGTGATCTGCATCAGGTGGACGGCATGGCTTCGTCTCTCTCGACTGTCACCCCTGGCCCGGTGTAGGGTGACTGGCTCTGCCTTCCGGAGGACCAGCCTTTTTTCCCGTAGTGCGAGGAGACGTCTTCAGGGGCAACCCCCTTCCCACAGCCCCTTGGGGGCGCCTTCTCCTCCTCACCCACCTTAGACTCTTGTCTATTGGTTAGGGTCTCGCCCTCTCTACTTGTCACCAGTAGGAGGCTGAGGGATCTGTTCCCTCAGGGGTTTTCTCCCCCTCTTCTTGGGGGAGGGGGGCTTGGTACTCACCCAACAGTAATGAATGGTGAAGATTGACAAGGGAAGATATGAAAATTACGTACCTACCGTAATTCTTGATCTTCACCATTCATTACTGAATCCCTTCCACCATCCCCTCAAGGGCCTCCTTCTTCGGCGTCTCCCCCTTCCTGCTTGTCCCTCCCTCTTCTCCCTTGGCCATTAAGCCAAAAAAAAAAAGTTTTCATGCTCTCCTTCCGTTCTTCTGAACAGATCTTTCCCTCTGAGAATAGGAGGAGCGAGCTACATTTATCTGTCCTGAGGGTACTCTTTCTGACTGCCCTTAATGGGCATCTCTTGGCTCTCCCCCTCCATTTTTTCTCAATTCACGGTTTAAAGAGACGATCTCTTATGTGGCTCATCTTCTCTTTCCCAGACCCCTTCTGGCAGGTCCTAATCCTGTTATGTTAGCCTTTACAGGTTTAGTGCTATCCGACACTCCAATTTCCTTAAAATTTCCTGCCTTGCCTCTAGGGAGTTCGATTGAGTTACCGCTCTGTCTCTATTTGGTATAGGGGTGCCCCCTGTGGGGCCCCCCCCACACACTTTCACATGATACTGTGTTATCACTTAACAAGGTGCTAGTGGGCTTCTTCCCTCCTAGCTGGCAGCTCTCATTTGGAACAGAGTTTTTCCCTCTTAATAATTAAAGAGATCCCGGCTGGAGTCTGGAAAAATTGGGTAGGCGGATGGTTAGGGAACCTACCTTTGGTGTCCATTCTGCGTGAGAAGTTCAGTTGACCTTCTCCTTGAATTCCAAAATGGGATTCTTGCTCCCTTGTTTATGGTTCCGAGCTTATAACCCTTAGCTAATTTGCCAACGGCAGTCTCCCCCCCCCCAGCCTCCCCTCCTATTCTTCTCTCTCTTTACCCTTCTTCTTTCTCCTTTCTATCTGTTCCTCCCTTAGAGCCGCCCCAGAAGTGAGGCCCTTCAGTCACTTATGGTAGGCAGTTCTTCCTCTCCCTTCTATCGGCTTATTCCTTTTTCAGTTTATATCCTTTCCTTTTTCTATCTCTCGGCTCTCTTGCCTCACTCTTTCTTCTAACCTTTTTTCACCTCTCCAGCTAACAGAACTGGGATGGAGGAGGAGTCTGCGTCGCCGACTCCTCAAAAAAAAAAAAAAGCTCCCGTGGCGGGTGCGTGCCTCCGACTATCACCCAACAGTAATGAATGGTGAAGATATAAGAAGATCAAGAATTACGGTAGATGCGTAATTTTCATTTCCCTAACCTGGCGCAAAGGCAGTCTTTCCTCCTGGTATATAATATTGCTACACAGGTGGACTATCACGCCCATTTTTCTGCGTGGTGGGCATTCATGCAGAGACAGGCCCCGCCCACCTCCGTCCTCCCCAGATCCACTGCTCAGGGACTCTGGAAGAGCTGGGCCTTCAAACCCCATACTTTTGAGGTCCTCTGGTGCCAGTCCTGATGCAGGTGCAGGTACAGGTGCCAGGTGAGACGAATACCAGGTCCTGTCACCGGTGCCAGATGGTGAGTACTCTGAGGATGATTCAGACTCCTTCAGGTCTTCTTCCTTTCTGGGGGAATCTTTGGATGGTGAGGACATGCCCAAAGAAGCAACCAAGTCGCCGCCTGATGGCCTGACCTTCATGGACATGATGCGTCACATCCAATCAATCATGGGATGTGGATCCAGAGAAACGCCACCTGTCTGTTTTCCTGCGTCAGAAAGATGACTTGCCCATAGTGGTGCTGCCCCCATTGAATCATATGAGGATGTCATCGGCTCACCCCCACCACTGTCTCCCCGCTCCCCAAAAAGGAAGACTGACTTTACCACTCCCTGGCTGGCAAACCCTTTCTGAGCAACCAGGCCAAGGCTGACTGTCTGGTTGTTAATGCAGCCCACGACTGCTCTAAGAAACCAAAACACCTAAGTACACTCCCCCCCCCCGACTGTGAATCCCAGTAGCTGGACCAAAATGGCAAGCGGGTCTTCGCTTTGTCTACTTTGGCCATTAGAGCCCTTAACTACCAGATCCATATGGTCTAGTACCAAAATGCTCTCTGGGATCAAGCCAGGGAGCTGAGCCAGTCACTGCTTGAGGATCCTATTAAAACTCAGCTTGCCCAGCTCATGAAGTTGGGCTCGGATGTGGGCACCCACGTTCTCCAGGCATCCTATGATGCCATAGACTCCTCAGGACGCAGGGCAGCAGCTGGCATCTGTCTCAGATGCCTCTCCTGGCTCCAGGTTTTGGGGTTTGCCCCGGATGTTCAGGCTAGCATTTTAGATGCTCTCTTCAGGGGCTCTGTGCGTTTTGGGGGTGATGTTCAGGATCTGATTTCTAACCTGCAGGAATCCGGCAAAGTTTTTTGGTTGGTTCATACGCTGTGCCACACCCAGCCTAGAGTAACTCAGTGCCAGCCCTTTCATAGGTCCTCCCACAAGCCGGCCAGAGGACAACCTCCCAAGGGCCAGCAACGTCGGAAGGCCACCAGCACCCCTACAGGGGCTGCTCCTGCTCGATCCCCAAGAGGGTCCTGGGGTCTCAAGACTTCCTGCTGGCTGTCTCCCACCTCACGGCTCATGTGGCCCCCCCGGCCAAGGGGCCCTGGGAGGTGGTCGAGGGGGTCAGTTCTGTCTCCATACGAGGGGTGGTGAGCAGTGACTTCAGACGAATGGATACTCCAGCTCATCGCTCAGGTGACACTCAGGAGCTGATGGAGTGGTCACACGAGACCCGTCCCATCCACTCCACCTACCCTTCAGCAAATCTGCCTCTGGTATCGGAGGAAATCCAGATGCTTCTGAAAAGGGGGGCCATAGAGCTTGTCCCGCAGGCTCAGTAGGGAAAGGGGAATTTATTCCTACTTTTTCCTCATTCCCAGAAAGACCAGGGACTTGCGGCCCATTCTAGATTTAAGCAAACTGAACCTCTATATAGTGTACAAGTGCTTCAGAATGGTGACCCTTCAGAGTCTGCTGCCCCTGTTGCATCAAGAGGCCTGGCTGTGCTTTCTGGACATGCAGGACACTAACCTGCACATCCAGATTTTCCGGCCCACTGCCGTTTCCTCCGCTTCCAGTTTGAGTGCCCACTTCCAATTCAAGGCTCTCCCCTTTGGCCTTTCCTCGGCACCCCGGGTATTTACCAAATGCCTGTGGTGGCAGCGGCATTGCGGATACCAGGCTTTTATGTCTTCTTGTACCTGAACGACTGGCTGCTTCCAGCCCCCTCCAAGGAGCATCTTCTTCAGACTCTGGAATGCACCCCCCACCCCCACCCGTCTTCCAGGACCTAGGGTTACAGTGAACTTCCCGAAGTCTTGCCTCTCTCCTTGCCAGCGTCTCCAATATATCCGGGTGATTCTGGACAGCCGCCAAGGAAAGGCCTTCCTACCAGAGGACAGGGCAGCCTGTTTGAGGGAGCAAGCCTGCCTGGTCTCCTTGAACAGGAGGGTTCCTGCCAGAGTCCTTCTATGCTTCCTGGGTCATATGGTGGCGTCGACTGCTACAGTACTTTTGATCCGGTGCTGGCCTGGTTGCACATGTGGATTTCGCAGTGGAGCCTGCACGTCCAATGGGATCAATGCATGGACAACCTCGACCAGTTGGTCATAGTCTCTGACCCCATCTGGAGAGTCCTGGCCTAGTGGATGGACTCTGCCAATCTGCTACAGGGAATCCCTATTTAGATCTCGACCCCCCCCTCCCCCCCGACTTGGGGTGGGGCGATCATTTGGCCAACCATCAGACTCTGGGTCCCTGGTCGGTGTAGGGAGCAAGCTCTTCACATCAGTGTCCTGGAGATGCGGGTGGTTCTTTACACCTTGCAAGCCTTCCAGGCTCATCTCCTCCCAGGGCCTTAACTAGTGCAGACAGAAAACATGTGCGTCGTCTACTACATCAGCAAGCAGTGGGGGGACTCACTTTACCCCTGTAACGGGAGGCGATGCGAGTTTGATATTGGGCAGTCGAGCACAATCTGGAGCTCTCGGCTGTACATGTTCCAGGCATCCAAAACGTCTTGCTTGACGGTCTCAACTGCTCCAGGTCTTGGGCTCACGAGTCGGAGCTTCTCACTTCCGTGGTCGAAGACCTCTTCAACAGATGGGGTCACCCAGAGTTGGACCTCTTTGCATCCCCGCTCAATGCAGAACTGCTGCAGTTTTGCTCGCTCGATCGCTGACCTGGAGTTTTTCTGGCGAGATGCACTGTCCCTCTCTTGGAAGGGGAGATTTCTGCACACTTTTCCTGCCTTCCCACTAGTGCAGAGGGTTCTGCTCAAGCTTCAGTCGGGGGGGAGCTGAGATGATTCTCATAGCTCCCTTCTGGCCACGCCAGGTGTGGTTTCCTCTGCTACAGCAGTTGGTGGTGGAACCTCCGGTGTCTCCACCTCTGTGCAAAGGCTTGCTCTCCCAGGACCAGGGCACCCTGGTCCATCCAGATCTCAAGTCCCTACATCTGCATGCGTGGCTCCTGCGGACCTAGCTGTTTCCTGCTTTGGGGTTTCATCTAGGGTCACTGATGTCCTGGTGGCTGCCAGGAAGCTCTCCACCAGGGCCACTTACACCATAAATGGAAGTACTTTTCTCTTTGGGCCACTGCTCACCATTTGGATCCGTTCACCTGTCCTTTTGGTCAAGTGCTGGAGTAGCCCCTTTCTCTCTCAGATTTAGGTCTGGGGTACTAATCTCTTAAGGTGCACTTTTCCGCCATCTCTGCAGACAGTACCATGCACCTATTGGGGGCCAAAACATCTCCCAGCTTGAGGTATCCCACACACTTCTACGAGGCATCGTGTATCTGAAACCTCCCATTCGGGACCTGGTCCCCCCCATGGGACCTCAACTTTATGTTGGAAAAACTTACTTTGCCTCCCTTTGAACTGGCTGTGAGTTGCGAGCTGCGCTTTCTGTCGTGGTATGTGCTCCTTTTAGTTACTGTTACTTCTGCTCGAAGGATTTCCGAGCTTCAAGCTCTGATGTGTAAAGACCTCATTTGGTTTTTCACAAAAACAGGGTGTCTTTGGGTACTAATCCTAAGTTTTTACCGAAGGTGGTGTCTGGGTTTACTTTAAATCAATCCATTCACCTTCCAGTTTATTTTCCTGAGTATTCTAATCAGGGGGAGGCCTTGCTTCATACTTTGGATGTTCGGTGGATGTTGTGGTATTGCACAAACCTCATCAAGTCAGTGAGGAAAACTGTTCTGTTTGTTTCATTCACCCCTGAGAGAGGGTGCTCCTGTTTCCAAACAGTGTTTGTCCAAGTGGTTAGCTAATTGTATTGTTTATTGCTATCTCAAGTACGACAAGCCCCTTCCAGGGGTGGTCAAGGGCCATTCCACCAGGGGTATGGCTGCCTCTACAGCTTGCATCTGCAGTGTCTCTACTGCCAACATCTGTGCAGCTGCCACCTGGAGTTCTGTCCAGACACTTTCACCAAGTATTACAGTTTTGACATCGCCTCTAAGCGTAGGGCCAGTTTCAGCCTGGCAGTTCTTCAGGGCATTCTGTCATAAGCTTTTGACTGCTGTCGTGTCCTCCTCCCGGAGTCTTCTTACTAGTGCTACTGGTACTGCATGGGATTCAGTCCTACTGGTGTGATCTGTTGCAAGATCCTTCCTTGAAGTAAGATAGTACAGTTACGTAAGAACTTACCATAACAGTATATCTTTGAGAGAAGCTCTTGCAGCAGGCCCTGCTTCCCCTCCCTGTTTCCCCCTGCTTCTCTTTTTCCACCACATATGCTTCTGCCTTTTTGGTATTGGCTGTCAGAACAATCTCCTTGGTTCTCCTTCAGCTGGTCATGCAGAGTCTCCGGCGGGAGAACTGAGGTAGGCCTGGGGGGACAACCCCCTTATATAGCCTGGACTGACTGTCTGAAGGGGCGGTCCCCGTGATAGACTGGTAGCTAGAAGTTTTCTGTGTGGTCCTAGTACCTGGTGGCATAGTCCTACCAGTGTGGCCTGCTGCAAGAGCTTCTCTTGAAGATCTACTGTTAAAAGTTCTTAAGTAACTGTACTTTATTATATAGAGACCCATGGGCAGACTCGATGGACCATTGGTCTGTTTCTGCTGTTGTCTTCTGTGTTTCTGAGAAATGGGGGATGGTCACTTATGGGCCCTTTGGCCTCCTGCCATCCAAATTTATTTTATGCTGTTATGTTTATGCATATGCCCAGAGCTGGGATGTGTCACTCACTCCACAGCTCTAAACTTAGCAAGTGGACAGAGAATGAACTGAAAATGGGATGGCTGGTCAAGAGACCACTGGCTGCAGTGTTTTTTAATTTGTGATGTAGTTGTTCCTTTGTTATGCTGCTTCCAGAACTGTAGCAACCAAGATCCCGGTGTACAGCACCAGGAGAATAAAAATCTACAAGGGGGAAAAAAAATTATATAGGAATATACAAAATAAAGTGCTGCATAGCCCGTTCTGGAAGGAGACACAATTGCCAAAACATCAGTTCTAAGTTTTTGTATTTTTCAAAGTTTATTTTAAATGAACATTGTTACCATTCTACACCAGAAAAATACCTTTTAAACTAAAACACAGATTTGAAGCATAAACAGGATTTTTCTTTTATTTTTGTTTTCTAAAAATATTTTATTGTTGATATTTAAATAAATGTATACCATATTTACCGACGTCACATAAACACAGCAGTGGCATGATATATAATGAATTTAAAGCTGCCATTTTTTTGTGTTTTCACATGAAAGCAACTTTTTTTTTTTTTTTTTTAAACTTTCTTTATTCACCTAGCCCCCGGGCATCCTTCAGGAGTGCCCAGCTCTGATCCCAACCTGAACCCTCGCATCTCCCCTGATCTCACCCCCCAATCGACCCCAGGCAGACCGGACCCCCAGTACCATCTCTGGGGCTGATTCCGCTTTCCTGCGGCTACCTCCTGAGTATGAAGGCCTACCTGTAAGTCGTCGGTGGCCTGAGAGGATCCTGGGCACGTCTTGGCCCGGTATTTGGGATGTGGAGGGTCCACTGGGCCACCGTCATCTTCCGGCTGATAGGAGGCTTGCTTTTTCTGAATTCCCCGTGAGCCTGGCTAGCAAGGCTATGTATTACTGTGGCTCCACCCCAGGCATTGCGCGTGTCACTACACTGATCTCAGCCACACGCCAGAGAGTCGCTACAGAGCGACCTTCCCGCCACCCCTGGGAAGAAGGCAGTCGGCGGATGCTCAGTCTCTCTCCCAGCGTTCCCGAACCGGGTCGCTGGCGTGGCATGAGGTGTGGCGTCCAGCACCTCAACCCTCAGCGCCACCAGGCTGGCTCCCATGAAAACAACTTAATGAAACATCACAAATCTAGGTACATTTCATACTTCAGTATTATTGCAAAGGTAAAATGTTTGTTTTATTTTCAATAAGCTGTTTTTATAACTGAATACTCCCTATTGTCTGATTCCATCCAACTGCACCTTGTTCCCATACCGCCTTCTGTATGGCATTCCTCATGGCTCTGTTCTTGGTCTTCTCTTTTTTTATCTCTCTTCTGTCTTTGGGGCAACTCATTTCCTCCTTCAACCACAACTCATATCTTTGGGGATGACTTCCAACTCTGTAGCTCCTTTGACTCTTTCTTTGACCTATCCCTTCTCATTATCCTGTCTCGACCACATTAATGTCTGGTTCCAACTAAATTTCCTTCAGCTCGATGTGTCTGAAAAACTCAGCACTTCCTCATGGGTAAGAAGAGCTCTCTTAATTCCAGCTCGGTCACCTCAGTCTCCCTTCTCAAGTCTAACCTCACATTTGCTCTGCCTGTTGTAGGTTTGGTGTTCCCATTGACCCTGAACTTTTACTTTTTTCCTGTATCTCTATTGTGCGTTTCTGCTGCTGCCAGAAGATCTCGTGTGTCACTTTCTTTGACTTTTCCTCCACTGAGATCCTCATTCATGCATTTGTGTCCTTCAACTTCCTCCTTTTTGGTCTATCTTACTCTGAACTGTCAAGGCCCGAGTCTGTCCAGAATGCTACTGCCTGTCTTCTCACATGCGCCAAGAGTGATCACATCACTTAGGTTCTCTGTCACCTCCACTGACGACTACCCATGCCTGTCCAAACCCTGTACAGAGTTGTACTTCTTATATTCAAAATCTTCCAGAGTTCTGCTTTTGCCTTCCTCTCTCTGCCTTTGTTATACACACACACATTTTCCTGCATTGCTTCTTTCGCTTCTCCTTTGTCTTTTCTCTTCTCGGTTCCTGGTCAGAAATTATCCACAGTTGGGCAGAGCCTTTTCCACTGGTGCCCCCTCTGTCTGGAGCAGCCTTCCATTCTCAGTCTCTCCACCTCACTAAATCTCTGCCCCTTTGCAACAATCATCTCAAAACTCCTTTTTTCTGCATTACCTTTACTCTTAGCATGACCTCATTGTCTTGTTGCCTTCTGGTTTGTGAACCCTTGTCTTTGTGCCATTATTGATTATGCCTGTTGGAATGTCCGCATAGGGTAGCCTCACACCTACATGTGGTGCTGCCCTGATTAGCACTTCACATGAAAACTCTTTTTTTCAAAATACTGTGTTTCTAGGGACGTGGATATGTTGTTCAATCCACGCTGTCTGGCAGGTTCCACGCTGCTTTAAATCTTGCCGGAAGGTCTTCAAGCTTGCTCCTCCCACCCACCCGGGTGGTAAAACCCTCGGCTCCGCCCCAGATCTTCCTTACCGCTTGGAAGTTCAGGTTCCCTCCCTGGTGCACTGCGTCTTAGGCCTGGATCCACATTCTTTGGTTTTTCCGAAACTAATTTTAAAATTTATAAGACTACGGTCTTCTTCTTCCCTTGCGGCTGTGATGGACAAATCGACTCCAGGCTTCCGTCGGTGCCCTTGTGGGCAGAAGATGTCCCGGACCGATCTGCACTCCACATGCGTTTACTGCCTGGGGCTTGGCCACGATTTGTAGGCTTGCGATCTGTGCAAGTCCTTCTGAGCCTCGGTCTTAGAGGACCGCGCTGCCGAACCTAACTCCGAGGGGGTGAAAAAGCGGTATCCGCCGGTGAAGTCAAGGAGGCCCATTGGGCAGTGTCGGCGGCGGGCTCGCGGAGCAGCTGATCGCCCTCGAGGAGGAGGCGGCCCAGGCCGCTTCATCTTCCTCCTCAGCCGCGGCATTTATCCCGCTCTCCTTGGGCTCCTCCTACACTGCTTCCTTTAAGGAGCTTTGCCAGTCCCTCTCCACCAAGGGAGAAGGGCCATCGGGACATACCAGTCGGTCCAAGAAGAAAGATTCATAAAGTAAGTCCCACCGTCTACGTTCGTGGGAGCAGGAGAGATCCCCTTCACCAGACCGTCTGCTTTCAACTTCTGTCGAGGTTGCGGCTAAAGCCGCTGGCTTCATGGTGTCCCTGTCAGGTCAGCCGGCCGAGACATCCATCGACACGGTCGAGATTTTTCTCGACCCGTTGGACGGTTTGTCGACTGGAGAAGCGGACAACCCTTCTTCACCGGTTCCCCCGGTGGTTACTGAGGACTTGCCCGTACCTCCTGTGCCAAAGTCCCCGGTCAAGGACCCTGTACCGAGGGATGAGCAGGTTTCCCCGGGCCACGCTTTGACCCACCTTTGGCGAACCCAAAAGTCTCGGTCTTGATCCTCTTCCAGGTCGAGCAAATCCCGCCGACGGCGGTCTCGGCACCATGGAAAGCGGCTTCGCCGTTCGTCCTCTTCGGAGGATAGGCTCCGACATAAGTTACGTCGGCGCTACGAGGACTTGATGTGGCAGCAACTTTTGTTGACCGGTAACAAGCAGACTCCTTTGCCTTCTCCGGCCATTAAGTGGCTGTCACTGGAGCGGCCGAAACAACCCTCGTGGTAGTCAAGGAGCTGACCCCAGCGCCGGTTGTTCGGCTGAAACCGGCTGCTCCACCCATTGTGGTGGAACCACCGCCTCCTCAACCGAAGACTGGGACCCCGACCAAGGATTCTCGGTCGGGTCAGGGCTTGCCCCACAGGTTTTCGGTCACCCTCACTCCCGATCGACCTCGGCAGGTGGAGGGTGGCTCAGGCGCTCGGCATCTGTTCGCAGACTCCTCAGAGTCTGACGACGACAACTCCTTGTTCTCCAGGCCGCTTGACCTGGAGTCTGCAGGGGGGCCAGTCGGTGGACGAGAGCCCATCCTCCCGCTCTTGGGTATGCTTGACTCAAATAGGAGTCTGCTGGGATGCAGCTCGAACTCGTTCCAGAAAGCGGGCCAAGTATCCTCCACGGAGATACTTTCAACTGAGGATTCCCCTACGAGGCTCTTCCGTGGCCAAGCCATTGTTGGCCCAGCTCTGGAATTATGGTAGCTGCCTGCATCTTGTCCTGCACCTTTGGCCAGGATGGCTCGCAAGTACGCGGTCCCCACCGGTTCACTCTTCGGTTTCTCGGAGCACCCCTCTGTGGAGGGGATGGTGACCGATAGTGTTTTCCGGTGTTCCAGGAATGCTAGGGATGTGGACAAACCGCCTGATAAGGAATCCAAAAAGCTGAATTACTCTGGGCAGAAGGTTTACGCTGCATCCTCCCTAAGCCTTTGGCAGGCTAGCTCGGCTTCACTGATGGCACATTTTTCACACACCCTTATGGGTTCCCTGGATGAGGTGATTCCTCATCTCCCGGCTGACCTTCAGACGACTGTCAAGCAGGTGTGGGATCAGGGAAGGGCAGTGGCTAAACAGGAGCTCCAAACTTCTTTGGACATTGGTGACTTTTGTGCCTGGTCAGTAGCGGCCGCAGTAGCCATACGTCACAGAGCTCGGCTGAGGATATCCACCTTCACGGCGGACACCCAGCATAAGCTGGTAGACGTTCCCTTCCTGTGCACCGACTTGTTCGGGCCAGGGGTGGAAGGCCATCTCCAGAGGATCGAGAAGTCCAGTGCCACCTTGGACTCTTGTCACGTCTGCCCAGAAGGACAAAGGCCGCCAGCAGCAGCATAAGCCCTTTCGCCCTTCCGCTCCCGCAGCAGGTCTGGCCCAGCAACAGGGCCAGCAGGCTCACACTTTGCACCCTAAGGCCAAGTCTGCTACTTCCTCTGATAGGAAGCCTGGAGGCAAGGGTCCAGGAGGCCCCTCGGCGGGCCCTTCCTCCAAGCCTGCCCAGTGACTGGTTGAGGGGTGTCGCCCCCAGCCTCATCGCTCCTTCCCGGGTTCCCCCTGTGGGGGGACGGCTCCGCCACTTCCTTTCCACCGGGTCCACTATCACCACGGACCGCTGGGTGCTAGAAGTGGTCGGCAGGGGTCTGCCTCTGGAGTTTGAGCAGCTCCCTCCCTATCAAGACGTCCCACGGGGGGCAATGGGTTCCGCAGCCTCTCTGTCGGCTTATCGAGCTGACATTGCCCTGCTCCTCCAGAAGGAGGTGATCAGCGAGGTGGCGGACCCTCCACCAGACCCAGGGTTTGTGTCCAGGTGCTTCCTGGTCCCAAAACGGATGGGGGTCTGGTGCCCCATTCTCGACCTGCATGACCTGAACAAGTTCCTAAGGCCGTGCACCTTCAGGATGGTCACTCTGGCTCAGATCATTCCATCCTTGGAACTAGGCATGTGGTTCTGTTCTCTGGACCTCCAGGACGCGTTCTTTCATGTCCCAATCCGTCTGTCTCATCAGCGATTCCTCCACTTCAGAGCAGAGGGATCTCTTTACGAGTTCCGGGCCATGCCCTTCGGCCTCTTTCCAGCTCCCAGGGTCTTCACCAAATGCATGGCAGTGGTGACTGCATTCTTGCGGCACCGTGGGGTCCGGGTGTACCCTTACCTGGACGATTGGCTGATTGCAGCCCCCTTCAGACTGGAGGTGGAGTGGTCCAGGGATCTGGCCCTCCAGGTCTGCTCTCAGATTGGCCTCCTCATCAACGAGGCCAAATTGGAACTCGTGCCATTGCAGGTGATTCAGTTCATTGGGGCAGAGCTAGACTCTCTTCGAGCCCGGCTCCCAGCAGACAGGGCCGAGGCCCTTTCCTCCTTTGCCCAATCATTTCTGGTTGGGCAATTGCGCCCTGCCCAGGACTTCCTGCACCTTCTGGGCCTCATGGCAGCATGCACCAGCATGGTCCATTGGGCCCGCTGGCATATGCGTCCCCTACAGTGGGGACTGGCCAGCCAGTGGTCATAGCGCTCCAGTCCTCTGGACCAGCTGGTGACAGTGACCCAGGAGATGTGGGACGGCCTTCAATGGTGGCTTATCCCAGCTCATCTGCAGGAGGGTATCCCGTTTGCCCGGCCCGAGCCGATGGTCACGTTATCGACCGACTCATCTCTGATGGGTTGGGGAGCTCTGGGCCCATGGCCTCTGGTCCTCTCAGGAGTCTCGATGCCACATCAACCTGCTGGAGCTTCGAGCGGTCCGACTAGCCCTCACTGCCTTCATTCTGTTTGTACGGGGTCAAGTGGTTCAGGTCTAGACTGACAACACCATGACCATGTACTACCTCAACCGTCTGGGTGGGATGCACTCCTTGCCTCTGTGCAAGGAGGCTCTCTGCATCTGGTCTCTTGTGATCAGCCTGGAGGCGGATCTCCTAGCCATCCATGTGGCAGGAGCCTCCAACAGTCTGGCGGATGCCCTCAGCCAGATAAGCGCTGCCTCTCATGAGTGGTCTCTCCTGCTGGAGGTAGTACAAGATCTGTTCTCCCATTGGGGCACCCCCAGGTGGACCTGTTCACCTCCAGGGAGAATGCGAAGCTGAGACTTTCACGCCCACCCCCCTCAGCAGGGCTTGCTGCAGGGGGATGCCTTCTCGAGGGCGTGGACCCCGGGCCTCTTCTGCCCCTTCCCTCCATTTCCCGTGATCCACAAGGTGCTTCTCAAGGCAAAGAAGGACAAGGCGCAGGTGATTCTGGTAGCCCCAGACTGGCCCCGCCAGTTTTGGTATCCAGATCTCCTCAGCCTCTGCTCCAGGCTCCTGATGCGACTTCCAGCCCGCCCGGACCTGATGTCTGTCTACAAGGGGAAGGCTCTCCATCTGGACCTTTGATCCCTGCACCTGACGGCCTGGTTCCTGAGCGGCTAGAGTTCCAGGCCTTGGGTCTTTCCGACGAGGTCCTCAGTGTCGTTGAGGCATCCCGTAAGGAGTCGAAGAGAAAATGCTATGCCTTCAAATGGAAGAGATTCTCCATTTGGTGTCACGGCAAGGGGTTGGACCCCTCTTCCTGTCCCTTGTCTAGTATTTTGGACTACCTGTGGTCCCATTCTCAGCTAGGGCTTCGGTCGACGACCCTCAAGTTGCACCTGGCAGCCATCTCTGCTTACCAGGTGCGGGCCGGCAAGCAGTCGGTGGTGCAGGAGAAGGTGGTCTGGCACTTTTTCAGAGGCCTTGATCACATATCCCCTCCGGTGCGAGAACCTCCACCTCCATGGGATCTACTGCTGGTATTGGCTAAGCTCATGGGCAAGCCATTGGAACCAATGCACAGGTGTGATATCTCCCACCTGTCGTGGAAGACCGCCTTCTTGGTGGCTATTACGTCAGCCAGAAGGATGGGAGAGCTCCAGGCGCTTTCCATCGAGTCTCCTTATCTGGTCTTCCACAGGGACAAGGTTGTCCTTCGCCCCACCTGAAATTCCTTCCGAAGGTGGTGTTGGAGTTTCACCTTAACCAGATGTTGACTCTGCGGTGTTCTACCCCAGTGCTTTCTCGGAGGCCTAATATGAGCTCCATACTCTGGACCCCTAAACGCTCGCTTACTATAAGGAAGCGAGCGGCTGAGGTTCGGGAGAAGTTCTCAGCCGTTTGCCACCCACGCTGAAGCCGCACTGGCAGACCTGCAGCCCAGCCGATTTATAAGCAGGTGGATCACCTCCTGCATAGATCTCTGCTATGGGTTGGCGAGCATGGAGCCTCCTAGAGGATAAGGCTCATTCTACCCACCTTGCGCTAGCCTGTGGCTGCCGCTGGGAGGCGTCCTATCCAGGAAATCTGCAGGGCTGCTACCTGAAAGTCAGCACACACCTTTATTTCCCATTACCACATTGACCTTGAGTCACGCCGGGATGCTGGTTTTGTGACCTCGGTTCTCCAGTCCTTATTTCCTAAGTAGGTGGTGCGCGCCTTGCCTCCCTATTCCCAGAGAACTGCTAGGAGTCTGCCAGTGTGGGTTGAACAACACATCCCACGTCCCTAGAAATACAGATTACTCACCTGTAACAGGAGTTCTAGGAGTGGTATATGTTGTTCATCCACACGACCCACCCGACCTCCCCGGCTTCAACGCGCAACCTGGCTTCCAGCGGGCTAGATCTAGCATCATGGGGCGGAGCCGAGGGTTTTACCACCCGGGTGGGTGGGAGGAGCCAGCTTGAAGACCTTCTGGCAAGATTTAAAGTGGCAAGGAGCCTGCCAGACAGTGTGGATGAACAACACATATACCACTCCTAGAACCCCTGTTACAGGTGAGTAACCTGTATTTCTTTATCTGGTTATTATACAGTAGGGGTTTAATGATATGCCGCTAAGTAAATCATCGTATTCACACCGCATACTGATATCAGGAAGCTGACGTGTACACAGTGAGAAAACGCAGCAGATAAATATACTGTGTACATGTCAGCAAAAAATATCACTACCCTCTCTACGTCAGCTACTCTAGCAGCCGAACACTATGGAAGAAAACGGGGAAAAATACAGGTATCACAAAAACTCTAAAAGTTAACTCAAGAAAACTAAAAAGTCCCTAATGTATACAACAGATATGTGATGGTAAGGGGCTTGATATGTGTAACATCACAGCTCAAGGTAAGTGAGCTCAGAAAAATCACTCGTGATAATCACATGCTCACTTGCCACTCGTTGAGATACTACACATATCAAGCCCCATACCATCACATATCCCCTTAATACTCCACTCACTATTTCATGTATATGGCATCCCAAAATCCCCCATGGCTGACGTTACTGCCAAAGGTCAGCTGCAAGAGAGTCCATCGCCCACACTGTATATGGTACTATTTATAGCTCTGTTTTGCTAGTCGCAAAACTTGCACTTTGTCGCTGAGGGCCAGAGACCTGCAAAATGGAGCTTTAAACAGCCCTGTACAGTGCAAGCTTGTTGAGACTCCTGTGGCTGATTCCCAGCCATGGGGGAGTTCTCCGATGCCACCCAAGTAGCTATATACATGAAATTGGGGGGGGGGGGAGATGTCTGGATCAACAAAATAAAACTTATTAGGATCACACAGTGAATAAAGAAAAACAGAATTGCTTTTCATGCAACGTGTAACTCGTAAGGTGTGAAACTGTGCTATGTGGACACACATTTTTGTTAAACCTGTGAAGTATTTTATGAAACTAAGATCAACGCTACAAAAATAAAACTATTGTATTAAAAAAATTTGGCACGACGTTAAATTGCTTGTTTTTTGTCTTGTCGTCACTGCTGCTTCTGCCCGTAGTGCTCAGTCATAACATTCAGTGGGTAAATGTCATCATAATGTTACTAAAGCTGCTGCTCGCAGCTTATGCTGAACTCTAAGCTGTGTCTTGCTGATTCGTCATGCTGTTGATGTTTCTTGTGGGTCTCCCATTCCTTTTTTTTTTTTGTTAATGTAAAGTTTATTGAACTTTACCAGGTACAGCATGGCACAGTAATCCTAATGAATAATATACTTACTAAGATACTAAAAGCCAGCAGAATAGGCCTAATGGTCTGTCATGTCTGCTCGGTAGCCAGCCACCTAATGGGTGCTCGCTTTCCCACGACCCCTAGCCCCAGAGAGATTCTTCTTCAGCTTCAGTTTCCCCTTGTACCTGTCCCACCCCTTCTTGAAGCCCTCCACTGTGCCCTCCTCCACCAGACTCCTGGGCAGCGCATTTCATGGCTCCACCACCCTCTCAGTGAAGTAATGTCTCCTATGTCCTGTCTCCCCCCCCCCCCCAATTTCCCCCCTCCCAGCTTCCACTTTCGTGCCTCCTGGTTGTTCCCCCTTTTCTTTAGCCTAAACATCTCCTTGGTTCCACCGTTGTTTATTCCTTTTGCATATTTGAAGACCCCTATCATGTCTCCCGTCTCTCCTCTCCTCCAGTGTGTACAGCCCGAGCTCTTCCAGTCTCTCCTCATAGGGCCTCTTCCCCATGTCCTGCATCATCCTGGTCGCCCTCCTCTGGACCCTCTTCAGCAGTGCTATGTCCTTCTTAAGGTGAGGTCTCCAGAATATACTTCTGAAATAAACAGTGGCCATGTAGAAACAGCAAATACATGTGAAACCATCTTTCCCCTAAGGTACAGTGCAGGGAGAGTTGTGTAATCAGTACAAAATAGTCAGTCTGTTTAAGCTGTCAGTAACCAACGGATATCAATTGAGCATTATGTGATTCCTAGCCCTTTGTATGGCCCAAGTCAAACATACGGGGGGAAGGCACCCACAGGACAAGGAGGGGAGCCAGGCCCAAAGGAAAAAAAAAAACATTAAATGATGTCCAGTAATATAAACAGGACAACCTATGAAGCCATTATGAAGCTTCCATTCCTTACGCTGCTTCTGTTGTCTGAGGATATTACTGTACTTGTAAATGTGACTTTGAGGTGGAGCTCTTGCAGCAGGTATTACACATAAGACTAATGCTGCCAGGCATTAGAAGCCCACGGAAAAATCTTCTAGCTAGCAGTCTGTGGCGGGGGTCCGCCCCCAACGTCGGCTCCGCCCAATGTCCAACGTGATATAAAGGGGGCGGACCCCCCAGCGCCATCTCCGTTCTATTCCTGCAGTCGACCCGCTTAGTTCGGCTCCACGGACGCCTTGCCTTAGCAGTCGACCTCCTTTTTTTTTTTTTTTTTGCGCGAAGTAAAAGTAGTTTTTAAATCGGGGTTGGGTGGAAGCAGGGTGCGATAAGGCAGAAGCACTAAATGAGTACTTCTGCTCAGTATTTATTAAAGAGAAGAGGGGGGTGACACCCAAGGAGGGAGAAATGGCAGAAACTTGGGGGGTGACAGATGGGAATTCATGGAGGGCAGAGTTCAGGAGGGTTTGAAGGCACTGAGGGTGGACAAGGCGCCAGGCCCAGATGGCATCCACCCAGGGTACTGAAGGAGCTGGCAGAGGTCCTTGCAGGACCTTTGGCAGACCTGTTTAATGCCTCACTACATTTGGGGTGTGTACCTCAGGACTGGAGGATGGCTCATGTGGTGCCCCTCCACAAGAGTGGCCCCAAGGATGAACCGGGAAACTATAGACCAGTGAGCCTTACATCCATCGTGGGTAAGCTAATGGAGACTATCCTGAAGAAGAGGCTGGTGGCCCTCCTAGAGGCCAGAGGACTACAGGACAGCAGACAGCATGGCTTCATACGGGGCAGATCCTGCCAATGCAACCTGGTGGAATTTTATGACTGGGTAACTAGGCAGCTGGACAGGGGCCATGCAGTGGATGTCCTGTATCTGGACTTCAGTAAGGCATTTGACTCGGTGCCGCATGGAAGGCTGGGAAGTAAGTTAGTAGGCACAGAGGCGGGTGCAAAGCTGGTGAGATGGGTAGGAAACTGGCTTCAGGGAAGGCAGCAGAGGGTGGTGGTGGGTGGGAAGCTGTCACACCCAAGGGTAGTGATGAGCGGTGTTCCACAGGGTTCGGTGTTGGGAACAGTGTTGTTTGGGATATTCATTGCAGACATATCATGGGACATCAAGAGCAAGATCACTCTGTTTGCTGGTGATACCAAGGTAGGAGTGGTGGTGGATGACCTAGGGGGATGGCAGGGGTTGCAAGATGATCTGGCAAAGCTTGAAACCTGGTCAGACACCTGGCAACTGGGGTTTAATGCCAAAAAGTGCAAGATGCTGCATTTTGGGATGAAGAACCCAAGGAGGAGTTACCAGCTTGGGGAGTGCAGCTAGCCCAGACAGAGGAGGAGAAGGAACTGGGGGTGCTCATTACAGGGTCAATGAACAATTGGCACAATGTGGGAAGGCAGCTGCAAGGCCAACAAAATGCTGGGTTGTATTGCAAGGGTATATCCTCGAGGAGGAGGAGGTGATTCTGCCACTGTATAGGTCATTAGTTAGACCACACCTGGAGTACTGCGTGCAGTACTGGTGCCCGTATCTGAAGAGGGACATTAAGTTACTGGAGGGGGTGCAGCGCAGGGCGAAAAAGATGATCAAGGGGCTGGGGGACTTATCATACGAGAGGAGGTTGAGGGAGCTGAACATGTACTCACTGGAGGACAGGGGGGACATGATTGAAACCTTTAAATACATGAAAGGAATAAACAAGACAGGTACAGAGGGGCTGTTCAAAGTAAGGGAGGGGAGGGACACCAGGGACCATGATATGCGACTGGAGGGAGGAAGGTTCAGGAGGGAGATGAGGAGACACTTTTTTACAGAGAGGGTGGTGGCTGGGTGGAATGCATTACCTGCAGAAGTGGTATCCAGTATAACAGTAGACTGCTTCAAAAGGGGATGGGACAGGACAAGGGGGAGGGTTAATGAAGGGGAAGGGTGGAAGGGAGGGGCAGCTGCAGAATAAGGGGTGCTAGCTGCACATTCGAGCAGACTTGATAGACCTCTAGGCCTTTATCTGCTGGCAAATTTCGTATGTTCGTATGTTCCTTTGCTCGGTAGATAGTTTTTGCATGTCTTTGCCCTCCACACCGCGGCGAAAGTCGAAGTGCCAGTGCGGCAAGCAGATCCCAGCCAAAGACAGTCATGAGGCCTGCCTGATCTGCCTAGGCCCCAACCATCTGCCCGATGACTGTCTGCACTGCCAAAAGTTCAACAATAAAACAAGGATCCGAAGAGCAAAAGCACTCAAGGTCTACCTCCTGGAGAAGAAAGTAGCGGCCATGCAGAAATCCCTGCCGGGACCCAGCTCTTTGTCTCCTGCAAAGGAGTCTCCCCACAGAGAGAAATTATCAAGGAAGCGCCATTCGAGGGAAAAAGATAGGGCCAGGTCAGAATCCCGCCCAAAATCTCCTCAGAGAGCTTCCTCCTCTGCCTCCAGCGGGAGGTCTGGATCAGTCCCTGCGTCTTCCGTTGGGACCAGTTCTAAGAAGACACCCTCTTCTTTTGCTGAAAGGCCCAGAGAGCAGTCTTCATCCTCAGGGCACTTGCACGCCCAGGTCCCCTGGCCCACCAACTCCATAAAACTTCACACTGGTCAACCCAGAAGGGACAGTCGCTCGCTGGTAGGCCTAAGGAGACGGGCCATAAATCCAGTGGATCATCCGACAAGCACAAAAAGTTGAACGACTCCACCAGGCGACAGGAGACTGTCCGCCTTCGGACGCCTCCTTCTCCAGCTAAGGGGAGCTCATGCCAGCGACAAGGGCCCCACAGGCAGGGCCCTATCGCCCGATAAGAGGTAGTCACCAGCTGGCGACCAGATGCCCGACCTTCCACCAGACGACCAGTAGCCTGAGGATGCTCAGTACACACCAGGCGTTGGGTCAGACTACCGCTCAGCCTTAGACACGGAGCCCGACCCACAACCAGACATAGCAAGGGTGGCCTCCCCAGAGCAGACGCCTGCACCAGACGCCCCAAAAGGCCTGACACCCGGTCCCTCAAAGTCAATGCCCCCACCACCAGTCGTCCCGTTAGTGGACGTCGGGGCCCTGTTCACCTCGTGGTGGAATACGGTGAAAGGGGACTTGCTGTACATGCCACTGGACCTCCCACCTAAGGAAACGCCGGCACCTCCTCCTCCGACCCCGGACGACAGGACACCAGGTGAAGGCTCTCATCTGCCTCCCAGCCCTAAAGAGAAAAGGAGATGAAGGCCATCCTCTGCTCCCTCTTCCAGTGGCTGTCCGGTTTCCTCATCTGGAGAAGATGCAGGGGATTAGTCCTTCGAATCTTTGGACGAAGAGGGCTGTCCTCTTCCATCCCCAGGACCAAGGGATTCTCCATGATCCCCACCGGATGATCCTTCCTTCCTGGATATAACGAGGCACATCCAGACTATATATGAATAGAACACGGAACAGTTGGACCCAGAAAGGAAAAGATTGGCTACATTTCTGGGTGCCAAAGACCCCAAACCACTGGTCATGCCTCCTCTAGTTGAGCCCTTTCAAGATGTTATCTGGCTCACCTGGAAGAAACCGTCTTCCACATCAGCAGTACCTAGGAAGGCAGATAGGTTGTATAAACCCCCGAAAGATGAACCCTTCCTGGGGAAGCAACCAAAGGCTGACTTCATGGTGCTCGCTGCAGCTCACGGACGACTCACCCAACCCAAACACCTCAGCTCCCAGCCTCTGGACCCAGAATCCAAAAAATTGGATCACTGGGGCAGTAAGGTCTATGCCTCTGCCACTGGGACCATTTGTTCGCTAAACTTCTTGGCCCACATGGTTACATATCAAAAATCACTGTGGTGAAAAAAACATGGAGCTGGTCAAGGCCCAACCTGATTCCGATACAAAAAATGAACTACTGGCCTATGTTCAATCTGGCATGGATGTGGACAAGCATGTCCTCTGATGCTCTTATGATTCGGCGGACATGGCGGCCAGAGCGTCAGCGTCAGGAGTCTGTCTACGTAGACACGCCTGGCTCAGAGGAGTCACGCTATAGAGTTCCTGAGCGTTCCCCAGACAACCCACCATCTCCCCACCACTCTTCAACCAGCCATGCCCTTCTTCTGGAGCAAGAGATTCAGTCCCTCCTCCAGAAGAAGGCCATTCAGCCAGTCCCACCCTCCCAGCAGGGTAAAGGCTTTTATTCCCATTTTTTTCTTGGTGCCCAAGAAAACTGGAGATCTTCACCCCATTCTAGACCTCAGCCACCTCAGCAAATCCGTTCAGTACACGAGAGGTTGCGGATGGTGACCCTGGCAAGCCTTTTTCCCCTTCTTCATCAAAGGGTCTGGCTATGTTCCCTGGACATGCAGGACGCCTCCATGCATATAAAGATCCTGCCCTCTCACAGGAAGTTTCTCTGCTTCCTGTTCCAAGACCAACACTACCAGTTCAGGGTGCTCCCTTTCAGCCTGTCATCGGCACCCAGTCTTCATCAAGTGCCTCGCGGTGGTAGTTGCAGCCTTAAGGAGGAGATGACACTTTGTCTTCCCCTGCCTTGATGACTGGTTACTCTCAGCCCAGTCGGAGGAACAGCCAGCGCACTCAAGGAAACAACAGAGTTGTTCCTTTCTCTAGGTATCACTCCGAACTGGTCAAAATCTCAGCCCTGGCCCTCCCAACAGCTTCAATATCTTTAATATATTGGAGCGGTGCTTGACACCCATCAGGGCAAGGCCTTCCTGCCGAGAGAGAGAGTGCTTCGCCTGGGTGAGCTGTCTTGAAGGGTCCAGACATCAGACCAGATTCCCGCAAGGGTAGTCCTGCAGTTGCTGGGTCATATGGCAGGATCCATAGCCATAGTCCCTCTCTCTGTCTCAATTGAACATGAGGACCCTCCAGTGGCACCCCAGAGTCCAGTGGGACCAGGGCTCTGACGACTAGGACTATCCCATCCGGGTATCGGAAGTGGTTCGTCTCTCCCTTCGATGGTGGCAAAACCCGACTCACTTAGAGCTGGGGTGCCCACCTAAACAAACGTCAGACAAGAGGATCATGGTCTGCCATAGAAAGGTCTCTCCATATCAACATTGTGGAGATGAGGGCTGTTCAAACAACATGAAGTCTTGCTGTATTCAGACATAATGCAGTTAGCCCCAGCACTTGAACTGTCCCGGAGAGGAAAGAGTTAACTCCATGCAGAAGCATAGAACGTTGAGCTCGAGCTCGGTTTTCAAACCTCTGTCTGTGGTACTTACCAGTGCAACCATCAGATTCTTTACTCCGCCTAACAGTGAAGTCGATCCGGAGATTCCTCTGCTCAGTTCGGTAAAAGTAAAGCGTTCGGTTTAAAACTTGTTCTTTATTGTTTTTTCGGATTTCCAGCCTCTGTCTACGGTAGGTAGGTAGTGACTGTATTTTATTTTAAATAACTTGTGGAAATTGTTGGTTTCTTCGGTTTCTTCCCGGTCGATCCGGTTAGGAACCAACCTTGTGTTTCCTTCTAATTTTAAATTTGTTATTTTAGAGTCGTGTTCCGGTACAGATCGGTTTCAAAAGAACCGGGCTTTTTCTCAGTTCTTTTCCAAACCCGTGACACGGTTGTTACCGTTTGGTTGGTATTACCTGGCTTGAACGCTTCTATAAGGTAATTTTGGTAGGTTGGCCATGTCTGAGAAACCCAAAAAGAAAACCGGTCCCACTGGGTTTCAACACTGTATTGAGTGTGGGGAGGCCTTTGCCGAAGCCGACCCCCACCTCATCTGTGTTTATTGTCTTGGGTTTGACCACCTCCGGTTAGACTGCCAAATTTGCAAAAACTTTCCAAAAACCACTCTAGAAAAAAGACTGAGTAGGTTGAAGGAAAGGGAGGCCGAGAAGTCCATAGACCCAGATGGCCAGCCCAGTTTGGTTATGGCCGAACCTGAGGAGGTGCCTACTGACCTAGGCGATACCTCCTCTGGCAAAAGGAGAGCTGACTCTGAGGGGTCATTTCCGTCAAAAAAGAAACGGAAGTCCACCGGTTCGGATCCAGTACTGCTTACTCCAACCGCGGATGAGATAGCCAAAGCGATTAGTATTGTCCAATCGCTTCGTCCGGTTCCATCCGAACCGATGCCGCCAGTTAGGCGGTCGGTTCGGTCGGAACCGGCTCCTTCAGATTACGATCCGGATGCTTTCTATGAGGAGTGGGAGGGAGACTAAGACTATCCCAACGACTATGACTACGACGGTGGGGGTCTGGATGTGCCCATTGAATCGAACATCTCCCCAGACAGACCCTCTGATGTCTCCCCTCCCAGGCTTTCTGAGTCCCCTTCTCACTTCTTGTTTTACAAGAATGTGGAGGAAACCCTCCAGCTCCCTTTGGTTGAAGCTGCTGAGGAGGAAGAAGAGCCTGATTTTGTGGAGATGATGGACATCCCAGAGTCCAAAAGGTTGTCTATTCCCCTTCACAAGTCCTTGGGGAAATGGACACAAAAGATTCTACAGACTCTTAACTCTTTACCTCCTGTAGATAAAAGAATGGATAGGAGATGCATGTTATCAGGCTCAGCTGCGGAGTTCCTTTATTCACATAGCAGCCATGTTGGGGTAGTGCAAGCTGCAGCCTGTGACAGGGCAAACATTCCTTTGGCTTCACACCCCCCAGACAAGGATTCCAGGAAAGTCGATGCCTTAGCCAAGAAACTATACTTGGCATCCTCTTTGGGACTCAGGCAGGCAAATTATATGGCCTACACAGCCAGGTACCAGAAGTCCAAGTGGGACACGGTTCTGGAACTGGCTAAAAAGGCCTCCCCCCAGCTAGCCAAAGAGCTGGAGGAGGTGGCTGCGGATGGAATTGAAGTATCCAAAGTACAGTTTCACGCTGCTGTCGACTCCAACGATGTGGCATCCAGAGTCGTGGCTACATCTGTGTGTCTCAGAAGGCATGCTTGGCTCAGATGTACTAGCCTATCACAGGACACCCAGTCTAAGGCTATGGATTTTCCTGTAGTTGGTAACTCTCTGTTTTGGGAGCAGAGAGAGGCTTACATGAAGAAAATGGACGAATATAGAACCACTTACAGGAGTGCACAGCCCAAGGAAAGGCAAGCCACCCCTCAGAAGCAGCAGTCCAGGGGCAGGGCAGGCCTTTCACAGGCCTTTTACCAAGCCCAGGCCTCCTCCTCTTACCCACAAAGGGTTTTTTCCGAGGGAAGGGTAGAAGGGGGGATGAGCAGGGCTGCTTCTTCCTCCCAATCTAAGGCTCCTGCCAAGCAGACACTCTGAGGTGTCAGCCCGGGTCGACTCTCCAATCCCAGTAGGAGGCAGGCTGGCTTACTACTTTCAGGCCTGGAAGCCTGTTACCTCAGACAAGTGGGTCCTGGAAGTATTAAGCCAGGGACTAGCCCTCAGCTTCAAAACGTACCCAAAAAGGAGGGCCAAGTCTTTTCCACCTGCATCAGTTTCAGAAACCCTTGCCCTAGGGGCAGAGGTTTCCTCTCTCCTGGCTCTCAGAGCCGTAGAGAAGGTTCCTACTCAACACAGGGGAAAAGGCCTGTACTCCAGGTACTTCCTCACCCCCAAAGAAAACAGGAGAGTGGCGACCCATCCTGGATCTAAGGTATCTGAACAAACACATTTCAAAACCCAAATTCAAAATGGTAACTCTGGGAATAATCCTTCCCTCTTTAAGGCCAGGAGATTGGCTAGCATCACCAGATCTCAAGGATGCCTACTTCCATATCCCTATAAGGTGCTCCCACAGAAAATTCCTCAGGTTCGAATTGCCTTCAGGCCATTATCAGTTCAAGGCCATGCCTTTTGGCCTAACATCCGCTCCAAGGGTGTTCACAAAGTGCCTTGCAGTAGTGGTGGCTTACCTCAGAAGACAGGGTATCACCATTTTTCCATATCTGGATGACTGGCTCCTAGTAGGGCAGTCTTCAGACCAGGTCAGCTCTGCAAACCACTCAGGACTTGCTCAGTTCCCTGGGGTTTCTTCTCAATCTGCCAAAATCTGTCCTTGAACCAGTACAGCTTCTCACCTTCATAGGGGTGGAATTGGATACTACCCAAGCAAAAGCTTTTCTTCCTCTGGCAAGGGTGAAGGCCTTAGAAGACCTCGCTTCCTCCTTTCGGCCTCAGGTTTCTCTTCCAGCGAGACAGTTCCTTCAACTCCTGAGCCATATGGCAGCCTTCACTGCAGTGATTCAAGGAGCCAGATTTCAAATGTGGTACATTCCGTTCCATCTAAGGTCCTTTTGGTCACAGAGAACAGATTCTCTCACCAAACTAATTCCAGTGACCCGGACGCTGGTCCAGGACAACCTCAGACAAGGGGTTCCATTTCTCCCTCAACTTCCATCAGTAGTACTGACTACGGATGCTTCTCTCCTAGGCTGGGGAGCCCACCTGGGAGCCCTAACAGCTCAGGGGATCTGGTCCCTGCAGGAGTCTCTTCTTCATATCAACCTCCTGGAACTCAGGGCAGTTTTTCTAGCCCTTCAGACCTTTTCGAATTCAGTCAAAGGCAAGGTGGTCCAAGTCAGGACGGACAACACTACCACAATGTGGTACATCAACAAGCAGGGAGGCACTCGGTCCATGGCCTTGTGTACAGAGGCCATGAAGATTTGGTCTCTGGTCTATTCCCTTCAGACTTCCCTGGTAGCAGTTCATCTTCCAGGGAAGGACAATCTGCTGGCAGATGCCCTGAGCAGGATTTCACAGGGGCATCATGAATGGTCCTTGAATCCTCACATTCTAAGGATCATTTTCTCCAAGTGGGGCATTCCAGAAATAGATCCGTTTGCAGCACCAGACAATCATCAACTTCCTCTCTTTTGCTGCAGACCTCCAGTCCTGGGGACAGTTCCTCAGGATGCCCTCATTCTGAACTGGAAGGGCAGGATTCTCCATGCCTTCCCTCCTTTCCCTCTCCTGTTCAGAGTTCTGATCAAGATAAGAACTCAACCCTGCACAGTGATACTGGTGGCTCCAGATTGGGCCAGACAACCCTGGTATCCTCTACTGCTGTCCTTGGCTGTCTCACGTCCCTGTCTCTTCCCAGGAGATACAATCTTCTCTCCTCCCAGGGGCGGATCTGGTTCCCCAATCTCCAGCCTCTTAACCTCAAGGCCTGGCTTTTGAAGAGTTAGAATATGCAACTCTACATCTCTCTCATGGAGTTCTAGATATTCTGAAGGTCTCCAGGAAACCTTCCACTAGAAAAACTTACAATTCCAAATGGAAGAGGTTCAGTATTTGGTGCTCTCAGAAAGGTATTTTGCCTGATTCTGCAGGCATTTCCATAACCTTAGATTATCTAGTTCATCTGAATAGTGTAGGCCTTAGGCCTGCCACTCTGAAGGTTCATCTAGCAGCTGTCTCTGCAATCCTTTCAGCAGGGAAGGGCTCTTCCCTGGCATCTCATCCTGTTTTCAGGAAGTTTTTCAAAGGCCTGGTTCCATTAACCTCCCTTTAGGAGCCTACCCGCCTTTGGGATCTTAATGTCTGCATTGCTCTGCTTATGCAGCCACCCTTTGAGCCTATGGCTTCGGCTGAATTGAAGTACTTGACCTGGAAAACTGTGTTCCTGGTAGCTGTTACTTCTGCCAGGCGGATTAGCGAATTACAGGCCCTGTCAGTTGAACCTGACTTCATATCCTTCCATAGGGATAAAGTGGCCCTAAGAACTAATAGGAGGTTCTTGCCTAAAGTGGTATCGGATTTTCACCTAAACCAGTCTGTCTCTTTCTGTATTTTTCACTGACCATTCTTCCCCAGGGGAAAGAAGATTACACAGTTTGGATGTTAAAAGGGCGCTTACCTACTACATAGAGCACACTAAGGCACACAGAAATGACTGTCTTCAATTGTTCCTCACTTATGGTGAAGTGGGGAAAGGTAAGCCTGCCACTATGAGAACTGTTGCCAGGTGGAGTGTTTCCTGTATACAATTTTGCTATGATAAATTGGGTAGAACACCCCCTTCAGGCCTGAGGGCTCACTCAACTAGGGATACAGCTGCTACTCTAGCTGCGGCCAGAGATATACCCTTGTTAGAGATCTGTAAAGCAGCCACCTAGAAAACAGTACATACATTCCCCAAGCATTACTCTCTGGACATCCAGGCTAGGAGTGATGCTAGGTTTGGCACAGCAGTACTGCAGAGATTGTTCCCAAAGTAGGTTCTGCATTCCCTCCTCCAGAGGGAACTGCTTTGTAGTCTGCATTATGTCTGAATACAGCAAGACTTCATGTTGTTTGAAGAAAACAATTTCTCATCATAGTAATGTTGTTTCTTCTAATGGAGTCTTGCTGTATTCAGACCCCCCCGACCCCGCCTCCCCTCTCAGAACCTGTTTTTGGGAAGTGGGTTGGCAGGCACAGTGTTGCACCTCAGTGGTGTACCTTGTACCCTCCTTCTTGGTGGAGTAACTGTTACGTTTTTCCTTCTTGTGTTGCATAGCTTGAATTGTCACTACCTTATTTCTTCTTGGGTTCTCGACTTATCTTTTTTGGACCCCAAAAAGTATTTTACCTTTTGGCTATGTGTTCAAACAATTTCCACATTTTAGTGTTAAGTTAGTTGCTTGTAAGAATCTGACGGTTGCACTGGTAAGTACCGTAGACAGAGGTTTGAAAACTGAGCTCAAGCTCGACGTTCCATGCTTCTGCATGGAGTTAACTCTTTTCTCTCCTGGGCAGTGCAAGTGCTGGGCTAACTGCATTATGTGTGAATACAGCAAGTCTCCATTAGAAGAAACAACATTACTATGGTGAGTAATTTTTTCTTCTGTATGCCCTTCAGGCCTCCCAGGATAAGCTTTCCTGGGGTCCACTCTTAATCCAGTCAGACAATACCCCGGTAGTCTTTTACCTGAACAAACAAGGGGACACTCGCTCATACCCCCCTATGCAGGGAGGCCATGAGAGTTTGGAACTGGGCAGCAGAATATGATCTGTTCCTCTTCGTGGTTCACGTGCCAGGAAGTCAGAACGTTCTCGTTGACAGTCTCAGCTACTCTCATTCTTTTGAATCATGAGTGGTAGTTGCTTCAAGAAGTAGCAAACGACCTCTTTGACAGATGGGGTCATCCAGAGTCAGACCTCTTTGCGTCCCCGTGCAACACCAAACTGCCAGATTTTTGCTTGCTAGATCCAGAGCCTGGTGCTTTCTGGCGAGACGCATTGTCCCTCTCTTGGACAGGGAGGTTTCTCTATGCCTTCCCTGTGGTTCAGAGAGTACTGCTCAAACTGCAGTGAGAGGGGGCCAGAATGATTCTGGTAGCCCCTCTTTGGCCTCAACAGATTTGGTTTCCTCTGCTACAGCAGCTGGCCACAGAGCCCCCTGTGCTGCTGCCTCTCTCCACTTGCTCTCCCAAGAACAGGGGACACTTGTCCATTCAGTTCTACGGACTGTCCATTTGCATGCCTGGCTCCTACAGTCCTAGCAGAGGAGAGACTGGTAGTATCGAAGAGAGTGGCAGAGATTCTTGTGGCAGCAAGGAAACCCTCCACTAGGGCAACTTATGCCATGAAGTGGAAACGCTTCTGTCTATGGGTGGCAGCTTGCTCCTTGGATCCTCTAGATTGCTCGGCCAAGCATGTGCTGGAGTATCTTCTCCATCTCGTTGATTTGGGTCTCAGCTACTCATCGATAAAGGTGCGCCTCTGTGCCCTTTTGGCATATCATTCCCCTGTGAGAGAGAGAGGACTCTGACACAGCTCAACATGTGTAAAATTTTCCTTAGGGGTGTCCTGCATATCGGAACTCCAATGAGGGACCCCGTCCCTCCATGGGATCTTCTTTTTGTTTTGGAAAAGCTCACCCTGCCCCCTTTTGAACCAGCTATGACGTGTGAGCTGTGTGTCCTTTTTAGTTGCCATTACTTGTGCTCGAATGATTTCCAAGCTTCAGGCCCTGATGTGCAAGGAGCCTTACCTTGTGTTTCACAGGGACAGGGCACAGCTACGTACAAATCCTAAGTTCCTTCCAAAAGTGGTGTCCGAACTGAAGCTGAACCAGGACATTCAACTTCCGGTTTATTACCCAGAGTTCTCTAACAAGAGGGAGGCCCTGTTATGCATTCTGGACGTTTGTGTTCTTCGTTATTACTTGGACCGAACTCGTTCCGTTCGCAAGACGGACCAGTTGTTCGTCGCTTTTGCTCAGAGAAAAGCAGGGAATCCTGTCACTAAGCAGACTCTAACCAAATGGTTAGTACACTATATCACTTTCTGCTACCAGCGTCACGGCAAACCCTTACCGGACTTGGTTAAGCACCATTCCACCAGAGCAATGGCCACTTCATTTGCCTCTCTAAGGAACGTTTCAGCAGCAGACTTGTGCGCTGCAGCCACTTGGAGCACTGTCAGTACATTTGTTAGACACTACAGTTTGGACATAGCTTCTAGGAGGAGAACAGGATTTGGACTGTGACTGTCCTGCAGGGACTGGTCTCCTAAGAGGGTAGGCACCCCTCTGTTTCAGTCGTTCCTCCACCCTTCTGACCTGGACCTATCTAGGGATACTGCTTGGAACTCAGTCCTCTTGTGTAATATCTGCTGCAAGAGCTCCACCTCGAAGTCAGATAGTACAGTTACGTAAGAACTTACCTTAACAGTAGATCTTCGAGAGGAGCTCTTGCAGCAGGTGGCTTTCCCACCCACCATTCCCCAGGTCCTTTCTTTACTTGCATCTTATACTTCTTACAAGCAGGTGAGTTCCTTCTCGGTTCTCCAACACTTTCAGCCGAGTCTGCGGCGGGGAACTGAGATGGTGCCGGGGCTCCACCCCCTTTTTACCATGTTGGACGTCGGGCACGGAGCCCCACCACAGACTGCTAGCTAGAACATTTTTCTGTGGGGTCCTAACACCTGGCGGCATTAGTCCTAAGTGTAATACCTGCTGCAAGAGCTCCTCTCGAAGATCTACTGTTACGGTAAGTTCTTATGTAACGATACTTTCCTTTTTCTAAAGAGCTGGACTAGAAATATTTAGGGACAAATGATTAACATGATATCGTCAGTGTAGGGCCCTGAGAGACCAGGAGAGGAGCAGGAGGGAAAAAAATGCAACAACCCTATGATAATAAATCTGAAGAACCTTAACCTAAACAATTTTTATTGCTTGTACATCTAGCAGAAAAAAGCAAGGCCTCTTATATTTTTAATTTCCATTAATCTTTGATGGATGTTCAGAATCCCTATTCTGTCTAGAAAAGGTTTAGTCAAACTGGCTAAAATGTAAAATATCAAGAAGGGGAACTGTAGGCGGTAAATTTAGAAATTGGTACCCCCAATAAATGAACTGGTGGTTTACAATCCAGCACCTGTTTAAACTTGCTTGGTAAGTGCTGAACAAGCTAAGGACTTTTATAAATGAGTCTAGATGGCCATCCCAAATAGTGCTGTCTGATTGAATAAACCATTTCATCTGTTGTGTATTTATGTACTGTTGTACACATGATTCTGCATTTTCTAAGGCAGAAGATTTAATACCAGGCCATTTTATAGGTTTAGTAACCCACTCCAGGATGCTGCATTCATTGGGAGGGATTGGCCTGTGGCCTTGTGCCTCAGCAGTACACCCCCCCCCCCCCACACACACACACGGAGCACCTTTATAGCTCAACAAAGGCACACAGTCATGTGTTATTGCTTGCTTATTCTTGTCATGCATGGAGTTCTGCAGTATTTGACTGATAGCCAGATGTTACATAAACTATGTTCAACATTTGTTGATTTTCGAGCAGACTCTATAGACCTTTAGACCTACTGTGCTGGCAACTTAGTGTGTTAGTATGTTGCATTATACTGAGCATTGTACATTAAAATGTGTTAGCCTTTCTGTTGTAGTTGGCTATAGCTTTGGGAAGCCCAGGGAGAAATGCTCATTTTTTTATTTTAAAGATAATGGTGAGATTTGGACCCCAGTGTCTCTGTTCTTCCGTTATTGTAAAGGGACAGAACTGGGTGAGTAAAAACGAGGGAAGGATTAATGAAAAGGTTTCTATTTTGCCCTTTATAAATATGTGTGCAAATACTGGTTCTATCTATGTTTCTGCACTGTGTAAACCAAAAAAAAAAAACTATCTCAGAATGTATTCAGATTGTATTTTCAAGTGTTTAAAATGATAGAATCTACTGTGTATTTGCATTTCAGGTGATAACCTAGGACAGCAATACCTAAGCCCTGAAGAAGTTATCGATAAAAGAGGCTCAGACATCATCATTGTGGGGCGAGGCATCTTGTTGGCATCAAATAAAGTAGAAGCTGCGAGGATTTATAAAAGGGCAGGCTGGGAAGCATATCTTAGCAGACTGTCTGATTCTGAAAAGAAATAGTTTTCAAATTCTTGGGTCTCCCATGAAAACGGACATTTGATGCTCTTGGGTTCTTACCTGGTCAACAAATCTAAATAAATAAAATTAAGAAGTGGTGAATCTTGGTCCATAAAGGTACATTTCAAATTGACAAGTGATTAAAATGTAAAAATGCTTTATTTTTCTTTTCATTTGTCAACATCATGTAGGCTGTTTTTTCTTAAAAGAAAATGCATTGCCATAAGCAGTCTGTTGAACGACTTGTGCGAGTCATGCTTTTTGCTAATTGGGGAATATGAAATGTACACCACAAGATTCATTGTCTTGCTTTTGTATTCCCAAAGATTTGTATACATATTGGGTTAACACAACAATAGAATACATTCTTTGTCTGTGTTGTGGATGGCAAACTTCAGTTATTGATATTGGTCTATGCCGTCTGAATCATTCCAAAATCCATGTGGCTCTATCCCATTGGACCAATGGGGTCATGGTAACATAATCATTTTAAGGTCCAAAGAGACTCTTGGGTCCATCATGCCCCACCCCCGGTTCACATGCAGGGATAAAGTAAGTATGCTTTGCAGACATGTACCAACTGAAAGGGATTCCATTAATTAGAAATTTGTCCAGGCTTACCTTGAATGTCGGCCCTGTCTTTAAGTAGGGACTTTAAAAAAAAAAAAAAAATGTATATAGACTGACATATTCCAGATGTAGTGTCATTTTATATTTTTAAATACAGAATTGTTAAAATAACATTTAGGAGTTAGCCACAACTGGGTATTGGGCTTAACAGCCATTTAGATTCAATAAGAATACTTTGTTGCCAGAGATTCAAAAAAGGTGCTTAGTGAAAAAGGCATCTTTTTCAAATAAAAACTTTATCACTTCTGTCTCTAGTGTTTTTACTGTTTTACAACAATATTTTAACTTCTGATTGTGGTCCTTCACAGACTTTTCATATTTTCATTTCTAATTTATAGGTAGTGGGGAAGGGGTGACACGTAATACTGTACCATGGTTATCCTGAAAACCCCTTTATTACAGAAGTAGTCATTTATGTGCCAGAAATGTCTCCTTGAACTCTTTCGTCAGGAAGAGTTGGTGTAGAAGGGACTTTTGTTCCTAACCTTCCCCCAAAAATTTGTTGAAAGGCCTGAAAACTGCAGTATACTGTGAAGAATGGTTAACACGGTACTAGAAATTGGCCACGGTATCCATTCCGAAGATAGTTAAAAAGTAGTACTATAAATCCTTGTTACAGATGGCACTAGTTACGTCTCAAAACAAAGATATAATAGTAATATCAGAATGATTTTAATTTTTACAGTAGGGTAGGAGTACACATGTAAGTCATCCTGTACGAAGTGTACGAATCCCAGTTGCATGATTATCAGATGGTGATTGTATTTATATTACTTTTTTTGTAAATATGTTTTCATTAAAGAAAGTGCACATACATTCTGAAACATCGCATCCAGGTATACTATTGAATTAGGTTACAGGCACAGAAAATCACATTCATGTACATTCCAGTGCCCTCGGACCACTGAAACAACATTGGGGTCTTCGGCAGCAGTGTTTTTAGGTTGTTATCCTGTACAGAATAATAGTATCACAGTGGAGGGGTAATGGGGTTTGGGCAGCAGGGCACTTGATGCCAGGCTGTTGGGTATTACTCTGCCTGAAAGATCCCATCCTCCTATATCTCTAAGGGACAAATGCAGAATCATGCACCATAATATATACTGTATGACCCAGGAGTTCCAACAGGATGTGAACAGTTTTTATGTCTCATTCAGGCTGAAGGTAATGTTTACCATTCTATAAATTGTATTCACCGTATCCCTCCAGTGCCCCAAATCTATCTGGTGTGGGGATAGCCATTTACAAGTAACAGATTTCTTGGCTGCTGAGAGCATAATGCCTAGAAGGTACTAGATATGTCTGTCCTGAAAACCCAGGGGTAAATATAAGGTAGGTATGATTTGAGGGGTCAGTCTGAAGGGAGAATGAAGAACCTCAGAGACGGCATCCTCCAATTCCTTGAGAAGTCCTGAAGCACTGGGCAAGTCCACATGATGTGAGTGGGTAGCGAGTGGCTCCAGCAGGTGGCAGTACCTGACCTCACATACCTGGCAGTTATCACCAGGTAAAAAAAATAACGTAGTATGTTTCCAGGCGTGTGCTGACAGATCGGCGAGAGGTGGTGATTTGACTGGCCTCATAGCATCCCCTCTCCAAGTCTACACCCTCAAGTGTGATATTAAGTTATGGTGTATATGGTGAATTCCTGGGTAGAATCTTGCAAAGCCTTCTGTATAATAGAGATGAGGTATTAAGTAGACTGTGTTCTGATATGTTAATAAAGCTAAAATGATGGTCGATTAAATTTTTTTTTTTTTTTTTTTTTTTGGGTGGCCTCTTATTTCTGGGGGTTTAGTACCATGAAAGTAATGTATTTGGAGACAGCAAAACAAATCACCTCTCTCTAGCCCAAATTGCTGTTGCAGTTGTGCAAAAGATTTCAGAGTTTCTCCAGTGCAGAGCTGAGTTAGGTACACAATATTTTTCCAGTGCCACATCCTATAGGTGGAGTCTATGTGGGCAGGACTGAAATCCTGCAACTGTGGGAGAGGTAGACCCAAACAAGCTGCGGTGTAAAACTTGTGCCCTCCGCCACTCCTCTCCATACTTCCTGAACCCTATGAAGCCAGGGGTTGGTGTCCACATGGACACCGGCACGGGTGTCTTCATTGAAGACATAGCGGGTCATCTCCCAGAAAGGTAACATCTTCTCCATTTCCAGCCACTGAGGGCCTGTCCCTGCAAAGTGCCATTGGAACAGTATTTGGAGGTCCATCAGGCCCAGGCCTCCTCGAGCTTTGGGGTGCATCAGCTTGTTAAATTGAATTCTGAGGCATTTATACTGCCAAAAATAATGGGATATGGCAGCCCACCACTTCCACCAGTCCATGTTAGGGACCAGTAATGGCACATTCTGGAAAATGGAAAGAAACCCGGGGAGAACAACCATCTGAACAAAATCCACTCGTATGATGACAGTGGTAGGGTGTGCTATTGATGCAGGTCTCTCGCTAGCTGTCTAGGCAATGGGGTATAGTTGATCTCATACAGCCAGTCCAATTATAAGGGAAGTTTAATACTCTGGTACTTTATTTCTCTGAGATCTCAACAGAAAGGAAAATGTTTCAGAGCCATTTTAGGTGTATAATAGATGGGGGGAGTGCTTCTGTTTTGGTTGTATTTAATTTATATGCGGAGACTGCGCTAAACTGTAGAAAATCCAAAATACTTCTGTAGTGTCTTTTCTGGGTTGGAAATATAGAAGAGGACATAATCGCCATACAGGGCCATGTGATACTCCCATCCTCCCACTCGAATACGTGAGATCTCTGTACTTTTTCTGATGGAGGCTCTATATAGAGGGCAAACAGAAGAGGGGACATTGGGCAGCCCTGTCGAATACCCCGGCCAAGATGAAATGACTAGGAGATATGCCCATTTACTTTGACAAATGTGTGCGGGGATGTATATATCTGCTGGAGCAGAGTGGTAAAATCCTGTGGGTACCCCATTTTGGTTACAGCTGCAAATAGGGCCAGGACACCCTACTGAATGCTCTCAGCATTAAATGTACTATGAATGAGGGGAAGGCGGTGCTGTGAATGTGGTGTGGCAAGTGCAGGGTGCATCTGTTGTTATCACCAGTGTGCCATGCCCTGGCAAATGTGATTTGGTCACGTGGATCAAGGAGGAGAGCAGGACGTCCAGCCTTTGGGCCATCATGGCTATAAAGTACTTCTAATCCGTGTCCCATACATATACAGACTTATATCTCACACAGTGCTGTGGGTCCTTCCATGGTTTGGGATCACTGAAATAGTGGCATATCGCCAGGTACTTGGAATTTTACCTCCATGCAGGACTTCATTATGGCACGGGGTCATAATGTCGCAAGACTTTATGACGCAGCAATATACTGCGCTGCCAATACAACACGATATATTACAAATGGCATAATCTTGTTTCTGCGAGGGGCTCCATCCCCTTTCCGGAAGTGCGCCCTGAACCCCCAACTAAAGTGTCTAACTCCGAGGTGGTAATAGTAAATATTGCACAAAGTGCGAAAAAAGTGTAATTCCATGTGTCTGTGACCGGGACTCAGAACCCGGTCCCAAACGCAGTGCCTGACCCCCTTGCTGCCAGTGGCTCATCCTGTCGAGCCGCGGCAACTGCTCAGTGGATCCCTGTCCCAGCAGGATTCTTATCCTGTACTGGGAAGAGTGAGAGGGTGCACTACCACATATACTTCCTTTTGCGGTTTTGCACCCTCTCGCTGTTCCCTACCCAGCTGTTCTACCCTCGCAGTCATGTCGTGTGCTGTAGAGCGTATGACATATTGACCCAGTAGGCTGCATTACACGCTCTCAATAGGGTTGCACCAGGAGTTCCCTTTTGTTCTTACTGAACTCAGAAATATACCCGTTGGGTCCGGGGGCTTTCTGACTTTTTGCCTTATGGATCAGCATTTCACGCCTTGCTGCCTGAATGGGGTTTGTGTTTTGGCCTGTTTACTGGTAAGGATAGGCAGAGACAGAGGTGTCAGAAAACTGCTTGCTGCTGTCTCCTGATATGGGCCCTCAGGTGTATACAGCACAGAGTAAAAAGTGCAGAATGCTTCTGCTGTCTGATGCATGGCCCAACGAGGGATGTATAAGTCCAGCCACCGTTGCCCTAGCTTTTTGCCTTCGCACCTGATGGGCCAGAAGTCTGGTAGCTCTAGGGCCTACCTCATAATACTTGTGTCTTAAATGAGTTGACACTAATTCCGTGTGATGGAGGTGTATACTATCTATTTACTGTTATACCCTGTACATCTAATCTTGTAGAGATCGGTTTCCTATTTGTGTGCTCCGTGAAAAAAAATGGAAAACCTCTTGCAAGTTCTTAAGGCGTTGTTGCCTCGCCCATTTTTTTCATGATTGTATATTCTATTATATAACCTGAGAGAACAGCTTTAAGCATGTCCCACAGTGAGCTGCTGTGTGAGGAACTCCTTGATTAAAATTCTGAAATCTGATCTGCCTGGATTTATCTCAACTCTTGGACCTCAAGTGGAAGGCATTTAGTTTCCACTGTGTCCAGGTGGAGTCATGTACAAAACATAGGTACGAATGGGGATATGGTCGGAGATCAAGATGTCCCTTATCTCACAGCAAACCATGTACTGTAGGTGCTCTTGCTCGGTATAGGAGTAATCTGTGGGTGTAAACAACGTGGACTGCTGAATAATATGTATAATTTTTGGTTTTGGGTTGTAACTCTTGCCATATGAGTGCCCATTTCAATTCTTGAGTAGTTATGGCACACATTTTTTGTGAGGCTGGTTAACGTGGTGGGCAGTTATTAGATGTGTCCCATACAGAAGATCAGAGCATGTTAGTCTCCAGCAAGCAGTAGGACTCCTGAGGTATTTAACAGAATAAGGTCTAGGATATGCTGGATTTCTGGGGAATTTGACCCTGGGGATACAGAGGGAAGCTAGGGTGACTTCCAGTTGGTATAAGGTACCCTGAACTATAACTAACCTCCACTCCTTGTCCCTAATAACCTTGTGCTTCTGAAAGGGTGTGCCACTGGGGACCAATATGGCCACTCCTCTGTGCTTCCTCTTAGGTAGTTCAGCATTATACACCTTGCTATAACCAAATTTTAGGAGCTTTTGAAGTTCCTGTGTGTCAACGTGCATTGCCCACAGGAACACCAAAGTTGGGCACTCTTCCCAGATGCTGGCCAGTAATCTCACCTGCTTTACAGGGTTGCTCAACTCACGGTACCCTCCCGGACGCGATAACTGATCACTCTCCCATCTTCTGCGTCTGGGGATCCTCTGCCCCAAAAATTCCTTGTCGAGTGATTCAGGTCAGGGATTACTCCAAACTTTTCCTAAATGACTACCTGAATGACCTACGTCGTACTGACTGGGCCAGGGTACTTAGCTCCAGTAACCCGACCATTGCATTAGACCAATTCCTATCGATTATCATCCCCCTGCAGGATAAGCATGCTCCCCTTACTAAAAGAAGAGTGAGGGGCACAGTCATCAAGTGGCTGCACGGTGGACTTCTTGCTCTCATGAAGCAGAGACAAGTGCTGGATCAACTACAAAATGTCTGGTGACCCACTTGTTCTCCTTGAATATCGGGGACTCCGGAACTCTTGCAAGGCTGCTATACGTGCTGACAAGAGTGAATTCTGTAAATCAGCGTTGCTCAATTCGGCTTACAACACCCGGAGTTTCTGGAAAAACATCAAAAGTATGGTGGGTGTGTCCGCCACGCACTCGGCTGCTGACATGAACATAGAGGGGGCCAACTGCAACAATCCACTAACTATCGCCTCTGCGTGCAACCGCCTGTTTTCCGAATCGCCGGTCTCCTCACCTTCCTTCCTCCATGGAACCTCAGGGCCACTCCCCTGTACCCGCACCCTTTTACC
Organism: Neoceratodus forsteri; assembly: GCA_016271365.2. Taxonomy (NCBI): domain Eukaryota; kingdom Metazoa; phylum Chordata; order Ceratodontiformes; family Ceratodontidae; genus Neoceratodus; species Neoceratodus forsteri. The sequence continues at coordinate 1,167,104,788 of CM028132.1, read as the reverse complement.
TGAGGCAAGTCTCTGCCATGGAAACTAAAACTCTTCTTGCGGGCTCCCTCTCCACTCAGGGCGGCTATGATACCTTGAGCCTAAAGCTCCTGAGCCTTGAGGCGCCCTACCTCGCTCGGCCGATTACCCACATATTTAACTCTTCCTCACCTCTGGAATCGTACCTGATATTTGGAAGGTGGCCAAGGTTGTCCGGTGTTCAAGCACGGTGACCCCAAGGAGTTAAATAACTACCATCCCATTGCCATTCTCCCTGCTACCAGCAAGCTACTCGAAAAAGCTGTGGCCGGACAAATCTCCCATTACCTGCAAGAGTATGCTGTGCTCTCCCCTGCCCAGCATGCTTCAGGAAGGGGCATAGTACATCCACCGCTCTCGCTGTGGTCACCTCCCAGGTCAGAGCCGCCACAGATGCTGGAAAACTGACTGGGGCCATCTTTGTCGACCTCTCTAAGGCCTTCGACCGAGTTGATCATAATCTCCTAATCTCCACCCTCCTTGGGCAAGGTTTCTCCCCACGAGCTCTTGATTGGTTCACCAGCTATCTAGGGGGGAGACACCAATACACCAGCTTTAACCGCGCTCTTTCGGGCCTCTCCCCAGTTAGCTGTGGTGTACCCCAGGGGTCCGTTCTTGGTCCCATTCTGTTCTCCCTTTGTGTCAATGAACTCCCTTCAGTCACAACCCTTGGGGCTGCCACGCTATATGCGGATGATCTGGTATTACTATCTAGTGCTTCGAACCCTGTTACCATCAACTCCCAGCTCAACTTCGACTTTGGGCGTATCCTAAACTGGCTCGTGGGACGCAAGCTTACCGTTAATCTAGCCAAAACTCACCCCATGTTATTCGGGTCGGCAGCCAAAATCGCTTCTTGCCCCTCCCCCCTCGCTATAAATGGAGGGAACGGCGCTCTCTTGCCTGTCCTGAGCTCTGCAAGGTACCTAGGAGTGACCCTTGACCCCCAGCTTGACTTCGCTGAGCATCTCCGGAACATATGCAAAGCGACTAACAGTAAGCTTGGCCTTGCCTACAGGGCCAAGGACTGCCTCACCCCGGCGGCTCGGCTCGCCATAGCCAGGGGGATCCTCCTACCTACGCTCTGCTACGGGCTCGTTGGCTTCGTACCCTGTCCAGAATGCCTCCCTAACAAAATGGGACACGGCTTATAATAATGTCTGTCGATTCGCCCTCTCCGCTCATCACCTTACGCATCGGTGTGCCCTCTATGCCAGGCTGGAGTGGCTCCCCCCTGATAAACACCGAGCCTTTGTCTTCGGGAGCTTTGTAGACAACATAGTCTGTTCGGCTTGCCCCCGGCACTTGCCCTTCCCCTCCAACACTGCACACCGGCTTATCTGCTTAGGCCCAGCTTGACTCTCGCCTGCAAAGTCCCCAGGACCCGCTCCCACACCGGGAATCGGGCCTTGTCCGCCTATGCCCCCAGTTTTTGGAACTCCCTCCCTGCTCTAGTTCGAGCCGCCTCTTCCCACTCCGGCTTCAAAACGTCCCTTTGGAACTTCCTCAATGGGGCCTCCACCTGTCCTTGTGGAATCGTGTAGCTGCCTCCCCCGGCTGCCTGTCCCTCCCCCAACCCTTGGGTTTCGGCCTCAACCACTCTACACCCCCGCATTTAATTGCTCTTGTGGCTACCCTGCTCCCCACCTCAAGCAGTTCTTGATCTTTACCGCTCCCCTCGGTCTGCAGCTCCTCCTCCCTCCCCCTTGCTGCCTGGGATCCCCCCTCCTTCTTACTCCCTTCTTTGGGGCTCCTGTAGGTCCTTAGCTATCCCCGACCTCTCCACTAGGGCCTTGCTACTGGGACAGGGCAGTACTTCCCTGCTGCTCGTGCTTGCCGGTGGTCTTCCAGGTGGGTTCTCACCTTCTTGCTACGCTGCCTCTGCATAATTGCCCCCCTTGCTCGCTCTTCCCGACCATCTCGGGGGGGGAGCCAGCAGATTTCTGCCCCTTCCTCCCTTACTCCCTCCCTCTTACCCCCTGTACTTGCTGCTCTCCACACCCTGCCACAATTTGTGAACTTATGTATTAATGAGCCTGTAGTTGTATTCTCGTTTGTTGCTCTGACCATGTACTTTTGTCTTCATTTGCTGTTTACCCTGGCCCCACCTGTGTGTGGGTGTGAATGTTCTATTGTCCATTCAATGTCCTGGGTACTGTTTTCCACTTTTGTCCACTTGTAGTTGTGGGCCTGTATTTGTACCTTGTTTCTCTGTACTGTAACCTCCCGGGTCGCTCCTGAAAATAGGCACTCATCTAGTGTGCTTACCTGGTTAACAAAAACAAATAAATAAAATTAACATTTAACAAGTACCAGAGAGTGTTAGTCATCCCAAATATGATTCACAACATCCTTCATGTCATACCCCCCCACCGCTTTAGTATGTAAAAAGTGATGCCATATAATCTAGTCTGGTGGGCAGTTTTAACGAGCAGTAAACAGTGCGGAACATCAGATAAACTAGTGAACAGATGCAGGGATTTCAGATTCAGATGGACCAGAGACCCTTAGTCCTGAGACAGAAGCCCTTGGCATAGCAGGAGCTGTAGAGAAGTTTGCACTGCTAGATGCTGCAGAAGTGAAAACCAAATTTGACAGTTGCAGTAAGGCACCACTAGTAGGAGAATGACAGGTGCTGCCTGCTTGAGCAGTAGCTCTGAATGAGATTTACTGGTGGAAAGGCATAAAGGACTCGCCTGTTTCAGAAGGGCAGTGCATCTTGTCAAAACATTCCATGCCCTGGAGCAAGCAAGCAGAAATGCAACTGTTTTTGCATTGTGTGGTGATGCAAAAAAGGTCCAGCTCTAGACAACCCCATTTTACGAATAGGTTGTGTGCCACGGAGGTCAGGAGTTCCCGTTTGTGAGTCAAGGACTGAGACCTGCTTAGTCTGTCTTGCAAGAGACTTGGGTACCTGGAAGAAACAAGGCTGACAGCTAGAGTCCATGAGACCTGGCCCGGTATCACACTCTCACCACTTCTAGGCACTGTAGACGAGTGTGTATCCCTTTGTTGATGTAGTACATCAAACTGACATTGTCCATGCAAATCAGCAAAGGTACTGCTCCAAGGTAAGCCTGAAAAGTCTAGGACAAGTGGAACAGCCCTAATATCTAGAATGTTGATATGGAGAGAACCATCTCACCAGGACCAAGGACCTTGAGTCTGTAGGGAGCCCAGAAGAGCACCCCAGCTAGACCTGGGTGCGTCTGTGGTTAGTATTTGTAGAGGGGCTGGATGAAAGAAAGGAATCTCCTCCATTAGACGGAGGTGCTCCGTCCACCATGTCATGGCACACCTGAGGGGTGATGTGACCAAGACCACCTGTTCCAGATCATCTTGTCAGTTGATGCCACTGCACCTTAAGTGCACACAGCAGTATGTGCATGTGGAGATGAGTGTAGGGAACCGTAATGATAGCAGCCATTAGGTCTAGACGTCTCAGCACTGATTTTAAGACACATAACGACTGTTGTATACCAGATGAGCCTAAAATATTAAGTCCTCTGCCCTGTTCTCTGGCAGGAAGGCACTGCCCACAGCAGTGTACAAAATGTATTGGAGATGTTGACATGGGATATGAACTGATTTCATTTCATTGACCATGACATCCAGTTCCTTGAACAACTGCCTTGTCCATGTCAGTGTGTGGACAGTGGCTTTCTTGGATGGACCCTTCAGCCAATCATGCAGGTAAGGGGAAATCTCACTTCAAGATAGAGATCTTGCAGCAAGTAACAATTAGGACTATGCCGTCAGGCACTAGGACCCCACGGAAAAATTCTAGCTAGCAGTCCAAGGCGGGGGACCGCCCCCCTGATGTCGGCCCTGCCCTAACATCACCAACAGTATAAAGGGGCAGTCCCCTGGCACTACCTCAGTTTTTTTCCTGCCGTCGACTCCATGGATGCCTCCTGCTTCCAGTTGACCGCCATTTTCATGCTTTGCACAGTTAAAATTTTTTTCATTGAAATACTGAATTCGTCATGTAGTTCTACCTAGCCATCTTCTGCTACAGAGCGGCAGAAATGGAAGTGCGCATGCAGCAAGCAGATCATGCCAAAAGACTGTCATTCGACCTGCCTCCTTTGCCTAGGCCCTGACCATAAGCCGAATGACTGCCTGCATTACCTCAGCTTCAACAGGAGGACTCTCATCTGCTGCCTGAAGACTTTGAAAGCATACCTCCTTGAACAAGTGGCCGCCATGCAGAAGACCCACTCGGGGGCACAGCCCGTCTTCCTCCTCCACCAACGATTCCTTCCCCAGAGAGAAGTCGAGCGGGAAGCACCATCATCAGGATAAGGGCAGGTCCAGTTCAGAATCCCATCCCAGGTCTTCACAAAAAGCTTCCGGACATTCTGCCTCTGGTGTGAGGTCAGACTCTACCCACTCCAGTTTCCCTGGCTCTCCACGAGTTCCCGTCGAGGAAGCTCCCTGCCTCCACTCAAATGTACAGCAGGGAGTTTTCTGGGCTAGGGCCTTCCCAGTCCCTCGTGTCCCTAGCTATCCAGCCCCACAAGCTTGCGATAGGGTCTCAGCTAGCAGGATCAGCCCATTCTTCGGGCAGCAGGTTGGAGCCTGCTGTCCACAAGGCCATGGCCTCTGGGTCGCCTGTCAGGATGACAGACGACACCAAAAATGTCAGGAATAAGAGTGCCATAAAAAACCACGCTCGGCTTCCAGTCATTGTCCGGGGTTCCGGACCGACGTCAGGCCTCAATGCCCTCTGACTCCACTATGGAGTCAGACCAGACGCCACTGTCTGATCCACAGGTCTCTGACAAGGGTCCGACTACAGACCCGATTTTGTGGGGACCTGACGCTCGTCTCCGAGGACACCATGGACCAGGCATCAGTCCCTCCACCTTTACCTCCCCCTCGGGAGCCCAATGACTAGAGGCCAGGTCACCTAACACCAGGGGACAGCATCCCACCAGAAAAAACATCCAATACAGCGGCACCATCGGATCTGACGCCAGAGGGAACCAAATCACAGGGTCAGATACCGGGCGCCCCAACCCGCAGCTAGAACCCCAGCTGGGCATTGTGGCTTTGGCCCTTTGGCTGAGGTCCGGGCTTTTTTCAACAACTGGTGAAACACCATCAAGGGGGAATTTTTGCCTAGACCACCAGAGCTGATAACCCACCCCCACGGGGACCCCTGTCTCAGCTCCACCTTAGCAACCGACTCCACACAGATCGCCTTCACCACCCCGGACGCTGGCCCACCCAACTGCAAGGGGTGATTGGCAAGGATCTCCTGAATGATGGCGTCATGGTCACCACCCGTCGTCCAGATCCCCCTCTAGACACTGGAGTAGCTTTAGGGGGAGCTGGTATACTTCTTCAGAGGAATCCACTGGAGGCTTCTCCTACAATTCATCAGAAGATAATTTGTCTCTTCCATCCCTAGATCCACAGAGGGATTCCCCAAAGTCTCCTCCAGACGATCTCTCCTTCCTAGATGTGATGAGACACATTCGGTTCCTTAACCAATGTGGGAAACAGAGGAGTTAGACCCCGAAAGATGCCGCCTGGCGAAATTCTTAGGGGCCACTGACCCGAAACCTTTAGTCATCTCACCATTGGTGGAGTCTTTCCAGGACATTACGAAAGTAGCCTGGAAACACCCTTCCATGACCTCGACGGTCCCTAAGAAAGCTGACCGCTTATATAGGATGCCTGGAGGGGGAACCGCATTTGAGCAAGCAATCCAAAGCTGATTTGATTATCCTTATGGCTGCTCATGGGAGGACTCAACAGCCAAAGCATATGAGCTCCCAACTACCAGATAAGGAGTCCAAGAAACTGGACCATCTTGGCCGGAAGGTGTACTCTTCGGCCACTGGTACGGTCCAGTCATTTAATTTTCTGGCACACATGGTGATGTATCAGAAATTTGTGGAATAAGGCCATGGACCTTGCTTGGTCACAACCTGACTCCGCTAATAAGACAGAGCTCTTGGTTCTCCAGTTCAGTGCTGACATTGGTAAGCATGTCCTCAGGTGCTCATACGACTCGGCAGACACTGCCACTAGAGCAGCTGCCACGGGGATATGCCTATGGTGCCACTCCTGGTTGAGGGTCTTGGGCTTTTGCTAGGATTTGCAGGATGCTGTCCTGGACGCCTCTTTCCAAGGACCAATTATTTTCAGCCAGGAAGTTGAAAAGATGATCACTGGCTTGCAGGACTCTCGGGAGTAGTTTTGAGGTCCACAAATGTGTAAGTCTGAGCCAACCCCATCCAGGCGTTGTTCCTTTCATAGGCATCAAGACCAGCAGGGTAGACGACAGCAAATCGGAGGTTACAAGAGAAAAGGCACCCTCGTGTCTTCAGGAGCAGAGGGACCTAAGAATGCCAAAAATGCCAGAGCTCCCTTGCCAACTCCCAACAACCTGTGCATGTCTTCCTGCCTGCCCCCCCTCCTTCGGTGGAGCTACAGAGGGAGGCAGTAGGAGGTAATTCTCCCTTTATGTCAGAGGTTGGTCCAGTATCACTGCAGATCAGTGGGTTCTCCAGATTATAGAAAAGGGTTACGAACTGGAGTTCTCAGATTCCTCCAGACAACCCACTGATCCCCACCCAGTGCTCCCCATCCCACGAAAGCCTAATCCAGGCAGAAATCTAAGCCCTCCTGAGCAAAAATGTGATACAGGCAGTCCCACCAAGTCAAAGAGGAAGGGAGTATTACTCCCACTTCTTCCTAGTCCCAAAAAAGACGGGGGACCTTCGTTCCATTCTGGATCTCAGTCAGCTGAACAGTTTCATTGAATACAAAAGGTTCAGGATGGTGACACTGGCAGGATTGCTGTCCATCCTTCACTGAGAGGACTGGCTCTGCTCCCTTGAGATGCAGGACACCTACATGCACATAAAAATCCTGCCATCCCACAGGAAATGCCTCCGCTTTACCTTCCAGGGACAGCACTAAAAGTTCAGCGCGCTGCCGTTCGATCTTTCCTTGGCACCTCTGGTGTTCACAAAGTGCCTGGCGGTAGTGGCAGCAGCTCTCAGGAGGCAGGGATATTCATCTACCCTTACCTCGACGACTGGCTCCTGACAGCTCCCACAAGGGAACAGCTGCATCACACACTGGAAAACACCTTCCAACTGTTCAAAGACCTGGGGGTCACCTTGAATCTTCCCAAGTCATCTCCCTGGCGCAGTCAGAGATTACAATATGTAGGGGCCATCTTGGACACCATCCTGGGGAGAGCCTTTCTCCCCTCAAGGCAGATCGACTAAGAGCACTGGCTTGGGGGGAGGTCATTTCCACAAATCGGACTCGAGCCAGAACGGTCCTACAACTGCTAAGCAGTATGGCAGCTGCTATTGTGACAGTACACATGAGGGTTCTCCAGTGGAACTGCAGGGTACAATGGGACCAGTGTTTGGACGATCTTGAGCAGCCAGTCTGGATCTCCAAGGCAGGCCATCAGACTTTGGAGTGGTGGCTCACCCCGTTCCGGCTAGAGTCTGGGGCTCCCTTTCAAAATCCCAGTCCTCAGCAGATCCTGACAATGGATGCTTTGGGACTAGGGTAGGGCGCACATTTCAAAGACCATCAGACAAGAGGGATGTGGACTCCTTTAGAATCAACCTCCACATCAATGTGCTGGAGATGAGAGCCATTCTGTACGTCCTACAGGTGTTCCAGGTGGTCCTTCTTCCAGGTCCCTTACTGATCCAGACAGACAACATGGCAGTGGTCTTCTACATCAACAAGTGAGGGGGCACACACATTCATCCCCTTTGCAGAGCAGCCATGAGAGTCTGGTACTGGGCAGTGGAACACAACCAGGAACTTGCAGCGATTCATGTTCTAGGAGTACAAAACACTCTAGCTGACTCTTGGTCTCAGACTCACAAATGGGAGCTACTACAGGACCTAGTAGATGACCTCTTCGAAAGATGGGGACTTCCAGAACTGGACCTGTTTGCATCCCCACTCAACATCAAACTGCCCAATTTCTGCTTACTAGATCCAGGGCCTGGTGTTTTTTTGAGAGATGCATTGTCCCTCTCTTGGACAGGAAGGTTCCTTTACACCTTCCCTCCCTTCCCGCTGCTTCAGAGAGTGCTGCTCAAGCTACAAGTGGAATGAGCCAGCATGATTCTCATAGCACCATTTTGGCCTTGACAGATTTGGTTCCTGTTGCTCCAGCAATTACAAATGGAACCTCCAATACCTCTATCTCTGTCTCCTCACTTGTTCTTCCAGGAGTGAGGTACCCCCGAATCTCAAGTCTCTGCACCTGCATGTATGGCTCCTACAGACTTGGAGATAGGTATGGGGCATCCACAAAGGTAGCGGAGGTCATAGTGGCTGCAAAGAAACCCTCGTCCATGGCCACGTACATCATGAAATGGAAGCATTTCTGCCTGTGGGCTTCGTCCCATCACTTGGATCCGTTCACCTGTCCAGTGAATTCGATCCTGGAGTATCTCCTTTCCCTGTCTGATGCAGGACTAAGCTATTCGTCCATAAAGATGCACCTTTCTGCACTGTCAGCCTGTCATGTATCAGTGGATGTCAGGACCATGGCACAAATGGACCTGTCGCGCACCTTTTGCATGGTGTGCAGATTTTCCACAGGGACAGGGTTTCCCTGCGTACTAATCCTAAGTTTCTCCCCAAGGTGGTGTCCGAGTTCACTCTTAACCAGGACATTCATCTCCCAGTTTATTACCCAGAGTACTCAAATAGAGGGGAAGCCTTGTTGCATACTGTGGATGTTCACAGAGTTCTTCGTTTTTACGTAGACCGTACTAGGTCTTCTAGGAAGACAAACCAGTTGTTTGTGTCTTTCTCCTAGAGAATGTTAGGGGTGCCAGTGACTAAGCAGACATTGTCCAAATGGTTGGTCAATTGTATAGTTTTCTGTTATCAAAAGTATGACAAACCTTTACCGGAACCGGTTAAAGGTCACTTCATTAGGGGTGTTGCCACTTCCTTTGCATCCCTACAAAATGTCTCAGCAGCCGATGTCTGTGCAGCTGCCACTTAGAGTTCTGTCCATACTTTCATTAAACGCTGCAGTTTGGACATTGCTTCCAGAAGGAGGGTGGGCTTTTTCCTTGCTGTCCTCCAGGAACTACTCTCTTAAGAGCGCTAGTGGTTTTGTTTGTCTGACCTGGATTATGTCCTTGTACTGCTTGGGACTTAGTCCTAATGGTTATTACCTGCTGCAAGAGCTCTATCTCGAAGTGAGATAGTACAGTTGCGTAAGAACTTACCATAACAGTAGATCCTCGAAGAGCTCTTGCAACAGGTATGCTTTCGCTCCCACCTTCCCACATGGTTACATAATTTTTCTCTGGGAGAAATGTTAGAACAGCCTCGGTTCCCCATCCTTTATGCTAGACGTGTCTCCGGTAGACACTGAGGTGGTGCTGGAGAACCGACCCTTTATACTGTTGTGACGTTGGGGGGGGGGTGGCGGTTCCCCACCTTGGACTGCTAGCTAGAATTTTTCCGTAGGGTCCTAGTGCCTGGCGGCGTAGTCCTAATGGTCATCTGCTGCAACAGCTCTTCTCGAAGCTCTACTGTTATGGTAAGTTCTTACATTACTGTACTGTGTAAGACCTTACCTCCTCAGAGCCACTGCTAAGCATTTGGTGAATACCCACAGCCCCCAGGACAAGCTGAAGGGCAGACATGAAACTGAAAGTACATGCTGTCCAACGTGAATCTGAGAGACTGTCTATAGCACTTGTGGATCTTGATATGGAGATAAGCTTACTTCATATCCAGTGCACAAACCAATCCTCTTTTTTATCTGGGGGATGAGGGCCTGAAGGGACACCATCCAAAATGTTCTGTATTTGATGTACTTCTTGAGACTGCTGAGGTCTAACACAGGTCATATGTCTCTGGTCCAATTTGAGACCAAGAAGTAACTGGAATAAAGTCTGGGTTCAGTTCCTTAGGAGGAACAGGCTGTATATTACTGCTGACAGCCACCAACGAATGTTGTCTCGACGATCCAGCAGATCATAAGGGGTAGGAGATTTGTTGGAGACCCTCTCCCCTGCTGGGATTCGTGGTGGCCCACGTGGAGCTAGAGGATAACAGCGACTCCTAAGGGGACCAGTCAGAGGACAGACCACACCCCCAGACCAATCCAGGGCTCTGCCTTTGGGTTCATGGGGTGTAGGCTGTCAAGTGGCTCCACATGCTAAGGATACGGCAAGTGGAGTCTGACTGGAGACAGCTGACAGCCAGGGACCCTGTCCATCAGAACTCCATTAAAAGAACTACATTGCTGGGAATCCTTGAAGGAGTTGTTGAGGAAAGGGGAAGTGTGGAAATTTACTAGATACTGGTTCTTAAGTAACAGGTGGGTGGCCTAATAGCAGCTGTTTGGTGTGGGTTAGAGTGAGGAAACACAGGAATCTAAGGATAGGTGGAACTCCCTATATAGGGTAAAGGAATTCAGGGTGCTATAAGGGCTAGGTAAAACTCCCTACATAGGGCAAGGAAATGAAAGGAATTCAATGGGCTTAAGTTACAGAGAGAGCAGGAAGTGTATGATGGGAGTGGTGCAGTGGCTGTGGGGGTGGCAGTCTTCAGGGAGACTTTCTGGAGGCTACATTGCTGCCCCATCTGTATGCACCTCTCTGGGTTGAGAGAGGAGGTTGCCAGACTCAAGGCCAAGTTGGCTTGGGTTCGGAGGACCTGCTCCTCCACGCAGGGGCCACCTAATCCACCACCACTACCTCAAAGGATGCCAAGTAGGAGGAGCAGCTGGACTAGTATGCTCAAGGTGGGTAAGGGTGGCGGAGTGCAGGCACATCCCCCAACTAGTACTACTATGAAACTGCTGCGCCAGGCAGTATTGTCCCACAGAGGCACCTGAGGTAGTGACCAGGGGTCCTTCATAGTGGAGACCCCAAGGGGGGTGGCAGAGGACCCCAAAGGAGGAGGAAGTGAATCCTGGTGGGGGACTCAGTAGTTAGGGGGATACAGTTGGGGGCAGGTAGGGATGAGGAGAGGGAGGTTAGGTGCCTTCCCAGTGCTGTAGTTGAAAGGGATGGAAAGAGAATCCAAAGGATTCAGGAAGGGAGGGAGAGCTGGATGTCATTGTCCATCTGGGGACTAATGACTTGGTTAGGAATGAGCCAGCAGTAGTTCAGGAGGAAATTGGAGAGGGGGTCTTAGGAAAGTAGCATGATCTGTAACCTCGGAGGTGCTACTGGTCTACAATGGGGGAGGACAGGATTCTCTACACCAGGAACTTCTAATTTTTATTTTATTCTTTGTTGACCAGGTAAAGCCTGCTAGGCACGGATGTCTGTTTTCAGGGTCAACCCGGGAGCACTGGGAGGTTAGGTGACTTGCTCAGTCACACAGTATGCAAGTAGAAGTCGTGGGAATCAAACCCAAGTCTATCTGCTGGGTGTACCAAGCTCATTCAGAGCTTGTTACTCTACCCTCTAGGCTATACTGACAGCCCAACTTCAATGCATGGTTGAAGGAATGGTGCAGAGAGGAGGGATTTGGATTTATTGGGAACTGGGGCACCCCCTGAAGGGATAAATGCCTGTATAGGGGCGATGTCTTGCATCCATCCAGGAGGGGAACCGGGATCCTCAATGAAAAGTTTAAATGCTGCATTGGCAAGCATTTAAATTAGCCGAGGGGGGAGGCAGAATGAGGCAAGGAGCGACCCCCTTTTACAGGCTTACAAGGTCAGTAGGGAATCTGAGGAGAGAAATCCCAAAAGGAACCAATTAACATAAGAATCCAGGGGGTAGAAGGAAAAGGAGATAGTAAGAAGAATAGTGGAGGAAACAAGGGAGGGCAAATGGGTAAAATGAGGGAGTGGCAGTACAGTCTGGAGAGCAATGTGTGTAAGTGCTTGAAGTCTGGGCAATAAGATTAGACCTAGAGGTCACCATGGCAGAAGTGGACCAGGACATAATCACACTTACCGAGTCCTGGTGCAATGAAATCCAGGACTGGGATGTAGCCATACCAGGTTATGCTCTATTCAGAAGGGACAGGGTAGGAAAAAAAGGGGGGGATGAGTTGCTCTTTATGTGAGGGAAAACATAAAAGCTACAGAAATATAGTGGGAGCTGAGGTGCTGTGCATCACTCTGGAGACATGGAAAGGGGCAGCTATTCACACAGGAGTGATCTACAGACCCTCCAGCCCAGGGGCAAGCAAGGGGGATGTATTGCTGGTAGGGGACTTCAGTCTACCAGACGTGGATTGGAGCCTGCTAGCTGCGGCAACAGAAGCAAGGACATCCTGGTGCAGGGGGCATTCCTCAGGCAACTAGTTAAGGAACCCACTTAGGTGGGGCAACATTGGACCTGGTGCATTGACAAATGGGGATAGTGTTGCTGATCACATGGCTGGCAGTCACTGGGACCAGTGATCATTGTACAGTGTGGTTCAGTATAAGAACTGGGCCAGAGTCAAACCACACTAAAACAAGGGTCCTGGACTTCAGGAGGGCTGATTATAAGAAAATGGGAGAAGCCTCAGGGATAGGGAAACTGGGTGGAGTCGAGGAACAGTGGGCAAGAATAAAAGAGGGCACTGAGAAGGCAACAAATGCATGTGTTAGGCAGGTTAAAAACGGCAAGAGAAAAAGACCACTATGGTTCTCTAAAGAAGTAGCAGAGAAAGTAAGGGCAAAAAAGCTAGCATTCAGAAAGTACAAGACACAAAAGGAGGAGGACAGGGAGAGATATCGGGAGAAACAAAGAGAGGCAGGGAAAGCAGGAGTGCAAAGGGGCAAACGGAGGAGAATACTTCCATGTCAGCAAAACCGGGATAAAACATTCTTTAGGTAGATAAACGAAAAGAGGAAGACCGAAGGAGGGAATAGTAAGACTAAAAGGAGAGGGAGGAGTTTGTGCAAAAGAGGACCAAAAACAGACATTTTCAACAAATACTTTTGTTTAGTAGTTACAGAGGAAGAGGTAGGTGATGGGCCACAGATAAGGGACAAGGGCATTAAAGGAACGGAGGTGGACACTTGTCATTTTACAGAGGAGAGTCCTCAAGGAACTAGCACAGCTACAGTAACAGTAGACAAGGCAATGGGGCCTGACATGATGCACCTTAGGATACTGAGGGAGTGCAATGAGGTGCTGTCTGCACCTCTTACAGCCCTGCTCAACCAGTCACTAGATATGGGGAAAGTTCCATGGCACTGGAGGAGGGCAGATGTGGTCCCACTTCATAAAGGTGGCAACAGGGAGGAGGCAGGAAATTATACCTGTCAGCCTGACTTCAGTGGTGGGTAATGTCATGGAATCATTACTGAAGGAAAGGATTGAAGAATACCTTGTGACCATTACAGGATCCGAGGTAACATGGTTTCACAGGGGGAAGATCATGCCAGACAAACCTGATCCAGTTCTTGTGGGTGACCAGGGAAATGGATCAGGTGTATGTGGCCTACCTAGATTTAAGGAGCAGCTTTCTAGTCTAGTAAGTCTCCCCCCCCCCAAAAAAAAAAACACATTTGGTAGCTTACCTTGCCCCAAAGGCAGTGTGCTAAATAGTTTCCTTTATGAAAATCTGTATTTTTAGTAAAAACGCTCATAACATTCCCCCCCTGAGCCCAGCAGCCAAAATGCCCTGACTTCCTCACTCGGAGACATGTTCCCATACTAGCATGTTTTGTGACATCAGTAAAGGACAAGCGTGGGGGAGTGCTCCATGGACTATAATGGGGCATTAATGTTTCGGTACCGAGTTTCAGGAGACGCTGAATAATTTGATACCTTTTATTGGACCAACAAGAGTCTTGTACAAAGATGGAATTCTACACAAGCTTTTGAAGCCTCACAGGTCCCTTCTTCAGGTGATTGACGAAACTGAGGAACATAAGCAGTATTTACATACGCTGTGAAGCAATGTATAAAAACAGTAGAAGATAATTACAGGAAAGGTAGAATGGTAGGCAGTGTGAAGCTAGAAATGAAGAAAGGAACACAGAGCAATTAAGCCCTGAAATAAGAGTCTATAAAAGTTGCAATGTGATAAACAATAGGATGTGTGAGAAGAACTAAGGGGGGTGGAGGTGGTTGGCAATAATAGGAACAGGGCATATGAAAATAAAAGGATAATAAGAAGGTGACAAGACAGGAACACAGGTAAGAAAGATTTGAAATACAAGATGTTAGTAGGAAGGGTAGGAGGTAGGAAATGTTAAATGAAAGGAAGCTTTGAAGGAATGGAATAACACAAAACATCAAAGGCCTGGATAAACAAAGTAGCAGGTTAGTATACACAGTGAAGTGTGAGATGGAGAGGGGCTGGGTAGGACTTGGGCTGAAAGGAAAATGTAAGAGAGGCAGAAAAGAACAGGTAATAAGAAACAGTAGGCAGGAACACAAAAGAGAAAAAAAAAACTTTGAGTAACAAGTAAGAAAATAATTACAGTTTACCGTGGTGTGTCATAAACTGAATGTCCCGATTCAGTCCACCAATATTAGATTTAAATTGTTTAATATATTTAAGTTCCCATGGAAGACTTCTGGTGATGTAACGAGCCTAATGGCAGCCTAGCTACACAGCTCCTGAGCCCCGGATCATTTATATCACTAATCGCAAGCCATTCGAGTGCCTAAAAATCGAATCCGTGCTAGTCACGGTCTTGTGGTGGTCTAGCAAGATGGGGAGGATGAAAAAGAAAGCTCTCTCCTCAACTCCTAAGTGTACTATGCCGCAGATTGAAAAGCAGCCTACCAGTCCTTCTCCATCATGATCCTCCATGTTAACGGCCTCCTGAGAAGATGACTCCATTTCAGAGACCTCCTCGACCTTTACCAAAGCCAACAGCAAGAGAATGCTCAGTATATTGCACCAAATTGATTCCAAAATCTCCTGTCTGCAGACAGATTTTAAGAAGTTAGAAAATCGTACCTCTGTGGTAGACAGAGTTGATGCACAAGGTGGGGTGGAAAGGATGAGAAGGGACTTGGCAAGGTTAGAGGAATGGTCAAATGTGTGGCAGCTTAGATTCAATGCTTAGAAGTGCAAGGTAATGCACCTGGGAAACAAAAACCCAGGGGAAGAGTACGCAATGGGGGGTGAGATACTAACAACAACAAAAATGGAAAGGGACCTGGGGGTAGTCATATCAGATGACCTAAAGGTGGGCAAGCAATGTGAGAGGGCAGCAAGGAGGGCTGGGGGGATACTGGGATGCATAGGGAGAGGCATCACCAGTAGAAAACAGGAAGTTATTATCCCTCTGTACAGACAGCTGGTGAGACCCCATCTGGAGTACTGCGTGCAGTTCTGGAGACCCAATCTCCGCAAAGACATAGACAGGATGGAAGCTGTCCAGAGGAGGGCAACTAAAATGGTGCAGGGTCTGCACCGGAAGACATATGAAGAGAGACTAAAGGAGCTTAATATGTATAACCTCGAGGAAAGAAGGGAGAGGGGGGACATGATAGAAACGTTCAAGTACCTCAAGGGAATCAACAAAGTCCAAGAGGGTAGCATCTTTCAAAAAAAGAGGTGTGCAAGAACAAGGGGGCACAATTTGAAGATGGGGGGGCTGCTCAGAGGTAATTTAAGGAAGTATTTTTTCACAGAGAGGGTTGTGGATGGCTGAAACGCTCTTCCGGAGGGAGGTTGTGAAGTCAAAAACAGTGGTGGAATTCAAGCATGCATGGGACAGTCATAAGGCCATTCTAGGGGGTTGGGGTAGGAAGAAGTAGGCTGCTGGTTAACTAGGATCTGCAGCTTATCCAGTAGGTAGGGAAATGCGCAGACTGGGTGGGCCAAGCGGTCCTTATCTGCCGTCAAATTCTCTGTTTCTATGTTAGAATCGCACATGGACACACTCCAAAATGAGCACATGGCGTTTGGGCGATCGCTGGCTTTTTGCACCGGGGAGAACGAAAGCTAACCTAGAGAGCAGAGGATGCAGAGGCAAGGGCTCGATGGAACAGTGTCCGAATATTTGGAGTTCCATAGGGTAGCGAACAGGACAACACGATTTCCTATTTAGAATCCTGGCAACAACAAGAGTTCTCCCTATCAGAGAATTTTGAGTTTGCCATCGAGAGGGCTCACAGAGCTCTAGCACCTAAACCCAAACCAGGGGCCCCTCCACGGTCTATAGTGGTTAAATTCCTCAAGTTTCCAATGAAGGAGAAAATTCTTCATTTGTCCTGTGGTAAAAAGGATCTGAACCTTGTTGGGCAAATGGTATATTTCGATCAAGATTTCCCCCCCAGGCATGATGGCCAAGATGAAGAAGGTCATTCAGGCGGTTAAACTGTTAAGGGGGAAAGGGGTTAAAGCATACCTCTGATACCCAGCTAAATTGTGGATGCAGGATTCAGAAGGTATACAGATTCGAAAAAACTTATTGCAAGCCTCTCCAACACTGGAACCACTGGGGATTGCCTTTCCTGATATTAGTGAAGAGAGAGCAGAGCAAGAGATCGCAAATCTGTTGTGGGGTCTGGCATCAGGGGGATTACATCCTCTGAGAAGAAGATAAGACTCTCTCTTGCCATTACACACTGATGTGGCCCGCTGGATCCTCCCTCGTCACCAACCCCCATGAAGTACAAATGGGGTTGCAGGTTGTGAATTTACCTGTGAGATCTGTACATCAGATGGGACCTCTTTTCTCTGTGCACCATGGAAGCCGAGGTAGCTGAACTGCTCGAAGTCATAATAGCAATACTCCACGAGGTCAAGGGGAACCCTCTTTGGACTTGCAGGATGCAGAACTATATATTCCGGGGACATATTCCATGGGGGGGGTGTCACAGATTCAGTCAGCAGGTCAGGCCCTCTGCTCCCAAAGTGCCAATCTCTGAGCGCTGTCTTGTGAACAGTGTAACAGACAAGGTAACCCTCTTGTCTGTTTTTGTGAATTCGGATCAACCTTTGGTCTCAGTTCTCTAGGGATTCAAACTGTTAACCTCTTGCTAGCATACCCAATGCTCAGATATATCCATCTTTGGGGGGGCCAGATATCTTTGCCTACAGGCACCTAACCAGATATTCAGAGATGAACCCTTTAAAACTTTTATAAAGACCTCAGATTTAAAACTCTTCTCTTTCCAGTTTGATACCACCATACAAGCTATATGTCTGCTGAACCATAAATATTTCTTAGCAAAAGAAAGCAATTCAAAGACAGACCCGGTTTTCTCTAAAATTAGAGTTTTTACTAAAATATATATATATATTTTATTTGTTTAACCAGGAGTAGAACACTAAGCTGAAAGCTTTTTTACAGGAGCGACCTGGGAGCACAGGGAAGTTAAGTGACTTGCTCAGGGTCACACAGTATGCAAGTGGAAGCTGTGGGATTCAAACCCAGGTCTGGTCAGCTAGATGTCACCAGATTTACAGCTCAGAGCCTTAAACCACTGTGCTATACTGCCTCTATAATATGCCTATATAACACGTCAAACATGCAATACAGAACTCTTATCACAAGACATACAGATCTTTAAACAAAACAAGGTTTAAAACAGTGCAATTCCTACAACTATATTTAGATTTGTCTAGCTTTCTAAATATCTCTTTTCAGTGATCAAATGTTTTCTTGATCAGTGTCGGATACAAAATGCACCTCTATAGTGAAAGAGAATAATCTTTTCAAGCAGTATTGGCCAACCCCTTTTAGATGAAGTCATCCAGCCCCTCCTCTGGTCAAATATCTAACACAAATATATTTTTATACAACCACAGGATGTAATCTCAGAGTATTAATTCTGCAACCTTAGCATAACTCAAGTTTAAATGACACCTCTTTTGATCTCATGCTGCACCCTCTTTACACAGGCTTCATAGGGTCATTTACAACCTTACACCTCTATGTAACGTCCTAGCTTCCCTTACTTTAATGTCATAAACCTAGTTTATGATTTCTCTCTTAACAAAATTAACTTAACTCTGTAATTAGCTCAGAGAAACAGGATCCTTAATAAAAGTTTTCCAGTTACTGTCAGCAGTTCTCTTGGCCTGCATCTGTCAGCTGAAATTTTTTTTTGGGGGGGGGGGATGAGAGAGGTCATCCCTAGAGCATTTGAATTTTCAGCAGAGACATTAATACATTTTATATCAAAAAAATATATAATACAGCACTCAGAACTGGCTGTCTATGTCCACTCCTACCCACGTAGACTGAATTTGGGGGATCTATCCCCTACATGGGATGAGCTTCCCAAATCAGTTCACACCTCATAGACCCTAGACAGCCCATCGGCGTTCTGATTCTTAATGCCTACCCTATGTATGATTGTCAGATCATATCCTTGCAAAGCAAGACTCCATCTTAGTAGTCACCCTTTGCTCGTTCCCATCTGCGTCAACCAAACCAGGGGGTTGTGGTCAGTCTGCACCACAAAATGCTGCCCATACAAGTATGGCTCTAATTTCTTCAGGGCCCACACTATGGTAAGACACTCCTTTTCCACTGTGGAGTACGCTTGCTCCCTGGGGATAAGCTTCCTGCTCAAGTACACAACTGGGTGGTCTGTCCCTTGGCTAGACGTCTGGCTAAGTACTGCCCCAATACCCACGTCTGAGGCATCCATCTGAACTATAAAGGTTTTGCTATAGTCCAGGCTTGTCAAAACAGGAGCACTGCACAGTGCCTCCTTCAGTCTGGTAAAGGCTTCCTCACAGGCTGGGCCCCAGGTAATGTTCTTTGGCATCTTTTTCTTTGTCAGGTCAAATAGGGGAGCAGCCAGGGCACTATAATTAGGTACAAACTTTCTGTAGTACCCTGCTGTCCCTAGAAAGCTCCTGACCTGCTTCTGGGTTTCTGGTCTGGGCCACACCTGAATCACCTCTATCTTCATTTAGTTAGGACGGAGCTGTCCCCGTCCTACCACATGCCCGAGGTATGCCACTTCCCCCATGGCCACCTGGCACTTCTTGGCTTTGACAGTGAGCCCGGTCCTCTGTATCCTGCCCAGCACTTCCCTAAGGTGTGAAAAGTGTTCCTTCCAGCTGGTACTGAAGATGGCAATATCATCCAGGTATGCTACAGTGTACTCCTCAGCACCATTCGACACCTGGTTCACCAACCTTTGCAAAGTGGCCGGGGCGCTCTTCATTCCGAAAGGTATTACTTTAAACTCAAATAAGCCTATCGGAGTGATGAAGGCCGACCTCTCCCTAGCTCTGTCTGTCAATCCTACCTGCCAATACCCCTTGGTCAGGTCAATAGTCGTAAGGTAGGTCGCCCCTCCCAACTTGTCCAGGAGTTCGTCCGTCCGGGGCATCGGGTGGGTGTCTGACTTCGTGACTGCATCCAGTCCATGATAGTCACCGCAGAAACGAGTTGAGCCATCTGGCTTGGGCACAAGGACTACAGGTGCGGCCCAGGGACTGTTGGATCTCTGTTTAACCCCCCCTGTTACCCGGGGTTACTAGAATCCCAGTCAGACCTAGTGGTAGTCAGGTAAGGCAGCTTGTGAAACCAGTTAAATGGATTTCACACTGTCTCACTCTGTTCTCAGTCTCAGCTGAGACTGAGGGATGACATCACCATAGAACTATTGCAGCTGCATGAGCCACATTGGAATCTGCAGAAGGGAGTTTGATTAGAATGTTGGGAGTTTTGAACAGTCGGTGTTCAGTCTGTAGTTGGAGATTGTTGTGAGAGGAGCACAGCAGTTCTGTGCACAGGCTCGTGGAGCCTCAGCTCTGAAATAGAGCTACATTTAGGGAAAGGTGTGTGCTTCCACCTAAAAAGGGACACAGTAAGCTGTTATTTAAAGTGGTGGAGACCGCTGATACGGGTCTCTGTGCCCTATCCCTGAGGGGAAGGGGGTGGGAGGTTTGCCTGCTATTCCAGGGACAACCCCCTGGCTACAGCTAGAGAAGAAGCTGCCTTATTTTTCCCAAGAGTGTGGGGTACAAGAAGATTTCGAGATTTGCCTGTGGGGCACCTGCAACCGAAGGGTGAGTTTTGCTCTTTCTAAAGGGCCCATGTTTCATCCTGAACTGTGTTAAAGTGGGGATTGGACTGCTGAAGTAGTGGGAGGCCTAGAGTAATTGGCTTAGCCAAAAGTAAAAGTATGTTCGAGTCCAGCACAAGGGGAAAGTCAAGACATGTAGAGGAGATGCGACATACGTCTACCCTGTAATCTACATTGCCAAGCTTTCAAAGAGTTGTTTAGTGTCCAGAGAAATGGCCGGGTATGGATTGTGGGAGCTGGAGGTGGGAGACTCCCCCATCTTTAGTAACCAGGTCCACCTCTACGGATTTGCTCTGTGGATTTCTACTTTGCCTCATGCACTTGGCCAGTGATGAGGGAAGTACCCAGACGTGGGATTGGAAGGAAAATTTCCCTTAAGGAGTTGAAGGCTCTAAGGTGGTTTGGGGAGCCACCAACAGGAAAACTGGTTCATTCCCATATGGACCGCGATCAAGTGGCCGGTTGGGGAGCCGGGCCATGGGAAAAGCCCAAGTAGCGTACAAGTCGGGCTGTGTACCCAAAGCTGTGTGCAAGTCCGGGCTGTGTGTCTGGTGGGTTCAGAGTCTGAGGGCTGGAATAGTGAAGAAGTGTTCTGTGTCTCTAATCTGCATTACCAAGAATGTAGCCCCGTGGGGGTCCGTCTGTGCTTTGTTTGTTCAGTTTGGATGTGAATAAAAGACACACTTTAGAATCCCATTCTTGGTTTTGGACATTACAATTATTGCTTCCTGTGTTCGGATTTACTTGGGTGCCCCTGTGCAGAGTAGCCAAACCTAGGTCCTCTGTGCCGAGTAACCTAGTCCTCCCCAAACCCAGTCCCCACCAGGTGCTGCTGTCAGCTTCAACAGCATGCCACCTGTCATTTTGCAAAAAGGCAGGGGTGAAGGCGATACATCTGGATTACCCCTAAATCCAGCATCTCCTCCACTTCCCTCCTAATCTCCTTTTGGATAGCCTCCGACACCCGATATGCTGTCCGCCGTATGGGCATCTGTGTCCCTGTCTCCACATCGTGTGTTGCTAAGGGGGTTAGTCCAGGCTTGGCACTAAACAAGGGGCCAAAGTCTGCTAAAACCTCCCTTACTTTCTGGACCTGGTCGGGGGTCAGCTGGGGAGACAATTTTACTGCCTCCACAGAGGACTCCTGCATACTCTCTTCCAGTAAGTCCAGAAGGGGGTCTCCTTTGTCCGTCCCCTCCCCATGACACCACACTGCGAACACCATGTCAGCCTTATTTGCATATGGCTTCATCATGTTGACATGGTACATCCTTTCAGTCTGTCTACGGTCAGGTAACTCCACAATGTAGTTTACGTCATTTACCTTCCTAACTACTTTGTACGGTCCTGCCCACTCAGCTTGCAGCTGTCTTTCCAGACTGGAATAAGGACCATGACTTCCTGACCCACCATGTCTGGCGAGCTCTGGCTCTGCGGTCGTACCACACCCACTGTCTCTGTTGGGCAGCTACCAGGTTGCTCTGGGCTGTCCCCATAAGCTCCTTCAGCCTTTCCCTAAACCTAAGGACATAATCCACAATGGGAGTTCCCTGGGTGGCGTGCTTGCCTTCTCAGTCCTCCCGGATTAAGTTTAGGGGCCCAGGTACCTGGCGTCCATATAAGAGTTCGAAAGGGGGAAAATCCTGTTGACTCTTGGGGCACCTCCCTGTGTGCAAACAGGTGGGGAAGGTATTTCTCCCAGTCCCTCCCATGCTGTTCAGCAAATGCCTGGAGCATTGACTTTAGGGTACCATTGAAACGTTCCACAAGCCCATTGGCTTGTGGGTGAAACGGTGTCGTGCATCTCTGCACCACCCCACACTTCTCCCATAAACACTTCATCAGGTCCGACATGAAGGAACCCCCTCGATCGGTGATTACCTCCTGCGGAAACCCACAGGGAAAATCCCAAGTAAGGCATCTGCCACTTTGTCTGTCCTCAGTGAGGATAGGCACTGCCTCTGGGTACCAGGTGGCATAATCCACCACAGTCAGGATGAATCACTTCCCTGAGGAGCTGGGGGTATTTAAAGGCCCCACAATATCCATTCCCACCCTCTGGAATGGCTCCTCCACTATGGGCAAGGGGATCACCGGGGCTTGGGTTTTCTTGCCTGCCTTCCTTCCCTATTTCTTGGTACCGGTGACAAGACCTGCAATAATCCTTCACCTGCTGGGTGAAGCTAGGCCAGTAGAAATTCTGGGCCAACCACTGCATAGTTCGTGTGATTCCCAGATGACCAGACAAGGGAATATCATGTGCAATTTTGAGCAACTGCTCACGATACCCTTGGGGAACGACAAGCTGCCTGCCTAGCATCTCTCCCCTCCCTCTGTCTGTACTGCCTGTGTATACATAAGTCCATTTTCCCAATAAACCTTATGTCTGCCGTCACCTCCTTGTGTGCCCTCAGAGTCTGCCCAAGCCCTCAGCTTCTCTAAACTAGGGTCACTCCTCTGAGCAGCTGCAAACCCCTCACACAGTCCCAAGGCATGGGATAAATCCCCTTCAGTCTCTAAACTAGGGTCCCTAGCACTAGCGTCAGGGCCCTCAGGATCACTGTCAGTCCTAACCCTCTGACAATTGGTCACCCCTCCCTTTTCGGAGTAACCTTCCATAGCTGTGTGGTCACTCGCTACCGGGGAAATTTCTACCCTCTTTTTATCAGTCTCCCCATCTAGAGACACAGGCTGGGGAACCAGCCTTCTCCATGGTTTCCACACGGGTTTCAGTGAGGTTCAGGGAACTGCTATTTTCCCTTGCCACTTAACTATGGGTAACTGCACATACCATCCCCTGTTGGAGATTGTTACCCAGGATCACATCTATCACATTTACTACTAACGTTTTAGCTACAGCCACCTATTGCACAGTTCCCCCTGTTTCACCCCAGTCCAGGAGAACACTGGCCAGTGGCAATGTTTTCTTCTCACCCACAAAGTCCTGTACAGTCACGTACTTACTGGGTATAAGTTGACCAGGCTGGACCAGATCCCCCTTTACCAATGTCAGGGATGCCCCTGTGTCCCTTAACCCCTGCATCTGTATGCCATTTACCATGACTGGGTGCATGTGTTCCCTCATGTTCACTGGCATGCTCTCAGGAACACACAAACAACCCACTTCTTTTCTGGTACTACTTTGCGTATTATTGCTTGCCCTTCTTGGATACTGTCTGGCAATGTGCCCACTTTCTTTACATAACCAACAAGCATTTCTTACCTCAGATAAATCTTTTCTTGGAAACCTGGAGCTAACTGGTTTCGGTGGAGGCAGTGAGGGTTTTAGCTGCCCTGAAGGCATGCTTTTCCCTTTCTGCGCTGCCATGCCCACCCCATTCACTCTCAGAACAGGTCTGCTCTTGGCATAGCGGTCCGAGAGTTCAGCAGCCTCTTGCTCTGTTTTTGGATCTCAATCCTCTAGCCAGGTTTTTAACTCTGCTGGGCATGCCCAATAAAACTGTTCTAATAAAATGACATTTTCAATTTTATCAACAGTGTTTACCTCAATTCCTTCCTACCAACGTTTTAAAAAATGATGTCGTTTCGTGGCTAGCTCCTCATAGCTCATAACAGGGCTTCTCCTGAGCTTACGGAATTTATCTCTGTATGATTCAGCAGTTAATTCAAATTTTTTTAGTAGTGCAGCTTTTTAATTGCTGTAATCATTACTGTTTTTATTGTCCATGTGACCCAATGCTTCCCGAGCTTTTCCAGTAAGTAGCGGGGGATAGCTGGAAGCTCCATGACTCTCTAGGAATTTTAGCCTGAATACAAACTTTTTTCAAAAGAATTTAAAAAGGCATCTATATCCTTCCCGTCCTTAAACTCAGCTATTAATTTAGAGTTCAATTTGTAACCCAGTCCTGCAATCCCAGTTAAACTCAAGCCACTTACGTGCTCTGGTGCCGCTGGTTGGAGTCGTAGCTTCTCCAGTTCGTGTTGCCACTGGCGTTTCTCTCTCCTTCCCTCTCTCCTCTGCAGCTTTGCATTCTCACTCTCTTTTCTCCTCTGCCTCTCACTGGCGCTCACGTTCCTCATGGTCTGCCTCCCTCTGTTGTTGCTCTGCCTGCAGTTCTATCCTCCGCAACTCAATTTGCAGCTTGAGTACCTCTGGATTCAGGATACTGGTGACCTTCCCCTGCTGCTGTGGCCCTTCACTGACAGTGGCCCTGCTTTCCACCTCATCGGCTTGGGACCCCTCACTGGCCACTAGTTCTGCCACACTCGAGGTCTGGTCCCTTTCAGTCACAGTCTGTGACTCCCTGCTCTGGGTATTTGCTACCATCAGGGCCTCTATGAGGTTCTGCTTACTGGCTTTCACCTCAAACAGGACTCCTCTGTCCTAGCACAACTGTTTTAACAGTTCCACAGTGTGCCTGCTCTAGTAGGACACCATCTTTCCTATCTACTGCTACTCTGACTTTGCACTTTAGAAAAAAAAATTCAAATAGGTAGGAACTTCACTGTACACCAAGTGATATATAGTTCTGTTTTCTTTTAAAATAAAACTCTGTCTTTTTCTTTCTTTGCAACATAGCTTACGGTCTCAGCTGACGGAACAATAAAGCTTGTGAAACCAAAATTTGCCACCGCTGCCAACCAATCTGTCACAGATTCATTCAGCAGGTCAGCCCTCTACTCCCAAAGTGCCAACCTCTGAGTGCAGTCTTGTGAACAGTGTAACAGACAAGGTAACCCTATTGTCTGTTTTTGTGAGTTTGGATCAACCTTTGGTCTCAGTTCTGGAAGGATTCAAACTGTTAACTTCTTGCTAGCATACCCAATGCACAGGCTCAGATATATCTGTCTTCGGGGGGCCAGATATCTTTGCTTACAGGGACTTAACCTGGTATTCAGAGATGAACCCTTTAACACTTTTATAAAGACTTCAGATTTAAAACTCTTCTCTTTCCCGTTTGATACCACCATACAAAGCTATATGTCTGCTGAACCATAAATATTTCTTAGCAAAAGAAAGCAATTCAAAGACAGACCAGGTTTTCTCTAAAATTAGAGTTTTTACTAAAATGTATAATAATATGTCAAACATACAATACAGAACTCTTATATCACAAGACATACAGATCTTTAAACAAAACAAGGTTTAAAACAGTTCAATTCTTACAACTATATTTAGATTTGTCTAGCTTTCTAAATACCTCTTTTCAGTGCTCAGATGTTTTCTTGGTCAGTGTCAAATACAAAATGCACCTCTATAGTGAAAGAGAATAATCTTTTCAAGCAATATTGGCCAACCCTTTTTGGATGAAGTCATCCAGCCCCTCCTCTGGTCAAATATCTAACACAAATATATTTTTATACAACCACAGGATGTAATCTCAAAGTATTAATTCTGCAACCTTAGCATAACTCAAGATCTTACTTCGAGAGGGCTCTTGCAGTAGGTAATTACAAATAGGACTGACGCCGGCAGGTGGTAGGACCCCACGGAAAAATTTCTAGCTAGCAGTCCCTGGCGAGGGACCGCCTCCACGTCAGGTGACCGGCGTCAGACGACGTCGGCATAAAGGGGCGGTCCCGGATGCCCGCCTTCCAGTTCTTTCCTGCCGTTAGCTCGTGCAGTGCCTCACGGTAAAGTTCGTGCTTAGTAAAGCCCTGTTCTTTCGTCGTTTTTTTACCAAAAACTTTTCAGTATTTCATTTATATCGTCAGGTTAACGTCGGTGTATGTCGTCCCCTTCCAAAAATAAGTGTGACTCGTGCGGCGCCCAACTGCCACACAAGGACGACCACTCTCTCTGCCTTTTTTGTCTAGGCCCTGACCACGCAGTCGACAAGTGCCCGCATTGCCTGCACTTCAACGCGGCTAACCGCAGACGACGCCAACAGTCCCTGGAAGCCCATCTGCTCAAAAAGATGATGTCTTCAATGGAGAAGGAATTGAAGAAGCTCAGGCAGGCGTCAACCTCTCCTGAAGGACACCACAAGAAGCGGGACAAAGAAAGGCACAGAGAGAAGGCCTCCTCATCCGAGACTCTGGCCGGAGTCGCGGTTCAGGTAACGTCCCCTCCGGGGGATTGTCCGACGGCAGCCTCCAAGGTTTTGGAGGAGGCATCGGCCTGCCCGGGTCCTGCGGGCGCCTCTGGGCTAAAGGAGGCCTCTGCCCCCAGTACCGCCACAGGCTTGCGGCCTACTGGCGTGGGCACCTCCCATAAGTCGGACGTCGGCTCCTCTGACGTCCGCCGGGAGAAGACCGATAAGATGCCCGACCCTTCGGGGTGGTGCACGGTCGAGTCCCTCTTGGATGGGGCTGCTCCCCTCCCTCGGCCCGTCTCCGACAAGGGACCCCATAAGCCGGATGCCGGCTCCTCTAGTGCCTGCCGGGATACAGCCCCTAAGTCACATGTCGGCATGTCGGCTCCTCCGACGTGTGCCGGACATCGGAACCTATGGCAGACCCTCCATTGTCTGTAGTCCCAGGTTCCCCGCAGCCTTCGCTGCCCTCTGGGGAACCCGAGTCGCCCCAGCCTAACCCCGTGGACTTTTCTCCTCCGTCCCCGGGCGATGTTGGGGATATTCCTCCATCAGACCCTCTTCCTACAGAACCAGATCTGACGCCGGCCCCGACACCAGCCCGCCCGACACGGTTCCGGCCTTGCGTCCCACCGACACCGGCGGGGGATATCCCTCCGTCGTGCCCGACCCCCCACGGGCCTCTCAATGTTGACCTGCCAATGGGGCTTCCTACTGGGCCGTCTGCTCCGGCAGCTCCTCCGGTACCCAGATATCCACCGTCCTATCCGCCGCCGTCTTACCCGGGTCCGCAGTATCCAGTGCCACAGTACCTGTCGCTGGCTCCACCGACGCCACAGTATCCAGCACCGGTTTTCCCGCAGCCGGGTTATGGATACTCGTCTTATGGATATAATCCGTATAGTTATCCCCCTCCTCCTCTTCCACCACCCCCAGGCCGCCGGTGGATCTACAGGAGACTCTGGCTTCCTGGTGGGCTGAGGCCAAGGCTCAGCTCACCAAGGAGGTCGAGAGCCACCTTACGGTGACGGTGCCACCCCTGGCCCCCGTACACCCAAGACGGCACTCTCCCTCTCCGCCTCCTGATTCCAGAGCTCTTCCTTCTGGATCCAGAGAGGGGCAGGACACGTGTCCAGGGATCCCCCCTTAGGAACCCATTCCTCCCCCTAGACGGGTCAGGGAGTCTTACTCTGCTTCTAATTCTTCTTCCTCGCTCTTGGATTCATCGGATTCCTCCGCTGGATGCTCCGAGAGACGATAAGCCTCGCTCTCCGTCCAAGCCCTGGCCGAGGACTCCTCCGAAGTCTCCTCCGGAGGATCCTTCCTTCACAGAGTTGCTCAGGAAGCTCCAGGAAGTATCGCCTTCTGGACCAGTATGGAAGAAAAATATACACTTCTTCCACACTGGGAATTCGGGCCCTGAATTATGTAGCACATATGGGGGAATTACCAGAAGGCTATCCTTACCCAGGCGGAATCTAAGATTGACTCCTTACCTGACTCCCAAGTCAAGCAGGAGTTAGCTGACCTAGTCCGTTCTGCTCATTTGGCCAGTTGTCACATCCTGAGGACGACTTACAATGCAGTGGACACTGCCGGGCGGAGCTCCGCGTTCGCTGTAAGTCTTCACCGTCATGCCTAGCTCCGCATGTCAGGTTTGGTCCTGGAGGTGCAGTCAGCAATCCAGGAAGCACCTTTCAGGGGTTCAGTGCTCTTCGGTGGTGATGTCAAGGACATCATCACCGATTTGCAGGAGAAGGGGTCGGCTCTGAAATCTGTGGATTCCATGTACCGTCCCCATCCCCCGCAGCGCCGTCCTTTTCGCAGACACAGTCGGCCTCAAGCAAAACCCCAAGGAAGGCGGGCCACTAAACGCCAGGCCCCCGCAGCTGCCAGTCCCCCACCGCCCAAAAAAGCAGCAGGTGCCCCAGCTGCGGCGCTGCCCCACACCACCTGCAGACCTCCAACATTGCATTAGTCAAAATAGGTACACTTCTGTGTTTCAGTGAGTTGGGGACATATTACAGCCGGGGGTCTGGGGCTGCCAGGCCCCCAGAAGCTCTGGGGTTTTAGATGCTCTGTGGTGAGTTTTGGGGCTTTTACTGAAGGTAAAACACACTTTTGATGCTCTAGGTTTTAGTCTGATCTGTGGTGAGTTTTATGGCTATTTTTTTGAAGATACAATATGCTATTTTTATGTGTTCACTAGTCATGACTCCAAGGGGAAAATTATTGTTTTTCGCTGGAGTTAGGGATGTTGGTGTCTCTCTAGCTAACCTTGGCTTAGAGTCTTTAGCTGCAACTGGGGTGGGCAGCTGGCTGATCAACAATGTCAGCCCTCCACCTCATGACCTTTTTTGCAATGTCCTGTGATGATTATTCCTCCCCCTCCTCATCCCTCTGCCCTTACCTCTCCTCCTCCTCCTCCTCCTCTTCTACTTCTTCTTCACAAAAACAAGGACAAAGGTCAACAATATGCCCCCACTGCTATATGTTAACTAAACTTGAACACACTTGTTTTGAAGCACTACAGTAATAAATAACATTGCAATTATGTACTTGGGTTGCTTTGCAAATGGTGACATTCCTATAGAGATAAGCTTCCATACAGTTCCACTGTACCGCCACAATTTAGCTGCTTCTCTTGTTAATATGTAAGAATAAAAGGAGTAGGACTCACCTGACGTCTTCTCTCCCCTGTCTCTCTCTTGATCTCCTTCCATAATGTAGCTCAGATTTGAAGGGCCGTTGCTGTGTGGTACGCTCTGCTGCCTCTATCCATCTGACCAAATCATCCCTACCCAACCCATTCCCACAGACAGACAAGGCAACAAGAGTCACAAATGGGCCTCAAACAAACTTGAACAAAAAAGCAGATGAAGACTTCAGCTGGACCAAAAGAGTAATGGCAGTCTCTACATGCAGAAATATGGCAGGCTGGCTGTGTAAGCCGGCAGTGGATTTTCATTGGGCACCCGTTCCTGGATGGATCACCTGACGCACAGTGCTGCTCACCTGCCATTGGTGATTCACAGCCAGTAGAACTGAAATTTCCAAGTTCTGTTTTCCAATTGAATTGGCTTATGCGCATCACTGACAATGGATGGTCCGACTGGGCCATTCCTAGCTGGTCCCTTTGCCTGATATTGGTTGTTCAATTAAAGGGACACATGCTGGCAGGCAACAGGTAATAGGATCATCATTGGCTGGCATGCAGGGAGAAGGAGAGTGTGCAGTAGGCAGCTTGGATAACATAACCTCTACACAACTAAATTCTGATTTCAGGAAAAGCTTCTGGACACTGGGACAGCCCTTTGGATACCAGGACTGTCCCAGTCAAACCGGGATGTTTGGCAGCTCAACCCCCCCCCCCCGCCACCTCTGGTTTCTCACTATTCAAATAGGCCATGAGTCACCATTTTTCAGTGCTGGATGAAAACATACAGTTATGAGTCAGCAGACAGCGAGTGTATTAATTAGTGTGTCTTTTTAATTTTGCATTAGTTTCTAAATGTTTTTGCAAATTTAATTGTTTAAAGATGAAAATTCAAAACTTACATTCAGAAGAGTCTCAATTTCTACACAATAATATTCTGATATTTTTAAAGTTGTCATTTACAAGAACGTTTACAGGAACTGAACTGTTCTATAGGTAGATACAAATTACAATTTTAAATAGTAACAGAGAGGAAAGTGTGCAATAACTTGCTACTCTGCGTCCCATACAGTAATTAGGGAAGGGATGTCAGCGAGAGCTGAGAAAGGAGTAATAGGCCAACCGGGCTTAACTACTGTGACTAAATTAAGAAACTCCTCTAAAAGGATATGTAAGGGGGTGAGAACCGTCACAATCCCAATCAACAGGTCAGCCCTCTACTTCCAAAGTGCTAACCTCTGATCGTAGAATTGTGAACAGTTAACAGAACAATATAACCCTCTTGTCTGTTTTGTGGGTTCGAATCAATCTTTGGTCTCAGTTCTGGAGGGATTCAAACTGTGAACCTCTTGTTAGCGTACCCAATGCACAGGCTAAGATAATTCTGTCTTGGGGAGGCCAGATATCTTTGCCTATGGGCACCTAATCAGGTATTACAAAATTAACCCTTAGAACTCTATGCAAGACCTAGACAACTCTGACCTGTTTCCCAGTTTGGTACCACAATAAGCTCATGCACAGTGTCAACTATAACCATCTAAGCTTCACTTATAAATCCAGTTGCCACTCTTCCGACCATTTTGCTAGTTTATCCAGATCTCTTCTCATTCTGCCCACCCCATCTGGATCATCTACCTTGTTGCAGATCTTGGTGTCATCTGCAAACAGACAAGCCTTACCCTCTAGTCCATCTGCAATATCACTAATGAAGATATTGAAGAGGACTGGCCCCAGGACTGATCCCTGAGGTACCCCATTTATTACTTGCATCTCTTCTAACTGTATACCATTTACCACCACTCTGTTTTCTTCCCGTCAACCAGGTTGCCACCCAGTTGACCAACTTCTGACCCACCACGAGCTTCCCCAGCTTATTTATCAATCTTCTATGTGGAACATTATCGAAAGCTTTGGTGAAGTCAAGGTAGGCAACATCAACTGCTCCCCTTTGTCCACCACTCTGGTTACCCAGTCAAAAAAGCTATGAAATTAGTTTGACAGGACCTTCCTTTGTAAACCCATACTGTCTTGGATCCCAGCCCCAATGGATTCCAGGTGTTGCAATTATCCTTTCCTTAAGGAGTGCCATAATCTTGCCCACTACTGAGGTAAGACTGACTGGTCTGTAGTTCCTGCCTCCTCCCTGCTACCACTCTTGTGGAGCGGGATCACATGAGCTCTTCTCCAGTCTTCTGGGACCTCTCCTGTGCTCAGAGACTCACTAAACAGTACTGCTAATGGTTCTGCTAGCTCCACCCTTAGCTCCTTAAGTACCCTGGGATGCATGCCATCAGGTCCCATTGCCTTGTCCACCTTGAGCTTAGCGAGCTCTTGTAGGACCCCTTCTTTTGTGAAGGGTGTAGTGCTCACCTCCCTCCCCCGTGTCCATGGTGCTGAGCTGTGGGCCCTACCCTACCTTCTCTTCAGTAAATACTGAGCAAAAGCATCTATTTAGGATAGATGCCTTTACAGGGTCCTCCTCCTCACACGTACCCTTTTCTCCTTTAAGCTTAGCAATACCCCCTCTGGACTTTCTCCTTTCACTAATGTATCTATAGAAAGTGTTGTAATCTTCTTTCAAACAACATGAAGTCTTGCTATATTATGACATATGCAGTATAACCCCAGGTTAGAACTGCTCCGGAGGTGAAAGAGTTAACTTTCCATGCAGGGCATGGAATCTTGAGCGCGAGCTCGGTTGAACACTCTGTCTGTTGAAGCTCAAACTTAAACTGTCAGATTCTTTACTCCGCCTCACTGAACAGTCGCTCTGGAGATTCCTCCTGCTGCTTGGTTCGTTTGTCGGTTTTAAAGTGTAATTCTCAGTTTATTTTACCGAAATTTAACCGCAATCGTCGGTTCAAGCTCTGTCTGTGGTATTGTAAGTAATAGATAGGCTTATTTATTATTTTTTCTTCTGTGTGGAACTTGTAAACGTCTTTTTCGGTTCGGTTTGAACCGATCAGATGGGTTTTAAAATTACCTTCTAGTCCTTTAGAGTGCGGTTCCCGGTTCTTATCGGTTCTAAAAAAAACGGATTTTATTACAGATTTTCCACGACCCGTGACACGGTTGGGAACCGATAAGAGAGTCTTGCTTGGTGGATTGCCATTAACGGGCAAGCTTTGGTTAGGCTGGCACTATGTCTGAGAAACCCGAAAGAAAAACCAGACCTACTGGGTTTCAGCACCGTGGCCTCTGTGGGGAAGCCTTTGCTAAGGCTGACCCACACACCATTTGTGTATATTGTCTGGGGTTTGACCACCTCAATGCAGACTGCCAGATTTGTAAGAATTTTCCTGCTGCCACTGTGGAAAAAAGAGTTGGTAGGCTCAGGGAAAGGGAGGCCAAAAAGTCCGCTGACCCGGATGGCCAGCCCGGTTCGGTTCCAACCGAATCTGAGGGAGTGCCCTCTGACCAGGGCAATACTTCCTCAGGCAAACGAAGAGCCAGCTCTGAGGAGCCGGTTCCAACTAAAAGGACTAGAAGGTCAGCTAGTTTGGGGCCAACAGTTCTTTCTCCAACCGCTGAGGAAATAGCCAAAGCTATTCAAATTGTCCAGTCTCTTTCCCCAGTTCCGTCTGAACCGGCACCATTGGGGAAGCGCCCGGTTCAGTCAGTTCCCCCGGTTCAAGATTATGATTTTGAGGATTTTTATGAACCGGGGAAAGGGAGGGGGTACGAGGAGAGTGAGTGTGATTTTGAAAGTCTGGATGTGCCCATTGAACCGACATCTCTCAGACAGACCCTCAGAGTGTCCCCTCCCAGGCTATCTGAGTCCCCTTCTCATTTTTGTTTTACAAGAAAGTTGCTGAGACTCTGCAACTCCCTGTTGAGAAGCTGTTGATGATCAAGAAGAGCCTGATTTTGTGGAAATGATGGATATTCCAGAGTCTGGGACTGTCTATTCCCTTGCATAAATCTTTTAGGAAACAGACAGTAAAAATTCTGAAAACTCCTCATTCTATCCTCCCTGTGGATAAAAGGATGGACAAGAGGTATGCTTTATCAGGCTCTGATATGGAGTTCCTATCCCAGCAGTGCAGCCATGTGGGGGTAGTGCAGGCTGCAGCCTGTGACAAGGCTAATATTCCTCTAGCCTCTCACCCTCCTGAAAAGGATTCCAGGAGGATAGATGCCATGGCAAAAAAGCAGTACATGGCAGCATCTTTGGGACTCAGACAGGCAAATTATATGGCTTACACAGCTAGGTACCAGAAATCCAGGTGGGATACTGTCCTGGCCCTAGCAAAACAGGCCCCTGACCAGCGGATGGTATTGAGGCATCCAAGGTGCAATTTCATGCTGCAGTAGACTCTAATGATGTTTCATCAAGAGTCATGGCTACATCTGTGTCTCTTCGCAGAATGGCCTGGCTCAGATGTACTGCCCTGTCATAGGATACCCAGTCTAAGGCTATGGATTTTCCTGTTGTGGGAAATTCTCTGGGGAGCAGACAGAGAATTATATGAAGAAAATGGATGAGTATGGGACCACCTATAGGAGTGCACAGGCCAAAGAAAGGTAAGCTACTCTCAAAGGCAGCTTGTCAGGGGCGGGGGCAGGCCTTTTCATGGCATTTTACCAAGCCCAGGCCTCCTCTTCTGCTTATGCCCAGAGGGGTTCTTTAGAGGAAGAGGCAGAAGGGTTCTAGTAAGCCTGCTTCTACCCCTCAACCCAAAGCCCTGCAAAACAGGCTCCCTGATGGGGTAGCCAGGGCCGATTCTCCACTACCGTAGGGGGCAGGCTGGACTTACTTTGTCCAGGACTGGAAGTCTTTAACATCAGACAAGTGGGTCCTGAAGTAGTAAGCCAGGACTGGTTCTCAGCTTCAAAAATTTCCGAAGATGAGAGCGAGGTCTTTCCACCTGCAAACCCTTCAGAGGCACTTGCCTGGAAGCAGAAGTTTCTTCCTCCTGGCTCTCAGAGCCGTGGAAAAGGTTCCACCCATACACCAGGGCAAAGGGTTGTACCCAGGTACTTCCTTACTCCAAAAAGACAAGAGAATGGCGGCCCATCCTGGATCTCAGGTATCTAAACAAGCACCTTTTAAAACCAAAGTTCAAAATGTGACCCTGGGGATTATTTACCCTCTCTAAGGCCAGGGGACTGGCTAGCCTCCCGACCTCAAGGATGCCTACTTCCATGTTCTCATCAGAAGCTCCCCTCAAAGGTACCCCAGATTGAACTGCCCTCAGGCCATTACCAGTTCAGAGCAATGCCCTTCGGTCTCACCTCGGCCCCAAGGGTGTTCACAAATGCCTGGCAGTAGCAGTTGCTCATTTAAGAAGGCAAAAGATTGCCATCTTTCCTTATCTGGATGATCTGGCTCATTGTAGGCCAGTCTCCAGAGCAGGTCAAACTACATTCTAGAGTAACCCAGCAACTGCTTACATCTCTAGGTTTCCTTCTCAATCTTCCAAAGTCAGTTCTGGAGCCTGTCCAGCTTCTCACCTTCATAGGCGCAGAACTGAACACAAAAGGCCAGAGCCTTCCTTCCTCTGGAAAGAGCAAGGACCCTGGTGTCTCTGGCCTCCTCTTTCACCCTGCAGGTCTCTCGACCAGCAAGGCATTTTCTACAGCTCCTGGGGCACATGGCTGCTTCTACAGCAGTTGTGCAGGGAGCAAGATTTCAGATGAGGGACATTCAGTTCCATTTGAGAGCCTTTTGGTCTCAAAGGACAGATCCTAACCAAATTGATTCCAGTGACTCGAACCCTGATCCAGGCCCTTCAGTGGTGGCAGGATCAGAACAATCTGAGACAGGGGTCCCTTCACTACCCAGTCTCATTCCTTGACCCTACTACAGATGCATCCCTCTTGGGGTGGGGAGCTCACATGGCGACCTTTCCACCCAAGGGCTGTGGTCCCCTCAGGAATCTCTGCTCCACATCAATTTGCTGGAACTCAGAGCAGTTTTTCTAGCACTCCAGGTTTTTTCCACATCTGTCCAGAACAAGGTGGTTCAGGTCAGAACAGACAATACCACTACAATGTGGTACATCAACAAGCAAGGGGGCACTCGGTCTACGGCCATGTGCACCGAAGTAATGAAGTTGTGGTCTCTGGCTTATTCTCCTGACGCCTCCCTTACGGCAGTTCACCTCCCAGGCAAGGACAATGTCCTAGCGGGATGCTCTCAACAGGATTTCCCAGGCCATCACGAATGGGCATTGGATCCCCTAGTACTGGAGGTAGTATTTGCCGGATGGGGCACCCTGCAAATAGATCTTTGCAGCCCCAGACAATCACTGCTCTTCCTTTTGCTGCAGGCCCCCAGTGTTTTGGCTCAGTCCTCTGGATGCCTTCCTCCTCTCAGTTGGAAGGAAGTTTCTCTATGCTTTTCCCCTTCCCCTTCTTTTCAGAGTGCTAGTCAGAATCAGATCTCAATCCTGCAAGATGATCCTGATTGCTCCAGATTGGGCCAGGCAGCCCTGGTACCCACTCCTTATGTCCTTAGCAGTCCACCCTCCCCTATGTCTTCCCAGGAATCACAACCTGTTAACCTGTGCCCAGGAGAGTTTGGTATCGAACCTCAAATCTCTCAATCTCAAAGCTTGGCTCTTGAGGAGTTAGAGTTTGCTGACCTACACCTGTCTCAAGGTGTATTGGATATTTTATGAAGCCTCTAGGAAGCCCACCACGGCTACCTATAATTCAAAATGGAAGAGATTTTCCATATGGTGTGCTGGAAAGCATATTTCCCCAGAATCTGCTGGCGTGCCCACGATCCTGGATTATTTGGTGCATTTGAATTCCTTGGGGCTGAGACCAGCTACCCTAAAAGTGCACTTGGCAGCTGTGTCTGTCTTCTTATCAGCAGGTAAGCCCTCTTATTTATCAGCTCACCCTGTGTTCTCCAAGTATTTTAAAGGGTTGCTTCACACCAACCCTCCGTTCAGGGACCCTGCCCCTGCTTGGGATCTTAATATTTGCATCGCTCAGCTTATACAACCCCCTTTTGAGCCATTGTCTTCAGCAGAGCTTAAGTACTTGACTTGGAAAACTGTGTTTCTGGTAGCCATCACCTCTGCCAGGCGCATAAGTGAGCTACAAGCCTTGTCAGTGGAGCCTGATTTTATCTCCTTTCATAGAGATAAGGTGGTCCTCAGGACTAACACGTAAGTTTTTGCCTAAGGTGGTTTCAGACTTTCACCTTAATCAATCCATGTCTCTTCCTGTGCTTCACTGACCATTCCTCCTCTGGTGAGAGGAGGTTACACAGTTAGATGTCAAAGAGCCCTTAGTTACTATATAGAACATACCAAGGGTCACAGGTTCAAATCCTCCAATTGTTCCTCACTTATGGTGAGGTTGGAAAGAAACCTGCCACTAAAGATCCATTGCCAGGTGGATTGTCTCTTGTATCAATTCTGTTATGAAAAACTTGGAAGGTTCCTCCCTCAGGCCAGAGGCTCACTCTACCAGAGGTACAGCTGCATCTCTGGCTGCTGCCAGGACATTCCTATCCTAGAGATATGTCAAGCAGCTACCTGGAAAAACAGTTCACACTTTTACTAAGCATTACTCCTTGGATATCCAGGCTCTGCATGATGCTCGATTTGCACAACTGTGCTTCAGAGCCTATTTCCAAGTAGGTTCTGTCCTCCTCCATGGAGGTACTGCTGTGTAGTCTGCATATGTCATAATATAGCAGAGACTTCATGTTGTTTGAAGAAAAAATTACTCACCTTAGTAATGTTGTTTCTTCTAATGGAGTCTTGCTATATTATAGACCTCCCCAGCCTTCCCTCTCAGAACCTCTATTTTTGGGATGTGGGTGGGCAGTGCAATGTTGCACTTCACTGATGCCACTTTATTTTCACCTTCTGGGTGCTTAGGTGTTATACTTAATTTTTCTTTCTTGAATCCCGACTTGAGTCTTTGCTTTGGATCAAGAACAAAGAAATGTTTTGTAGTTAGTAGCCAGTGGCTAGTGTGGTTCTGACTTCCCACAAAGAATCTTAGTGAGTTTTTGCTCGTAAAGATCTGACAGTTTAAGTTTGAGCTTCAACAGACAGAGTGTTCAACTGAGCTCACGCTCAAGATTCCATGCCCTGCATGGAAAGTTAACTCTTTCACCTCCGAAGCAGTTCTAACCTGGGGTTTATACTGCATATGTTCATAATATAGCAAGACTCCATTAGAAGAAACATTACTAAGGTGAGTAATTTTTTTCTTATTATTCTGCTAGTGTTTCCTCAAGTTTGGGACTTTGCCTGCCTTACTGCCTTCCTGCTTCCCTTAGGGCAGTTTGGTATGCCTCCTATCTTCATCCCGCTGTGTTCCCTTATATTTCCTGAAGGCCAGCTTTTTGGCTCTGACCTTTTCTGCTACTGTATTTGAGAACCAAAGTGGTTTCCTTTTTCCTTTGCACTTCCTTTTCCAACACAATGGGATGTTGCTTCAAGTATTGCATCCTTAATGCTTGCCCACTTTGCAGCACCCCTCACCTGTGTGTATTAAGGTATCTAATATGAGGGAGCATCCAATCCTCCCAGGGTCTCTCCCAGTTGCCCACCCTCCCAAACATTCCAGGAAGGTAAAGGTAATTATTTATGTGGACTTTTCCAAGTCTGTAAAAGCGTAGGATCTGCATAAATAGTCTGTTCACAAATTTATAGGTGCATTCAGTCCCAGTGTACACTGCCATGCTGGAATCACAGTATTTGTTGAGAGGAGATAGTTCTGGGGAGCAATTGAGGGCCAGCAAGGGGGAGTGGGGTCTCCGGGGACACCCAGTCCTTCCACTAGCTGCTGCGGTGGAGGAGAGGTGACCCTCATGTTGGGGGAGATGAGGGAGGGACGGGATCCATGTCTGTCAAATACCATTTGCACCTTAGATCGCATCCCAACATCTGGGGTGGATCCAATTAGATCAGAGGCACCCAATCATGGTGTCCTAGTCGAGAGGGGAGGATGGCATAGGCAGTCAACCACCAGGCCCTATTTATTAGCAGCCTATCCCTTCCAAGTCTAACAGAGACAGTGTGAGACACTATGCCCACTGAAAATGTTCCAGACAATCCCCAAAGTACACTAACCTTCACTATCCAAGGGTCAATTATTCTCAAGTGTGCACCGGTGCCACCAGATACTTGCAACGAGGAGACCCTGGAACTGCACTCTATTTAGTGGGTTAATGCAGTAAAGCCTGCTATGATACAGTTTGATGGGGTGACATCCCAAGTTCAGCGAGGGCGTCCGGACCCGGCCGGGCAGGAAATGACCGACTAAGACCCACCAGCCTCAGCTCAAGCATGGGAACTCCTGAAAGCCCCTATATAATGGGAATTGGCAGATAGCAGATCAAACTTCATATCCGATCAAGGTGTTGATCAAATCGGAGCCCATATCCTCCTACCGCGAATGACCTGGCGGTTTACCATTCACCTGCATGACCCTTTCTCTACTTCAGACTGTGGGAATTAGTTAAAACATTCTCCCCATTTGACTCTCTGGTCCCGACCAGGAAGGTAGGCCTTCTGTGTCAGGCGCCCCCTGCCACTGCCCCACCTTGAGCAGGTGCTTCCAACCATCCTAAGAGTCCCGTCCCACCAGCCCATCGACCCCCAGGAATCACTCAAACCCTCCCCACATCACAATGTCAGCCAGGGCATCCACCGGACCCACATCCACTTCCCACTTCTGTACTCACTGCGAACCCAAAATCGGAGTGCAAAGAGGGCCTCAGCTGGGATTACTGGAGAATTAGGCCAGCATCTGCTTGATTGAGTGGACTGTGGCCTGCTGATCGACTCGTGGGCCTGGAAGAGTCCACCTAGTAGGGCCACATTCCACTGTAGATCTCTGGGGTAGACAAGCAGTGGTTGGAAGGGATATGCTGTGCTTCTTCAGGTCTGCAAGCTTCCTCCGCGTTGTCATAGGTTTGCTGATCTGAGGAGAACTGTACCACCAGCTAGGGTAAGGGGTCCTA
This sequence comes from Neoceratodus forsteri, assembly GCA_016271365.2. Lineage (NCBI taxonomy): Eukaryota > Metazoa > Chordata > Ceratodontiformes > Ceratodontidae > Neoceratodus > Neoceratodus forsteri. The sequence continues at coordinate 1,167,066,241 of CM028132.1, read as the reverse complement.
TGAATCCATTCTATCACAAAATTAAAGTCAGTTCTCAGCTCTAGTGTCTCTCGGATGAACGTCTTCATGAACAGCTGGAGGTCAGTACCCTCGATATTTTCAGGAACTCCATAGAACCATAGGTTGTTGTGGCAGCTACGATTCTCCGCATCTTCCTGGTGCTCCATCGTAACTTGGCAAAGGTGAACTACTTGATTAAGTGTGTTCTGAAGTTGTGAGCTGGTTGAGGCCTACTCTTTCATGTCTTTCTCCAAGGAGGAAAATGTGATGTGTAGATCTGTGAGGTCCTTTTGAAGAGATTCTTAATTTTGTTTGAATTGATGAAAGTTTGATTTGAATAATTGCAGCTCCAACAGTATTTTGTCAAGTTTGGTGTCCATCGTGCTCGACTGTCATGCCTTCGGTCTATTTTTCTCCCCTGCTTTGGTCTGTTATTTTAGGGGTTTCAACAGAGGCCCCTGCTCAGAGCTCATGAATTAAGCTGCCACCTAACCAGAAGCTGAACCGGAAGTCCGTTATTTCCTCTTAATTCTTTGTTTCTTTTCTTGCCATCAGACTCTTATATGTTGCTGATTTAGCCTTCTGGATGAGGTCACTGGATGGTGACCATGCTGTACATGGTACGTTCTTGAACACATTGATTTTAGAAGCCATCACTGCACAGAGGTTGTTTCTGATGCCTGTATGCTCAGCATATGCTCTGGTTACTGCATGTCCTTCTGCCGATTTTCCTAATGAGCTTCTAACCTCTGTAGTGTTTTTCCTGACCATGCTAAATATACTTTCACAGAAAGCATTGCTATGTGGGAGCAGTAGACCATATTTAACTAACTGTGACAGCAATCTAAACTGTGTTTGCCCGGTGGCTGGTTCTGTCATTTGTGACACACTGTGCCAGAATCTATCAATCCTGTCCTCTTCAAGAGAGAAGGTAGGTAGATCAATGGATGTCTGGTATAACATGAACTCCATGAACAGTTTGTTAGTTCGGTTCTGTAGAATTACATCAGGGAAGTTCTGCAGCAGAGTTTCAATCATGGAGAAGTTGGATGTCAGTTGATTTTGTGGGTCAAACACAACAACAGCCTTAAGTACAGGGTCACTGAGCGGGAATTTCTGTTTCATGTACACCAGAGCATTCTGATAAAATCCCCTCATCTCAGCACGGAACTTGACAACTTCACAGGATCCCTCAAGATCTTGTCTCCTAATCATTTGAGACGCAGAAAACCCAATAAACAAATCTGCATTCAATTTCTGCAAATCTTTTTCGGTGACATCTATAGCAAGGAGATCGTCCTTATTGTCTATGATCACAGAAGGTTTCATCAAGCATCCTAGCAGCTCCTGATATAGCTTCATCATAGCTGGTTGTAGTCTGTGGATCATGGGATCTTCACGCTGAAGCAGCAGGTTGAATGTGTCAAATCTGGGAATGATGGCATGTAAAAAAGAGCACATACATGGGGTATGGGTCCACTGAAAATGTTAACCAATCTTCTCTCCCTGGCTCCAGTATCACCTTGTTCCCTCGTCTTCTATCGTTTTGATGGACAAGGCTCATCATTATTGTAGTGGGTTAGAAAATAGCATCGGAGTCCATCCCAGATCTCTAGCACTCTTTCCAGTGTACGTGACATACTCAGCCATCGAGTTGACACATGCTTCAGTACTTTCCTAATGTTTTCATTACAGAAAGAAATGTCTTCTCTCAGCAACTCCTTCCATTTCGCGCTCTTGTCAAAATGGTAGAATATATCTACTAGAAAATCTTGTGGATCAAATGACAGCGCGCTTTAGCTCCCTGTTTTGCAGCAAGGTGTGCAAGATGACAGGCACAACCTACTCCATATATTTCTCCTCCACTACGTTTTTCTTGTAAGAGTTTGAGAACTCCTTGGTGTTTGCCAATCATAACTGATGCATTGTCAGACACAAAAGCTGCACAGTTGCTGAGACTAAGCCCTGAAGCGGTGAGACATCTTTCCATAGCTTCTGCAATGTTTCTGGTGTCAGCATAATTGACTGTGGGCATGTCCAGGAATCTAGTCCTAATTATCCCTTCTTCGTTTTCACAGTTAACCAGTACGGGGAAGTATTTGTCATCATTATCAGAACTTCCATCAGTGCTGAGGAAATACCATTTCTTGTCTTCTCCAGTATCTGGCATCAGTTGTTTTCTGACCTCATCGATACTTTCTTTCCCAATACATTGAATGAGATGACTTGCTTTTGTGTGACCACATGCATATCGTTTGGCTATATCACTGTCTGGAAACATCCTGGCAACCAGTTTGTTGAAGCTATCATTCACAGCAAATGGAAGGTTATGCTGCAATACAAATCCTTGAAAAAGAACTTCCGCTTTTGTTGCTCCGTCATTCACTGGGTTATGTGGATTGGCCCAGGCATTCATCAGACCTCTTGATGAGGTTAAACTCTTTTTTAGTTCAGCATTTGACCGGGCTTGATTGTCTTTAGATGGACCTTCACATCGTGGATGCCACCATGAGAAATGGAGAAATCACAAGCACAATGTTCACAAAATGCATGCTTGTTCCCTTTCCGGGATGGTTTTATGAAGTCCCTTCCTTCTGCTGAGTAAGAAACATTAAAAGTCTTATCACGACGCACTTGTTTAGACTGAGACATGATGTTGATTTAGAATGGGCTATTGGCTCCTACTTTTTTCTACTAGCCTGTACTTTACTGCTTTTTCTTGCTCCTTCTTGCAACCTTTTTTTTTTGTCTGTGACTCCCCTGGTCTTTCTGACTCTGGCTGATTCTCCTCACTTTTCTGTAACCTCTCTGCTTATCCTGATGCTTACACTTCTGTTGTGCCTCTTTATAATGTCTACTCTATCTGCCTCGTCTTCTTCTCTTTTTCTTTCCTGTTATTGTAATCTGTCTGAAGCTTGTCCTACTCTTCTTCTCAGTCTTGTCACCTTCGCTTTCTTCCCCTGCAATATGACAAGCTACAATTCAGTAATTTTCTTAATACAGTACTAAAAAACAGTAACAGTTACTAATACCACAACCAACATCAGTACTTGAGTTATGCCGGGGCACTGGGCAGGGGATATGCTTTGACTCTGTGCCACACAGTATGCTGACCATGGGTTGAAGAGTCTGGGAGCAGAGAAGAAACTGGTCAGGTGGGTCGAGAACCGCCTGCAGGGTACATGGCAGAAGGTAGTAGTTTTTTTTTGGGGGGGGGAGGCATCTCAGTCCAAGGCAGTAACAAGTGGTATACCACAAGGCTCAGTGCTGGGACCGGTTCTGTTTAACATTTCATAGCCAACATTGCAGTGGGATTAAGAGCAAGATCATTCTCTTTGCAGATGACACAAAGATTTGTGCCGAGGTAGATGGGGGAAGGAACAAAAGTACCCCAGGATGATTTGGTAAAACTAGAGGAGTGGTCTCATACTTGGCAGCTTGGTTTCAATGCCAAGTGCAAAGTGATGCGTTTAGGAGACAAGAACCCAGGAGACAATTGCTGGCTGGAAGGTGTCCCATTAACTAAATCCAAGGCGGAGAAAGATCTGGGAGTGCTGATAACTGGTACTCGAGCAGACTATACAGCTGGAATGGCCTACATCTGCTGCCAATTTCATATGTAAATTAGCTAATTTTTAAAATCCATTTTGTGCAATAAGCAATCCATCCCTTTTTTTTTTAAATACACTGTACAGATATGATGGTTGAGTGGTAGAGCTGCTGATTCTGGTAGCAAGGGTACAGGGTTTGAAGCCTGTAGTGGTACCAAGAATATCAGTATCAGTGTCAGTGGCTCAGTAGGTAGCACACTCACCTCTGAGGCCGGGAGATCAGAGGGCTGTGAATTCAGTTCCCACATCCGGCACTTGGGTTAATATCCCAGTACTGACACTGTAGTGCAGCATGACAGGGGTGCTTCACTTCTGAGGTGCCATCTTTTGGATGAGACGTTAAACTGAGGTCCCTTCTGCCTGGATTGGTGGTAGTTCAGGTGGATGTTAAAGATCCCATGGCACTTATCGAAAAGAGTAGGGGAATTTCCCCATTGTCCTGGCCAAATTTCCCTCATTCACTAAAAATACCACCAACAGCTTAATCTTGTTTAAGGTCAGTTGGCATTCATCTGTATCCCCCTTCCCCGGGTCGTGCCTGAAAATAGGTAGGATTTGTCTAGTGCACTTACCCGGTCAACAAAAACTAAAAAATTAAAAATTACTAAAGGTGCTACATAACCTTATATCTTACAATGGCAAGAAATAATCTTGGACTATGATTGGTCAGTTTGGGGCTGGATCCGTCATGTTATCCCAGCATATCATCACAGGTCTAGTCTCAGCCTCACTGTGAACCAACGTAGATGACATTATGGATGGCCTCTAGCATGCTCTTTTTTTTTCATCTTCTCTTAAGAAACAAAAATATTTTTCCACACTAATAAAAACATTCTTTCAAATTATTTTTTCCATATATATATATAAAACAACAAGCCATTCAATAATAGCAATAATGCCCTCCAGGGTGTGTGTCGTTTGGGATACTGTAACGCCTCAGGTATTGGACGCACTCGGCCTAGGGCATTGTGCCCAACCACCTGAGACGTGACGTTATCTCAGCACGACACATACCCTGCTGGGCATTACTGCTTAATTATATTGTGGAAATGTTTTCCTGTACAAAATTCCATTCCTTTCAAAATGCTGTTCTACCACAGTTCAAAGCTAATTTATTTATTTATTTGTTTTGTTAACCAGGTAAGCACACTAGACAACAAATGCCTATTTTCAGGTGCGACCTGGGAGGTTACAATACAGAAAACATGGTACATAGTCATGGTTGCAAACAAGCACAATACAGAAAACATGGTACATAGTCATGGTAGCAAACAAGCCCTTAGAAAATGGGCTTTTTATTTCCTGGCATCTGATTGGCTAGTACCCTTGCCAGGGGGTACATTAACTTTCAATAGATGCCCAGGAAATAAAAAGTACCAGTCTATAATGTCCCTTCACCCATGGAAGTATTCTAGTGCCAACCCAGTTTCCTAATTGGCTGTAAGCACCAAATTTAAATTTCAAAATGCCGCCATTTTTTCCTGTCCCTTAGCGAGAGATAGCACAACAACCAAAAGCATCATGTCAAACAAAAGTTAAGAAAAAAAATAATGAAATACAAATACATAAAATTACACTGATTTAAACTGAATGACAGGCTGGAATCATAAGTTCTACAACTGTGCAGGCTTGTTATTTTTTCGTAGCTCCGGTCCCAATGTATAGCTGGCAGTTTTATTGGGGTGAGGTGAGACTCCTATCAAGGGTGGCAGTGCACTATTATGGCCCAAATTATCCGTCTTGCTCATCTTCTGAGTCCGCTGTGTAGCTGGCAGTTTTCTTGGGGTGGAAATAAACTCCACACAAGGTCAGCATCACACAGTTATCGACACAAATAAAAAAAAGTGCTGCAAACGTAAACAACAAAAATAAATTTAGAAACCTTACATTTCTTGTGGTAGTTCTGGGTCTCCACTTCCTGGTTTTATTTCCCGGGAACCATAAAGTCATGTGCCATAACAACGACACCGAAAATAAACAGCAATACAGCAATTTCTCTGATTGAGGACAGTGTGCAAGAAATTGCATCTTTCCTTCTCTTGTAAAGGACGACCGAGCAAAGCAGTCCCCCCGCTCCGCAAGCAAGAGGAGTATCCCCCCCAAATCTGCTTTACTTTTTTAAAGAAAAAAAAAAACCCATGAACTAAAAAACAACAGTAGTATGAGAAAAGGAACCATCAGACGGGATCGGCTTGACGGAACCAACTGCTGTCACTGCCATTTTAAAGCGTGCAGCACAAGACTCCTCACAGCAGCCTCCACTCCCACTCAACAACAATATTGTATATATTTAAACAAAAAAATAAAGAACCACTCCAGCATTTACTTTTCCGGTCACAGAGTGAATTCATCATTTCTCCCAGCCGCGGTCATAGGATATAACTCATATCCTATGGCAGTACTCTCCCAACCAAGCTCTCGGACTGTGTGACAATGCTAGTTACCCTTCTAAAGCAGTTTCACCTGATTAATTCTGGGTCTCGTACTGATCACAATTTAAAAGGGGTAAACAAAACAAAAAACAACCAGAAAGAAATAAGTGGCAAACACTACAGAAGCTCTCTACTGGATAATATAGTGGATAGGGGACATCTCAGTGGGGGGTACAGACAGTTTAGACAGTACAGTAGTGAACTATTTTATTACAAAATAAGAGTTTTACATACAAACCTAATTATTTTTCAAACATACTGTACATAATACAGTGGCCCATTTTCTAAGCACAATAATACCCTTCAAGGTGGGTGGTATGGGCTATACGGACCTTCCAGGAGCTATAAGGCCCTCCGCCTGCGGCGTCAGGACTCATTACGCCCTGGGCGGTCGGTATAATATCATCTACCTCAGGTATTATTGCTTACATTACTACAGTGGGCGGAGATTACAATACAGAGAACATGGTACATTGTCAAGGTAGCATGCGAGCCCTCAAGCAGGGTGGGGCCTTGGTACAAAATAAAGACAATATAGGCAAGGTAGCAGACATGTACACAACTACAACTAGAATTGAAAAAATAGAGAGGATATTGCATCCAGTGCATCTAGTCTATACGAGAGGAAGGCTTTAATCAACAGGGTAGTAAGGGAGCAAGGGGAGGCAGGAGAATTAATAGGTAACTAGGGGAGGGGGATAGGCAGAGCACAGTCCGGGTGATAGTCAGGTAAATAGGCAAGGGGGAGAGTAGGCAGAGAAGTAGGCCAGCAGGGTACTAGTGGGTACAGAGAGGGGGAGGAAAGGGCCGGAGGACCACCACGACAAAGACTGGCTCAGACTGCAGGGAGAGAGCAGCCCTACAGTTGCGACCCCAGAAGGCACAGCAAAAAAGGTGAGGGTTCGTCTAAGTGCTACAAGGGAGGGAGCTAATGGGTAATTGGGTAAGGGGGTGCCACGCAAAGGAGGGAGGTAATAGGGTAAGGAGGTGTCTCGCAGAGGAGGTGAGAGGCAGAGTCCAAAATTCAGTTTGTGGGAGAGGTGTAATGGAATGTGATTCTACCCTACATTGGCAGAACATCTAGAGACTGCAGGGGTCGGTTTCATTTTGAAATCAAAAGAAATCACAACATACATTTCACATAGTACATCACACTACAGGATGATCAACTTAAGGCACAACCAATGTGTTTTGCTACCTCAGGGTTCTGATTCCCATTGACCTCTAGAGCTTTGTTCTCAAGGTCATAGGGAATCAAACCCCCTCTGTGACAGAACACACTGGTTGTGCATATTTGCCCATCTATCACACCAAATATTATGGCAGATAACAACAGATACTAAAGATTAGCTGATTCAGCAAATACTACAACATTTTAGGTCATTACAGGTAAAATGTTTTTAAGCGACTGTGGGCAATATGGTATAAGAAGTGTTAATATATCCTTTTAAAGTCTAAGACACTGACTGATATGCATATTTGCATATACCCTTTATTTTACATGACTATTCTGTCCTCAACCTCTAATTGCTGCATCATATAATGGCTAAGAAAAATAAAAAAAGAACCAATGCCTTTACAGATACATGCCAAGCACTCTTATACCATGATTGCTTACAGTTGTTTAAAAAAACATTACATGTTTCCATTTTGATGACATGGAATGAAATCACTGACCAGCCTCATGTTTCAAAAAACACTCCGAACACCCAACAAAAAAACAAAATCCGCCATATTGGATCCCCGCTAAACACTGGTGTCCCAACTGGCCTGACACTGTAATTCTCCAAACAGTACTTTAAAGCCACAACCTGTAGCTAAAATACATTTCCAACACTTCAATTTTTTTTTAAAAACGCCAAGTGTGTATCTGCTCATTCCTTTCAGCACAGTGTTGTCCCCCCAATCCTATGTTAACATCCGATAGTTCATCACCATGCTCCAAAATGATAAAAAGAAGCTGTCGCTGCTTAGCACATGCAAAATGTGACACATCAACAGTCTGCTCCATTCTCAATCAAGCAAAAGCATAACAAAAAGAAAAATATGAACAGAATGGACTGCATTCTCTCGGCCCAAAATGGAAGAACTTAAAAACACACCTATCAGTGACCACGGCAATTACCAATGCTGCCACACGTGCGCACAAGTAGCAAAAACTGGATTAGTATCTCCGTGCTAAAAAAACCAAAAACAAACGAGCAACAAATGAGGATCCTGTCCCGGCTCATATATCAAAAAGCAGCCGGAACACAACAAAAAAAACAATCTAGGTCCACATTCAAACACTTCTTAGTCGTCCCCCCCAAAATAAAACCACACTGCCCTACAAAGCCGAGCACAAAGCAATACTCCACAGCCCCAGAACCCAGCAGTACTTCTTCTGGCAGAGCAATAAAATCACTCAACAATTGCATAAAAATATAAAAGAATCTTTCTTTACTATTTTTTCAGTATAAAAAAAATGGAACTATTGTATAATAGCAATATACCCCAACAGGGTGTGGGTACACTGGTGAGTTTACCACTCCTGGTGTGGTTAAGTCACTCGGCTGCGCCTCTTGACCAAACCACACCAGCCGTGGTAAATCCACCAGTATACCCACACCCTGTCGGGGTATACTGCTTAAATATAAAACCAGCAGAAGGCAGACAGTAAGTAACAAGGAGGGGTATAAGTTAGCTCCCAAGGGGCCATAGTACCACAGCTGATGTTGTTGGGGCTCCAAGTAGCTAATTTTATTACAGGGGAAGGGCTACACATGGGCCACGAAGTCCCATAAATCATTCTGCAGGAGGGGTCCTGGCCCCCCTCCCCCCAACCCACCAGCAAGCAGCACTAGCCCCATCCAGCATTCTGCAGGAGTGTCTGTTCTGACTGCAGTGGCCGCCCCCACCACTTGCAAGCAGCATTGACAGCGATTGTGAAGAGAGTCGGACCAGCCAGATTGCGTAGCGTAAAAGGCTATGGGAATCGCGCGCCACCTTCCACTGAAAACGTAGGTGCAGAATTAATCAATAAACGTAAGCTTTCATCGAGGGCCTGTGCACCCCCCCTCCCCTTTTCAGCTCTGTCCATCCTTACATCCTTCATATAACAAATTAATGTCATCTTTCATCGAGGGGCACCCCCCCTCCCAAAGTAAACATGTAATATCTACGCAAATAAGTCATGTGGCTACGCAATGTGTTGTATGATCTGTGTCAGTTACGCAGTAAGCGTAGCTCCTCGGCTGGTCCGACTCTCTTCACAATCACCACACTGACCACCAATCAGTGCTGTTACCATCTCTGATTCCCCCCCCCAAGAATGTTGTTGTGTGCCCTGGATTATAATGTGGTGGGGTGAGTCAGGGCACACAACACACAGGAAGCCTGTTCAGATTATAATGTTTGCATATATTTTAGGCAGTACTTACCGAGTTGTCCAGTCCTCGGCCTCTGTCCCTCCAACTGCACAGTTCTGGCCTGCAGTGATCTGCTGCTTTTTTGACTGAAATTAAACACAGTCAGCTCAGGCTGTTTCTGTCTACGTTTTGGTGCTAAACAGCTATCTGGCCCAGACAGTGGGGGTGGAGGGGGACGACACCTTGAGTCTTCTCTTCACTGAAATCCCTTGACAGCTCAAAGATTTTTTTTACCTACCACCCAGGCCTGAATTCTTCATTGCACTCAACTCCTCTTCTGACACCTCAGTGCTGCCGCGGGACAGTGTCACAATGTAATAGCCACTCAGGGCTGCTCGTTCTCCCGCCAGTGACTCTGTCATCACTCAGCTGAGCACTTTTCTAACGTGGTAGCAGTGAGCAGAGGAGATGGTCAGAGTGTCAGCAGCGCAGACGTGAAGCCCTGGTCAGGAACTGTCTCATGCGAGGGAAGGCGCCCTCTGCAGGGCACCTAGTAGTAATGCGCCAGTCACCGATCAGCTGATTACATTAATTGGGGCTGTGCTGCTACTTAGCGGTAGTCGCGCTGAGGCTTCTTGGCTCTGGAAATTAGTTTATATAACAGTTTTCCCCAAATTCGGTATATTGTGCCGATGTCTCGGTACCCGGTACCAAGGATAAAAAAACAATATTGTACCGGCAAAACCGGTACAGTTGGAGGGTATGCACCTGACTCCTCCCCTCTCCCACTGCCTCCGGACTCCCCGGAGGAACCGGTAGGAGGGAGATTCTCCCTCCACCTTCTGGGTTGGGAGAGGATAACAACGGATTCATGGGTGCTTCAGATTATTGTGGAGGGGCACTCCATAGAGTTTCTACAGAAATCTCCACGCCACCCCCCTTTGAAGTCCTCTTATGCAAGGGACCATCTTCCTTTGGTCAGAGAAGAAATATCTGCCCTTCTCGCGAAGCAGGCCATAGAACGCGTTCCTCCTCATCTTCAGGGGACAGGTTACTATTCTCATTTCTTCCTGGTCCCAAAGAAGACAGGAGATCTCAGACCCATTCTTGATCTCGGGTCCCTGAACTTCTATGTGGGATACAAAAAGTTTAGGATGCTTTCCCTTCAAACCCTTCTGCCCCTTCTTCGGCCGGGTCAATGGCTTTGTGCGCTGGATATGCAGGATGCATATCTGCACATCCCCATTCATGCCTCGCATTGCAAGTACCTTCGGTTTGCTTTCCAGGGGGACCATTACCAATTCCAGGCACTTCCGTTCGGTCTTTCCTCAGCTTCCCGAGTTTTTACCAAATGCCTGACGGTGGTAGCGGCTCACCTGCGTACTATGGGAGTTCAGGTGTTTCCCCTACCTGTACGACTGGCTCCTGGAGGCCTCGTCCAGGGAGGAGCTCCTGCATTTTCTCTCCCTCACCCAGCAGGTTTTCACTTGCCTGGGTATTACCATCAACCATTCCAAGTCTCATCTGGACCCATCCCAGAGACTACAGTTCATCGGGCCTATCCTCGATTCGATGGTGAGCAAGGCCTTCCTCCCTCCGGACAGGGCGGCCTCCCTCCAGTCACAGATTTCCCTCCTATCAGAATGCAGGAAGGTTCCGGCGAGGTCGGTTCTCCGTCTCTTGGGGCTCATGGTGGCTGCCATCCCGACGGTTCCCCACGCGCGGCTCCACATGAGGATTTCTCAGTGGCTTCTCCGCTCCCAGTGGGATCAACTTGCGGATGACCTAGATCATCTAGTTCTGATCTCCTCGCTGATGGCAAGAGACTTGCAATGGTGGATGGTTCGAGAGAGCCTGTTTCAGGGGGTCCCTTTCTGTCATCCTCCCCCCTTCCAGACTCTGACCACGGACACTTCAGGCGAAGGTTGGGGAGCCCATCTGGGTCCTCACTGAACCCAGGGTTTATGGTCCAGATTGGAGCTACCTCTCCATGTCAGTGTGCTCGAGCTACGAGCAGTACTATAAGCTCTCCAAGCCCTTCACCAATACATCCTTCCCGGTCACCTAGCTGTCCAGACGGACAACATGTGCATGGTGCGGTACATCAACAAGCAGGGAGGGACTCGATCCTACCCGCTGTGCAGGGAAACGATGAGGGTTTGGGACTGGGCGGGGCTTCACAACCTTCACCTCACGGCGATCCATGTTCCAGGAGTCGACAATACCCTGGCAGACAAGCTAAGTCGCTCCTCTGCTCTGCCACACGAGTGGGAGTTGGACCAAAAGGTTCTAGACGACATCTTCCAGCTTTGGGGGACTCCACAGGTAGACCTGTTCGCCTTTTCCCAAAACGCAAAACTTCCCACCTTTTGCTCGCTCGCTCCAGAGCGAGGCGCTTTTTGGGGCGACACTCTGTGTCTAAACTGGAAGGGCAGATTCGTCTATGCTTTTCCCCCCAATTCCTCTGGCCCCTCGTGTACTGCAGAAACTAGCTTCAGAAGGAGCGAGAATGATTCTGATTGCTCCTTTCTGGCCCAGGCAAACCTGGTTCTCTCTTCTACAACAATACTCAGAGGTTCCCCTTCTTCCTCTTCCTTTATCTCGAGGATTGCTGACCCAGGATCAGGGGACTCTGGTCCATCCGGGACTCAAATCCCTGCAACTTCATGTATGGCTCCTGCAGACCTAGCCCAATCTCGCTTTGGCGTCTCTCCAAAGGTGGCCGAGATTCTGGTGGAGGCTAGAAAACCCTCCACTAGGTCCACTTATGCCATGAAATGGAAGAGATTTTCTTTTTGGGCTGCCTCCAGGAATGTGGAGCCTTTCTCCTGTCCTGTGGCCGTTCTGCTTGATTATTTATGTCACCTCTTCGACCTGGGTCTCAGTCATTCCTCCTTGAAAGTTTACATGGCCGCTATTTCAGCCTACCATGTTCCTTTCGCTGGTAAGGCCTTTGCGCAATTAGAGGTATCCAAGACTTTTCTCAGAGGGGTCCTTCATCTCAGGCCCCCTATCCAGACTCCCACTCCCCCTTGGGATTTGAACTTTGTTCTCGAGAAACTTAACCTTCCTCCCTTCGAGCCTGCGGCCTCCGCAGATCTGAAGTTTCTGTCGTGGAAGACGCTCTTCTTGGTGGCCATTACTTCCACTCGAAGAATTTCCGAGCTCCAGGCCCTTATGTGTAAAATCCCCTATTTGATTTTTCACAAGGAACGAGTAGCTCTTCGCACGAACCCTAAGTTTCTACCTAAGGTGGTAGCGGATTGTACCCTAAATCAGTCTATAGAGTTACCTGCCTTTTTCTCACAGTACTCCAACCAGGGAGAATATTTGCTCCATACCATGGATGTTCACAGGATTCTGAGATACTACACCGATCGAACAAAGGATCTCAGAAAGACTGATCAGTTGTTCGTCTCTTTTGCACACAAAAGGGAAGGCAATGCTGTTTCCAAGCAATGCCTGTCGAAGTGGTTGGCTTATTGCATCACTTTCTGTTATGACAAGTACAACAAGGCCCTTCTGGGTCAAGTCAGAGGTCACTCCACTCGTGGAGTAGCTGCCTCTGCATCCTGTTTCAAGAATGTGCCTGTGGCAGACATCTGTGCTGCCGCCACCTGGACTTCCGTCCATACCTTTACAAAACATTACGGTTTGGACATTGCCTCTTGCCATAGAGCAGGCTTCGGGTTAGCGGTCTTGCAAGGCCTCCTGTCTTGAGGTTTGCAAGGCTTCTGCTACTTCTTGGAGTAGTTCCTCCTCTGGGTGCCTTTCATTTGTTCCAGACTGCTTGGGATTCTGTCCTATTTATAATTACCTACTGCAAGAGCCCTCTCGAAGTAAGATAGTTCAGTTATGTAAGAACTTACTGTAACAGTAGATCTTCGAGAGAGGCTCTTGCAGTAGGTAATACCTTCCCGCCCTCCATCCCCCTAGGCTTTTTCAGATCCTTTTCCATTGAGGGAAATATCTGCTTCTCTCTCGTCCGGGCCTTCCAGGCCTGTGGCAGGAAAGAACTGGAAGGCGGGCGTCCAGACCGCCCCTTTATACCGACGTCGTCTGATGCCGGTCACCTGATGTGGGGACTGCTTGCTAGAAATTTTTCCGTGGGGTCCTGCCGCCTGCCGGCATCAGTCCTATTTGTAATTACCTACTGCAAGAGCCTCTCTCGAAGATCTACTGTTATGGTAAGTTCTTACGTAACTGAACTTTTCAATGACACCTCTTTTGATCTCATGCTGTGCCCTCTTCACACAGGCTTCATAGGGTGATTTACAACCTTACACCTCTATGTAACATCCTAGCTTCCCTTATTTTAATGTCATAAACCTAGTTTATGATTTCTGTCTTAACAAAATTAACTTAACAATTCTGTAATTAGCTCAGAGAAACAGGATCCTTAATAAAAGTCTTCCAGTAACTGTCAGCAGTTCTCTTGGCCTGCATCTGTCAGCTGAAATCTGGGGGAGGGGTCATCCCTAGAGCATTTGAATTTTCAGCAGAGACATTAATACATTTTATATTAAAAAAAATATAATACAGCACTCAGAACTGGCTGTCTACGTCACAGGAGGAACTGATGGAACGGACCTCCCTTGGTGGTGCATCTTTATTTATGTTTCCAGTGGCCACACACTAATTACTCACACGAGTGGAAAATTTCAGCTGGTATTTGGACTTCCTATATAAAACTTTAATTTTATACACAGTTTATCCTCCTTTAGAGGAGGGGTTCAGTTTTCTCTCTTAATATTATTGAGCAGCATTTTACTAAAGTTAGTGGCTGCATCTGGGACGTAGCTGTAGTTAAATTTACATGGCGATGTTTTGCCATTACACTCAAGATTTCAAAATAATGCTGCTGAGGGAAATTGGGGGAAGGTAAGAAGCAGTCTTTAAATTTTGTTGGGTTCAGATATCTCAATGTTTAATGAATCTGGCTGTTGGGTGAGGATGGTTGTACCCACATTGGAAAGAATCAGATTTTTCAGTTTTCCTTGATTTTAGTAGGGCACTGAAGATAGCATTTATATATACGATATCATATTAGGATGGCTTTGATTATCGAAGACTTCTGATCTGGGGCTGGCAGCTGGGTCTAGGACCCGTACATAGGTCGCACCATTAGAAGGGAAGGTGCATTTCTGCTGATGGTGGTCGGGAAAAATCCCTTGGCGCATTGAGTGCTGCACTCTTCTTCCATTCCTGAAGACTTGTGTCTTCGTGACCCGCTTTGCGGCTGCAGGGAGTTACAACTGGGCAATTAAGCTTGTCCTTGGGGCATAATTTCACCAATCATGCCCAGGTCATAGCGGACCACTTCTGTTTATCATTAATAGTTTTCAGTCTCCTGTTGAGACTATTATTGTTAAATGTGTTATATGGGGTATTGTTCTTTTTTAATGTATTATGTTTCAAACAACATGAAGTCTTGCTGTATTCTGACATATTGCAGTGATGTCCAACCTTTGAACTGCCCCAGAGATGAAAGAGTTAACTTTCCATGCCAGGCATGGAACGCTGAGCTTAAGCTTGGTTGAGACTCTGTCTGTTGCTGTTTGAACTCAAACCGTCAGATTCTTTACTCCGCCTCACTGAACAGTCGCTCTGGAGATTTCTCCTTTGCTCGGTTCAAGTTGTCGGTTAAAGTGCAGTTTTTCTCGGTTTTGACCGAATTTAATCCGTTAACCTATCGGTTCAGTCTTTGTCTGTGGTATCGTGAATACTAGATAGGTTTATTTTCTTGTTTTCTGTTGGAACTTGTAAGCGTGGGATCGGTTCGGTTTGAACCGATCAGTTCATTCAGAAAAAGTTTATTCTACTTTAGAATTGTATTAATCGGTCCTTATCAGTTCTAAAAAAGCAGATTTCATTCGTTTTTTCCACGACCAATAACACAGTCAGGAACCGATAAGGGTGTCTTGCCTGGCGGATTGCCTAAAAAAGGGTAAGTTTGGTTAGGACTGGCCATGTCTGAGAAACCCAAAGAAAAACCTGGGCCACTGGGTTTTCCTTTTTCTGTAGTGTGTGTGGGGAAGCCTTTGCTAAGGCTGATCCTCACACACCTATGTTATTGTCTGGGGTTTGACCACCTCGATTCAGACTGCCAGATCTGCAAGAATTTTCCTGCAGCTACCCTGGAAAGAGAGTTGGTAGGCTCAGGAAAGGAGGCCAAGAAGTCCGCTGACCGGATGGCTAGCCGGTTCAGTTCCAACCGAACCAGAAGGGTGCCCTCTGACCAGAAGCGATACTTCTTCGGGCAAAAGGAGAACCGACTCCGAGGAGTCGGTTCTGGTTAAAAGAAAAAGAAGGGATAAGTCAGCTGGTGCGGATCCACAAATTCTTTCTCCGACCGCTGATGAAATAGCCAAAGTGATAAGGATTGTTCAGTCGCTAACCCCGGTTCCGACCGAACCGGCGCCATCAGGAAGGGGCTTGGTTCGGTCGGTTTCCTCGGTTCCAGATTATAATTTAGAAGATTTTTATGAACCGGAGGAGGAGGAAGGAGAGTATGAGGATAGTGAGGGTGATTACGAAAGTCTGGATGTGCCTATTGACCCGGACATCTCCCCAGACAGACCTTCAGGGGTTTCTCCTCCTAGGCTTTATGAGTCCCCTTCCCATTTTATGTTCTACAAAAAAGTGGCTGAAACTCTTCAGCTTCCTATGGAAGAAGCTGTGGATGACTAGGAGGAGCCTGACTATGTTGAAATGATGGATATCCCAGAGTCTAGGAGGCTGTCTATTCCCCTTCATAAGTCCTTTGGGAAACAGACAATAAAAATTTTAAAGACTCCTAATTCTATACCTCCTGTGGACAAGAGAATGGACAAGAGGTACACTCGCTCAGGCTCAGATACAGAGTTCCTTACCCAGCAATGCAGCCATGTTGGGGTAGTGTAGGCTGCTGCCTGTGATAAGGCAAATATACCCTTGGCTTCACCCCCCCCAGATAAGGACTCCAGGAGGATTGATGCCGTGGCAAATAAACAGTACATGGCAGCATCCTTGGGATTCAGGTAGGCTAATTATATGGCCTATACAGCTAGATATCAGAAATCTAGATGGGACACTGTAATGGCTTTAGCTAAACAGGTCCCTGGCCAGCTTGCCAAGGAGCTGGAGCAGGTGTCTGCGGATGGTATTGAGGCATTCAAGGTGCAATTCCATGCTGCAGTGGACTCCAATAATGTTTCATCTAGAGTCATGGCTACATCTGTGGCCCTTCGTAGGATGGCTTGGCTCAGATGTACTAGCCTGTCTCAGGATACCCAGACTAAGGCCATGGATTTTCCTGTTGTGGGTAATTCTCTGTTTGGGGAACAAACAGAGAACTACATGAAGAAAATGGATGAATACAGGACCACCTACAGGAGTGCTCAGGCCAAGGAAAGGCAAGCCACTCCCCAGAGGCAGCATTCCAGGGGCAGGGGCAGGCCTTTTCATGGGCCTTTCTACCAAGCCCAGGCCTCCTCTTCTGCTTATGCTCATAGGGGGTTCTTCAGAGGGAGAGGCAGATGGGGTACAAGCAGGCCTGCTTCCACCCCTCAGCCTAAAGCCACTGCCAAACAGGCACCCTGATGGGTTTGCCAGGGCCAATTCTCCACCACCTGTAGGGGGCAGGCTGGCTTACTTTGTCCAGGACTGGATGTCTTTAACATCAGACAAATGGGTCCTGGCAGTAGTAAGCCAGGGACTGGTTCTCAGCTTCAAAAGATTTCCAAAGGTGAGAACCAGATCCTTTCCACCTGCAAATCCTTCAGAGGCACTTGCCCTAGAGGCAGAGTCTCTTCCCTCTTGGCTCTTAGAGCCATAGAGAGGTTCCACCCCTGCACAAAGGAAAGGGTTGTACTCCAGGTACTTCTAACCCCCAAAAGACAGGAGAATGGCAGCCCATCCTGGATCTCAGATATTTAAACAAGCACCTTTTAAAGCCAAAGTTCAAAATGGTGACTCTGGGAATAATTCTACCCTCTCTAAGACCAGGGGACTGGCTAGTTTCTCTGGACCTCAAGGATGCCTATTTCCATATTCTCATCAGAAGCTCCCACCGAAAGTACCTCAGGTTCGAGCTGCCCTCAGGCCATTACCAATTCAGAGCAATGCCCTTTGACCTAACTTCTGCTCCAAGGGTGTTCACAAAATGCCTGGCAGTAGTAGTTGCCTTTCTAAGGAGAAAAAGGATCTCCATCTTTCCATACCTGGATGACTGGCTCATAGTAGGCCAGTCTCCAGACCAAGTCAAGTTACATCTACAGATAACTCAGCAACTGCTCACTTCTCTAGGTTTCCTTCTGAATCTTTCAAAATCAGTTCTAGAACCTGTGCAGCTCCTCACCTTCATAGGGGCAGAGCTGGATACAGTCAGGGCAAGAGCCTTCCTTCCCCCTGGACAGGGTAAGGACTCTTATCTCACTGGCTTCTTCATTCACCCTCCAGGTGTCTCGACCAGCGAGGCATTTTCTGCAGCTCCTGGGGCACATGGCTGCTTCTACAGCAGTGGTGTAGGGAGCAAGATTTCAGATGAGGGACATTCAGTTCCACTTGAGAACCTTCTGGTTTCAGAAAAAGGACCCTCTGACCAAACTGATTCCAGTGACTCGAACCCTGATCCAGGCATTACAGTGGTGGCAGGATCAGGACAATCTAAGACAGGGAGTTCCTTTTGTCACTCAGTCTTATTCTCTAATCCTTACTACAGATGCCACCCTCTTGGGCTGGGGATCCCACTTGGGGAACCTGACCACCCAAGGGTTGTGGACTCCTCAGGAATCTCTGCTTCACATCAATCTATTAGAACTCAGAGCAGTGTTTCTAGCACTTCAAGTTTTTTCCAAGTCTGTTCAGAACAAAGTAGTTCAGATCAGGACAGACAATACTACCACAATGCGGTATATCAACAAACAAGGGGCACTCGGTCTACGGCCTTGTGCACAGAGGCAATGAAGTTATGGTCTCTGGCCTATTCCCTGAACACCTTTCTTACAGCAGTACACCTCCCAGGCAAGGACAATGTCCTGGCAGATGCTCTCAGTGGGATATCTCAGGGCCATCACGAATGGTCCCTGGATCCCCTGGTTTTGAAGGTGATCTTCTCCAGATGGGGCACTCCACAGATGGATCTTTTTGCAGCCCCAGACAATCACCAACTTCCTCTCTTTTGCTGCAGGCCCCCAGTGTTGGGCTCAGTCCCCCTGGATGCCCTAGTTCTCAATTGGGAAGGGAAGTACCTGTATGCTTTCCCCCCTTCCCTCTCCTGTTCAAGGTGTTAGTCAAAATCAGGTCTCAACCCTGCAAGGTGATTCTGATTGCTCCAAACTGGGCCAGACAGCCCTGGTACCCTCTCTTGTTGTCCTTAGCAGTCCATCTTCCCCTGTCTCTTCCCAGGAATTACAACCTGTTAACATGTGCTCAGGGGAAGGTTTGGTATCCGAATCTCAAATCTCTCAACCTCAAGGCCTGGCTCTTGAAGAGTTAGTTTGCTGATTTACACCTCTCTCAAGGTGTTCTGGATATCTTAAAGGCTTCTCGTAAGCCTTCCACCAGAAACACTTACAACTCCAAGTGGAAAAGATTTTCTATATGGTGCTCTGGGAAGCATATTTCTCCAGAGTCCGCTGGCCTGCCCACAGTCCTTGACTATATGGTTCATCTTAATAGCTTGGGACTCAGACCAGCTACACTAAGAGTGCATCTGGCAACTGTCTCTGCCTTCCTTTCAGCAGGCAAACACTCTTCCCTTTCAGTTCATCCTGTATTTTCTAAATTTTTCAAGGGATTGCTTCATACCAATCCTCCCTTCAGGGACCCTGCCCCTGCTTGGGACCTTAATGTTTGCATTGCTCAGCTTATGCAACCCCCTTTTGAGCCTTTGTCCTCAGCAGAGCTTAAGTACTTGACTTGGAAAACTGTTTTCAGGTGGCCATCACTTCTGCCAGACGCATAAGTGAGTTACAGGCCCTGTCAGTGGAGCCTGATTTTATCTCTTTCCATAGAGATAAGGTGGTCCTCAGGACTAATAGGAAGTTTTTGCCTAAGGTGGTTTCAGATTTGCACCTTAACCAGTCTATGTCTCTTCCTGTTTTCTTCACTGACCATTCCTCCTCTGGGGAGAGGAGGCTGCACAGTTTGGATGTGAAAAGGGCCCTTAGCTACTACATAGAGTGCACCAAGGGTCACAGGTTTGAATCCCTCCAACTGTTCCTCACTTATGGTGAGGTTGGTAAGGGAAAACCTGCCACTAAGAGATCTATTGCCAGGTGGATTGTCTCTTGCATTCAATTTTGCTATGAAAAGCTAGGTAGGATCCCACCCTCAGGCCTGAGGGCTCACTCTACTAGAGGTTCAGCTGCTTCCTGGCTGCTGCCAGGATATTCCTATCTTAGAGATTTGTCAAGCAGCCACCTGGAAAACAGTACACACTTTTACCAAGCATTACTCTCTGGATATCCAGGCTAGGAGTGATGCTCAGTTTAACACAGCAGTGCTTCAGAGCCTATTTCCTAAGTAGGTTCTGTCCCTCCTCCCGTGGAGGTACTGCTTGGTAGTCTGCAATATGTCAGAATACAGCAAGACTTCATGTTGTTTGAAGAACAAATTACTCACCTTAGTAATGTTGTTTCTTCTAATGGAGTATTGCTATATTCTGACCTCCCCCCCGTCTCTCCTCTCAGAACCTTGGTTTTTGGGATGTGGGTGGGCAGTAGCAGTGTTGGCACTCGGGAGGTGCCCCCAACCCTTCTTTTCTCACACCTTTAGTTTGGGTGTGTGGGTGTTGTGTTTTGTTTATTTTTTGGGTTTCCTGACTTGAGTCTTTGTTTTGGGATCAAAAAATCTTATTATTATATTTAGTAGCCAGTTGGCTAGTGTAGATTTACAGTTTCCACACAGGACACCCTGTGAGTATAGCTCGTAAAGATGTGACAGTTTGAGTTCAAACAGCAACAGATAGAGTCTCAACCGAGCTCGAGCTCAGCGTTCCATGCCTGGCATGGAAAGTTAACTCTTTCATCTCCGGGGCAGTCCAAAGGTTGGACATCCCTGCAATATGTCAGAATACAGCAAGACTCCATTAGAAGAAACAACATTACTAAGGTGAGTAATTTTTTCTTGTGTGTCTTTAATTTAGTGTTCTATGTAGCTGGAGTGAACACCGGAAGGGGGGGGAGGGAGAGGAGGGAGGGCTACGAAAGGTATGTGAACGATTTAAAAATGGGTTCACTTAATATATGTATGGTTACTGTAAAAGAAATCAACAATGTCATACAAAGAGCTAGAATTCTAAAAGAATTGCGGGATTTATCATGTGATCTCGCATGCCTACAAGAAACGAAGTTATCTGCAAAGGAACATGACAAATTAAGACAATCATGGGTGGGTATGGTTTTTTCAGACTCTTATCCAACAGCAGCTAAAGCTGGGGCTGTAATTCTGGTTAAGAAGGGGCTCTCTTTTACTCTGAAGACAGTGCTAAGGGAGGAAGGGATCAGGCTGATGGGTTATTGTCTCGGGGGGAATTAAAAGGTTCTCCCATAAACAGGGTCGGTCTATGCTCCCACCCCTTTCTCGGGGAACTTCTTTCGAGAGTTATTTTCGACCCTGGCGAGTCTCCCCCTGGGACATCTTGTGCTGGCAGAGGACTGGAATTGTGTAGATAATCCAGTTTAGATAGAACCCCACTGAGGAGGAGTGGAGCAGGGACATGTTCTAGGACTCTCCGAACCTTAGTGACTGACGCTGGTCTAATAGATTTGTGGAGGTGGCAACACCCATCAGTAAAAGATTTTACTTTTTACTCCCCTGCCACAAACATCTTTTCTAGATTGGATCTATACTTTGCGTTCGGAAACGCATCCCTTTAGACTGGTTCAGATATTGCCAGTATCTTTCTCAGACCATGAAATAGTCCAGACGCGGGTGGAATGGGATCCACCAATGAAACAGGAACAGTGGAGATTAGACCCTGGGCTACTAACAAACAAGGCCTTAGTTACTGCATTTAGAGAGGAAATAAAGTATTTAGAAGAGAATTTAGAATCAGATACTCAGTTTAAATTTATTTGGGATGGGCTGAAGGCAGTGCTAAGGGGCAAATTCATTAGCCATGCAGCACATAGAAACAAATTCTATAAAATAAGAATTACTAAGGCTTTCAGTGCTATGATATCCCTAGAGACTGAACACAAGCTTACACATGACCCCCTTGTATATCAAAAGTTACATAAAGAGCAAGAGGAGTACAATAAATTAATGTTACACGCACCCTTAATTCCTTAAGATGTACAAACCAAAAATATTATGAAGGAGGAGACTGAGCTGAGAAATTACTGGCTATGCGACTTAAAAAGCAAGAGATGGATAGGTTTATCCCCAAAATTAAAAGTTTTAGAAATCCAGGAGAAGTACTGGACTGGCCTTCAGAGATAGTGGGGGCTTTTGTGGACTTTTATTCACATTTATATACCAAAGAGAGACAAGCAGATCATGAGCAGAGGATAGAAACATTTTTAGCCTCAGTGCAACTCCCTATGTTGTCTAAGGCTCATATCCTTGGTCTTGGAAAACCATTCACAGCAAAATAACTAGATTCAGTGATTACATCCTGAGCTCTGGAAAATCCCCCAGCCCCGACGGATTCATAGTTGAATTTTATAAAACATTCCAGAAGGAGTTGATCCCAACTCTTTTGAAAGAATGCAATAAAGCACACGGGAAGGGGTTGATCCCAGAAACTTGGAAGGAAGCTATCATCTCGGTTCTTCCGAAGTCAGGGAAAGACCCGACTGAATGTGCTAGCTACCGGCCAATATCCTTATTAAACGTTGTTGCAAAGATTTTTGCTAAATTTATAGAAGAAAGATTATAGGGGCTGATTCTGTATTTGGTACATGGCAATCAGATGGGGTTTGTCCCCGGTCAGCACATACAAGACAACATTAGGTTGTTATTGAACATCTGGTTAATGAGCTCCTCACTATCACCTCCCAAAAATCTCAGAGCAGTCATTGCATTAGATGCAGAAAAGGTGTTTGATCACCTTGACTGGCTATTTTTAAACAAAACTTTAATCAGGTTTGGATTCTGAGCCAAATTCAGAGACTGGATTGCTAATCTTTATAGTAATCCAGAAGCTCGGGTCACAGTGGACAGAATTCTGTCAGATAAATTTAATATAACACGTGGCACAAGGCAGGGATGCCAGCTCTCTCCGCTGCTGTTTGCCCTAAGTATAGAGCCTTTTGCAGCTAAAATAAGAGTCGGAATTATATAGGGAGATTTGGTTGGAGGGTGGGGAGGTCAGGATCTCCATGTATGTGGATGACACCTTACTATATCTGGAAGATCCAGAAAACTCGGCACCCCATGCTCTGGCTTTAATACAAGAGTTTGGTTCCATCTCTGGATTTAAGGTAAATGAAACTAAAACTGAGATGCTCCCCATTCCTAAGTCAGAGCAGGGGTCACTTCCGCAAGTGTGACATTTTAAATAGGCAAATGAGGGTTTTCGGTATTCAGTGGTGTGGATTCCAGATAAAATAAATAGGTTATACCACACTAATTACCTTAAGTTACTTCAGAATGTGCAAACGGACTATAATAGGTGGACGTAATTACCTTGATTATTTTCGGCCCGCATAGAAACAATACGAATGAATATATTACCCCACCTGTTGTTTCTCTTTTCAGTATTACCAATTATACCTCCCTCCTCATTTTGGAAGAGCTTGAAATCAGCAACATCCAAATTTATCTGTAATCACAAACCACCCAGGGTTAAGTGACAGATACTACAATGGACCAAAGGGAAGGGGGGGTTTAGGGCTCCCACACTTTATAAGATATTATTGGGCAGTCCAGCTTCGGGTGCTGGCCCAGTTGTGGCCTAATAAGGATCAGCCTCAGTGGACAGCTTTGGAGAAACCAGCTACACCAAAGGCACAGTTGACAGACATAATTTTCATGGATCAAGCCAGTCTATTGAAGTTTTGGCTGGCCAACCCCTGGTCGACTGTGTTAAAACAAGTGTGGATTGGGGTTGTCAGGAATTTAGGCTTGCAGTTGAGGCTATCTGCCCAGACTCTTATCCGAGCTTGTGTGGACTTTCTTCCGAATCACATGGATTTGGGCTTTTCTAGATGGGAAAGAGTAGGTCTTCACCACTTAGGGCAACTATGCGACTCACAAGGTTTTAAGAACTTCCAGCAGCTAGCTAGGGAATTCGGCTTGCCCTCCCAAGACCACTTCAGATTTTTACAAATCTGTCATTTTGTACTAGGTAAATGCTTAAGTGTAGAGGAGCTGGAGGAGGTTAATCCTTTGACAGATTTTTTTTCTCTCATTGCTGACTGGTGGGGATCATAAGCATCTAATTTCAAGGTTGGTAGCCTTCTTTTCCAATAGGGAACCCACCCTCATAGGAAACCTAGAAGCAAGATGGGCTGAAGAACTGAATTACTCACCTGGGGAAAAAGATTGGCAACAGATCTGGGAAGGGGTACACACTACTTCAGCCTCACCTATATGGAAAGAGTTCAGATGGAAAGTAAATGTGAGATACTTTCGCACCCTGGCCATTACGGCACATTATGGGCCTACAGCTTCAGATCTGTGCTGGAGAGAATGTGGGGAAAGGGGTACACATACTCACATCTTTTGGGGTTGTCCCAAACTTAGGGCCTTTTGGCACCAAATAGTTCAAGCCATTGAGCGAATATTTCAAGTGCAACTCCCGAAAGAACCTCTGTTTTGGTTAGGTCTCCCACCCCCACAGATTAAGACTAAAGGTCAGATATATTTATTTCTGATCCTTTTAGCAGGGGCACGGAAAGCTATTACAAAACTCCCCGACCCTTGGTCTGTGGTATTCCATATGTATACAAGTGCAGGAAATGGAAAGAATTACAGCACATTTGAGATCACAGAAACAAGTATTCCGGGGGAGATGGTTACCCTTTTTTCATTACCAAGCAGAAAGGGAGAATAAAACAGTCCTGGAGATTTTGGCTTCGTGTTCTGGATATTAAAGATATGTATTGATTGGAGTGGTGGTCTCCTCGAGTGGTGTGAAACTCTGGAATTTTTGAGGTGGGAACCTCCCAACCTGGGAAACCCATGGTATAATTTTAGAATTGCACTCAAAGGATAGGCCCCAACCTCAAACTAATTGGATTTCTGGTCCCCACCCCCTTTCTCTCCTTTTTCCCCCTCCCCCCCTTACATTTATTTGGTTTAATTATTATAAGCAGATACATTCATTCCCCTTATAGAACCATGAATGTCATGATTTAAATTAAATTTCATGTTAATCTCCCTCCAACCAGGGTTTCAATAAATGTTTGATAATAACTCAGCATCCCACCACCTCTGGTGCCACTATCTCCAAACCATGTTTTATAGTTATGTTTTAAACATTTTTACTTTTTCTCCCTCCTGTTATCTTAGTTAGGGAATGTAATGTAATGTAATGCAATGTAATGTTAATAATTTTTAACTGTCTTTGTGTAATATCAGCTTTTGAGGGGGCTAATAATCCCTCCCTCATGCACCACCCTTTTTTGTTTGTCCTGGATGTATCATTATTCAGTTTGTCTTAGTGTAGATTTATTATATGTTTCTCTTTTTTCGTTCTGTTATGTATGTATATATACCCGTTAACATGAAAATGGAAAATTCAATAAAAGTACTATTTCAAAAAAAAAAAAATTAAGTTCCCATGTCCTTCTGCCCAGTGTATTTTTGTAATTGCCTCTTAATATCAGGACAGATAAGTCAAAGAGAGAATGATCTGTTTGTGAAAAATGATTTCATATGGGTGTGTTGCTAATCTTTACTATTGTGTGTCTGTGGTGGTTCATCCTGGTTGGCAGTGGTTGCCTTGTTTCCTCAATATAGTATCCATCTGTGCACTTCTTGCACTGAATTAGGTAAACCACATTTCTGGATTGGCATGTGTAGGATCCATTGATTTTTATTGTGCTGTTCTGGTTTGTCTTGATAGTTGTCTGTGTGCATATGTGGGTGCAGGTCTTACATCTTGTCATGTTGTATGGTGTTGTTCCTCTTGTTCCTGGTTAATTTGATCTGCTGTGAGTTTGTTATGAATTATGTTCGTACTGAGTTTCATAAATCCTGGCCACTGCTCGACTAACAAGATCCTTGGTAGTCGAGCGGTGCTGAATTCTGAAACTCTGGCATTAAAAAAAGGTCAAACTTTGTCCCATTGTAGTCTATGGAGCACGCCCCTGCGCTCATCCTTTACTGACATCACAAAACGTGCTAGCATGGGGGCGTGTCTCCAGAGTGAGGAAGTTGGGGCATTTTGGCTGCTGGGTTCAGGGGGAAGTTCCGAGCGTTTTTACTAAAAATACAGAATTTCATAAAGGAAACTATTTACCACACTGCCTTTAGGGCAAGGTAAGCCACCGAATGTGTTGGAGGATTGGAGCGACTTACTAGATTAGAAAGCTGCTCTTTAAGTTAAGGCCTTCAACACTGTTCCACACAGAAGACTGGTGAGCAAAGATAAGAAATTGGATAAGCAACAGGACTCAGAAGGTGGTGGTAAGTGGTGTTCACTCTGAAGAAGGCAAGGTGACCAACGGGATGGCACAGGGGTCAGCACTAGGCCCGGTCCTCTTCAGTGTCTTTATTAGTAACATTGTAGGAGGGCTGGAAGGGAAAGTATGCCTGTTTATGGATGACACAAAAATCTGCAACAGAGTAGACATACCAAGGGGTGGGAAAAATGCAGGACTGTCTGAAAAAGGTGGAAGACTGTTTAAGAGTTTGGCAACTGGGTTTCAATGCAAAAAAGTGCAAAATCATGCACCTGGGGCACAGAAAGCTGAGGGTAATGTACCAACTGGGCAGGGAAGTATTGACAACTACAAAACAGAAACGTGACCTGGGCATAATCATTTCTGATGACTTGAAGGTAGCAAAGCAGTGTGATAAGACAGTGGGGAAAGCTAGCAGGATGTTTGGGTACCTAGGGAGGGTTTTCAGCAGCAGAAAGTGGGAGGTAGTGTTACCCCTCTATAGATCAATGGTGAGGCCTCACCTCGAGTACTGTGTCCAGTTCTGGAGGCCCCATCTCTGGAAGGACATATATAGGGTAGAGGTGGTACAAAAGATGGCAGCCAAAATGGTGCAGGGCCTACATCAAAAGCCCTGTGAGGAAAGACTCAAGGAGTTAAATATGTACTCTCTAGAGGAAAGGAAGGAAATGGGGGACAAGATAGAAACATTCAAATATCTCACAGGTATTAATATGGTACAAGAGGGTAGTATTTTACATAGAAAAAGATGCCTAAGGACAAGGGATCTCGCTATGAAACTGGAGGGGGGGCTCAGAGGAGATGTCGTTGAGGAAATAGTTCTTCTAGGAGCGTGGATATGTTATTCATCCACACTATTTGGCATGTCCCTTTCCCCTTTAAATCTTGCCGGAAGTCTTCAAGCTGGCTCCTCCCACCCACCTGGGTGGTATATACCTCGGCTCTGCCCCATGACGCCAGATCTTCCTTTCTGCTGGAAGATTCAGGTTCCCTCGTGCTACTTTTCTAAGTACCGTAGGCTCTGGAGTCTAATTGACGTTTTTTGCCACATTTGCTGTCTTTAAAACTCATAAGAGTTTACGAATCCGATCTGAGCACATCGGACATGGAGGACAAGTCGTCCCCCGGGTTTCACCGGTATCCTTGTGGACTAAAAATGTCTCGCACAGATCCCCACCACTCGTGCGTTTACTGCTTGGGAGCCGTGCATGACACCACTGCTTGCACTATCTGTCTGGCTTTCCATCCTAACATCCTGGACGATCGCAAGGCACGCCTACAGCTAGGGAGATGGGAACTTCGCAATCCATCGGTGAAATCGAAGGAGGCCAGGTGGGTGGTTTCCGCGGCCGTGGGATCCGCCGAGCAGCTCGAACAGATGGCGGCTTTCGAAGAGGAAGCTGCCCAAACTTCAGCCAGTCGAAGTTTTTTCGTGCCACTCAACCTGGGCTCCACCTTTACTGGGTCCTTTCGGGAGTTGTGCCAGTCTCTCCCTACCAAGGGTGAGGTGCCCTCGGGCTCGCTCTCCTCCTGCCCTAAGAAAAGGGACAAGGACCCCAAATCTTCTTCTTCTGGTCGAAAAAGACATTCCTGGGACCGAGAGCGGTCCGATCCACAGGACCAGGTGGTCTTGGCCTCGGTCGAGATGGCTTCCTCAGCCGCCGGCTTCTCGGACCTTCCGTCAGGCCAAGGCACCAAGGCTGAGGATACGGCCGAATCGACTGAGATTTCTCTCGACCCAATCGAGCCGTTGTCGCTGACCCCGCTCGACGACTCTTTGGAAAGGACTCCCATCCTTTCTTTCCCCGATAAGGAGACCCGTCCTGCGGGCATCCCGATCGAGGAACAGGAGCCGGATCCTCGGTTTTCACTGACTCTGGACTCTCCCGATCAACAGAGCCGACACCGTTGGTCTCGATCAAGGAGTGGGACCCCATCGGTCGAAAAACCGAGGAAGGGCCGCCGCCATTCCTCATCCTCCTCGACGAGGAGAGACTTAGACGGAAGCTCCATTGACGTTATGAGGACCTCATATGGCAGCAGCTAATTCTGACTGGTCAGAAGCCTGCTGCACCGGCTACACTGGCCATTACTTGGCCGCAGCCTCTTCGGCCGACACCGACTCCTCCGGTACCGAGGACTCTGGTTCTCCCTCCAGTAGGACCGGCATGCATTCCTGCTCAGCCTATTCCGGTCTCCCCACCAATTCTGGTGGAACCACCGCATAAGCAGCCTCAGGAAGGGGCTCCCATAAAGGAGGACAGGACAGATGCAGGCTTGCCCCATCGACTGTCCATTACTGTAGTTCCTGACCGCCCTAGGCGCATTGAAGAGGACGTAAGTGGGAAACCTCTGTATCCTGACTCCTCAGACTCTGATACCATTGGTCTTCACTCACACCCTGATGATGAGTTGTCAGTGACAGGTCTGGAGGAAGGTCCTTCTTCCTTCCAAGGCATCCTTCGGCTCATTTCTGAGTCTACGGGTATGCCATTACAGCCTATCCAAAAGAAGGCAGAATATCCTCTCTCGGATATCCTTAAGAGGGGGAATACTCTGACGGAGGCCTTCCCAGTGGCCGAAGCCATTGTTTGCCCAGCCCTTGAGCTATGGCAGCATCCTGCTCATGCCCAGCTCCATCTGCCCGCATGGCTCGCAAGTACACTGTACCCATGGGGTCCTTGGCAGGCTTCACTGAGCATCCCTCGGCCGAGAGCCTTGTGACTGCCTCAGTGTTTCGGCGGACAGGTAGCTCAAAGGATACTGGCCGCCCTCCAGACAAGGAGTCCAAAAATATGGACTGTTTTGCCCGGAAGGTATATGTGGCCTCTTCCTTGAGCCTTCGTCAGGCCAACTCATGCACACTTCTCTCATGCCTTTTTGGGGTCACTAGATGAAGTTCTCCCTCATCTCTCAGCGGACATGCAGACCACGGTTAAGCAGGTCCGTGACCAGGGTCATGTTGTTGTGAAACAGCAGCTCCAGACGGCCCTGGACATTGGAGATTCTTGTGCCCGTTCTTTAGCAGCCGCAGTGGCCACTCATCACAGGGCATGGCTGAGGTTATTATCTCTTCCTGCGGATACTCAGCACAAATTAGCTGACGTGCCTTTCTTGGGTACCGACCTCTTTGGTCCCAGAGTGGCAGGTCACCTCCAATGCATAGAGCAGTCCAACGCCACCTTGGATGCTACCTCTGCAAAAGGTTCTTCTGGCAAGAACCAGCAGCAGCACAAAAAGAAGCCTTTTCGGCATTCTTCCCCTGTGGTCAGACAGTCCTCCTATCAGGGAGGTCAGCAACATCAGCAGCAACAGCAGGCTCAAGCTTGGGGCCCTAGGCCCAAGCAGGGTCCCCAACAGCCCCGCAAAGGAGGTAGAGGTGCTGGTCCAGGAGCCTCCTCCTCCTCTAAGCCTGCACAGTGATGGGTCAGGGTTAGCCAACCCTACTCCCATCACACCAGTTCTGGATCCTCCCATGGGGGGCCGGCTCTGCCACTTTCTTTCCACCTGGTCCGGTATCACATTGGACAGGTGGGTTCTGGAAGTGGTTGGTCGGGGACTGCCTCTAGAGTTCAAACAGTTCCCTCCTTGCCAAGCCCGTGCCCCTTGGCAGGAAAGGATCTCAGTTGGTGCTCAGTCAGCCCTTCGGGACGACATTGCTCAGCTCTTCCGCAAAGACGCGGTAGCTCCAGTGCCGGATCCTCCTACAGACCCAGGCTTCGTGTCCAGGTACCTCCTGGTGCCCAAGCAGACGGGGGGTTGGCACCCCATCCTAGATCTCCATGACCTGAATCAGTATCTCAGGTCTTGCACCTTCCGGATGGTAGCTCTGAACCAGATCATACCATCTCTGGAGCGAAATATGTGGTTCTGTTCACTAGATCTACGGGACGGGTTTTTTCATGTTCCAGTCTGTCTGTCCCACCAGCGGTTCCTCCACTTCAGGGTCGAAGGGACCCTGTACGAGTTCCGAGCCATGCCGTTTGGCCTGTCATCGGCCCCTCAGGTCTTCACCAAATGCATTGCAGTGGTGGCAGCCCATCTACGGTGTCAAGGGGTTTGCATTTACCCCTACCTCGATGATTGGCTCCTGGCGGATTCCTTCTTGCAGGAGGTGGAGAGGTCCAGGGACCTGGCCCTCCGAACCTGTTCCCGATTAGGCCTCCTGATCAATCAGGCCAAGTCGGAACTCGTGCCATCTCAGGTGATGGGCTTTACCGGGGCAGAGCTAGACTCTCGTCAAGCCAGAGCTCCGCTCCCGGTGGACAGGGCGGAGGTTCTTTCCTCCTTTGCCCAATCATTTCTGGTTGGGCACTTGCGCCCTGCCTGGGACTTCCTACACCTTCTGGGTTACATGGCGGCATGCGCTTCAGTGGTCCATTGGGCCAGGTTGCACATGCGTCCCCTCCAGTGGGAGCTGGCTACTCATTGGACTCAGCATCAGGGTCTCGTCGACCAGCTGGTCACTGTCACCCAGAAGATGTGGGACGCACTCCAATGGTGGACCATCCCAAGTCATCTGCAGGAAGGGATCCCATTTGTCTGCCCCGAGCCGACAGTCATCCTCATGACCGATGCCTCTCTCATGGGCTGGGGAGCCCACATGGGGGACCACAGAGCCCATGGGTTCTGGACCCCTGAGGAGTCCTGTTGCCACATCAACCTGTTGGAGCTCAGAGTAGTCAGACTGGCACTGTCAGCTTTCGCTCCTCAGGTCCGGGGTCAAGTGGTTCAAGTCCAGATGGACAATACCACGACCATGTACTACCTCAACAAACAGGGTGGCATGCACTCCCGTCTGCTATGCAAGGAGGCGCTCCAGATCTGAACCTTCATCAGCCGGTTGGAGGTGGATCTCCTTGCCATCCATGTGGCAGGAATCTCGAACCAACTGGCGGTTGCTCTCAGCGGCATAGGCTAGTCATCCCATGAGTGGTCTCTCCATCCAGAGGTAGCTTACAGTCTGTTCTCCCATTGGGGAAAACTGTTGGTGGACCTGTTTGCCTCCAGGGAGAACACCAAGCTGAGGCTGTACCATGCCCACCCCCCTCAGCAGGGCTCGCTGCAGGGGGATGCCTTTCGAGGCCGTGGACCCCAGGCCTCCTCTATGCCTTCCCTCCATTTCCCTTGATCCACAAGGTGTTACTCAAGGTGAGGAGGGACAAGGCAAAGTGATCCTGGTAGCCCCAGATTGGCCCCGCCAGCTCTGGTATCCAGATCTCCTCAGTCTCAGCTGCAGGCCCCGAGAGCGGCTTTGTACATGCCCGGACCTGATATCATTGAACCAGGGGAAGTTATTCCACCCAGACCTTCAATCCCTGCACCTCACAGCCTGGTACCTGAGAGGCTAAAGTTCCAGGCTCTGGGTCTTTCCGAGGATGTCTACACTGTTGTGGAGGCATCTTGTAAGGCATCGACCAGGAAATGTTAGGCTTTCAAATGGAAAAGGTTTTCCATTTGGTGTCAGAGTAAGAGTCTGGACCCCTTATCCTGCTCTGTGGCTAACATTTTAGACTACCTTTGGTCTCTCTCCAAAGGGGGTCTGCAGTCATCGACCCTTAGGGTGTATCTGGCAGCCATCTCTGCTTACCGGGCGCGGGCCGGTCAGTCGACATTTGCACAGGAGACAGTGGTTAGGCACTTTTTCAAAGGCCTGGATCACATATCCCCTCAGGTGTGTGAACCTCCACCTCCATGGGATCTTCTGCTGGTTTTGGCAAAGCTCATGGGCAAGTCATTCAAACCCATGCTTAAGTGTGAGCTCTCACACTTGTTGTGGAAGATGGCCTTCCTGGTGGCTATCACGTCAGCCAGAAGGACAGGGGAGCTCCAGGCGCTCTCAATGGACTCACCTTATCTGGTCTTTCACAGGGAAAAGTTGTCTTGTGCCCCCACCCGGAATTCCTTCCGAAGGTGGTGTCAGAGTTTCACCTTAACCAGGTGTTGACTCTGCCGGTATATTACCCTAACTACACCTAGGACGCCGAGTACAGGCTCTATACCTTGGACTTCAGACGTGCTCTCTCCTACTATAAGGAGAGGATGGCAGAAATTTGGGGAGAGGTTTGCCAGCTGTTTGTCATCTACGCTGAAGCCGCTTCTGGCAGACCTGCAGCCAAACGGACTATTGCAAGATGGATTACATCATGCATAGGTCTGTGTTATGAGTTGGCGGGCAAGGAGCCTCCCAGAGGGTAAGAGCTCATTCCACCCGCCATACTGCTGTATCGGTGGCTGCTTTCAGGGATATCCCTATCCAGGAAATCTGTTGGGCTGCTACCTGGAAGTCAGCAAACACCTTCATTACCCACTACCACATTGACCTTGAGTCACACCGGGATGCTGGTTTTGGGGCCTCGGTTCTCCAATCTCTGTTTCCTAAGTAGGGGGTGTGCACCTTGCCTCCCTCCTCCCGGAGAGCTGCTAGGAGTCTG
Source organism: Neoceratodus forsteri (assembly GCA_016271365.2). Lineage (NCBI taxonomy): Eukaryota > Metazoa > Chordata > Ceratodontiformes > Ceratodontidae > Neoceratodus > Neoceratodus forsteri. Next base: position 1,167,033,861 of record CM028132.1, on the reverse strand, counting down.
CCAAAGCGTGTGGATGAACAACATATCCACGCTCCTAGAAAAACAGATTATTCACCTGTAACAGTAGTTTCAGGAGTGGTATATGTTGTTCATCCACACACACCCACCCAACCTCCCCGGCTTTAGGCACATCACCTTGCTTCCAGCGGGCTAAGATCTGGCATCATGGGGTGGAGCCGAGGTATATACCACCTGGGTGGGTGGGAGGAGCCAGCTTGAAGACTTCTGGCAAGATTTAAAGGGGAAAGGGACATGCCAAAGAATGTGGAGGAACAACACATACCACTCCTAGAACTACTGTTACAGGTGAGTGACCTCCTTTTCACGGAAAGGGTGGTGGATGCTTGAAACAGTCTCCTAGTGGAGGTGGTGGGCGCTGAAATGGTAGCAGGATTCAAACATGCATGGGATTGACACAAGGGGATCTTAAAAATATGGTAAGGAGGGGAAAGACTGGAGACCGAGTAGGGTCTGCGGTGGCACTCTAGATAGGAAAAATAGGGTAGACCAAGTGGGCCAAGAGGTCCCTATCTGCTGACAATTTCTATGTTTCTATGAATTAACTTGTACTCAAAGTAAGAATGTCAGAAGCTCAGAAGGCTGTGGCCCATAGGTAGCTTCAGGTAGATACTCTAAGCATTTTCCATTATGTAGTTATTTAGATTTCTCTTGAATTCCTCTTTTGTGGTACTCATGGCTGCATGTTGTGGTAAACATTTCCATCATTCCAATGACTTGCTGAGTAAAGAAATGCTATTTAGCAGAGGCCCTAAAAAACTAAACTTTAACTGCAACTGGTGCCCCCCTAGTTTGGGATATTTTTATTTTTAATGATTAGATTTAATTCAGATCTAAGATAATCATCATGTATTATATAGCACCAACAGATCTCCCCACCTTTTAACATGAAGTGGCATTAACTTAAGGCAGTTTAATCTTTCAGCATATGTGTAATTATGTAAACTTTTAACAGTTTTTGTTAGCTTATGCTGAATTTTATCAACTGCAGTGTTATATTTACTAATGCAAGGATTCCATCCATAATTGGCTAGCATAATCTAAATGGGGGTGTAAATAGGATCTACAGATCGGAAGAACAACCTCTGCATCTCTACTTTGTATGTGTTTCTAAATGTTCCACCATATTTTATTGGCTCTTGAAATGAGTGAAGTGCAGTGTGGATGAAATTTGAATCTATTAGATATAATTATACCCAAATCTTTTTCTTCAGTCACTGTTTTTAGAGTAGGATTACTTAATACATACTAGTTATGACCGTAATTATTTTTACCTAAATGCATTACATTGCACTTGTCAAGACTGAACCTCGTTCCCTATCTGTAGGCCCAGGTAGTGATTGTATCCAAATCTTTCTATAAGTTATGAATTTCCTCAGCTGAACCACAAGGACCCCCAGTCTTCCTATCATCTGCACATCTAGATGTCCAATTATGCACCTCTTGGTTCATACCTGAAATAATAGAATATAATTGGGTCCAGTACTGATCCCTGTGGCACTCCACTAGTAACACTCCTGCTAGCAGAATGTTATCCATTTATTGATACAGCTTGGCTTTTGTCTTGTAGCCAATTTAAGACCCAGTTAACTATTTTATTACCGATATTAAGCTGTGACATCTTAACAATAATTGTGCAGTGTGGTACAGTATCAAATGTTTTGCAGAAGTCAATATAAATAATATGTATCAAGGGCTTTACTAATTTTTTCATAAAAGCAAAGCAGATTTGCTAGACAGGATCTCCCAGATTTAAACTCATGCTGGTCATTATCCTCTCTATTTGTGTTATTTATACATTGTTTTATTCTATCTGATATTACATTTCCCATTAATTTTCCTGGAACAGAAGTCAAGCTAATTAGACGATAATTCTGAATTTCCGATTAACAACTGAACTTCTGTTTTCAGAAGAGACCAGTGACCTGGAGTGTAACAACAGGGCTGTGGAGGATGCACTGAAAGGTTAGATGCTCCAGAGCATGGCCCCATTCTTTAATTTACAGAACCCACTCGTCTGTAGTTATTGCCCTCCATTTTTGAAAGAAAAAGGGAGATCCTGCCCCCACATCTATTTCTAGAGTCTTTGGTTGAGGTGCAAGCGGTGGAGAGTCAGATGGTACTGGAGTGGCAGGAGCACTGCCTGCACTGATACCCTTTGGAGCTTTGGAATGTGCATGCGGGGGAGGGTTCTTAGGAGAGGCCTCTACCTTAGCTGCAGTGTTGCTGACAAGAGGCACAAGTTTCTTAGCAGTTGGTTTGAAGAAGCATCCCTACTATGACTTCTGGATGGTTATGGGTTCAGTGCCGTCATTTTGGAAGACTGGCACTCCCTCAGAGCCATTTCCACAGCATTGTCAAATGGCTTCTGGCTTCAGAAGGGGGCATTGAGGGCAGACTGTTGTGCATTAGTAGCACAGCCAGCTTCTCTAAGCCAGGAATAGCAACATAGGCAGATTCTTGAAGCAGCAGCCCTGGTAAAAGCATCATATGTAGAGCATAGCAAGTGCTTCCCACTTTCAAGGCTTGCAGTGGCCATCTTGACAGAGTCAGATTTAATGGACCCATCAGGCAGGGCAACTATGCTGGACATAACTGACTTTCACAAGCTATTCTGATATTTTATCATGTAAGTTTGATAATTAGCAACCCTGAGCCCCAGAGAGACAGAGGCATATGTCCTCTTGTCTGTGACATCCAGCATCCTGGATTATTAATCAGGTGACAGAGAGCTCCTGTTTCTGATATTTTGAGATGTAATATGCAGCTATAATGACCACAGAGTATGTTTCAGGCTGGAAAGCATGATATGGGTTAGAAGTGCTGGGATCTGTCCTGGGTGCTGTCTTCTTCGATATGCTTGCAGATAACACAAAGATCTGTAACAAGGTGGACACTCTAGATGGGGATGGAGAGAATGAGGAGGGACCTAGAAAAGCTGAAAAAATGGTCTGAAGTGTGGCAACTGGGGTTCAATGCAAAGAAGTGCAAAATCATGCACCTGGGGCGCAGGAACCCTGAAGAGAGCTACTGGATGGGATGGGGGGCGGGTTGCTGATAGTCACCAGGGAAGAAAGAGATCTGGGGGTTATCATCTGAGATGACTTAAAGGTTTGCCCAAGCAGAGTACAAAGGCGATTGAGAGGGCCAGTGGCATGTTGGGGTGCACAGGAAGAGATATCACTAGCAGAAGGAGGGAGGTGGTGATTGTCACAAACACACTCTGAGGGTCAGGTCCTCTACTCCCACAGTGCCCAACCTTGAAGTGCAATATGTGAACAGGAGACAAACAGGGTAACCCTTCTGTCTGTTTTGGGTCCGAGCCACTACCAGTCTCCAGCCCTGGGGTCAAATATGAACCCCTTTTTGCTAGCATGACCAGGTAACAGGTCCAAATATCACACCCTCTTCAGGGAATGCAGTGCAATAATTAACCCAGTGGACACTCAACCTGGTTCACAATTCCTCTTTCTAACGCAATTGAGACTTTGGTGTTTCCTTACCTTGGTGCACAGGGTGACACTATAAGCACTTTAACAGTTCTGTCAGAATTATCAACACTGTCCCAGCATTCACACTCAAAATGAGAAAAGGGCTCAGGCTGCATTTCAAGGAAAACAGAGTTTACCAGAATTAAAAATAGTAAATAAAATACAAAACACAGAACATATAACATTAATGGTACAGTCATTAAAGTAATGGAATTTACAAAAACCAAATGCCTTTTTACTGAGTAACTGATCCTACCCCAGTTTCAGTTAGTAAATAGTGGTTCTGAAATTATCTAACTTTGGTAGAAGTAGAAGTAAAAAAAAAGTGTGCTCTCTCAGGAGACCAGAAGTAAAAAACACAATGTTTCCTCAGCCTTGACAATATCATGAGGGGGAAAAAGGACCCCACCCAGCTTGTGAGGTCACAGCTTTGTGGTGATGCTGGCTGTGAGGTCACTCTCATTCCTGCATACCGAATTAGTCGCATGCATCTGCACATTGCTAAACATCCCACTTAAAAAAATATATAAACTTTTTTAATTAGTGAGCCACAGCTTTATGGCAGGTCAGAATTACCCCTTTGATCTTCAGAGGAACATCCTGAAAGCTATTTCTCCTATCTGTGAGGATTTTCACAAGTATCTGTCAGAGTTGGCTTACCTTCTGGTAGGTCATAAAATGCAGTCTATTATGGCCAGTTTCCTAGGTTTCAAAGCAGTAGTTGTTTTACAACCTGTTACAACCTTGTGTCTAAAGGAAGCTCTTAATTAGTTTTTCACTGGGTCAGGGATAGGGCAGATCCTTCTTTTCTCTCTGTTCAAAAATTCCATGTCCCATGAGGTTTTCTGCTTGGCCTGTTTTTCTAAGCAGAAGTCTAAACATATATTTATATCAAAATATGATACAGATAATAACAGGCAGATGGCTATTGTCACACTCCTCCCTCCTAGACTGAATTTGGGGGAATCTATTTCTAGGCATGGGATGAGTTTCCTAAATTCAGTTCACTGCTTTAACTGATGTGATAGACAATCTGCATTTGTGTTTGCTACCCCTGCCCTGTGAGTAACAGTCATGTCATAACCCTTCAAGGCAGGCTCCATCTTAAAAGCCTACTGTTCATTTTACCCATTTGTGCCAGCCAAACCAGGGAGTTATGATCTGTTTGTACCCCAAAGTGCCATCCATGGCCGACCTGGTGGCACTGAGGGTTGAGGCATTGGACGCCACACCTTACACAATGCCGGTGACCTGGGTTTGGGAGCAAGCCCAGGTTGTTGGGGCTTGGCAGGGGAGGACAGGATTGAGCATCCGGAGGACTGCTGTCCTGTCCTGGGAGGGAAGGAGGGAGGAAGGGGGGGGACCCAATCCTGTGCTCTGGTGGCTCTGTCAGTAGCTGGGGGGGCACAGCAGCATGCAATCCAGCAACAAAGGGGATTGGCTGCGGTGGCAATCCTGTAGGCGCACACGGGAGTGTGCATGCCTGCACTGGATGCATTGTACGTCTGAGGTTAAGGGGTGAGATGAAAAATTTGAAAACCCCTGGCTCTCAGAGGAGGCAATGGTGGCCCGAGTGACTTCAGCCCACATCCCCAACACTGGACTTTCCTGGCTGGTTCCCCCCCTGCCACATCCTGCTCCTGGCCTGGCTGTCTAGATTTCAAGTGAGGACACCCGGTAAGTGGATGGGTGGCCCCAACCCCGGGGGTATAGATCTGGGGGTTCGGCTGTGGTCAGTGAGTGAGGGTGGGGTATCCAGACAGGGGGTTTCAGGTGAGGAGTTAGGCACTTTAGCTGAGTAGGTTCACCTGAGAGATGCCCCGAGATGCTAGGTGATGAAATAGAATTGCAAAAAAAAAAAAAAAATGGCCACCTGTACTGGTATGGCTCTAATTTATTTAGTGCCCACACCATTGCAAAGCATTCTTTCTCCACTTTAGAATAAGCCTGTTCCCTGGGAAGTAATTTCTTACTGAGGTACACTACTGGGTGATCTTTCCCTTGTTTAGAAGTCTGGCAAAGTACTGCCCCAATAGCCACATCTGAGACATCTATCTGGACTACAAATGGCTTACCGTAGTCTGGACTGGATAATACAGGAGCACCGCACCATACCTCCTTTAGCCATGTAAAGGCTCATAGACAGGCTGGTTCCCATTTTACCTTTTTAGGCATTTTCTTTAGCAGGCCAGATAGGGGAGCTGCCAGGGCACTGTAGTTTGATACAAATTTTCTATAGTACTCAGAGCTCCCTAGAAAACTCCGAACCTGCTTCTGTGTTTCAGATCTGGGCCATGCCTTGATTGCCTCAATTTTTGCTTGATTAGGATGGAGCTGTCCCTGTTCTACTACATGCTCTAGGTATGCCACCTCAGCTATGGCCACCTGGCACTTTTCAGCTTTTACAGTGAGCCCAGCCCTCTGTATCCTGCCCAACACTTCCCTAAGGTGGGAAAAGTGTTCCTTCCAGCTGGCACTGAAGATGGCAATATTGTCCAGGTACACCATGGCATACTCTTAAGTGCCATTTAACACCTGGTTCACTAACCTTTGGAAGGTGGCAGGGGCATTCTTCATTCCGAAAGGCATTACTTTAAACTCAAATAACCCTATTGAAGTGAAGAAGGCTGACCTCTCCCTAGCTCTGGCAGTTAACTCCACCTGCCAATACCCTTTCATCAGGTCAATAGTGGTAAGGTATGTCACTCCTCCCAACTTGTCCAGTAGTTCGTCCGTCTGTGGCATTGGGTGGGCATCCGACTTCGTGACTGTGTTGCATCAATGATAGTCCACATAAAAATGAGTAGAGCCATCTGGCTTGGGAACAAGGACTATGGGTGAGACCCAGAGGCTGTGGGATTTCTGGATTAACCCTAAATCCAGCATTTCCTCCACCTCCTTCCTAATGTCCTTTTGGATGGCCTCTGACACCCGATATGCTGTCCACCATATGGGTACTTGCTTCCCCATCTCTACATCATGCGTCGCTAAGGGGGTTAGTCCAGGCTTGGCATTAAACAATGGGGCAAAGTCTGCTAAAACCTCCCTTACTTCCTGGATCTAGTCTGGGGTCAACTGGGGTGACATTTTGATTGCCTCCACAGAGGACCCCCGCTTGCTTTCTTCCAGCAAGTCCAGAAGGGGGTCTTCCTCGTCCGTCCCCTTCCCAGGACTGCAAACACCATGTTAGCCCTATTTGCATATGGCTGCATCATGTTGACATGGTACATCCTTTGGGTATGTCTCCTGTTACGTAGTTCTACAATGTAATTTACGTAATTCACCTGTTTGACTACTTTGTACGGTCCTGCCCACTCGGTCTGCAGCTTATCTTTCTGGACTGGGATTAGGACCATGACCTCATGACCCACAGTGTATGAATGAGCTCTGTCTCTGTGGTCATACCATACCTTTGGCTTCTGCTGGGTGGCTGCCAGGTTGTTCTGGGCTGTCCCTATAAGCTCCCTCAGCTTTTCCCTAAACTTAAGGACATAATCCACAATGGGAGTTCCCTTGGGGGTGTGCTTGCCCTCCCAGTCCTCCCAGATCAAGTCTAGGGGCCCATGCACCCTGCGTCCATATAAGAGCTTGAAGGAGGAGAACCCTGTTGACTCTTGGGGCACCTCCCTGTATGCACAGAACAGGTGGGGAAAGTATTTCTCCCAGTCCCTCCCATGCTGTTCAGCAAATGCTTGGAGCATTGATTTAAGGGTACCATTAAACCTTTCCACAAGCCCACTGACTTGTGGATGATAAGGTGCTGTGCATCTCTGCACCACCCCACACTTCACCCACAAACACTTCATCGGGTCCAACATGAAGGAACCTCCTCGATCAGTGATAACCTCCTGTGGGAACCCAACACGGGAGAAAATCTCTAGCAAGGCATCTGCCACTTTGTCTGTCCTCAGTGAGGATAGGGCCACTGCCTCTGGGTACTGGGTGGCATAATCCACCACTGTTAGGATAAACCTCTTCCTAGAGGAGCTGGGGGTATTCAAAGGCCCCACAATATCTATTCCTACCCTCTGCAATGGCTCCTCCACTATGGGAAAGTGAATTAGGGCAGCTTGGGTTTTACTATCCTCCTTCCCTATTTCTTGGCAACGGTGACAAGACCTGCTATATTCCTTCACCTGCTGGGTGAAGTTGGGCTAATAGAAATTCTGGGCCAATTGCTGCATAGTGCATGCGATTCCCAGATATCCAGACATGGGGATATCATGAACAATCTTGAGCAACTGCTCATGGTACCCCTGGGGAATGACAAACTGCCTGCCCGTCACCCCTCCCGCTGTCCTTACATCCTGCGTATACAGCAGTCCATTGTCCCAGTACACTGTATGTCTCCTGTCACCTCTGTGTCCCGTCAGATTCTGCCCAAGCCCTAAGCCTCTCTAAACTAGGGTCATTTTTCTGAGCAGCTGCAAAATCTTTACACATTCCCAAGGCATGGGACAGGTCCCCTTCAGTTCCTAAATTAGGGTCCCTAGCTTTCTGACAATTAGCTACTCCTCCCTCTTCAGAGTAACCTTCTGTAGCTGTTCTGTTAACTGCTACCTGGGGAATTTCTTCCCCTCTTTCACTATTCTCCATATCAGGAGTCACAGGCTGGGGAACCAGCCTCCCAGTGTTTTCCACAAGGGCTTCTATGGGGTCCAGGGAACTACAATTTGTCTTTGCCGCCTGACTGTGGATAACTGCACACACCATCCCCTTTTGGAGATTGCAACCTATAATCACATCCAGGGCCAGATTTTCTGCCACTGCAACATTTTGCACAATCTCTCCTGTCTCACCCCAGTCCAGGAGAACACTAGCAAGTGGCAGTTTTCTCCTCCCTAGTGAATCCCCTTACTGTAACAAACTGATTGGGTACAAGCTGTTCAGGCTCAACCAAATCCCCTTTTACCAAAGTAAGGGATGCCCCGTGTCCCTTAACCCATGGGTCTGAACCCCATTCACAGTGACTGGGTGTATGTGCTCCCTCATGTTTATTGGCATGCTTTCCAGGATACACAAAAAAACAGCTCTTTCCCAGCACCACTTTGTGTGCTCTGTGCCTTTTAGGACATTGTCTTGCAATATGCCCAGGTTGTTTGCAGAACCAACATTCATTATTTCTTTTATCAGGCAAATTCTTTCTTTGTAACCTGGGGCTGCCAACTTTCTGGGGAGGTAGTGAGGGTTTTAGCTGCCCTGAAGATGTGCTTTTCCCTTTCTGTGCTGCCATGCCCACCCTACTCCTTTCCAGAGCAGGCCTGCTCCTGGCATAGCGGTCTGAGAGCTCTGCAGCCTCCTGCACTATTTTTGGATCTTGGTCCTCTAGCTAGGTTTTCAGCTTTGCTGGGCAAGCCCAAAAGAACTGCTCCAAAAGTACAACATCCTAAGTTTTCTCCACAGAGTCTGCTTGTATCTCCTCCCACCAACATCTAAAAAACTGACATCGTTTTGTGGCTAGATCCTTGTAGCTCATGTCAGGGCTTCTCCTGAACTTATGGAACTTAACACTGTATGCTTCAGCTGTCAAGTCATACTTTTTTAACAATGCAGCTTTAAGTTTGCCATAATCATTACTGTCCTGATTGTCCATTTGACCCAATTTATCACAAGCTTTACCGGTAAGCAGCAGGGATAGCTGGAAGGTCCAGGACTCTCTAGGAATTTTTGCCTGAATGCATACCTTTTCAAATGAATTTTAAAATGTAACTATATCTTCTCCCTCTTTAAATTCAGCTATCAATTTAGAATTTAATTTGTAACCCAGTCCTGGAAATCCAGGTTCACCCATGCCACTTACCTGCTCTGGTGCTGGTCTTTGGAGTTGTAGCTTCTCCAGTTCAAATTTCCTCTGACACTCTTTCTCCTCTCACTCGGTCTCTCACTGCTCTTGCTTCTCCTTTCTCTCCATCTCTATCTGGAACTTCCTCTGCTTGAATTCCAGCTCCATTCTCCTCAACTCTATTTGCAGCCTGATCTCTTCTGACTCCAGCATGGTGGTAACCTTCCCCTGCATCCTGTGGCTCTCTGTTCACACTGGTCCTGCTGTCCTCCTCCCTGGGTCTGGACACTGCAGTGTACCATTGCCCTTCCACACCCAAGGTCTGGTCCCTTTCAGTCATTGAATGTGACTTGAGGTCTTGGGCAGTTGCTCGTGCTTTGGCTGCCACAAGAGCCTCCATGAGGTGCTGTTTGTTTTACCCCTTGCAATGGAGTCCTCTCTCCTGGCACAACTGCCTCAGGTATTCTGCAGTGTACTCACTGTAGGTGGAAGTCATCTTCTTCTCTAATCTATGGCTACACTAGCTTGCACCCCCAAAAAATAAAAAAAATAAAACAGGTAGGGAACTTTGACTGTAACCAAAATGATATATATATTTTTTTCCAAATCACTGCCTTATTTTATGCGTGAACTGTTACAGTTTATCAATCTGACACACTGGACTGTTAATGCTCGTGTCACCAAATAATTTCACAGTATGAAAATAAATCTTTTTGATTGCAGCTCTGTAAACTAAATCTTTTAGATCGTACCACTGCCAATCAGATCTGTCACAAACGCACTCTGGGGGTCAGGCCCTTTGCTCCCACAGTGCCCAACCTCAAAGTGCAATATGTGAACAGGAGACAAATAGGGTAACCCTCCTGTCTGTTTTGGTTCCAAGCCACCAGTCTCAAGTCCTGGGGTCAAATATGAACCCTTTTTCACTAGCATGCCCATGTAACAGGTCCAAATATACCCACTGTGGGGAATGCAGTGCAGTAATTAACCCAGCAGGCACCCAACCTGGTTCACAATCTCCCTTTCTGACTCAATTGAGACTTTGGTGTTTCCTTACCTTGGTGCACAGGGTGACACTATAAGCACTTTAACAGTTCTGTCAAAATTATTAACACTGTCCCAGTATTCACACTCAAAATGAGAAAAAGGCTCAGGCAGGATTTCAAAGAAAACAGAGTTTACTAGAATTAAAAATAGTAAATAAAATACAAAACACAGAACATATAACATTAATGGTACAGTCATAAAAGTAATGGAATTTACAAAAAACAAATGCCTTTTTACTGAGTAACTGATCCTACCCCAGTTTCAGTTAGTAAACAGTGGTGCTGAAATTACCTAACTTTGGTAGAAGTGCTTCTTAAGAGTCCAGAAGTAAAAAAAAAAGTCTCTTGAAAGTCCAAACACAAGTATGCCAAGTCTTGCAAAGTTAGAACAAGAGTGTGTTCTCTCAGGAGTTCAGAAGTAAAAAAACACAATGTTCCCTCAGCCTTGACAATATCATGAGGGGAAAAAGGGTCCCACCCAGCTTGTGAGGTCACAGTTCTGTGGTGATGCTAGCTGTGAGGTCACTCTCGATCCTGCATACCGAATTAGTCACATGCATGATGCATCTGCACATTGCTAAACATCCCACTTAAAAAAAAATATATATACTTTTTTAATTCGTGAGCCACAGCTTTATGGCAGGTCAGAATTACCCCTTTATCTTCAGAGGAACATCCTGAAAGCTATTTCTCCTATCTGTGAGGATTTTCACAAGTATCTGTCAGAGTTGGCTTACCTCCTGATAGGTCATAAAATGCAGTCTGTTATGGCCAGTTTCCTAGGTTTCAAAGCAGTAGTTGCTTTACAACCTGGTGTCTAAAGGAAGCTCGTTCTTCCACTGGGTCAGGGTTAGGGCAGATTCTTCTTTTCTCTCTGTTCAAAAATCCCATGTCCCATGAGGCTTTTCTGTTTGGCCTTTTTTTCTAAGCAGAAGTCTAAACATATATTTATATCAAAATATGATACAAATAAGGGATCTGGGGGTTATCATCTCAGATAACTTAAAGGTGGTCAAGCAGAGTACAAAGGTGATTGGGAGGGCCAGTGGCATGTTGGGGTGCATAGGAAGAGGTATCACTAGCAGAAGGAGGGAGGTGGTGATACCACTATACAAAACACTGGTGAGGCCTCACCTGGGATACTGTGCACAGTTCTAGAGGCCACATCTTCATAAGGACATAGAGTAGAGGCAGTCCAGAGAAGGACAACTAAGATAGTACAGAGCTTACACCAGAAGACATATGAGGAGAGATTGAAGGACCTCAGTATGTATACACTGGAAGAGAGGAGAGAAGGAGGAGACATGCTAGAAACCTTCAAGTATCTTAAAGGCATAAACAAGGTGCAAGTGGGTGACATCTTCCAGTTGAGGAGAAGTACTGGAACACGGGAGCATCATATGAGATTGGAAGGGAGCAGGATAACGGGTAATGTGAGGAAGTTTTATTTCATGGAAAGGGTGGTGGATGCATGGAATACCCTGCACCAGGAGGTGGTGAGATTGAGCACAGTGGAGGGATTTAAACATGCATGGGATAGGCATAAGGGAATGCTAGAGGTGGAAAGAAGAGGCTTATACCGATGACCAAGTAGGGTCAGCGGCTGCTAATAAAGGTAGGGAACACAGGCAGACTAGATGGGCCTAGCGGTCCTTATCTGCCATCAATTTCTATCTTTCTATGTTCATCAGCGACATTGGAGACAGCATCTGGGGCAAGTTGTGCCTTTTCACAGATGACACGAAATCCTGTGATAGAGAAGATAGTGATAAAGGGGCCAGGGAGATGCAGAGAGATCTACAAAGGTTAGAACAGTGGTCTAAGGTGTAGCAGTTGAAATTCAGCTAAAAAAATTAAGGTTATGCATCTAGGGGAAAAACAGGATGGCAGAGGAAAGGGATAAGGAGTCTTCATTATTGACTCCCTCAAAGAAACCAGTGTAACAAGACCTTTAGTAAGGCTAATAGAATGCTGGGGTGTATTGGAAGGGGCATTCACAGCAGGAAAAAGGAGTTACTGCTTCCTCTATATACAGTAGGTCACTGGTGAGGCTGCATCTAGAATTCTATGCTCAGTTCTGGAGTCCTTACCTAAGAGAGGACAGTGACAGCCTGGGAATGGTACAACACAGGCCCTTTGCTTTTTTCTGGTCTCCGAGAGCAGTGTTTGCAATGCTAGGCTGATAATGCTTAGAATTACAGACACAAAATAAAAAATAGCCATTTGGTGGTTCCTCAAATTTTTTCTGTTGTTCTACAAATATTTATTAGAAGCAAGCACCTATGTTTACCATTGGCGTTGGTACCCACCACCCCTGGATCCACTGACCAAGATGATTCAGAGCCAAGTCAAGCCAAGTTTATTGGCAGGAATAACTCCATTGAGCAGGCTCATTTACAAGGAGGTCCTGAGCATATAATTAGAACAAGGAAGTACATATGCAATAAAGGTGATAATAATTAGAAGAGAATGATTGGCTATGTACAAGGTATGGAATTATTTCAGACTAGTTACAGACATTCATAGCAAGGTTAATGGTACAAGGCAACATTGTGCAGCAATCAGAACTATTACAGTAGATAATCTGAATATGGCAGACAAGATGACAATACATGTTTAGCATTGTGTAGCATACAAAACCAGATATCTTATAGGGGATCCTTATGTAGAGGCACTGATTAGGAAGGCAGAGGGAGGAAGTTGACTGGGTATTGCAAATGGATTGGGTGGAGGGAGAAGGCAATGGAAGGTGAAGTAGGCGGGTGAGGCTGGGGATAGGTAGGTGGAGTCAAGATGGTAGGGAGTGAGAGGGCTGGTTGAGGGAGAAGGATGATGTAATTCATGTAGGAAAGAGGGTAGTAGATGGAGCTGTAGGGCAGGACATGTTTGTTGTGTAATCAGGGAATAATGGATGAAGTGACATCACAATTTCAGTGGCAAACACAGGAGTCATGTAGCTTATCAATGATTAGTTTTTTGAAGCTATTTAAGGGGATTGGATTTTGGAGTTTTAGTCTAGCTTGGGCTTTATTCCATGCATCTGGAAGAGCACAATTTATCGCGATGGCTCTGAAGCGGGAGTGGGAACTTGGAATATCTAACATAAAGGAAGAGTTGCTGCGTAAGGGGTAAATGCAGGTAGTCCACCAAAAGAGGTTGGTAATATGGGGGAAGCTTTGATAGGTGAGCTTTGTAGAGCCAGGTGAGAGAGTGGATGAGAATTCTAGTTCATAATGATGGCCAGCCCAAGGAGATATAAGGGTCACAATGGTGAGTATGATGATGGGCATTAGAAATGAAGCGTAACCCCTTATGGTAGAGGGTGTCCAACTGTTGAAGCAGGTAGTCTGTGCATTGGCCATACAGTATATCAGCATAGTCAATTAGGGGGATGAAGGTTGTCTGAACCAATCAAAGTCTGGCTTCTGAGGTGAAAAGGGGTTTGTTCCTGTAAAAGAAGCCAATTCTTGGCTGCAACTTTTTGGCACGGGAGTTGATGTGAGCCAAAAACATTAGGTGTTGATCTAGTTCACAGCCTAGGTATTTGAAACTGTTGACTACCGTGAGATTATCATCAAGGAGGGTCTTAATGGAGGGCAGGGTTTTGAGCACATTTGTAATGGCAGTCAAGTGATTGGAATAGAAGTACATAATTTTGTTTTTTAGCATTAGTAGAATTTGGACTGCAAAAGGCTGTGCTGGAGGAGATCAAATTCAGACTGTAGCTCCAAGATGCTTTGTCTAGTGATGATTTTGATATATATGTCACAGTGTCATCTGTGAAAAAGTGTAGGCTCACTATATGGATGTTATTACTGATGATGTTGATATAAATCATGAAAAGGAGAGGTCCCAGGATTGAGCCTTGAGGTACTCCAAGTGTAGAGAGTGCACCTTCCGCCTTAACCTGTTGGAGTCTATCTGCCAAGTGGCCATTGAACCATGACAAAGCTGGGCCAGAGATGCCATGCCAATTTAATGCATCAAGGAGTAAAGCATGGTCAACAGTGCTGAAGGCTTTGCTCAGATCCAGGAAGACAGCCCCTGTGACATGTTTCTTATCCATTGCAAGGAACCAGTCATTAGTAACTGAGGCTAGAGCTGCAGTAGTGCTATGGGCTGATTGGAATCCAGATTGGGCTGGATTTATCAGGTAGTTGTTATTGAGATAGTCCCTTATTTGAGCATTTAACAATTTCTAGAGGAGTTTAGAGAGTAGGGTTAAGATGGATATAGGGCAGTAGTTATTTAGGTCCTTGGGATCACCTGATTTAAATAGCTATTTTCCATGCACCAGGTACAGAGCAGGAGCTGATGGACAGATTAAATAGGTGCAAGATAGAGACAATTAAATACTGAAAACCCATTTTAAGAAAATAGGGTCCTATCCTGTCAGCACCAGCACCTTTGTTGACATCTAGATGGAGAAGCAGGTCTTCCACCTCCTTGTACTGGAATGGGGCAAAGGAGAAGGCATTATTAGGTGGTGGTGAGGAATGTTTAGGCAAACTGGAGATGAGGGAGGTGGCTTTGGAGGTATCAATGTGAGGCCCAGGTTGAGGAGTGATCATTGAAGCCACAAAGGATGTTAGATTTGTCAGAGAGTGTCTTGCCATTGAAGGATATCATACCAGGTAACAGAGAAGATGACTTATTGCCTTCAGCTGCTTTAACTATCTTCCACGATTTGCTGGAGTTGCCCTTTGTGGAATCAAAAGCAGAGAGGTAGTAATTTACTTTTGAAGCCCTGATGCTTTTTGTGCAATTGTTATAACAAGCTCTAAAGGCTGCCCAGTCTGAGGGGAGTTTGGTCCGTCTAGCTGTAGCCCATAGTCGGTCCCTCATATTTAGCTTGGCCTTTAGTGCGGCTGTGAACCAGGGGCAGGAGATCTTCTGTGATCTATATTTTAGCTTGGGAGCATGTTTGTTGATGATGCTGATTAACATGGTGTTGAAAATAGAGGCTGCCTCATTGATGTTCATGGCCAGGTAAAGATCAGACCAATTTATGTTTTTGATGTCATACAGATAATGGGAGAGGTTGAATTTATGGAAGCTACTTGTCCTAATTAATCTTCTATCTGACTTGAGGGGAGCCGAACCCTTACACAGGCCATGGCACAGTGATCAGTGACATCGTTGGGCAATACTGCTGTGTGGGAAATCTTATGGGGTCTGTTAGTAAAAATTAAGTCGATCAGTGATCCGTCTGAGGGGGATTTGGGTGAGTGATATCCGATAACAGTTGGACGAATCTGACTTCGCGCAAAAAATTCTTGAGCTGTGAGCTTTTGTTGCAGATTTTTATCCCATCAATACTTAAGTCACTGAGTATAATGATTTAATTCTGTCTTGTGTCTGAACTGTTTCACAAGTAATTTATGAGTTCCAGGCCCCCCCCGTAGGAGGCCTACAGCAGCCTATAATTGTTATGGTTTCCATTGCAGATAGTGATAAGTTTATCATCAGGGATTCAAATTCCTTGGGGGTACTGGCAGGGGCAATATAGGAAACAGTGAATCTGTCTTTTACGTAAATGACTACACCCTCACCCCTTGTTGGTCTGTTGCTATGGAAGAGGTTTTAGGATGGGGAGAGCAATCACACTATCAATAGTGGATTTTTTCAACCAAGTTTCAGTTAGTACTAAGATATCAGGCTTCGTGTGAGAAATCCAGGTGCAGAAAATGTCTAGCTTTTTTAGTAGATTGCACACATTAAGGTGCAGGCACTTCAGGTCTTTAGTGGCTATGAAGTCAGCTGGGGAGGCTAGTACCTGTGGTGGTCCCAGATTTAGTTTGACATTACCTGCGCAGAACAGCAGTAGAACGATTATGGCCTTAATCCATCTGCAAAGCAATTTTACTGTGAAGGAGTGTGTGCACCTGCGTTATGGATAACTAGAAGGCTGAGGAGTACTGGTATAATGTAGGTATGAGGGATGTATGGCATAGAATAACATTGAGAATCATAGGGAAAGAGGGTAAGTAGCTGTAAGTAGCATAGCTAATAGCATAGTGTGAGTGTCCCAGGTGGGGTTTAGAACTGGATGGAAGGGAAGAATAGGAGGTGGAGGACAAGGGTGATACCCTTGCAGAATTAATGATGGAGCTGTCTTTGGGCCAATGGGACAGGTCTTTACATTTAAGGTTGCGACTGGCTGGGCAGCGTTATAGGTAGGGGGAGTAAAGAGCAGAGGCTAAGAAGTCCGGAGAGTGAGAACATAGTTAGGTAGGGATTATAACATTGCATGGTAGTCTGCTAGAATACTTAAGCAAGAATGATAGGGTGCAGGAAGAGTGAGCCCCAAAGACTCAATTAGCAGCAGTGGCGTGTGGGAAGAGCACCAGTATTTTAATTTTGAATTAGCCTTAGCGGGCTAGAGTAAATGAGCCTTATAGGTGGGCACTAATATTTTACCTAGAGTTAGCCCTGAGGCTAGAGTAAGTGAACCTTGTAGGAATGTAGAGAACAAAAAAGGGCACTAATATTTTATTGAGCCTTGTAGGAATGCAGATAGCAATATAAGGGCACTAATATTTAAATCATAATTAGCCCTACTGTTCCAGAATGTATGAGCCTTATAGGGATGCAGAGAACAGTACAAAGTTATTGAGAAGGTGGGCAGGGTGGAACAGGACAACTGAGCAGGCAGCAGAGGCCAATGGGAAGAGAGTGAGGGGAAAGGGGAGGAGCACAAGCGTATTTAATAGACGCCGGGGTTGAGGAGGGTGGGTGTGACAAATTAGATAGAGGAGAGGAGAGGAGAGAAGAACAGAAGCAGAGTGGTCTGTCCTGAAGTTCCAGCACAGTTGAACTGAGCCGCCAATGGGAAGTCCCAACTAGCCAGAGGAGTCGAATAAAATTATAGGGATTCAATTCCCTGTCTGGGGCTTGAACCAACGTACCTCTTCAGATCAGCAGGAGGGTGGGCAACAAGGCGTGGTTGGCTGTAGCAAGCTGAACCGCAGCCTGGTGGTTGGCGTGGGGTGCCCTGTTGAGGGGAGGCACCTGGCAAGGGAAAGAAAAAACAGAGTTAAGGATTATAAACATTGAAACATGGGCAGAGATCAGCGAACAAAAGCCAGAGTAGAGTGGGCTGGAGGAGAAAAATAGATAGATCAGGGAGGGGAACAATTACAAAGGATTCCTAGCAGGGGATGACACGCCTTGGTGCCAAGGAGAGCAAGAGGCAAAACCGATCAGTTGTGAAAGCAGGCGGAAGGCTAGGTTTGCTGGCCAAGGCACCCAGCTTCACCTGAGCTCTTTCCTTCTAGCTTGCTTGAAATAACAGAACAAAGAACCTTACTAGAGTAAGGGAAAGGATTAAGACTTTTGGCTAGGTAGATTTACTGTGTGTTGTTGTTTTTTATTTTGTACTCGCAGGGATTGTTACTGTTTGTTGCTAACATTTTATTGCTTTATTTTTCTCTGATTCAAATTGCTGTTGCTGGGTATACCTTCTGCTGCATTATTACAAGGTGTGCCTACAGGTGTGTGCTAACAGATTACTGCTGTAATCTTCTGATTCAAATTGTCTTTTGCATGGTATATCTTCTGTTACTGTTTTATTTTTCTCTGTAGCAAAGTGTTTCTTACAGGGTATGTCTTCTGTGAAATTATTACAGGTGATGCTTAAATGTTTGTAACTTTTTATCATTAGGATAAGCAAAATTACTGTTTGCCCCTATTTTATTTATTTATTTTTTGCTGAAAAGGTTTTTTGTCTCAGAGGTGTTGCAGTCTCCTTCTCACATTGAAGACAGGGAGAGTGAGAAAGCAGCCACATCTTCCTTGAATCAAGGAGGTTATTTTCTAGACTACACTGAACTGAATTATTACTTTTTGGACCTGTGTAAGTAACTAGTATTGATTCTGTTTTTGAGGTGGACTTTTCTTAGTTTTAACTTTAATTTGCCAGGGAGGAACTATAGCTGGGAGATATTTGCAGTCAGTTGTGACTAGACCTGTTACTTAGCCTTTGTGAAATAGGTGTCTGAAAGGAAGGAAGGCACTTCCCGGGATGGAGGGTAAGAGTTGTAGGTGATTGTTTCTGGACAGCATAGGTTTACTCCCACCCACCCTTCCCCTCACCCCTACTGCCCCAAGCACATAACTTCCTTTATAGCAGGATTTGACATCACTTCCTCAAAACTGCTAAAAACATACACCTGTTCATATCCTTAAAGGCACAGCCCACTGAATAGGGGGTAGAGACACTCACAAGCTTACATACACTAAAACAAGAGCAAAAAACAAGAAAGTATCTAACTGGAAGGGACACAGACATGTGGGGAGTGGTGCAATGCATTGGCTGTGGAGCAGCAGTCTTCTGGGAGACATTCTGGAGACTGCGTTGCTGCCCTATTTGCAGGCACCTCTCTGGTCTGAGGGAGGAGGTTGTTCATTTCCATGCAGACCTGGCAAGGATTCAGAAAACCTGCTCCACCACCCAGGAACCACCCAGGGCACTGCCACTACTTCAGAGGTTGCCAAGAAAGAGGAGTGGTTGGACCACGGTGGGCTCAGGGAGGGTGAGAGGGTGGTGGAACAGAGTGCATCCCTCCAGTTGTGCCTCTCCACAGTTCATTTGCGTACCTGCTAAGCATGGCTTCTCTGTGGAGGCACCTGCAGTGGAGACCAAGGAGGATGCTGGAAACCTCCACAATGGAGACCCACAGGAGGGTGGCCCAGGACCCCACAGGGGAAGGAAACAACTCCTGGTGGGGGACTCAGTTGTTAGGGGTGTAGAACTAGGGGAGGGAGGGGAAATGGAGGTAAGGTGCCTGCCTGGTGCCAAGGCTTGGAGGGACAGGAAATGAATCCTCAGGACCGTGGGAGCAGCAGCAAGGGGGAGGGAGCTGGATGTCATTATCCACCTAGGGACAAATGACCTGACTGAGAATGGGATCAGAGCAGTGCAACAGGAGTTTGTGGAGTTGGAGAGGGGCCTTAGATGAGTAGCACACACGGTAACTTTCTCGGAAGTGCTACCTGTCTATGGCATGGATGAGGCTAGAGTACTCCGCACCATGGGATTCAATGACTGGTTGAAAAGCTGGTGCAGAGCTCAGGGATTTGGCTTCACTGGGGACTGGGACTCCACCTGGAGGAATGCAGGTCTATACAGGTGTGATGATCTGCATCTATCCTGGAGGGGAACCAGGATCCTAGGTGATAGGTTTAAATGCTTCAGTGGCAAGCATTTAAACTAGCCAAGGGGAGGAGGCACTGAAGAGGAGAAGAGAAATCCTAGCCACCCCCCCAAAAAAGTCAGGGTAATTAGTGAGGTAAACACCAAAATAGAGTAGTTGATAGGGAGTAGGGCAGGGTGAATGAAGAAAAGACAAAGACAGTAGGGACAGGGATGGGGCAAAAGAAAAAAGCTATATAAAATGGAGGGCAATGAGTACCAATGCCCGTAGTCTCAGGTAAAAGCTCCTGAAATGGTGACCTTGATGGAAGAGGGATGCCTGATATTGTGCAGTCACAGAAACATGGTACACAGAGAATCATGACTGGGATGTCAACATACCAGGCACATAATCTACAGGAGGGACAGGAAGGGAAGAAGAGGAGGAGGAGCTCTCTATGTAAGAGAAGGGATGAAAGCAACAGAACTAAATGGTAAACAGGGAGGAGAGGAGGCACTGTGGGTCACTCTGGAGACTGGAAATGGCTCCACAATCCGCACAGGGGTTGTATACAGACCCCCGTCTCAGGAGGAGGAAATGGACAAGAAAATGATAGAAGGCATCTTTGGGATGGCAGAGAAAGGAGATATTGCTGATGGGGACCTGAATATGCCAGATGTTGACTGGAGCACCTTTGCTGCAGCCACATCCAAGAGCAGGGCTTATCTCTCAATGCCCTAGAGGGTCAATCTGAGACAGCTAGCTTTTGGAACCCACTCGGGAGAGAGCAATCTTAGACCTGGTACTCAAATGGAGATGGAGACAGGATCTCTGATCTTGAAGTGGTAGCCATCTGGGAACAAGCGACCACCAAACAGTGTGGTTCAGATATAAACTTAGCTGTAGAGTCAATCACACAAAGAAGGTACTGACTTCAGCAGGGCTGATTTTGTAAATGGGAGTGCTCAGAAAAGCACTAGCAAACAGGCAAGAAGGTGGGGTGAGCAACAATGGGAAACATCAAACTGCCATCACAGAGGCAACAAGCCTGTGTGAAGCAACAAACAAATCAAAACAAAAGAAAACACTATGGTTCTCAAAGAAGTGGAGGGAAGGTAAGGGAGAAAAGATAGCATTCAGAAGTACAAGGAAACACAGAAGGAGCAGGACAGAGAACTGTACCGGTTAAAGCAGAAGGAAGTGGGTAAGGCAGTCAGAAAGCAAAGGCCCAAACCAAGGAAAAGATAGCTAACTCGGTTAAGAAGGGGGATAAAACCTTTTATAGATACATTAGGGAGCAAAGAAAGACTAAGGCAGGGATACTGAGGCTGAACAAAGAGGAAGGTGGTTGGGCAGAGAGCGACTGTGAAAAAGCAGGGATACTGAACGAATACTTCTGCTCAGTATTCACAATGGAAAAGCAAGGGGAAAGACCTAATCCGATCAATAGAAGCACTCTGGATGGGGGGGTTGATATTAGTCCTTTCACAGAAGAAAGGGGTCTGAAAGAACTCTTGAAACTGAAGGTGGATAAAGCAATGGGGCCTGATGGGATTCACCCCAGAATTCCAAAAGAACTAAGGGAAGAAGCAGTAACACTACTGACTACCTTTTTTAATAAATTATGGGATGAAGGGGTGGTATCTGAGGACTGGAGGAGGGTGGATGTGATTTCCCTTCACAAAAGTGAGAGCAAGACAGAGGCAGGAAACTACAGACCTGTCAGTTTGACCTCAGTGGTAGGGAAAATGATGGAATCACTTCTGAAGGAAAGAATTGTTGAGTACCTAGAGGCCAGTGGGGTACAGGACCCAAGGCAGCATGGATTCACAGTGGGAAGGTCATGTCAGACAAATCTAATTGATTTCTTTGACTTGGTGACCAAAACAGTAGACCAGGGAGGTGCTGTGGACATGGCGTACCTAGACTTTAGCAAGGCATTTGACACAGTCCCGCACAAAAGATTAATAAACAAATTAGCCAGCCTGGGAGTGGGTCCCAGGGTGGTAATCTGGGTAAAGCACTGGTTGGACAACAGGACTCAGCGTGTAATAGTAAATGGAGTCCACAGTGAAGAAAGGAGGTTTACTAGTGGGGTACCGCAGGGTTCAGTACTGGGGCCGGTCCTTTTTAATGTCTTTATAAGTGACATTGCAGAGGGACTGGAAGGAAAAGTATGCCTCTTTGCAGATGACACAAAGATCTGCAACAGGGTTGATACACAAGGTGGGGTGGAAAGGATGAAAAGGGACTTGGCAAGGTTGGAGGAATGGTCAAATGTATGGCAGCTTAGATTCAATGCAAAGAAGTGCAAAGTAATGCATCTGGGAAACAAAAACCCAGGGGAAGAGTACACAATGGGAGGTGAGATACTGTGAGCAACAAAAATGGAAAGGGACTTGGGGGTAGTCGTATCAGACTACCTAAAGGTGGGCCAGCAATGTGAAAAGGCAGTAAGGAGGGCTGGGAGGATACTGGGATGCATAGGTAGAGGCATCACCAGTAGAAAACAGGAAGTTGTTGGCCCCCTGTACAGACAGTTGGTGAGATCACATCTGGAGTACTGTGTACAGTTCTGGAGACCCCATCTCCACAAAGACATAGACAGGGTGGAGGCTGTCCAGAGGAGGGCAACAAAATGATGCAGGGTCTGCATCAGAAGACATATGAAGAAAGACTAAAGGAACTAAAGATGTATAGCCTCAAGAAAGGAGGAGAAGGGGACATGATAGAAACTTTCAAATACCTCAAGGGAATCAACAAAGTCCAAGAGGGTAGCATCTTTCAGAAAAAGAGATGTGCAAAACAAGGGGCACAATTTGAAGATAGAGGGGGATGGCTCAGAGGTAATGTGAGGAAGTATTTCTTCACAGAGAGGGTTGTGGATACATGGAACAGCCTTCCTGAGGAGGTTGCAGAGTCAAAAACAGTGGGGGAATTCAAGAATGTATGGGACAGACATAAGGCAATTCTAGTGGGGGGTAGGAGGAAGTAGGCTGTTGGTTAACTAGGATCCGCAGCTTATCCATTAGGTAGGGAAATGGGCAGACTTGGTGGGCCAAGCGGTCCTTATCTGCCATCAAATTCTATGTTTCAGGCAATAATCCCTTTACAGCAATAACTCAAGCAGAAACTGATTAAAGTGGCCAAGAAATAAAAATAGAACAAGAGGAATGCAGGGGGTGAGCAAGTCAGAGTAAGCAGAAGTGGGGGGAGGGGGTTGAGCTCAGAGGATAGGTGAAGGAGTAGATTGGAGCGGGCAGATAAGAATAAGATGGAACAAGAGGGATGCAGGGGTGAGCAAGTCAGAGTAAGCAGAAGGTGGGGATGGGGGTTAGAGTTTGGAGAGTAAGTGAATGGGCTGATCGGAGTGGGCAGATAATTAGCCAAAGTAGGCTTGGAGGAGTGAGTTCAAATATTATATTTGGGATTAATAAGGCTAGGGAAACAGGGTCATGTGGAGAAGAGAGGGGAGCAGGCAGGGCTGAGTACTATCTTACAGTATAGGGACAGAAGGAGCCTGGTGGTTGGCGTTGGGCACCTTGTTCAGGGGCGGCACCTCTTCAGATCAGTAAGTGGGTGGGCAGCAAGACGTGGTCGGGTGTAGCAAGCCAAGCTACAGCCTGGTGGTTGGCGTGGGGTGCCCTGTTCAGGTGCGGCACCTCTTCAGATCAGCTGGCGGGTGGGCAGCAAAGCACAGTCAGCCATAGCGAGCCAAGCCACGGCCTGGTGGTCGGCGTGGGGTGCCCTGTTGAGGGGCAGCACCTGGCGAAGGGAGTGGGTGGGGGAGGGAGATATGATATAGACTTTCAAGTTCTTGAAGGGAATAAACAAGGTGAACTTCAGGGAGCTATTTAAAGAACCCAAGGTCACAAGTGGAAGCAGAATGTTTAAGAGGAATGCGAGGAACTTCTATTTTATGGAAAGGGTGGTGAAGCCAAGGAACAATCTGCCAGTGGAGGTGGTGGGTACAAAGACCATAAAGGGTTTCAAGCATAGCTGGGACACAGTGAAGGATTTGGTGGTTGCTCAGATCGGTAGCAGTAGGGAGGGGAGCCGGGTGGTGAACCAGGAGGGATAAAACCCTATATGGACAGTAGGTCCCAGGGCAGATAGGGAACTCCAGACAGACAAGATGGACCTTTGGTCTTTTTCAGCTGTCATTGTCTATGTTTGTATGTTTTTACTAGGATTTATACTAGGAGGTTTAAGAAGTGCAGAAGACTAATAGCCCATAGTGCCACTTCTCCCGTGTAACAGGTTAATGATCCCATAACAAATTACTAGTTAAGTGTTTATCTAATTTTAGTTTGAATATATCAAAGCTATTACTACTTTTGATACTATCTCTTGGAAGAGAATTCCATATGGAGATAATTCTTTGAGTAAAACAAACACTTCTTAGAGGAGTCCTCTAGGATTTGTGAGTTTCTGTGTTATTGCATATCTGCCTACCTAGTTACTGCAGGCAATGTGCTTGGTCTGTTCCAAAACATTCCTGGAAAGTATCCATTTCATTTTCCTCTAAATCCTCCATATTTAGTAGGTCAGGATTGTACTTCTCTTTGTCATCGGGTATGATAATGGGTGTCTTCAAGAGAGCTTGTGGCTGTGAGGGAAGAATAATCCTAGTGCTCTGTGGGCCAGATGCTGACAGCAATGGAGTCGACGGGTAAGGATCTTTGGTGACAACCAAAGCAATAAGTGTTGAAATAGTTAGACACCATGGCCTATATCACTTGAGGGTTGACACCTTGTAATTGGGTCAGAACAACTGTTAGCACCCTGATGACAGGCTGTGAACTGCTATTTTTATCAGCAAATGAGCCTGAGCTAAACCTCAACCTTGGTGTCTTATGGATGATGGGGAAGGGGGCTAAAGGTGTGAAGGCCACAGCAGCAGATGAGAATACCTTTTGGGACTTGCCGTCCTGATAGAGTGTAGACTGGGATCTTATGGATGAGATATGCACGTTTTCCTTGTTCTTGGTATGGTGACAAACAGTTTTGTCAACCTTTTGAAATTGGAAGGGGACAGTCTGAGAGGAAATGTGGGGGCATTTTTCTTCACAGAGAGGGTGGTGGACAAATGGAATGGTCTGCCACAGGAGGTGGTGGGAGTGAGCACAGTGGAGGGATTTAAATATGCAATGGGACAGACATAAGGGAACACTAGAAGTGAGAAGTGAAGGAGAAAGCTGTTGATCTAGTAGGGTCAGAGGCTGCAGACAAGGGGAAGGCTTATGGGCAAACTGGATGGGCCTAATGGTCCTTATCTGTCAATGATTTCTATGTTTCTGTGTAACCTGTCTTTTTCCTTGTCCCAGAATTTCAACAACTCATTGTCTCCCAGGATTAAGTAGTGAATGTAGTCTAGCCTATATATTGCTGTGGCTGATAAATATGCAATACATTGATTATTTTTTCTTTTGTGATGTCATTACCCACTAAATCTCTAGGGCAACACTAACTTACTAAGAGTTTCTCATGTTTACAATTGGCACTACCCGGATGGGACGTCACTGAAAGGGCACAAACAGTGTTGGGGTAGATAGGCTCACAACCCGACTATTCCCAGTACCTGTAATATTGCATAGAAAGGCGTTACTGACCGAAACACACATAATGTGTTCAACCTAGGTTTTAAGTGCAGTGCACTGTGATTTAGTAGTAACTGTAAGTTGATAGGATAAGGCATGGTATCCTAACTGCAGACTGAGATCATATGGCTTGCTGCAGTTTTCTGTTACATCACAGTTAAAATTTGTGTTTTTTGGCCTAACCACATTATTAATTTGCAATCACAATGGAGGAATACATGTCCGAGTTTGTGACCAGCCACATGGGGGAACATTTTGCGCTGGACGTGAAGCATCAGCTCGACCCCTGGGCATGGATCAAGAAACAGTTTGGAGGTCTAGACCAGCAAAAGAACAGTTTTTGTATACAAGACTTGTATATGGCATGCCAAGCATTTGAGACTAAAGTAAAATGCATGAAAGATAATTTGAGCAAAATAATGTTTGACATGTCAAGTCTGCAATGACAAAGGTTAGATGTGTAAACGGGAAACATGCCAGACAACCTTTGACTTTCTCTGTTTTGAATGCAGTCACTTTCTGATCTTTTAACCTTATTCTGTCTTTTCTCTTTTGTCTCTTACTGGCTTGATAAACAAGAAAAGACACTTTCTAATGCTCTCCCATTACTATTCTCTCTCTATTTTCCCTAACACTCATACGTGCACACCCATTATGGTACAGGAAAAACTGGCTGGTTTTGTTCTTTTTTTTCCATCTTCTTTTTATTATAGGATATATGTTCAATACATTGAATTGCCACAGATCAACAATAGGTTTCGAAATACAGAGACATGTTAAAATATATTTAAAGATCAACCTTAAACCAACAATATGAACACTGTTTATATAACATATCTTCCTATTTCAACCTCCCTTCCCAAATATATATCCCTCTGAATATTCTAGGTATTGGTATTTAGTATTACTTTAGCTTATATCTGTAATAGCAGAGGCAAAAACCTAGATATTTCTAACCAAGAAAGTTTTTCCCCATTATGATCTTCATAGAATTCATCCATCAATTTCTCGTAGTATAAGGTGTTTTTAAAAATACAACTCCATTTATTGAGATCAAAACTATGTAGTTTGGCGGAGTTCCAATTTGCCAATATTAATCTGTTCGTGGACATTGTAGCCAGGGCTAAGATTTGTTTTTCCTTATGTCCAATTTTTAATAAGTCAAAGTCATTATGGATAAAACAATTTTGTTGAAGTGGTAACTGTGTGTGCAAACTTTTCCCTAATTCTAGTTTTGTTTGTTCCCACCATAACAGGATTTCTTTGCACTCCCACAATAAATGAGAAAGTGGTCAATTTTCTTTTATTTTCCCTACAATTATGCCAGCATAAATTAGGGTAATTTGGATCAATGTGATTTAGTTTATATGGAGTTATGTATGCTCCAGCCATAATTTTGTATTGAATGGATTTGTTTTTAGCATTATTGTAGAGTTTTTTTAGCTTCAATAAGTAGATTTTTTCCATTGCTTAATTACCCATTTGTCTGCTGTTTCTTCTTCCCATTTTGTTTTTCCCTTATATAAGCTTTTTTCCGATTTTTGCATATTTCTATTAATAATATTTTTATACAAACGGCAATAATGCTAATCTTTTTAGTTTGATTTGTAGTAGGGAACATAATCTTAACTATATCCAATACTACCTGTCCTATTATGATTGTCTTTTTCCCTATATAGGAAACAAATTTATTTTTAAGTAGGTTGTATTTAATCCATGGTTGTATAATGGCCTGTTCTTGACATTTCTTTATAAATGTTTCAACATCTATGAAAGTTTTCTGCTGTAAACAATCAAATCAATAAACATTTTTTTTAATTTATACAAATCAGAATTGGGTATTAAATTGTCATTGTAGGGGATTCAACATTTTTGGGTTTCAGTTTAAGCTGGCACATAGTGGAAAGTTATTGTGTGGAAACATTTTGTTAATAATTTTGGATGCCTTTTGTATGACTAATAATTGGACTATTACATTTTCCAAATAAATGTGGGAATGCCAGAATGTCCTGAAATCTTAGCTTAATTGCTTGACTTTGTTACATTTTGGCCATTATTATTTGATTAGAATTAAAAAAATATTTAATTCTCTTTTACTCTGATTTATCCAAGTACTTGTTTTGTTTCATTTTTGTGGCCCTGTAATAATTAATAGGATCGGAACATCCCATTCTTCCTTCTTTCCTCAGAAAGATTAGTTTCTTCCAGGCAATTCTTGGAACTCCACCTCGCTATACAAATTTTCTAAAAATCCATCTCATTTTTGTTCTAACCAAGTTATTGAGATTTCACCTTGAAAGGCTTAATATAAATACATGAGATGGGACATAGCCATTATCTTTAAGCTTTGATTTTTCCTCATAGGGACAGAGCTTTGTTTTGCCATTGCATAAGCATGTTTGTAATTTTTTCCATGTAGTTTTTTAAATTTATTTATATTGTAGTATTTATAGTATTTTATAGTTGGTTCCCCAGATATTTTAATGAGTTTTGCATTTTCATTTCAGAGATAATCTGTATGGTCTCTGGTTCTATTGTGTTTAAACATAATATGGTTGATTTGGATTTATTTAATGTATAATTAGAGAATGTAGGATATTTATTAATTTCTTGTGTTAGTTCTAAATATGTTTCCTTTGGATTGGATATGATGATCATAATATCGTCTGCGTATACGTTTAGTCTAAAGTGGTGACCATCCTTTCTTTTGTTTATTTTATTTTGACTGATATAATTTAATAAACGCTCTAATGTTAATAAAAATAATAAGGGGAATAAGGGACAACCTTGTCTTACCCCGTTACACATCTGAATTGGGTCTGATTTGTACTGATTAATTTTAAAAGTGGTTGTTGGAAATTTGTATAGTGCTTGTATTGATTTAATAATATAATCCAGAAATTCCCTTATTGCCAATGTATGAAACATAAAATCCCAATTTACCAGGTCGAATGCTTTGGTTGCATCCAAAGCAATTGCAATGGTTTCTTGATCTGTCTCTGATACTAAAGAAATGGCAGCTTGTGTTTCCCCTAGACCCTCAAAAATATTTCTGCCTTTAACAAATCCTTTTTGGTCATTATGTATAATATTAGATATATGATTTTGTATTTTTAGGGTAATGTGGCCATTATTTTATAATCAGTGTTTAACAATGTTATGGGGCGATATCTTTCTGGTAATAATGGGTCCTTATTTTCTTTTAGTAAAAGTATAACGTCTGCCTCATAGAAGGTTTTGGGGAGACTCCCCTCTACTGACATTTCTGTGGCAATTTTAAAGAGCCAGGAGGAAAGTTCTTATATAAATGTTAGATAGAATTCACTAGTGAAGCCATCTGGCCATGGGGCAGAGTTTTTTTTTCCATTAAATGGATGGCTTCTATTACTTCACTTTTGGATAAAATTTTTTGTTGATATATGTACTTTAGGCAAATTAATATTTTTAAGATATTTCTCCCTTTTTAAACTGTAAATATTATCTTTATTGATTATCGAACAGTTATAAATTGTTTTATAGTATGTTTGGAAAACTTGGGCTATTTTGATATCAGTGCTTACTATTTCTTGGGCATCTGTTCTAATCTGTGTAATAGTATTTCTTTCTTTCAGTTTTTTTAAAGCATTAGCAAGTAATTTGCTTGATTTATCTGAAAATAAATATAATCTATTTTTCAGTTGGGTGATTCTTCCCTCAATTTCTTTGGCTATACTAAGCTTATTTTTTGTTCTAATAATCCTTGATATTTCATAGTATAATTGCTGTTTTCTCATTGCTCCCTGGCCCCCAGCATCTCCCCCCAGCACCCAAGTCCCCTATTTAAACTAATCACTGTCCTCTCCTCTCTGCACAGCTGCAGGACTGCAGGTCAAGAGGGCTACAAGGAAGCCCTCCCCGAGCTGTGTTCGAGATCCCCCCCTGCTGCTGCTCGAGGTACTGTCTCTCTCATTATGCTGTGGCAGTAGCTCAGACTGTATTGTTTGAAATCCAAGTTTTTGGTGCCAAGACCAGACCCCTGATAGATGCAGGACTGAGACCGAATTTAATGTGCCTATCCACTGCAACTGAACTGTGATTAGCCTGATATATTTTGCCAGAGAACAGGAGGGAATTGCTTACAGTTTTGCTGGTTTTTATTTCAACTGCATCAATTAGTGTGAAACTGAGGGATTTTGCAGATGTAGAGAACCCCAAGTGGAGAAATCTCGGCTTGCTGTTTTCCCGTTGCTCCCTGGCCCCCAGCACCTCCCCCCTAGCACCCAAGTCCCCTATTTAAACTAATCACTGTTCTCTCCTCTCTCCACAGCTGCAGGACCACAGGTCGAGAGGGCTACAAGGAAGCCCTCCCCGAGCTGTGTTCGAGATCCCCCCTGCTGCTGCTCGAGGTACCATCTCTCTCGCTACGCTGTGGCATAGCTCAGACTGTATTGTTTGAAATCCAAGTTTTTGGCACCAAGACAAGACCCCTGATAGATGCAGGATTGAGACCAAATTTAATGTGCCTATGCACTGCAACTGAACTGTGATTAGCCTGATATATTTTGCCAGAGCTAAAACCCCCTGATGCCACTTCACGGCAGTTCCCCACTGCCCCCACCACCACCCTTGGTCAGCTCTCTGATTTATAGAGCATAGAGATCACAAGCTTGACTACGTACTGTATGGCCCCCCTCTCTCTTTTTACTAACAGTCAACTTTACCATTAGCAGGTTATTCTCAGTTGCCACTAGAGGTCCCTTCCTGTCAATTGAGCACAAGATTACTACTCCCTAGCTGATCCTAAAGCTGTAACAAACCAAACCTACCACACCAGTTAAGAGACAGCTCATATTTCTAAACATACTGGCAGATCAATCTTTAGGGAAGCAGAGATTCATTTCCTGACTGATCTCACTCTAAAGCCTGACTAGCAATCTATAATAAAACTTAACTTGTCTCAGTAATTGCATGATGATGCAGGGACTGATACCTGCAGCACTATATATCCTGCTAGTTCTCTGTTCTGACCCAGTTTTTGACCACCTAAGCCGAAACCAGGGGAAGGGTAGGCACTAGTCTAGCATGAGAAAGCCCCTACCAACCCCGTGGTGTCACTCCACTTTCCCTCATTATATCTCCTAGGTCTTCTGAGACACGGTAACCTATATAACCTTACAGCCTATATCAATGCACAACATTGCAAAAAGCTTCCAGCAAAGTCCCATGCTCTTCCCAGCTTGCTCCACCTACTATTACTGCTGCTAGCAGGGGACGTGGAGTAAAAACCCTGGCCCAACAACAAACAGTATCCAGGTCACCACTGCCAATACTCATACATGGAATAATTATAAAGGGCTGAAGCTGACACATATAAATATCAACAGTCTTAGGTCCAAGATACATGAGCTGCAGGCCTGGGCAAGCCTTTATGCACCTGATGTCATAGCTATCACTGAAACATGGCTCAAACCCCATGTAAATTACCATGAAGTAGGTTTACATGGATATCAGTCCTTTAGAAATGATAGGCCAAAAAAGAAAGGTGGAGGGGTCTTGATCTATGTTAAGTCCATACTCAATGCCACCCTCACTCCAGAAATAATCCCAATGCTCTCGGACTGTGAAGCTATATTTATAAAACTACTACTGGGCGGGATCAAACCACTACTAATTGGAGCCATTTATAATCCTCCTAAATTGGCAAATGAATCCCTGAAAACTGTAGTCAACATCATTCCCACCACACCTAGGGTTGAAAAAGTAATTCTGGGAGACTTCAATATTCACTGGGGGACCCACACCAGTGACTTAATAAAAAACTCACTGCAAGACATGCAACTAACCCAATTAATTCAGGATCCAACTAGACTCAATACAAAAACTGGTAAACATACCACTCTAGACTGGATCCTGGCCACAAACCCAGACAGATTCAAAATGGTTGGCACCTTTGCCGACTCCCTGAGTGATCACTCCCCCATGCTTGGAATATGGAAGAACAGCTTCCCTGTCCCCCCACCCCGTATCTTCCTGACCAGAAATTTTTCTAACTTTGATGCTAGTTCCTTTCTCAGAACACTCACTAACGTTAACTGGCTGCAGATAAAATCAGCCCCTAACCTGGAAAGCACCGTAGGTTTCTTCAACAGTCATTTTTTGTCTGCCGCTAACAAACATGCACCCCCAAAAAAGATAAGAGTTAAAGGTCTAGAAGCCAGGTGGCTCACTCGGGATCTCAGGAAACTCATGGTTACAGAGATAGGGCATGGAGTACCTATAAAACCACAGACCAATTCATCGACTGGCACAAATATAGGGAACTCAGAAATAAATGTAAAGTTGAGTTGAAGAAAGCCAAAAGGACTCACCTTAGACATATCCAAGAAACAAACCTATCAAATCCCAAAAAATTCTGGTCCCAGATAAATGCCCTTATCAAGGGAAGTAACAAACCTGAAGGGGGTGACATCAAAGGTAATAGTACTCACTTCTCAACCCCACTTGCAGCAGCACAGGCATTTAATAAATTCTTTACTGAATTAAATACCCCCAAGTCCCCCTGCCCAGGTCTAACCTCACAACAGGTCCCAAAAAAAAGCGGCCACAACATTCCTGACTTTCATTTCAAATTAGTCTCCAGTCTAGAAATCCAGAGAATTCTACAGGGTATTAAAACCTATGGTTCAGCAGGCTACGACTGGCTGGAACCCAAACTAATCAATATTGAGGCCCCTGTCATTGCAACCCCAATCTCGTGGCTGATCAACCACTCGCTCATGGAAGGAAAGGTTCTCTCCCTTTGGAAAGTGGCCCTAGTTACCCCTATACACAAAGGGGGTGCCAGAGACTCTGTTGAAAACTATCGTCCAGTATCCCTAGTCTCAACAGTAAGCAAAGTGTTGGAGAGAGTGGTGTACTCCCAGGTCATGGATTATGTGGAGAGATACAATATTTTCTCCAAGGCCCAACACGGCTTCAGAAAGTATCTTGGTACTGACACTACCCTGCTTAACCTTACCACTGATATATTCTTTGCCCTTGACAAAGGAATGCACACTGGTGCAATCTTTATCAATCTCACCAAAGCATTTGATCTGGTAAATCACAAAGTACTCCTGGCAAAACTGGAACAAATCGGTCTCGACTCTTTAGTAATACAATGGTTTAGGAATTATCTCCAGGACAGGTCCCAGTTAGTTAAATGGCAGGGTGCCAAATCTGACAAGATTGATATTAATAAGGGAGTTCCCCAGGATCTATCCTAGGCCCACTCTTATTCTCCCTATTTATTAATAACCTGCCTACTTTTTGCAAAGGCCCTGAAATCATTCTCTATGCAGACAGCATTGTTATCTATAGATCAGTGGAGGATCCAAAAGAATTCAGCTGATTGCTATCCAAAGATCTAACATCTAACAGCTGTCCACAAATCAACTTCTATTGAACTGCAAAAAAAACAAAGGGATGCTGTTCGGGCCCAAACATTTGCCATCCAACAGATCAGATACACTTAACCTCACCCTCTCATCTTGGGAAAAGGTGGTGGTAATAGACTCACTAATATACCTAGGGCTCACCATTGACTGGGATCTCAACTTCAAAGCTCACATAGATCACCTATCCAAAACACTGAACCAAAGGATAGGTCTCTTGTATCGACTCAGCCCTTACCTTACCCTGGAGTCACAATCTAAGATTACCCATGGTACCTTGCTACCTAAATTACTGTATGGCTCCCCTGTACTTATCTCCGCGAGAAGTACTGAGATAAAAAAACTTAAGACACTTTACCACAGGATCGGAAAATTTGCTATAGGGGTGCCCCATAGAGAACACCATTGCCAGATCCTGCAAGCCCTTAAATGGCCCACCTTGGAAGGTAGACTATGCTACTCCTCTCTATGCCTAGTCTATAAACTCATATTGGCATCTGCCCCACCTAGTCTGGCTGAGTTACTACAACCTAAAACTAATAATAGGACTCTAAGGTCATCCTACAGACAGCTTCTCAAGGTCCCCCGGACACTGTCCTCCCAAGGGTCCAGGGCCTTCTCATCCCTCATTCCTCCCATATGGAACTCACTTTCACCCAAACTCCAGGAATGTGAATCCCTTGAGGGGTTTAAAAAGGGACTTAAAACGTATCTGCAGGGATTAAACCAATGCACTTGTAATCGTTTAACTTCACACTTCATTCCTGTTGCTTGTCTGATATATGATTATGTTTGCTGATCTCACCTAACATGTATGGCAAAGAACTGATAACAGTCCCCTGTATTACTCTGTATGTCTAATGACTGCCTCCTTGTATGGAGTATAATCTACTGTATGTTGTTGAACTTAATGTAACATTATTGTCCTGTTGTACCATTGTTGTAATTAACCCCGGGTTGCCCCTGAAAAAGGGACTATTATTGGTCTCAGTGGGCCTACCCGGTTACCAAAATTTAAATAAATAAATAATAGCATCACAGTAAAAGCCAGTAGAATAGGCCCCATGGTCTATCATGTCTGCTTGGAAGCTAGCCCTCACTCCTCCACTCCCCCAGCCCCAGAGGTGGCCCTCCCTGGCCTCAGCTTCCCCCTGTACCTGTCCCAACCCTTCTTGAATCCTTCCACTGTGGTCTCTTCCACCAGACTCCTGGGCAGTGTGTTCCATGGTTCCAACACCCTGTCTGTGAAGAAGTGTCTCCTGCACTTCTCCCTGTACTTCCCCCCCTTCCAGCTTCCACTCGTGCCCCCTGGTAGTTCCCTCCTTCTTAAGCCTGAACACTTCCCTGGCTCTGCCCTTATTTATCCCCTTTACATGCATGAAAGTCTCTATCATGTCCCCCTCTGTCCCTCCTCTTCTCCAATGCCTACAGATTGAGTTCATCCAGGCTCTCCTCATAGGTCCTACCCTCCATGCCCTGAATCATCCTGGTTGCCCTCCTCTGGACCCTCTCCAGCAGCGCTATGTCCCTCTTAAGATGGGGTCTCCAGAACTGCACACAGTACTCAAGATGCAGCCTAACCAGGGCATTATACAGAGGGAGGATCACCTCCCTCCTCCTGGAGGTAATCCCCCGGTTATGCAGCCCAGTATCCTGTTTGCTTATGTTGCAGCTCTTTGATAATTCTCTGTGTTATTCATTTTGCTGTCCACCACCATCCCTAAGTCCCTCTCACCCGATGTGACTTGCAGTGTGGTCCCCCCAGGGTGTATGCATATCCCGTGTTTCTGACCCCCAGATGCAGCACCCTACATTTCCCTGCATTGAAATTCAACCCCACTTCCTTGCCCATCCCCCCAGGGTATCCAGATCACCCTGCAGGGCCTCTCTCCCCTCCTGCCTGTCTGCCAGTGCTCTCAGTTTTGAGTAATCTGCAAAGAGACTAAACCTACTCCTAACCCCCAACCCTATGTCTGAGACATAGGATTTGTACAGGAGTGGCCCCAGGACTGAACCCTGGGGCATACCACTGATCACCCTCCTGGGGGAGGAGACTATCCCTCCAACCACCACTCACTGTATTTGCCCCGTAAGCCAGTTTTCCACCCACCTGAGCAACTGTTCCCCCACCTCATCCCCCCCAGCTTTGTTAGTAGGTTGTTGTGGGGTACTGAATCAAACGCCTTACTGAAATCCAGATAGAGGATGTCCACCAGCCTATGTCGGTCCAGAGCACCCATCACCCAGTCATAAAACTCCACCAGGTTAGTCTGGCATGACCTCCCTGGAACAAAACCATACTGCCTGTTATCCAGGTGCCCCAACCTTTCCAGATCCCCCCAGCCTCTCCTTGATAATGCCCTCCATAACCTTGCCTACCACAGATGTTAGGCTAATGGGCCTATAATTCCCCATCTCCTCTCTGGACACCCCTTGTGGATAGACACCACATGAGCCACCTTCCAATCTTGAGGCACCCACCCTATCATCAGGGAGATGTTGAAGAGTGAGGCCAGTGGAGCTGCCAGCACATCTGCCAGTTCCTTCAGCACCCTTGGATGCAGCCCATCTAGTCCCAACGCCTTCTCAGTCTTTAGCACCTGGAGGGCCTCTCTCACCCTATCCACTGTGATTTTGCTCTCCCATCCCCCCATGCATCCTCTCCTCCCTTCTAGATACGACCCATCCTCTGCCCTAGTCTCATCCAGTCCTTCAGTCTTCATCTGACCTCCTGGTTCAGTGGGCTCCTCTACCATTCCATCAGGTTGGAAAGATCACCCCCCCTTCCCCCCGTTAAAACAGAGGCAAAGTACTCATTTAGCACCTCTGCTTGTTCCCCAGCTTCCTGCACCCATCCCCCCAAGTTCTAATCCTGCTGATCTGTGTCCTCACTTTTCTTTTCTCCTCTATGTATCTCTAGAACCCCTTCTCCCCCAGCGGATATCCCTGGCCAGGTTAAGCTCCTTCTTCGCCTTGGCCTCCCTTACCACCCTGGTGACCCTTTTAGCCAGGAAATCATACTGTCCCCTCTCCCTAGCCCCCCTTGAGTGTTTTAAGCATGCATAGGCAGCCTTTTTCTCCCTCACCGCCTCCTGCACCTCTCGGGCCTACCAACATTGCTTACTGGCCCTACATTGCTTGCACCTTACCTTTGCGCAGGCCCTCAAAGCCTCCTGCACCCCTTTCTTAATGGTCTCCCACAAGCTACCAGAATCCATGTCTGGCCTTATCTCATTCAAGCACCCTTTAAGAATCCTTCCCATGCCTCAAAGTCCACCCCCTAAAATTTATTACTTCTGTGTTAGTGCAATTTTCCTCTCCCCCTAGGAACATAAGAAACCAGACCGTGGCATGGTCACTGCCTGCCAATGGGCTGCTCACCTCCAGGCCCCTTATCTGGTCACTATCTGCTAGGACAATGTCCAGGATCCGATCCTGCCTAGTAGGCTCCCCCCACATGCTGGACTAGGAAGACATCCTGGAAAACATCCATCAACCTCTGCTCCCTGGCCACCGAGGATGTCATAGTGTCCTAGTCTGCCCCTGGCATGTTCAGGTCACCTATGATCACCACCCTGCCCTTTCCGAGGCCACAGTGACCCCTGATGTTCTCAGCCAGATCATCCTCCAGTTCCATTTCCATTGCGGGGGGTCTGTACACTACCCCTATTTTTAATCTTTTACCCCCCCTCATTTGTAGGGTTACCCAAATTGCCTCCACATTTCCTTCTGCCTCCTTGATTCCACCAACTACTATGTCATTTTTGACTATCAATGCCACACACACCCCTCTTCCCACCCCCTATCCTTCCTAAACATTGTGTATCCTTCTAAATTTAGGTCCCAATCATGCCTCTGGGTAGCCCATGTCTCAGTAATTGCCACCAAGTCTGCTGCACCCTCGACTAGCATTGCCTGGAGCTCTGGCATTTTATTGCCCATGCTCCTGGCATTGATCAGGACCGTCCTCCACCTGACCTCTCCCTCTCCACCTTCTAGCCCAGCACAATCCCCTGTCTCTCCCCCCATCAGTTCCTCTGTCCTTTTTAACGCTACCAGCCCACTTTGCATGATCTAGTCCTGACCCCTCAAGCTTCCTTGCTGGGGCTTTCAGTCTTTCTATCCCTTCTACCTTTACATGTTTGAACCCCACCTATCACCAATGAATCCAAAATGTTTTAGTTTAAGGATCTCCCTCCCCTCCAGGTTGAGATGCAGCCTATCCCTGGCATACAGCTCCTTGTCTTCCCATGTATCATCTCAGTCTCTGATTAATCCATAACCCTTCTGACTTGCACCACTCCTTGAGCCACTGGTTCACCCCCCTAAGTTTTTGCTTATTGTCCCTGCTTGCCCTTGGTACTGGCAGTATCTCAGAAAAGGAGACTGAGCATCCTATAGAGTGGCAAACCCTGGCCAATTCCCTGAATCTTGCCTGCATCTCCAGTTTACTGTTCCCTTCTAAATCATTTGTTCCCAGGTGAACTAGAAAGTCTGGGGATCCTCCACATTCCCTTGCCATTGAGTATAGCTGGAATTTGGCCTTATGTACTGATAGGCCTGGGGTACATTTAACCTTGACTGGGCTGCCTTTTCCCTTCCCAACCCCTCCCACTGGATACCACTAATCATGGAGTCACCCAGCAGGAGCACCTTCACCTCTCCCCCCAAGTTACTAGCCCATTTGTGCCCTTCCATACTCTTTCTTCTGTCTTCGTCCCCCAGCTTACTCCTTGCACCCCACAGCCTGGATGTCTCTATTTTGTGCATGCCCTTCCAGGCTCCCTCTTCTGCCTCTGTCCCCCAGTTTTCTCCTCTCGCTCCCTGCAACTTGGGGATCACAGGTCTGTATGTGCCCTTCCAGACTCTTACTCGTGACTGTGGCCCCCTGCTTGCTCCTCACCCCTCCCACAGCGTGGGCATCACTAGTTTGATCGTGCTCTTCCAGGCTTCTTCTTCTGTCTCCCTCTCCCAGCTTGCTCCTCGCACCCCTCACAGCCTGACTATCACTAGTCGCCCCCATTAACTCTTCCCCGGTTGATCTGCTGCCATTGACTTCTCCACCCAGGCCTCCTATTCCTGCTTTCATACTCCTCTCCCCCCCTCAGGTTCTGCAGTAATGGACCCTTGTGCCCTAGTGCTCTCTACACCCCCCTTCTGGAAATTCCAGTCTTCGAGCTGGCCTACCCAGAGTGCTCCCCCTCCTCACCCCCCTCCTTGTCTGATTTTCCCTTCCTCAACTCTGCCCTGTCCTGGGTCCTGGCCTCGTCCACCCTGACTCTGTTCTGTGCATCCCCCTCTGCCTTATCACCCTCAGACCCAGGCTTCTGCCCCCTTCCTGCCCATCTGGTGCTCTGGTCTCACGTTCCACATGCCCTCCCCTCATTTGGATCAGGCCCCCCTCCTATCCCCTGCCCCTCTCCGACACCTGACCAATCCCTCCCCATCATCCTGCACCCCCTGCCCACCAGCTTCTTCCACCTCATCATCTGGGTGCAGCAGGGTGAAGCGATTTGTAAGTGTGATGCCTGCCCCAAGCTCACCCACTCCTGTCCCCCTCCCCTTCCTGTTTCTTGGCTCTCTCTGAGCTGCCTCCTCCTTTCAGAGTGAAGACCGTACACTGGTATTTTCATGTCTGTCCCCCCAGAGCAACCATGTGGTCCTAGTCCTCTCACTCCCACCCCTATACCCTGGGGTATGCCATTTTGTCCTCACCTATCATCATACGGTTCCTGCCCCCTTCCCTCTCCAACCCACCCTCCTCTCCTCCAACTGCTTCCTGATCCCTAGACCTCCTGCCTGAGGCCTACCAACTGGTAACACAGGGCATCCCCAAACTTCCATGCCTAATTCAATATTATGGCCGCCTCGCACCCTGTACACCCAATCACCCTCCCGAAGAAACTGGCTCTTGCATCATTCGATCCCATCCTCACTGTTAGATGTAGGAAAATAAGGGCCCCTGCGGCAATAAAAGTACCCTCCAATCCATATACACTCAATCTACCCTTTCCCCAGCAGTAGCCAGCATACGCCTGAGCAAGCGATACAAACAGTACCCAAGATGTAGTAGCCAGCACTACCCAAGCGTCACCCTAATAGGATTGGGATGTTGCAAGGCCTTATGTGACTCACCCAATAAATGTAGGGTGAGCCTTGGGCGGTGGGTTGTGGGGTGGGAGTACACCACTGGCTTTGTCAAAACACAGTCAGCCAAGGAGTCCTCTGGCAGTGACACCTCACACAATCATCAACTTGTCTGCTAGAATCCCTTACTCCTGCCCAAACTAAATGTAAAAGCACAATAAATGACAGTTAAGACCAGCCCTAAAATACAATTACAAACACCCAAAAATAACAGCAAAGAAAATCTTTCAGATCTACTTATACTTACAGCCACCTGCTAAAGACTCATTCCCCCCTCTCCACTAACTGAAGACTAACTGAGATAGCAGTTACACCTTACATTCAAACAGCACTAATCCCCTGTAATATGATGCCTGCACTTACAGGCCAGACAGCAACTTTTAAACACACAAACACCAATGTGTCTGCTAGAATCCCTTACTCCTGCCCAAACTAAATATAAAAGCCCAATAAATGGCAGTTAAGACCAGTCTTCAAATACAGTTACAAACACCCAAAAATACCACCAAAGAAAATCTTTCAGATCTACTTACACTCACAACCACCAGCTAAAGGCTCCTCCCCCCTCACTAACTAACTAATTTGATAGGGTCTAGTATTTCTTTTTCTTGTAGCCCTGATATTTCTTTATCCAATTTGTGTGTCATTTTGTGTTTTTTTTTATTTATGTATATTTGGTAAGTTGTGATATGTCCTCTTAATGTTGCTTTAAATGAATCCCAAATTTGAGTAACGTTCTACCCCTTATAATTTATGTCCCAAAAATCCAGTATGTGCTTTTTGATATATTTTAAAAAATTAGGGTCTAGTAATAATTTGTTTTGAAACCACCATTGGGGTAATCTTTTTCTTTCTTTTGTTGGAATACAGGTGATGGATATTAATGCATGATCAGAGATGGAAATTTCATGTATTTCTGTTTTAATAATATCTGTTATGAATTCTTTATTTGAAAAACTATAATCTAATCTTGAGTGTACATTTATATGTTTAGCTTTGAATGTATATTTTATTTTGTTTGGATTTTCATTCATTCAAATGTCACACAAATTGTGATCTTTTATAAAATTATTTAAGCTATTTGATGTCCATTTATCAGATTCAATGGGTAGGTAAGATTTGTCCATCTTGGGATTTAATTGAAGTCCCCTCCAATCAGGATTTTATTTGTATACAGCTATATAATAGCTTGTGAAATCTGGTCAATGAAGGTTTCATATCCCACAAAGGGGCATACATAGAATCCACTGTAATATCTGTACCATACAGTCTACCTTTTACTAGAATGATTCTCCCATATTTATCTTGCTGTTGTTGGATATATTTGAAATCAATGTTTTCATAAACTAATATTGCTACACCTCTACTGTTGGTTGTACCTTGGGAGAAATATACTTGATCAACCCACCATTTTTTTCAGTTTTTTATTATTGAACAAGTCAAGATGGGTTTCCTTAATGGTTACTATATCCACTTTTTTGTCTAATAAGTATTGAAAAAATATGTTTTTCTTTTTGTAATTATTTAACCCATTTATGTTTATGGAGGCAAAAGTCAGCTCTACATTCCTTAATTGTTCACCTGACATCATGGGAGGAGCACCATCTTTTCAAGCCTTGCAGGTTTTTCTTATTGAATTTTTGCAAACATTTTCCTTTAATAATCTTAATTATACCAATACCAATTATATTTTCCTTAAATCTACCTATTACCCCGTATATAATTCTACAGTTAAATCTGCCTGGATTGGTGGTGGTTCAGGTGGATGCTAACGATCCCATGGCACTTATTGAAAAAGAGTAGGGGAATTTCCCTTGTGTCCTGGTCAAATTTCTCCCATTCACTAAAATACAACCAACAGCTTAATCTGGTTCAACTTCAGTTGCTTACCATCTGTATCCCCCCTCTCCCGGTCACCCCCTGAAAAAGGGACTTCTAGGCCCAGTGGGCTTACTAGGTCAACAAAATTCAATAAATAAATAAATAAATAAATATAAACAAAAAAATCTGCCCATTCTAAGACAATTGGACAGGTAAAAAAACAACCTGTCAGATGCGGGTATTCTTTATCCTTCACTGTCCATATGAAACCCCGGCCCCCAATGTGGCAGAGAAAAAAAAAAGAAAAGAAACACATTCTAATGTTACCCTAAAGTACAATATTTCTTCTCCTACACAGTCCCATTATCTTCTCAGTATCGTTTGGTACTTTTGCATGGAACACATCGACCCTCCCCCCGGCCAGTCACATCTAGAAAATTCACAGAAACATGTGTTTCTACAATACAATCAAAGACTTTTCTTAACATTTGGATTTTAACATGGGGGGAAAAAAAGAAGATTTACATCAGAGAAAGGCCCTGCTTAAAAAAAAAAAGACAATTTGCAAAGACTGGGGAAAGGTCCAATAGACTTGGGAGAACACCCCAACTTTGATACCTCCTTTAAAACCAAACTAATACCAAACAGCTGACTGATCTATTTATAAGCAGGTACGGCTCTTCCAAATTTGACTCCAGTGGAATTATATATGGATGAAAGAAGTTTTCCACCACCTATTTAAGTACAACAGGGAACTGTGGGAAGAAAAGTAAAGGACCACAAAAGACAAAAGCACCTTCTGGTAAAAAATTAGAGCGCATGTTTAGTTCATTTCCCATTTCCTCTCTCTTGTTAGTATGATATAATAATATACATTTAAGCATCATAACATCACCCCCCCATCACAACAGAAGACATTCTATCATCAGTTCTTGGATGCCATCAAAACATTTCTTGAAAGTTTGCTTTTAGATCTAATTCAGCCTCTGCAGCAGTTTCATAGATTAGTTGGTGCTCCTTAATAAACACTTTTAGTTTATAAGGGGGAACAAAAATGGATTTAGCACTAAATTTCCATATGGCAGTTCTTAGATGCGCATATTTTTTTCTTTCCGATACAATTTAATTGGGGAGGTCCTGAACTACTGTATGTTAATTTTAGCCCCTTGAATAATTAGATGTTTCTTTTTGAAGACTTGGCTCATAATTCTATTTCTGTCTTCGGATTGCTGCATTTTAACAATTATTCCTCTCGGAAGGGCATCATCCTGGGGCTGCTGTCTGAGTACCCTGTGTGCTCTGTCATACTCCATCTTAAACTCCTCTACTGAAACATCCAGCAAAATAGCAAATACTTTGTTTAAAGTCTGATACAGAGTAAAATGTTGGTCCCACTTTTCAGGTACCCCTAATATGCATAGGTTTTTTTCATCTGGCTCTTGTTTCTACATCAATAACTTTAGAACATAATTGCTTTATATCAAGGTATTATTGTATGAGTTGTTTTTTCATTGAGGATACCATATCTTCTGTGTCACTGATGCGTTTTTCAGCATTCTGTGTTTTTTCCAAGTTGGTCTTATTTGTAGATTCAATGTTTTTTTAGCATGGTCTTAATACTGTCTGCTTCTGTTATCAGTATATAAAGTGGGGCTATTTTGCCTTTGATAGACAGAATCTCTGCTAACATAGTCTTGGCCCACGTGGGGGGCTCTGGATCTGCAATGTTTTCCTATGACATCTCTGGCATCTGTGACCATTGTTTTTGTTTGGATTTTTCCTTCTCCTTACCATCTTGTACCCCCTGATTTGGTCCGTAGATTTCTTTATTATGTTCTAAGTTGGGATTCACTTCTTGAAAAAGGTCAGAGTCAGAATCAGATTTTTCCTTTTCTGCCATCTTTAATGTCTCTTGCCTTTTATTTGGTAAATTGGTGGCTGATAGTGGAGAGCTAATGGGAGAGATAGTTTTGGGTAGTGGGGCAAATTCAGACAGAGGATTTTGGGAAAATAAATAAATCCTAGGTTGTTTTTTTACCAAAACTTACCTGTGACTCCTCCTGTCCTGTTTGTTTCTTTTTAAGATTCTGGGTATGGTCTGTTATTTTCGCTTTGTTTGAAATCTTTGTCCATTTAGTTTTGGGTTTGGTACTCTCCTTCTCCACTAAATTAGGATCTCTTTTTGTTGCCTCTGACTCTCTGCTTCTGGTAAACATTTGATGTAACATAGGCAGATTGAACTTTACCAAACTGAGGGGCTAGAAACGTACAGTCAAAAAAAAAAAGTTTAAATTTATTGAAGTGATGTTCATTATCTACAGGTATTACTTCTGTCTCCCAGACTTTTTTCCCTTTCTTCTTGGATAAACATTCATTATTTATTTTCTTTTGTCTTAGCCCTCTTATTTTCCAAATCAGTCAGTCTGCATCTTTCTTTAACCAGTTTACATCTTATACATTAATACCAGCTTTTTATAGGGAAGTTCCTTGTTGTCTTAAGCTATGTCACATATTCCAAGTGTTGAATAGGTGTGGGTAACAGAGTATCTAAGGACAAATGTTACAGTTTTACTTTCCTGATAATATTACCAAAATGTTGTTCGTGGAGTCGCTTCACTGGTTAATCACCTGTTTTTTTCCTTCTCGCTGTGTATCTGCTCACTTCAAGGTGTGGATGTAGGCCAATGCCAGGCGTTAGTTTGTGGTACAACAAAGGTCGACTTCAGGCTGGATTTTTCCAAAAGCCCTCTTCTTGTTCCATTTCACTACTGGTTTCCCCATCTTCTCCCGGTTACATTGTAGTTTACTGCCATGGCAAAAATAAAGGGGGAATTGACCGCGCAAAGCTGTTAAAATGGGAACCGCCATTAACGAGCAGCACCGAACAAGGATTAAAATATTTTTTGCAAAGCAGCTCTCATTAAAGCAGGTGAGGTAATTCTCTTTCTCTCTTACCATTTGTTTCTTTATTTTATTGCATCTCCAAAGAAAAGAGTTCGAGATGGATTTTTTAAAACAAGGACGGAGACTCAATTTTTACCACTGCATAGTGGGTTGACACCAGGAAATCTGAGGGGCAACACAACACTCCTCCCTCCTATCCCAGCATACTCTCCTTGGGTGATATGAGGCTGGTTTTGTTCTTAGTTCTGTGAATTCTGCGTTGTGTCATTCTGTGTTTTACAAATGCTCAGATGTTATCATACCACTGTGTGTTGTGTGAATTTGGACTGAGATTTTAATTTTTCTATTATAAGTAGCAAGTAAAATTAAATTTTCAAGGCTAAGTGCTATGTAATGTTTTGGGAATGTTATCTCAGTCAGTACAGAGAGATTTCTTGATGAGAGAGACAGAGAGTTCTGCAAGTATGTTTTTGCTCTGCAGTTTATAACCATTCCTTACCGATGTTTATAGTAACAATTTTGTGATGATATTGAATGATAGCACTAAGTGATATTTTGGTGTGGATATTTTTACCATATTCTGCTTTGTACCTAGGACCATCGAGTCCCTTGAATCAGGCAGGGAAAGGATTAAATCTTTTCCACTATTCAGCTTTTCCAGCTTGAAAGAAAATGAGAAACAAAATCAGAAGGGTTCCTTTACACATAT
Organism: Neoceratodus forsteri; assembly: GCA_016271365.2. NCBI lineage: Eukaryota > Metazoa > Chordata > Ceratodontiformes > Ceratodontidae > Neoceratodus > Neoceratodus forsteri. The sequence continues at coordinate 1,166,989,797 of CM028132.1, read as the reverse complement.
TTTGCAACCACCTGTTTAACCCCTTCACACCTGAATTAAATGGAAGTCAATGCAAAGTGACTCATTGGTGTGAAGTGTTTAAAGAAAAAAAATGTTGTTTCTGAAAAATACAGTGTGGAGTGTCCAGGCATTGAATGCATTGCAACCCCCCACACACACGTAAGTATTTTCAACAGTTGGGACAGCAAAGATATTATATTAGACTGGATAAAACTGATGGCAAGATTGGGTTTGTATGGGAAAAGGGTTTGTATGCATGAAAGTAAGTGCGGATTATTTGGAGTCCAAGTTTTAGAAGGCAGAATACAGAGGCCGGGATATTCAAAGAGGTTGCGCCTGGTGCAACAGAGTTGCACCAGCACAACCCTGCAGTGTGCCCCAGTAGGATATGGAGAAGGCTGCCTGGCACAGTGCAAATCCCGATGCACCAGGGTGCAATGTAATTGTATGCAGTGCAGATGCAGGGGGCATGCCCATGCATATGAGGTACATCCCTATATTCAGACTGGGATGTGCGGCGCATTTGACAGTGCTCCCCTGCATTGCGCCACATAGAGGGGCTCAACATTGAGCCCGTGAAACTGTGGAGCAACTCCCAGCCACCCACAGGTGAGCTGCTGTATGGCAGGGTGCAGCACAGCAGCTGCCAGCTGTGGGTGGCCGCCTGCCCACCCAGAACACCATCATGAAGCACCCACATAACTCTGGTAGTTTAGTGGTACTCCCCACCCACCCGTGTCCCCAGTTCCCTGATAAATGTTATTGCAGACCTTTCCCTGGTGGTCAAGTGGTCCCCCCACCCTCCTGAACCCCTGATTCCCTGATAAAGAAAATGAAGACCTTCCCTGGTGGTCTAGTGGTCTCCCCCACCCATCGCTGTGATCACAGTACAGCACCATTGGAAATATCCCTGGCAATCCAGTGGCACTCCCCACCCTCTACCCACACAGAACCCCTTGCCCACCCTACTGCCCCCCATCATCGGTGGGTGGCAACAATCCACCCGCATACCACTTGGCCGCCTGCCGAATGACAGGTATAGTATGGGCTGTAAGCCCATTGGTCCCCAGTGTGGACCAATGGGCTTACAGGCATATTATACTAGATAGTCCCAAATATGTGAATGACTTCATTCACATATTTGAGACTGCCTAGTTACAGTATGCCCTGAAAGCCCATTGGTCCACACTGGGGACCAATGGGCTTACAGCCCATACTTGTACCTGTCATTCAGTGGGTGGCCAGGTGGTATGCAGGTGGGTTGTTGTCTGCCAATGATGGGGAGTGGGAGGGCAAAGGGTTCTGTGTGGTGGGAGGGATGGGGTGCCACTGGTTCTCCAGGGATATTTTGATGGTGCTGTACCATGATTGTGGCGACAATGGGACCACTAGACCACCTGGGATGGTCTTCATTTACTTTATTGGGGTATTGGGGGTTTAGAAGGGTTGTGGGACCACTTGCCCACCAGGTAGAGGTCTTTATTAACATATATCGGGGACAGGGGATCGGGAGGGTGGGAGACCGCATGACCACCAGGGAGAGGTCTCTCATTAACATATATCAGGGACTCAGGGGATTGGGAGGGTGGGGACCACTAGACTACCAGGGGCTGTCATGTTGTGAGTCTAGTGTGATTGCGGCTATAGGGGGGATGCCCAAGATCTCCACTGAACATGTCATGCTGTGCAGGGCACCAGGCACAAGTTGCGGGGCTGCCCTGCGCAAGGCATGCAAATGGGGTTATAATGCCATTCAAATGACCCCATTTGCACCTTGCATATATTATGGTCTCATTTGCATGCCCCCAACTGAATATCGCGGGTGCTGCACCTAGTGCAACTGCACTTGCACTAGCGCATCCCTGTGCTCCCTATCTGTGGCTTGCACCAGTGCAGTGCCACGGTGCCATGCGCAGTGTGTGCCATATTCAACGGTGCTGTGCCATGGTGCATCACTGTTGAATATCACCTGGTCCTGGCCCCAGCACATCCCAGTTGCGCTGCACCCAGGCTTGCACCACTGCTCGGTGCAGTCTGAATATCTGGGCCAGAGAGTTTTTTCAGTGGTGGAGACTTTGAAATTGTTTCATGAAGAATGCAGGATGACGTGATGGAATTAGTTTGCACAGTTTATGCATGTGTCTTATGAAAGTACAAAGAGGTGTTCTAATGCAAAATACGATGTGGTATAAACTAATGTGATTAAACCCCTACCCTATGTACCTACTGAAATCATTCCTTCAGTGGCACAGAGTCCAGGCAGCTGCTAGCCTGCTGCCAGCCTGCCACGACTTTCACTGGTTTGAACATAGTGAAAGGGGGAGCACATATCTAACTGTGAGCAGAAACAAGAAGCTTCTCATTTGGCTATTAATGTTTGTTCATTTATGGCTATTTATAGTTTTTCCATTATTTGGCACATTTGTGCCATCTCAGTTGCAAGGGGGTCCCAACTCTTGGTATACCCCTATTGTATAAGCAACAGTTTTTCTTCTTGTACCATAGTGTTTGTTAAGCATAAGAGGTTCAGAATTTTTTTTTTTACTTTTTCTTTTCTTTTCTCTCCTTCTCTGAGGGGGCACATTTCCAAAAATGATGCCTTACACTAAGTGGACTCATTATAGGTTGGTCTGACAACCTTGAATTCTCAGCAGCTGCTCAGTTAGAGCCTCTGGCTGAAATCCAGTCCACAGACAGAAATAATTTTTTTGTGTTCAGAGCCTTAATTGAATAGGGAAATGAAGTTTATATTCTGAAGCTAACCATTTAATTTCAGCATTTTAAGGTTTTAACATTCTATTGTGAACAGCATTCCCCTGTGTTATTATGCATACATGGTCCATGGCACTGTGTATTGGGGGGGCTGACTTTTGGGAAGGCTTGCAGTCAGTGTCCCTCTACAGTACATTGTTTTTCTGGCCACTTATGCAGTCTGTTGATTTTATGTAAATAGGATTATCTGGTTAAAGCCAACTTCAAAAAACACTCCCTTTGGCAGTGGCAGTTCCCAAGCCCATTCCTTGCAAAGTGAGCAAAGAGATCGAAGGCGTGTGTGTGGGGGGGTGGACCTTCTGTACATCTCCATAACCTGTGGCAAGCTTCCCAAAAAAACAAAACAAGCTCATTTAACTAACTGCTTTATGGCAGTAGCTGCTTCCTACAGTTCAACTGTTTAAAAAGCATTAAAGAAATTGCAATGGTCATCCAGAGACTGAAATGTTGCCATATTTTGTCCGGGAACTTATTTCCGCAGTACCTGATGTGTGCATGAGAGGCCATCGGGGCAAACAAAACCATTTTGAAAATGCAGACAGTTGAGAGATTGCCAGATACAGATATAAAAAAAAAGAGTGACATGTACAGATACTATGAGAATTCAGAAACATCTTATTTATTGGAGATTTGGAAGTACCTTTGAGTCAAAGACTCCTTTACAAAGGTTCCATGTCACAAGTGTTACATACGAGAAGAGAGGATTACATAGCAGTACAGCAGTACATAGTCAGGTAGTTACATTAACAGTTGTTACAGAGGCATTTGTAGGCCTCGCAGAGGAGACCTAGGTCAAGATAGAGCAAACAAGCAATACAAAATGGTATAACAGTGCAGAACTAAACAAGAGGGACGCTGTTAGTGGCAGGGTTAAGAGGAAGGGGAGCCAGCCGTAGCCTAGGCCAGTCGTTAGATGAAGGATTGGTCAAAGACAATCACAAAGGTTTGAGGCCTGTAGGTGGGCTCTAAGGGTGGTTTTATATGATCCTAGTCTGTTCTCATTTGCAATTGGTGGGGGCAGACTGTTTATCCAGCAAGGGGCTCTGTAGCTGAAGGACCTCTGGTATAGGGATGTATGGCAATAGGGGACAGAGAGGAGGTGTTTACCATAGCTACGAGTGTGCTTAAGCGATTGGGCTGGTCTTATTAGTAGGGAGAGACCTGATGGGCAGAGACCAAGGGCAATTTTTTTTGCCATGAGGCATGTGTGGAACTTGATCCTATTATCGAGGCTCAGCCAGTTGGTTGCATTGTACAGTGTGCATGTATTAGTTAGCCAGTCACAGCCCAAGGTGAGGCGGCAAGCTTTATTTAGGGAGACACATAGTCTGCTGAGTGCTGAGGAGTTAGCTGCCCCATAGATGACTAGACCATAATCTAGTAGGGAGAGGACTGAGGAGGAGACAGCTAGCCTTAATGCATTTGGGGTAAAGCAGTGTTTGAGACAATACAGTAGCCTGAGCCGCACATTGAGGGCAGTATATAGGAGGTGGATATGCTGGTGGAATGTGAGTGCAGGGTCAAGTGTTAGGCCAAGATATCTGAAGGAGTCCACCTGGTCAAGTATTGTATGTGCTCTAAATAGCCATAAAAAAGTGATTTCAAGTAAATCGGTTGAAACTGTTTTTTTGTTTTGCAGCTCCCACCCCCCCGACTGGCCACTCCTTTGGGCCACACATACAGGACCCCTGGCCACCACTTCTCCCTCAGTTGCCATCCGCTGCCCCTGCTATTGCTGGTTGTCCCCAGGTAACCTGATTTATCCCTTCCATCAGACGGATCCCACCTTCTGGGGGAGAAGTGCCCAGAGGCACATCCAATTAGCCCAGGGGCCAGTGCAGGGTCAGCATAGGACTATACCAGGCTACCATGGCACTGGGGATGGGTGGCCATCATCTGGTCAGTCAGGGGGCTTTTTCCTGTTTTCTGGCCCCACCTACCCACCATAGGTGTGCCACAGCATGCTTCCTGAGTGGGGATGTCTGGCAGTGTGTGGTCACCCACACTGCCTGTGACATCACCCCCGAGCAACCAGGAGCAGCTAGAAAGGTGGAAAAGCACCTTTTCTCCCCCGGGAGGGAGGCATCCAAAGGACACCCTGAATTCCCTCCCTTCTGGCACCTGCTCCTGACATCCTGGGCTTGGGTCATGAACCCGGGTCACCAGTGTGCCAAGCAAACACCCATCGCTCAGCACTGTGGGGCCAGTCTAAAACTGTTTAAGGGTCAACACTAACATATTTATTAGGTAAGGTGCTGAATCCCTTTTCTCTATTTCTTTTGTCTTTCAAAAGCTGACAGCAGTGATCCTGATCATGTTGATCCTAATTGCCCTATAGCATGTGGCCTCAGGACTTCAGGTGACTATGCATAAATGAATGGTGACAGTACAGGAAGGAGAACCTGCCATGCTGCCTGCCACCTACAATTCACCCATTTTCTCTCATGTGCTGTGGGGGCAAAGACTGACTAATAATGCCAGTGTCATAATGTTGTTCACAGACTGTCCTTCTGGACTTCGTAGACTCTGAGAGATGCTTCAGATTTTCCTTTAAGGGAATGCAATCCAAGGAAAGGTGGCACATGTTTGGACAATACTGTCTCTGAATACACAGAACCTTTGTATAAAGGTTGAGTGCATCTTTATCTGGACAATGACTCATTGGTGACTGACCCTGTGTGACAATCAGATGCAGACACATATAAACTGACAATTAGAGACAGTGGTCACCCAAGCACTGAGGTGGTGAGAAGCATCATTTTAAATGTTTTACAATGAACTTTGACATTTTCTAATGACACATCACCACCTGTGCTGCAAATGTCTGAAGACACTGAATACTGTCCCATGGTGGAACTGGGTCCGCCTAGTGGATTCACTGCTACTTCTATCCCAGGGACTTTACTTAATAATGTTCAGTTTATGCATATTCTTTTTTTATCATATAATATTTTATTTTTAAAAATGATCTCTTACATATATTATGTTACAATCCAATACATTTTCACAAGGAAAAAGAAATACGACATCTTAAAGAGACAGATATATCAAGTCCAATTCAAATCCGAGGGAGGAGGGATCATACTAATTCATACAAACAAACTATTGAAATAACAGTGTGGTGAGCAACCAGAGGTATTAACACCTCAAACGACCTTTATGTATCAACTCCCCATTACTCCTTTTATAACATAACCCCCTAACAGAGTATAATTATATAACACAAGTAACTAAGCAACAACTTAGTATTCAAAAGGAAAAACATACGGCATGTATTATTTTATTATGTTAAATTTATGTTAATCCCCCCAAACCCTCAACAGCATCCAGAACAGCCAATATCTCTAATTCAGAAGTAGTTGGGGATTCAGGACCCTCTGCAGACTCTCCCAACTCCTTATACTGATCCCTCAAAAACTCTGTCAATTGGTCAAGTTCAAAAAACAGATATGTCTTGTCCTTATGTCAAATTCGCACCTTTGCAGGTGCAAGTAGTTGAATTGTGCACCCAGTTCCAATATTTCTTGTCTATATGCCAAGAATTTCCATTGTCGTTGCTGAGTAGGGTACGAAAAGTCCAGAAAAATACTAAATTTAAAGCCCTTATACAAAAGTGTTCCCTTCATTTTAGACAGCTTGATAATGTGATCCTGATCTGACTGAAACGCCAAAGAAAAAAAACAGTGGCTTTTTTTTCTGTATGCCTCACTTATTTCAATTCTTGCCTTCTAAGCACCCTAAAAGCCTTGGAGACAAATGGAAGCGAGTGTCTTGGGGTAACTTGTAAACTGTAATGAAAATGTTCTTTACCAAATCCCGAGTACACTCAAATCCATCATCATACTTTAAAGGTAACCCCACTATACGTAGATTCTGATATCTGGACTGATTATCCAAACTCTGAATCTTCCTGTTTAAGTTATAATTGCCCTTAGCAAGAGCAACCCCAGACAGCTCAATTACTTTAACCCCATCTGTTAGTTTCTGAATATTTTGTACATTGTCCAGGGCTTGCTTAGTTATTTTAACAATATTCTCCTGATTATGCTTTACCTCAGTTTGAACAAATTGTACCTTTTGACTCAGTGCCTCAAATCTGTGATCTAACCACTCCACTCCTTGCAGGATTTTATCAGTCGAATCCCCCATTGACTCCATGGTATGTTTCGAGCTGGCTGACAGCCGCTGAGTCGGGAACTCTAAATCCTCAGCTCGGTCTGGTCCCAAAGTAAACTTTTGATGGTCCTGGCCCAAACGCTGAACAACAGATGGATTCTCCTCTGAAATGTCCACTGCATCAGGTATTTGTGTAACTCACACACCTTGTGCATATCGCGGCTAAAACTCTTATTTGGAGCCTTGGCCCTGCAGTGCCAGAGACCCTGGCCCAGGCCCAAAAATGCTGGGCGCCCTCCGACCACCGGGGCTGATTTCGGTTCTGAAAGTTTTCTCCATTGGTTGTATACGGGGTGAGCTGTACTCCTCGGAAGAACCACTCCATCTGCCTTTCTGTTTAGATGACATTAAACAGCTTTTTATCAGATCTCTTAAAGTTCTTTTAAACCCCTCTAAACACACTTTAATGCTCTATAACTCACACTATACAGCCATAGAAATACGGAGCACTCTCATAGCTCCACCACACACTCAGCCACCTTGCCCCCCGTCAGCCAGCCACTCCATGAAAGTTTTGAATTTTCTTAGGTTTATTTTTCTTTTTTCTATATTACAAATAGATCCTCATACAGCTCTGTATGAGATGTTTGTTAAGCTAAACATGGTACAGTCTAATTACATCATTCCACTCCGTGGGACAATTCAAAATCTGAATTGTTTAGCTTAACAAACGTCTCATATAGAGCTTTATTTGATTAACATGATATCATTTTAACACTGCCTAGAAGTATATATGAAGGAAGTAATAGTAAACAAACAAACTAAAAAGTGTCAAGAATAAGATTCAAAAATGTGTATGAACTAAATGCATAGCTGAATGTCAGGTATGCCTCAGGATGTTATTCAGCATTGCATATCGGTCAAGGCATCATGTTGTCCATGAACAATATTGCGTAAAGTCAGAAGAGAATCACTGTATTAAGAGTATGAAATAGTATTTACAATGTGACAGATGACACCCACCACTTAGCGGTATGAACAAAAATTACAGAATGTTTAAAATTTAGTTAGTCAAAAATATTAATTTATTATGAAAAATGATTATAAAAATACTTTATAATTATGTTCAATATTAGATCCCCACCCTGAAAAAGCCATATCTGGCGAAACATTGGTGCATGAGGATCTATTTGTAATAAAGAAAAAAGAAAAATAAACCTAAGAAAATTCAAAACTTTCATGGAGTGGCTGGCTTTTTTCTACTTTTTGACTTTATGACTTTGCCTACCAGCCCCCGAACTTTACATAATGTTGCATCAAGTGAGGGAACCCACACACTCTGGACTTCTTCAGTTTATGCATGCACCTGTTGCATTAATCTGTCACATTGGGACATGATGGAGTATGGGCCTTGTGTGGGAACAAAAGTCTCAGCGTTTTTTGCTTCTTTGCTTTTTGATTTAATTGCAACTCATGAGGCAAAAGCTCAGGATCCAATTGCAAATCAGGCATCTTCCCATCAGGATGATGCCTGCCATTCCAGAAGGCCTCGTGGATTTGGTTCTGGTATCTCAGTCTGGAATAGAGCAGGCCTAGAAACCATCAATACGTATTAGTTATTTTGAGCATCAGTCTGCTGAGTCTGTTTTGAACCCTGCTTCACAGGGTATTGAGGGTCTTGCTACTGAAGAAAAATACACAGTTTGAGATATGCACAACATCGCATGTTTGTTTTTGGAAACACAGACAAAGCTCAATGAACTGATTACTGTTAGTAATAAAGAGGCTCAGTACAAGTATATGGGAAAAGAGATCATATGCACAGTCTATGGCAATTATGTTCCTACAATGATAACACGCTTGCTCAGAGATGTGGAGTCAGGGTTTCCCTGACCTCATCTCTGATAACTAAATGCTATTGCCCAACATTTGTAACTGGGTCACAAGACACCCACACAGGATATGTTAAGGCCTGTCAAACATTTTCTTTTGTGACAGCTAGAAACTTGGGATATGTTACCTTGCACCCAACCAGGGCAAATGCTACACCACTGGATCCTGTTCTAGACAGGATACCCTGTACATATATTTCACTGTTTCTTTACCAGTATTTGACCTCACTCAGGCTGTTTTTGACAAACTGGCTGCTATCCATTCTGTGAGTTACTTGGAAGGTGGCATTTATAAGGAGAGGGTAGACATACCTTCCCTAGTAGTGTACAACCCCATTATGGCCCTGTGGCAGGCACCGCATACTGCTTGCTGGTCAGTAAGCAGACATTGCTACATACATTGCTGTGATGTCTTTGATGTGGTAACACCTGTGTGTGGCCTTGATAGTGGTAAGCAGCAAAACACCAGCATCCTGTTAATCCAAAATGGTACCTGTCCAGAAAAGCTAACTAAATGGAGCCTTCCCATGGCAAAAGTCACCTACAACATGGCTGTTTAGTATTGTGTAGCTATCAACTATAAATCCTTTAGACTTCCGGTTCCGGTTGCCTGAGAGATGGACGCTTAGTCAGAGAGCTCCCCGACAGACTGAAAAGATCCAAACGAATCTAACTCGCTAACTCAACTTTATCTGATACCGGAACATTGAGCGGATAGCTAAGTATGTCACCAAAGCTAAAACATAAAGTTCCTCTTCAGGCACCCAAAACTTAAATTTCCAACCAAACATACCCAGGCAGGCCGCATTGCGACCGAGATTTCAAGCAATTGATCAACAAACTATTCCTCCAAGACTACGGAAGAAGAGTTCACTATCACATCAAAGACGCTTTGCAGCACACTACAACAAATATGTGATAGCCTAACCAGAATCGAGCAGAAGGCATCAGAAGATAGGGAAAGCATTGCAGAACTGACCTGCCGAACGGAACAACTGGAAGACACAATGACAGAATATACGGAGGTCTCTGATGTGCATAACGCTGCCCTGAAAGATCTACACCACAGAGAGTTACTTCTCCAACAACAGCTAGAAGACCTTGAGAACAGAAATAGACGTAATAATATAAGAATACACGGTCTACCAGAGGAGACAGAATCAGGCCCAATGCCTAAATTTATTGAAAGCTTACTCAAAGAACTGTTAGACCTAGACAAGATAAGGATCTGGGAATAATTCGTGCTCATAGGTCGCTAGTCCCCAAACGAAAGATCCTAAAGCCCTCCTCGTTCGATAGTTTTATCCTTTATGGACTTTAGAACAAAAGAAGAAGTGATCAGGGAAGCCTGGGCAAAGAAGCAAATTATTTTCGGGGACACTCGGCTCTACCTAGATCATGATTACGCCCCCCAGACCCTGGTCCACCGGCAAAAAGCATTCCAGGTAGTGAAAATTATTAGACAAGCAGGTTTTTCAGCTCAACTTGACTACCCAGCAAAGATAAAAGTACTCACATCGGACGGCTGGCGAAGATTTCCAGAGCTAACAGAAGCCTGCAGTTGGGCTAAGCAGCAAGGGATAACGATTCCACTAGAGGGCGCATTGGACCATCGCACGACCGTCGTGAAGAAATCTTGGCAGAAGAGGAACAAAGGGACAAGACCTCAGCATTCAGACAACACCATTTGGATGTGGGACAGTGTGTGTAACAAGCGGATCCCAACGCTGCTCTAACACCCTGCTTTCTGGTTCAGAGGTTCCAATGAAGGATATCTCCTCGCAGCTGATGGGATGAGCAGTACTGAAAGGGGAAACTACCTAAGCAATTTCTCTATGGTCTTCAATATGTGGACCTAAAGTCCGAAGAAATCGCGACGATTTAAGTCTTTTTTTTTTTGGACTGCGAGTCCAGAAACTCCCTTCGACCCTAGTCATGATTGGCTTACTGATAACTCATTTTACCCAATTTTGGATGAACTGTGGGTTTGCAAGTTCCGATGGGAGAGGAACTAAGTGGGTCTGCAGTACTCGTCCATAGTACTTGATTCTCGAACAACCTTAATTGGATATTTATTATAAATACTCAGAGACCCACTCCACTCCATTCCAACATGAAAGATCACGAGTACTTTGGGAAGAATTTGGGGGGGGGGAGAATAAGCATTTTATTCACAACCTATTGCATACTATACAAGGCTCTAAGATGAAACAGAGTTTTATTGGTGGATCACAAAGGAGGTAATAGCCTCTGTAAGCCAGGGAGGGGGATGTATACCTAATCTTGAATTGAGCTTTATAAAGGGGGAGGTGTTCAGGAAGGGAGTAGGAGAGTAGGGAGATGGTCAGGGACCACACAGAACAATTTTTGGGGTACCTGGAATCACCCTCTCTCGACCTGCTGCCCTTGTGCCAATTAAGTTATAGACCAGATATAGATAAATCTTCATTAATCTATCAGTACCACGAGGGTTGAGTGAAAGGGGTCAGGATTTTCAACATAATCAGTTTCCTTCCCTGCACACCCCCCCCTCCCAGCATTGGCTCTTTAGCAACTAGCTTCACAAATGTTGGGAAGTATTAATAGATAGCCCTACAGTCTCTCAGGTGACAGGAGTCATCCCAGTCGGGGAACCTACTAAATTTTTTTTTTAGTGTGGGGTCTCCCTGACGGGGGGACCGAGAGTTTGGTCCCCTGCCACACATCATAGATCACTCCTGAAGTGTGGAGTTGGGAATACAGACACCTTGAAGCCGTCTAGATGCCTCCTATTTATTTAGGAGGCTCTGTAAATAAGTTAAGTTTGGTTTACATGTTAAAAACCTATGTTATTAACCTTTTCTATAACATATACAGGCTCCTCATTATCAGTGGTAAAGAAAATGCTCCTTCTTACAGGTTATATCAGTTTAGATGGCAGATCTTAAGTTGATTTCATGGAATGTCCGGGCCTTAGTAGTCCAGTTAAGAGGCTAGAATCCTGAGGAATTGCAAAGACAAGGGGTCAGCGTCGCATTCCTACAGGAACACACCTGAATCAGGTGGAACATAACAAATTAAAGAGAGGATGGGTAGGGCGAGGTGTACTCTCTGAATGAATCAAACAAATAAGAGAGGTATGGCGATCCTGGTCAGGAGAGATATCCCTGCACTATCTCACAGGTCCATACTGACCCGAAGGTAGATTTGTGAAGATAGAAGGAGAGTTTAAGGGCCAAAAGTGCACTTTCCTGAACATTTATGCCCCAAACGACGAACAAGAGAGGGTGTCTTTCCTGACCAGGAGGTTAACAGAGTTATCTCTGGATCCGGATAAGCTAATATTTATCGGGGGAGACTTCAATACAGTGACAGACTTAGGCCTAGATAGGATTGGGTCCCGCACCACAGGTCCTGCTAGGTCCAGTAAAGTGCTCACGAGGCTATGTGCAGAGCTTTCTTTGGTAGATGCATGGAGGTTTGTCCACCCTTCAGATAAAGATTACACATACTACTCTCCTAAATATAAGATGTATTCCCGCATTGATCGCTGGTTAGTCTCAACAAATGCCCTTCCCTCTGTGCTTAGAACGGACATAGGGTATATTTCAATCTTAGACCATGCCCCAGTCACTTTGGGCTAACCTAGCTCCAAAACCCCAGTCAGTTTGGCGCCTAAATGTTAGCTTACTGAATTTACAAGAATTCAAACAATTAATACAGCGATCGATAAAGGAATATCTAGAGATAAACGAAGGAAGACACAGAGGCAGGAGTTAGGTGGGATGCGTTAAAATGTTATTTAAGAGGTATAGTGATTGCCTTTGCAGTGAAACATAAGAAGGCTCAGATTAAAGAAAGGTTAGAACTCGAGGCGAAAATAGCCCAGCTGGAAAAGACCCATAAAGAGACATTAGACCAGAAATGTGAGACCGAACCGATTAGTTCCCGAACCAAACTGAACAAGATCCTAGACCTTCAGACGGAGAGACTTTTAACTTATGCCAGACAGAGGTTTTATGAACACGGTAACAAAGCTGGTAAAATATTAGCCTGGCAGCTAAGAAAGGAAAGGGCCTCTAGGGTGGTACCTAAACTTAAAAGACAGGACTTTAATGACATAACCTGGTCCCCTTCCCTAATTACCACACAATTTCAAAAATATTATTCCGCCCTATATGGCAGGGACAGAGACATAGAGCATGAAAAGAGAACTCAATCATACCTTAGTGGGCTTCGACTCCCTACCCTTTCTGAGACCCAGAGGAAGGAGCTCAAGACCTCTATTTCACTAACAGAAATAACTCAAAAAATTAAGAACCTAAAAAACGGAAAGGCCCCAGGGATGGATGGTTATGTTCTGGAATTTTACAAAACTTTTTTGGACCCAATTCTACCAGTACTGCATGATACATATAATGAGTTGTGGAGGGGAGAGGGGGCAGCCCCTAAGTCCTGGAGCCTCACCCAGATCTCTGTGATTTTAAAGCCAAATAAGGATCCAGAGGACTGCAGATCCTATCGGCCAATCTCACTCTTACCGGTGGACCTAAAAATCTTTACTGGGATATTGGCCGACCGACTCCAGAAAATAATAAGCTGCGTAGTACACAGAGACCAGACTGGCTTTATCTCAGGGAGATTTCTCCAAGATAACATCCGACGCCTGTTAAATGTAATCTCAGCACATAAAAGTACTAAACACCTACAGTTGGCGATCAGTATGGATGCTGAGAAGGCGTTTGACAGGGTAGATTGGGTATTTTTGGGTGAAACCTTGAAAAAATTTGGACTGGGAGAGAGGTTTGTCAATACAGTCAACAATTTATATAAAAACCCAGAGGCCAGAGTTAAAGTGAATGGGCACCTTTCTGAGAGATTCTCCTTGGAGAGGGGCACGAGGCAGGGCTGCCCCCTCTCTCCACTACTCTTTGCCCTATCGCTGGAGCCCCTTGCTATTGAGATCAGATCTAACCCAAAGATCCAGGGGGTGGAAGTGGAAGGTCATGTCCAAAAGATCGCGTTATATGCAGACGATTCTTTGTTCTTTATATCACATCCAGAGACCTCGGTTCCAGCTTTAACCCACTCACTGGATGAATACGGTGCAGTGGCTGGTTATAAAATCAACCTCCAAAAATCTGAAACATTGATCCTCAGTGGAACCCCTTCAAGGGACTTTAAAACATCTTTCTCCTTTGCATGGGCCAAAAATAACACAGTCAAATATTTAGGAATACAGGTCTCGGTGGACCTCTCCCTTTTATATAAAAATAATCACACCACATTATTTCAACATATACAGGCGGATATAGCCAGATGGTGTCTACTCCCCCTGTCTCTATATGGCAGAGTACAGACTCTTAAAATTAACGTTCTGCCCAGACTCCTCTTCTTATTCCAGACCCTCCCAGTCCAGCCCCCTAGACTATTTTGGCTAAATTACAAAAAGAGATCCAGGCCTTTATCTGGAACAAGAAAAAGCCCAGACTAGCTAGAAGATTGTTGCAAGCCCTAGAAATAGGGAGGCTTGGCTTTCCCAAACTTTTATTATTATTTTTAGCCAAGGAACACAGCTGTGTTCCTGGATAAACGTCGGATGGATTGGGTGGTATCATTTAGAGGAAGCCGCAGTACACAGATGGGCCCTATGGGCAACCCCGACAGGCAATATACCCGTAGCCTTGACCAGAGAGATTAACAACCCCTGGATTCTGCACTCATTCTGGATTCTAAAAAAATTGAGGAGGCTTACGGGTACTCCAGAGGACCGGGACCCCTTTCCCTAATAAGATTTGAAGCCTCATTTACCCCACCGAGGGAGGACTCGGGTTTCCAATATTGGGCTGCACAGCGACTTTCTACTTTTGCCCAATGTATTGGGAGAGATAATTGCCACCCCTTCACCTACCTAAAGGATAAATTTCACCTCCGCCAGGAGGATCACTTTAGATATTTACAAGTCCGACATTACATTTACTCTGAAAACAGGTTACAAAAAATTATTAGAGAGAAGACTTCCTTAGAAGAATTCTTCTACTGCAACAGTAGGTTAAGAAATATCCCGCACCCCTTGACTCAACTATATGGGATTCTAATTAACCTAATCAACCCAGACCTAGTCAAACTTAAACATAGATGGGAAGCAGAGTTAGGGATCTCGATCCCACAACAAGCCTGGGAGAATAGATTAACCAGAGATTGGCAGGAGACGAGCTCTCCTTCTTGGTGGGAATTCCAGTGGAAAGTCCTTTG
This sequence comes from Neoceratodus forsteri, assembly GCA_016271365.2. Classification (NCBI taxonomy): domain Eukaryota; kingdom Metazoa; phylum Chordata; order Ceratodontiformes; family Ceratodontidae; genus Neoceratodus; species Neoceratodus forsteri. The sequence goes on along the minus strand of CM028132.1, from coordinate 1,166,974,783 downwards.
GAGATACTTTCTAACGCCCTCTAAAACAAAACACTTTATAGCAGGGGGACCAGAACAGTGTTGGAGATGTGGTGGGGTGAGGGGCACTCCAACACATATAATGTGGGAATGCTCCAAAATCAGAAACTTTTGGAAGGAAATACATGCAAAAAGTATCAGGTCTCCAAATCCCCTTTAAAGGGGAAGAAATGGTGCTAGGACTTCCCTGCCTGGTTACAGGACCTAGACAGGTGAGGCGGTTACCACAAATGATGAGAGTGGCAGCACTGAAAGCGATCACTTCGAGGTGGCTTTCACCCCATCCCCCAACAGTAGAAGACTGGAAAGTCAGAATGAGGCAACTGGAGACAATGGAACAGATCACTTATAATCTAAGACAAGGGAGGGAGGTATTTGAAACTATCTGGTCCCCCTGGCAGGCCTTAGAGTCAGTGGAGGAAAGCCCTGGACATTCCACTTAAAACCATGGAGCTTTATTTAGGGAATAAGACCTGTTATGTTATCCTTATCAATTTTTTTAACAATGAAACTGTATTAGGAGCCGCATTTTATAACAATGTTATGGATTGTAAGACGTATTAGGATGCCTGAGTTTAGTTTTGATGGTTAGTTCAATTATTTAAATATAGTGTCCATTTACTGGTTTTGGTCTGAGCTAAAGTATCTAGACAAGCCAGCATAGACCAAAGATAAGTGACATTAACCACTTTGTCTGCACAGTGGACATGGAATAACATACCCAACTGTAAGAGAGAAGGGAGAGAGGCTAAACGAAACAGGTCTCCAACTCCTACACTTTCTATTTAAACTAAACAAGAATTTATTGAATAGTATGTATTGTATCTATTATACTGAATGACAGAAGGGTTGTAAGGTGTAAACACTACAGTTAAAAATGTTATCTTACATAGAACTATGTGAAAGTATGTAAAAGGTATATATGGCCACTCAATAAAAGATGAAGTTATAAACTATAAATCCTTTACTTATGGGACACTGGAGTGCCTGGTAACCACTCCAAACTTCTGCTTCACACCTTCTGCTCGCACTGTCATTGGTCAAACGTTTTTCCTACCAGTACCACTTCACAAGGAATAATATATTGTGAGTGAACCCGGTCACCAAACTGATGCCATAAATTACGTTCCAACCTTCAATGTGCATGTCTCTCCACTGTCCCTAGACTTGAAGCTCTTGCTTAATCATAAGGATGAACATATGATTAGAATTAGTAATAGTATGAAACTTGCTCAACAATCCTTAAATACTTTATCACGACGGTGATTTTGATATTTTAATTTCAAATACATGGATAGAAATTAGCTTTAAATTGCTAATTATGTTACAAGTTATTTTAGTACTTATTGTATTCATAATGCTATGTTGCCTGGAACAGCTTTTATGCAAGCATTATAGGAAATCGAAAATGTTAAAATATGCTCATGTTTACACTCTGCCTAACATGACAGCTCCTTATTTTGTTGTGATGCCACTTTGCAACAGTACTTTGTACACTGCAAGGGTATCAACCAGTGGACTGTTAGTATATAGCTTATTGGGATCTGTCATTATGTATTGTTAACAGAAATGCATAATATATCATAGCTTACTTAGTAATGGAAATATGCTCATGGACTGCAAACCAGGCTTTTGCTGACTGTGAGAAAAAGTTGTTGTTTTTACCCACTGCAACATGTCATGGCTACATATGTCTATATCCTGAGAGGGAATAGAAAAGAAAATCTGTTGTGTTTGCTGACCATGCCAGATAAGGCCAAGGCCAGCCACACAAAGAAACATCCCAGCTGCAAGCAAACAATAAAGAGCCTTGTAGCAAGTTCTGCTGAGGTAACAAAAAGAATGTACTACGTATTACACAAACACAAACACAACAGAAAACCTTGTAGCAAGTACTGCTGAAACAGCAGTGTACCACATACACATGCACACATATGTCATATATGGATAGTTTCCTGTTTGCAGAGAAGTGATGAGGAAATCATATGACCTGTGGATATATAGAGGGCTTATTTCGGGGCCTCAGTGAGCCAGGATCCATGTGCAAGGTGGATCGCTGCCACTGTCTCCCAAGATTAGGTAATGTCCTGTATATTGCTATGGCTGATAATAAATATGCAATACACTGACTGTGTTTTCTTTCATGATATTACCCACTGAAACTCTAGGGCAACACCAACTTACTAAGAGTTTCCCATAATTACATAGTGTATACATATGTATGTATATAGTCTTTGCAAAACACTTAATTAATGCACCAGTTAGGGTAACTTAACACCACAAAAGCAGGGAAATGTGGTGTTAGGGTTTCCAGCCCTACCCCCCCAAGCAGCAAAAGAAAAAGCATTCACCAAGTGACCATGAAAATGCCTTTCAGGTCTGATTTGCATAATTCCACTGCCATTGGTCATGAGGTGGGGTCCCCAAAAAGGCCATGTTGAAAATTTGGGCTCAAAATATGCAAAAATGGCAACGTTATGCATCAAAGTTGAAAACCCCATTGAAATACATTGAACCACACTTACCTTACTTTCTCATATTGCAGTCGCTGGTTCTAGCAGCAAGACATGTCTCCGATTGGAGAGTGAATCTTCACTGTGAGACATGTTCAGGTGAGTGAGGGTGTCTGTGGGGGGTTGTGCGGTGGTGGTTGCCAAGTGGGAGGTTGGGGTGGCCAGGTCAGAACAGCGAGAGACCATTTTCTTTTTTGCAGATTATAAAAAAAAATCACAAGGGACAATTTTATTTATTTCAGGTTAAAGTGGTTACATTTCAACACTAGGACTGGGCACTCTAGTGTCAGAGCACTGCATGGAAATGGGTGACCTGGAGAAGAGGGGTGGTCCAGCAAAGCAGTACTGGGGGTGTGCACCCTGGTCCACTCACATATATTATGTAAAAAATAAATAAATAATAAGATTGAGAAGGGCAGAGAACACCTGGAGGGGAGGTGGGCGGAAGAAGCAATACTGGGGTGGGCACCCCAGTCTGCTTAACAAAACAAAAACAGATAGATAGATAGATAGATAGATAGATAGATAGATAGATAGAGACAGAATGGGGGATCACCAGGACTCCAGCTATGGCTGCAGAACTCAACAAAGTCCCACTGTTCTCATACAGAGAAGGCGGGTGAACATCTCCTCTCACTAAGCTGGGCACCCTGGATTTCGGGGTGCCAAGTAAAGGTATTTCTGGCAATTAAAAAAAACAAAACATCAGGATCTAGCGAAACAGGTCCTATTTAGCTAGGTTCTGGTGTTTGTTTCTTAAAATGACACCATTTTATGTATTTTGCATGTTTTTTATTTCGAGAGAAAAGAAACAAGATAGTGGCTCTCACAACACAAAAAAATGTTTCGTGCTGTGAGAAGCAAGTGGTGAGAAACCAGAAATGATCTTGCAACACAGAAGTTTTGGTGTCATATCAGAATGTTATCCAAAGAACCGTACTGAGCATGCTCAGAACAGAACAACAGAAAACATTAAAGCCTTATAACTCTGGAACCATTTAATATTTTTTCACAAAACCTTTCAAATGTATTACCTTAGGACATCCTGCCTGTACCCTGAAAGTCTGAAGAAACAGTTCCATTCTCTGTAGGCTGTGGGTGAGAGAAAAAAAAAATAAATCCCATGTTAAGCATAGGAAAAAAATTAGACGTCTACAGGAAAATTACATATTTGGGTCTCAGAAACTGCACAAGCTGCAGTCACGAAACTTTCTACTGATTTTAGACCTTGTCTCCTAGACAATACATGCAAAATGTCAGTCAGCTAATTTTATCAAATGTAGCCAAAGCTATTAAGGTGCAAATTTAGGGGTTTAACATTGAACACCCTACTCAACCCTAACTATAGGGGCGCTACTGCACCCCTATAATATATAACAGGAGTGGGGGTGAACATTTGACAAGATAGAAAATATATCTTGGCTAGTGCCATCAGTAACAGCAAATATCAAAAATATGTTGTTACTGTTGTCACAATCGATGTTTGTAAGGTTATTGTCATCACAGTGGAATACTGAACCAATCAGAGAGCAGCTTTCACAATGCCGATGACATCACAGTGCCTAGTGCTGCAGTGAAGCCAGCTGTTATAAAAACACAAAATCATCAAACTGCAGATTTAAAATCTATAACTTGTAAGCTACTTTGTATGTATTGAATATACACTTACCTGACTGAAAAAAGGCAATTTATTATCAATTGTGAGTGGGCAGGACTTTAATAACTCACTTGTGGCTCTGCCATCCATGAGTTATGGTCCTGCCTCTCACAGTTCAAATTAAATTGCATATTTTGAGTCAGCCCATTGCATAACCCCTATTTATAGGTATGTTTGCATTTCTGTATGTTTACGTATAGTGTGTGTATCATACCGACGTGGAGGCACCAGTATAGTTAGGGTTGAGCGACAGGTTCTATGTTAAACCCCTAACTTTGCACCTTAATAGCTTTGGCAGCATTTAACAAAATGTGTTGAAATTTTGCATATGTTGTCTAGTACATAAGGTCTAAGTATGTGGAAAGTTTGTGGCATCTTGTGTGGTTTATGAGATCTGCATATGTCATTTTCCTGCAACCATCTTTTTTAATTTTTTTTCTATACTTAACATGGGTTTTTGGTTTTGCTCTCATGTACAGCTTACATGGAATGGAATATTTTTTCCTAAACTTTCTAAATAGAAGCATGCTGTACTAAGGCAGTGCCTTTGGAAGGTTTTGTGAAAAAAAATATTAAATGATTCTAGAGTTATTATTTTTTTTTTTTGTTGGTATTATTTTTCCGGAGTCCACCCCAACCATTGGACGTCTCCCTCACCTGCACCACCGTGTATTAGACCCCCTCTTCCTCAGCCCCATGACTTACCCCTCATGGTGGGGGTGGGGAGCTACTCAACCCACCAACCAGGATTCAGTTCAGGGGAGGTGCCCCCTGGCGGCGTGGCAAGGGGACAATCTTCATCCTTGGGTGGACTCCATTTTTTGGTAGTTTTCTCCCCTACAGAGAAGGGGGAGTGCAATAATGCTGGTGGAGGAGCACGCATGCATCCGCATGCACTCCTCCTGGTGTCTGCCCCATCACCATCCCTCTGCTTGCAGTGTCGGCGCACTGCTCCCCAGCCTCTGCTAGGGGCTAGAGCACGCCAAGCACTGACATCCCCCCACCCCGGAGACACACACAACATAAACCAGAAATTGGGGGTCAGTTACTGTCTCATCAGGCATCTCATTCCTGAAGCCTGACTTGCTATTGCCCAAAGCAACCTCTTCCCATTACTAGATTACTGTGCCCCTATCTACACCCTTGCCTCTTCTACAAACCTGGCTCAGCTAAACACCAGCTATAATAATAACTGCCAATCTGCCCTCATGGCCACATACTCCACTCATCACTGCTCTCTATATCAGTCCCTTGGCTGGCTACCCCCTCCAGGTAAAGGTAGCTATCTTCTGGCCAGCATAGTTTATAAGGCCATCCGAAATCATGCTACTTCACCACTCTCCTCCTTACTTTGGCCTAAAGAGTTTCACAGAGAGCTACGCTTCGCTGCTGGCCCCAGGTCTCCACTTGCATGGGAAAGTGTTCTTTCTCATCTGTGGCCCCCTCCCTGTGGAATAGCCTGCTCCCCTCGCTTAGAACCACTGACTCACTGGGGCTTTTCCACTCTGTCTTCTCAGGTCACACATTCTGTCCTCAGCCGCATGCTTCTGCTCCCCTGTCTGACTCAAATCCTCCTTACTCCACACCTCCCCTTATACAACTTGCCTGTCACTTCCTGTGTCTCTTATTCACTGTTTTTCACATTTGTTTGTGTCCTCGTAAATACCTACATTTTACATGGTCCTACTGATGTCTTCATAAACCTGTATCTATTGTATTCCTATGCCATTCTCAGTGTCCTGGGTCATGCCTGAAAATGGTTCTTGGAGCAGTGCACATACCCGGTTATCAAATAAATAAATAAATATTATATGGTTGCACCAATGGTCTTTTTCTGCCGACATTGTCTTTGTTTCATTGAAAATCTGTAATTTTCGTAGTTCAACACCTAGTTTGAGCTGAGGTCAACTGATACAGTTCTGTTCCTGAACTTGACTAGGGAAGCTCATATGTATTATATCTGGTAGACCACAATAACAGTATAGCCAGTGGTTCCAGATGTTATTCTTAGTAACACTGAAAACAGTTTTAAGTAGGTATGATTGCTGCTGAAAGGTGAATGTTATATGGTAGCCTTATAAAATATCACCTCTACCTTGCATAGCATGTTTGATCTGTATTATCAGCTACCTAACAAACTTTTTGTTAGGAAGAAACTATTATTTTCTCCCCAAGATTTTACAACTGCAGAATTCCTTTATAAGTGAATTTCATGAGCTCAAGTGCCTATAGAGAGTGAAATATGTAACAGTGAGTGTCATACCATTTTGCCAGTATGTAAACAGTGAAGGTTTCAAATGTGCAAAGCCATTTAATGTTATTGGAAATAATACATAGTTCTTTTCTGCTTGGGATGGGAACATAATCTCCATTGTAGTCTGAAATGGCCAAAGGCAGCTGCTGACCTGATGTGATGAGTCCTTTTATAAATATTTTGTCTCAGATGTAATTATTTCAGAAAAGGTTCCAGAAGAGGGCAGCATACCATTACATATTGGCATGTAGACCATGAACCATCTACAGTACTAAACTGTGAGTTGGTTACCTCAGATCTAAAGAATGATATGTGTGTGCAGGAATATGTGGTAGTGGCATTGGCAAAAAACACTCCAGATGGAAAAAAAAGGTCCTTGAATAACTGGGAGGCAGCAATACATTCCAGCAATAAAAGGATTGTTGCAAGAATTACCTCACATAAATTCTTTTGACTTGTTAACAAACAAATTGTGTAGTTGCCGTATTGGTCCTTGTAAGAACAGATCCTGAAGCAAATGGTTCAATACCTTTTACTGGACCAACACAGATGTTACAAAAAAGAACAAAGTACTTTAGCTTTCGGACCAACTAAGTCCTTCCTTAGAAGTTTATGACAGTCACCCAGAAAATCACATACTATTAACACCCAGATCATGCATAAAAAAACAGGAATAATTCTCATTGGTTTAAAATACTAATTTAAACCATAACTGAAGTTTGCATCAGAGAAACTGGATAGCACCAGTTTGCCTTAAGCCGAGTCTTTCAATATCAAATATTACCAGAATAAAATAAGAACACTTCAAGCAGAGAGCTTCACTAACATACATTATGAATGTCCTAGTGTGTATGAGAATCCAGTCTCATAAAAAGCAAAACCTTTGGATTCAACATTCATTTAAATACATGTTTAGCTTAGGAGCCTTTCAAGGTCAAATATCCCCAGAAAAGATAAGAATACTTCAAGCAGAGAGCTCCACTAATATAAATTTTTGAATGTCCCAGTGTGTTTTGAGAATCTAGTCTAATGAAAAGCAAAACCTATACATTAAATGCTAACTTAAATACATAAACCTTAAGGTCTTCTGTGCTGTAACAGGATTTTATACACAATAATAGCAATTGTCAGTATAAGAGCCAAATAAAAAAACAACTTGTCAAAGACCACCAAGTAAATGGCACCATGTATCCTGGTATGATCAGAGTTCAATAATGTGTCAGCGTATAATAAAAGTACTAAATGTACAGAAACAGTCTAAGGAATCTGAAAAAAATCAATGGAATTAACCCCCCTCCCCTGGTGGGAAGATAACTAGTTAGAAGGAAGTATATATTACTACATACTAAGATGCCAGCAGAGTAGGCCATACGGTCTATCATGTCTGCTTGAAAGTCAGCACCCAGATGGGGCACTAATACCACCCTCCCCTCATTCCCCAATACCTCCCTTCTCCAACCTTCAATTGAAAGACACCTTCCATTTTGGGATTACTCAGTTTCACTTTCCTCCATACCTGTCCCAGTCCCTCTTGAGCCTCCCCACCATATCCACAGCCACCAGTTCCACAGGCAGTGCATTCCAAGGTTCCACCACCCTCTCAGTGAAGCATCTCCTCCTTGTCTCCCACCCACCAACTTCATGGAGTGCCCCCTGGTCACCCCCTCCTTCCTCAGCTGGAACACTCTATCTGGGCTTACCCTATTTACACCCTTAAGGTATTTAAAGACCTCAATCATATCCCCTCTGTCTCTCCTCTTCTCTAGGGAATACAAGTTCAGTTCCTCCAGTCTGTCACCATAGGACCTATCCCCCAGCCTCTGTATTATCCTTGTCGCCCTCCTCTGAACCCTCTCCAGGACAGCGATGTCCTTTTTTAAGTATGGTTGCCAAAACTGCATGCAGTATTCAAGGTGCGTTCTAACCAGGCAGTTATGCAGAGGGAGGACCACCTCCCTCCTCCTCGAGGTTATCCCCCTGGCTATGCATCCCAGCATTTTATTGGCTTTGGCCGTTGCCCTTCTACACTGTTCAGAGTTGTTCATTTTGATATCGACAACCACATTCAGGTCCCGCTTCCCATACAAAACCTGCAGTATCTCACCCCACCAAGTGATGCTCATAAGTTGGGTTCCTATGCCCCAGGTGGAGGACCCTGCACTTCTTAGCATTAAATCTCAGTTTCCAGGTGTGTGCCCACCTCTCCAGAGTCTCCAGAATCCCTTGTAAGGCTCTTCTACCCTCATCCCTGTCCGTCACTGCCCCCAGCTTTGAGTCATTGGCAAAGAGACTCATCTCACTCCTGATGCCCTTTCTAACGTCTGAGATATAAGCGTTGAACAATAGCGGGCCCAACATTGACCCTTGTGGAACACCGCTAATGACCCTCCTTGGAGATGAAAGCTCCCCCCAACCACCACCTTTTGAAGCCATCCCACCAACCAGTTACCTATCCACCTGACCATCCTGTCCCCCACCCACATATCCCCCAGCTTAGCCAGTAGCCCAAGATGTGGCACCGAATCAAGTGCCCTGCTAATGTCCAGAAAGAGAACATCTACTGGCCTGCCCCAGTCCAGCGCCTCTGTCACCCAGTTATTGAACTCCACAAGGTTAGTCTGACATGATCTGCCCTGGACAAAGCCATGCTGGTGGTCATCCAAACACCCCCATGCCCCCAGGAACTCCCCCAGCCTCTCCTTCAAGATGGCCTTCATTATCTTTCCCACCACAGATGTCAGGCTCACAGGCCTGTAATTCCCTGGCTCCTCACGTGAGCCACCTTTGTGGATAGGCACAATGTGGGCTACCCTCCAATCATGGGGCACCCAACCCGTCCTAAGGGATGAGTTGAAAAGGTCCACCAGGGGCATAGCAAGGACCTTCACCATCTCCTTTAGCACCCTGGGATAGATACCATCCGGACCTGGTGCCTTCTCCATTTTCAGGACCTTGAAGACCTCCTTCCCCCTATCAACAGGGATTTTCACATCCATTACCCCACTCGGTCCTGCAATTTTAACCTGCCTCCCCTCGTACAGTATTGCCCCCCCATCCTCCTTAGTGAAGACCGAGGCAAAGTAGCTGTTTAGTACCTGCTCCCCGGCCTCCTCTGCTCACCCACTCCCAGACCTTAGTCTACTAATCTGCCCCTTCATTTTCCTTATCTCCCTGATATACGGATGGAACCGCTTATCCCCCCATCCTAATCCCCTCGGCCAAGCTCAGCTCCGTCCTTGCCTTTGCTGACCTCACAACCCTAGTTACCTTTCTAGATATCGTATCATACTCCCACCTGTCCAGAACCCCACGTGAGCACTTATATCATCCATAAGCAGCCCTTTTCTCCCTCACCGCTTCCTGGACCTCCCTGGTCCACCAGCTCAGCTTTTTGGCCCTACTACCCTTGCATCAGACCCTCGTGCAGGCCTTGGTATCTTCCAGAAGGCCCCTTTTAATAATTTTCTACTGCTCTCTGTGCACATTTCCAGTCTGATCCCCTCCAAGTGCTCCTTGAGTATCTGCTCCATACCCTCAAATCCGCATCCTAAAATCAACTACCACTGTTTTTGTGTGATTTTCTCCACCCCCCCCAGGACTAGGGAAAACCAGACTGTGGCGTGATCACTCTCCACCAGTGGGTCCCCATCTCCAGGTTCCTCAACAGGTCACTGTCTGACAGGACCACATCCAGGATGCGACCGTCCCTTGTTGGGTCTGCCACCAGCTGGGAAAGGAATGCATCTTGGAAGACATCCAGCAGGCAGTGCTCCCTGCCCAATGAGGATGCCATAGTTCCCCAATCAGCCCCCGGCATATTGAGGTCACCCAACACCACCGTCCTACCCTCTCCTTGACCACACTGGTCTCTGAGGTTTGCCATCTGGCCCTCCTACAGATCATCTGCCTGCATGGATGGCCTGTAGACCACCCCCAAATTTACCCTCTTTTTTTCTTCCTTTTTCTCCCCTGGCCAGCATTCCTCCAGAGGCACCCCAGTGTCCACCAGCTGGTACCGACCTGAACTCAGTGCCCTGCTGAGTCGGCTTACCCCCTGGTAGTCAAGTGCTCTCAACAAGGCAATTTCAGTGGGTCCAGTGCCGTGGCTAGCCAGGAGTGGAGCCTGCGAGGCGCCCTCCACCACTGTGCCATGGCTATGGCCATTTTCCTCAGTTTTCTCCCTGGAGCTGAGCGTGCAATGGCGCTGATGGAAGGAACACGCATCATCGTCGCACTCCCCTCAGGCATCTGCCTCAACTCCATCCGAGTGCAGCATGGCTCTGTCCCCAGCCTCTGCCAGGGGAAATGGGCACCGGCACTGAGAATCCCCTCCCCAGAGAAGGAGGCAGTCCATTGGATGCTCAATCCTTCTCTCCCCTACTGACCCCGTGCCATTCCCAAACCCAGGTCACTGGCATGGCGCAGGTGTGGCGTCCAGTGCCTCAACCCTCAGTGCTACTGGACCAGCCCCAAGTTTACCCTCTTGCCCCCAGGCACCTGCAGGGTGCTCCATAAAGCCTCAACATTATCCTCCACCCCTCCACCTTGCATATCCCTATGCTAGTTCTAATGATTAGTGCTGCCCCTCCACCACTGCCCGTCACCCTGTCCTTTCTGAACACCATGAATCCTATCAGATTTAGGTCCCAGTCATGCCCAGGAGTGGCCCAAGTTTCAGTGACAGCCACCACATCCACTTCCCCATCTACTAGCATTGCCTGCAGCTCAGGCATTTTGTTCCCCATGCTTCTTGCATTAATCAGGACCACCCTCCATCCCTTCCTTTTAGCCCCCACCTGAGAACCCCCAGGTTGCTATCTTCTTGCACTCCCTTGTACATAGTCAGGTGCTCATGTTATGCACCATCCCCTCGCTGCTGGTGGGAACTGTCCCGCCTTGATGTGCATGCTATCATCAGCCTCAAGCCCCAGCCCTCCCCCTCACAAGTTTAAACCCCACCTATCCTGAATGAAATTGGTAAGTTTTTGTTTCAAGACCTCCTTCCCTGCCAAATTGAGATGGAGCCTATCCCTTGCATAAAGCCCCTTGTTGTCCCAGATTGCACCCTAGTCCCCCACAAACCCACACCCACTAGCCTTACACCATTCTCCACACCATTCATTTACCTCTCTAATTTTCTGCTTGTTCCCCATGCTGGCTGGAGGCACTGGCAGGATCTCTGAGAAGGAGATCGAGCACCCAATGGCGTGACACACCTAGGCTAGCTCCCAGAACCTTGCCTATATCTCCAGGACACTGTTTCCCTCAATATCATTTGTGCCCAGGTGCACTAATATGTCCAGTGTCCCACCGCACTCCCTCACCAGTGCACAGACTACGTGTTTTGCCTCGTGCACAGTCAGATCAGATATACTCTTAATCCTGATGGCACAGGGTTTCTCCTCATCCCTTCCCATTTGATACCCCTAATCATGGAGTCCCCCAGCAGGAGTAGTTTAACCTCCTCCTCTTCTCTGTTCCCACCCAGTTTCCCTGCCCCCCTATCCACTATCCCTACCTCATCATTAACCCTGCCCCCCCCATATGAGTGGCAGCGGCTACCCTAACCCCCGTTCCAGTTCTTACTCTGGACGGACCTGTCGATGCCAAGCACCCCCACCCCTGCAATGCTACTTCAACCTTGCCCTGCAGTGCTCCCAGGATTAGTATCTCCTCCTGGCCCCCAGCTGAACTCCCTTCTAGCCCACCATCATCTTTCTTTCTGCTCTCCCCTGCACTGGATCCCTGCAGATCCCTTTCCCCCTGGATGCCATGCTCCCCTCTATCTGAGCCCACATCCTCTCTTCCCAGGTCCCCCCACTCTCAGTTCCCAGTCCCATACTATCTGCACCTCCTCCACTGGCGCCTGTGCCTATACCCCCTTCCCTCCTTTTCTTCCTCACTTACATTCAGCCTTTTCTCCCTACCTCTGTTCTACTCAACTCCCATCTCAAGAGCCTGATCTCCTCCTGAAGTTGTGTTAACTGGCTGCACACCACACAGCCCCCGAGAGTGTTGAGGGAGCTGACGGAAGTGTTAGTGGGCCCCTTGACCACTCTGTTCAACAAGTCCTTACACTCAGGGGGGAAATCCCGAAGGACTGGAAGTGCGCGGATGTACTGCCCCTACATAAGGGAGGGGGGAAGCAAGACATGAGCAATTACAGGCCAGTAAGTCTGACTTCTGTGCTCAGCAAGCTCATGGAAAAACTGCTCAAGGACAGAATCACCAGCTACCTGGAGGAAAACCACCTCCTTGACCCAAGGCAGCATGGCTTTTCAAAGGGCAGATCTTGTCAAACAAATTTGGTCGGGTTTTTTGACTGGGTTACCAGGGCGGTGGATCAGGGTGGGTCAGTGGACATAGCTTACCTGGATTTCAGGAAGGCTCTTGAAATGTTAGCGCACAGAAGGCTACTGTACAAAATGGAGTGCCTGGGGCTGGGGGTGGAGTTATAAGGTGGGTGAGAAACTGGTTGGAGGGCAGAATACAGAGGGTGTTAGTCAATGGGGATCCCTTGGGAGTGTCAGAGGTCACTGGCGGTGTTCCCCAGGGGTCAGTACTGTGACCCCTGCTGTTCAACATCTTTATGAGAGACATAGCAGAGGGATTGGAGGGAAGAGTGAGCCTGCTTGAGGACAATGTAAAGATTTACAATAGATTGGACATGCAGGATGAAGCCGAGAGGATGCAGATAGACCTAGGGAATTTAGAGGCATGGGCCAGGAAGTGGAAGTTATCGCTCAACACGGCAAAATGCAAAATCATACACCTGGGCTGAAAAATGGGAAGCAGAATGCAGTTTGGGGGACAAGCTGCTGGCCGTAACCAAGGAGGAGAGAGACCTGGGCATCAACATCTCACAAGACTTGAAGGTGGCTGGGCAGTGCAGTAGGGCAGTGGCAAAAGCCAGCAGTTTGTTGGGTTGTATTGGGAGAGGGATCACCAGCAGGAGGAAAGAGATCCTGATACCCTTGTACACACAGCTGGTCAGGCCTCATCTGGAATATGGGGTCCAGTTCTGGAGGTCTTACCAAGAAAAGGATGTGGAGAGGGTGGACGGGTTCAAAGGAAGGCAACCAAGATGGTAAAGGGGCTTGACCATTTGCCGTATGAGGAGAGACTGGGAGCCCTTGACATGTATTCTCTGGAGCAGAGGAGGGAGGGAGAGAGCGGGGACTTGATAGAGACTTTTAAGTACCTAAAAGGGATCAACAAATTGCCTACAGAGAACCTATCCTAATTGACGGTATGTCCCAGGAAAAGGGGTCATGCTCTCCAACTCGAGGGGGTAAGTTTAGGGGTAACATCAGGAAATACTTCTTTACTGAGAGGGTGGTAGACACCTGGAATGGGCTGCCTAAAGAAGTAGTGGGAAAAAATACAGTGGGGGGTTCAAGAGGGCTTGGGACAGATATAAAGGGCTGTTGAAGGAAGGGGGGGAGGGAAATCAGAGCAAGCCTAGAGGATGCTAGGCAAATAGGCAAACTAAATGGGCCTGGTGGGCCTTTTCTGCCGTCACTTTCCTATGTTCCTATGTTCCTTCTAGCTAACTCCTGGTCGCCCCTGAAAAAGGGACCATCGGGGCTCAGTGGGTCCAGCCGGCTAACAAAATTGAAATAAATAAATTTCACCCCCCATATCTACCCCTGCCTCTCTCCCTAGCCCAGGTCCACCACCTTCCTCTCTTACCCTCCTTCAACTCCCTTCCTCTCTCCCTTTTGTAATCTGCTCACCCGACCCAATGTTGCACTTGTTCCCCGATCCTTGCCTCCCACCCACCTCTCCTTCTACCTCCCTCCCAGTTACCCCTCTACACCCACTCTCTCTTCCACTTTCCTATGCTACCTGGCACAATTGGCAGCGGCTCAGTTTTTTCCACTCTACCTTTCCCTTTGACAATGCCCTTCTGGCAGCTTTAATTCATGTAAATATTATTTGTTGTGACTCATCATTCTTAAATGTATGCCTGATTGTGTTGTCCTAACTGTTATTTATATCACCTGTAGCTTTAGACCATGTATACCCCATACTGAATTTTGTATTCAAACTGCTTGCCTGCTAATCTCACACAAATTGTACTTCTATTCTTTGTATACTGACATGGAACCTTTGTAAAAGAGCCTTTGGCTCAAAGGTATTTATCCGTAATTCTAATAAATAAAATAAAACTAGTTAGCAGAAAGTAAATAGTCACTATGTAAGTGGACTATGAGTCCTAGCCACTGTAACACCATTATGTCATGTATTAGAATACAAGCATACCTCACTATAACTACAACTCCCATACTCACATCCATCATAGCCACATAACACTCCCCCACACACTCACATTAAAAACACACTGTACTACCCTCCCCCTGCCACACACCCACACCCACTTAATACTGAGGTGAGAAACCAACATATTGATAACCAGTTAAAAGGGATTCTATAGATATAAAAATAATAAAAAAAAACACAAAGACTCACTGAAATACTATTATATGTCCATGCTATGAAGTAGAGGTCTGTGCAAGTTTAAGTAGAATAATGCAACATAAAACACACATCAATGTTCATGCCATCTTCCACCATATTGGGAAGTAAAATAAACCTGATCTCAGAAGCCCGTCTACATTGGATCCTTTTGAAATGTCCTTTCAAGACCATTACTGACATATCTAAGATTGCGTGGTCAGCCTGAGAGAAGTGTTGTGCCACTGGTTTATCAGTCATCTTCATATTAATAGTATGTCTATGCGAGTTTATTCTAGTGCAGAGCTGTTGCTTTGTCTCTGCCACATACCCTTGTGAGGACATCTCTTGCATTGAATGAAATACACAGCACTTGATGTACATGTGTAATTCCCCTGTATCCTGAATTGTCTGTTGTGTGATGTAATCACACAATCCGAAGTAGAAATGAGTTTGCAAGTCTTACATCCGAGTTGATTACAGGGTCGTGTACCATATGGTGTCATGATATTCTGTTCTGGTTCAAGTTTACTCCTAACAATCAGGCTGGCTAAATTAGGTGGTTGTTTAAAAGATAGTAGTGGTAGTTCTTGAAAAAATACAATTTAGGGTCTCATCCTCACTAAATATTGGGTGGAGGTCCTTAATACTCTTACGTAGAAGTTCAAAATCAGGATGATTATACGCTACTACTAAGTGTATTCTGTTAGTAGTGGACCTTTCCTCATATTGAAGTAGTTCTCTTGGTACCTGTGCTGCACATTCTACTTCTCTGTCAATTTCTCTGGAAGAGTGTCCTTGCTCAATAAAGGTGTTTTTCAACATAGCCAAATGTGTATCTCTGTCTTCCTCATTTGAACAGATATGGTGATACCGAAGTGCTTGACTATACATGACTGTTTTTTTTTTGTGTGGCTAGGGTGATTACTTTTCCTGTGCAAGTATCTCTATCTGTCGGTTGGCTTCTTGTAAATACATGTATGTAGGGTTCCGTCCTTGGTGGTGACAGTGGTGTCCAGAAAATTAACACTAGTGGCACAATATTCCAGGGGAAAGCTTTATGGTTGGGTGGAGGTTATTAAGTTCCTGATGAAAATCCTTAAGTGTGGGTGTGTTAATGTTGGGGGGGGGGGGGGATGTTAATTCCATTGAGTTTTTATTCAGATCCCTTAGACTGTTTCTGTACGTATAGTAGTTTTATTGTACACTGACACATTATTGAACCCTGAACATTTCAGAAAGCATGGTCTCATTTACTTGGGGGTCTTTGACAAGTTGTATTTTTATTTAGCTCTTATACTGACAATTGCTATTATTGTGTATAAAAATCCTGTTACAGCACTGAAGGCCTTAAGGTTTATGTATTTAAGTTAGTATTTAATATATATGTTTTGCTTTTCATTAGACTGGATTCTCAAAATACACTGGGACCAGGGGCATAGCTAGTTTTTTTTACGGGGGGGGGGGCAAAGACTGATAAAAGTCCTGGTTGTCCTGAGAAAGACTAAAGCAACAGGCTGGCCCCCAGAAGCTAACATGTTTTAGATACATTCTGGTGCATTTTGAGGGTCATTTTGAAACTCTGTGGCTGCTTTTGGATTTTTTTTGACTTGCTGCAAGCAACAGACATCACTACGAAAATGACTAACTTCACTATGGCTAGGGTCATCACTTTTGTTGCCTCCTTTGACCAGGTGAGGGGCAAGCAAAACTTCTTAATACAGCAGCAGCTCATTAGTGCCCAAGAAACTGCTCTGGGCTAGATTTTTTTTCCCTACAAACTGTTTCCAGTGCAAAAAATAAAAATTACCTTTTTAAAACAAGAGTGTGTGTGTGTCTGAGGACTAACAGGATTTGGCGGAAAGCATCCTTTCCATCCAACTGGTAAGACAGCAAGTTTGTTTCCTGTCAGACTGCCAGTGCCTCACCTCGCCTCACAAAAATGTTTCCCCCAATCGGGCTGATCGGGTTGAGACATGATTGGAAAATCTGATTAAAAAAATACGCAATTTATCAGGAAAACTCCTGTCTTCCATGATTGGTAATTAGTGACTGGGACTTGGAGGACAGGATGTTTTGACTAGTGTTGTCCCAGGGTCGGACTGGGGTACGGGGGGCCCACCTGGAAAATCAATATGGGAGAGCCCAGGGAAACATACTCACATCAATATTCCACTTCCGTTTGATACACTAGCTCTGAGGGCTTGTGTATCAAACTAAAGTGGAATATTGAAATAAGCTCTGTGTTCATCTTACATTTGCTTGCAGTGCCTAATACCCCATTTAATCAGAAAGTAGATGATAAATACAAAGAGTTTCAGAGTTTAGAAGGTGACCAGATACCCAGCAGAGGGAGCACACCTGAAAATTTCCAGGTATCCTGGAGGGCCAGTATGACTCTGTGTTGTCCCCCTCCGCAGTCCATTCCTCACACACAGATAGCGGCTGTTTTGTGTGGTGACAGAAACAAGAATTCTTTTTATACAACCTGGCTGTTACCTTCTACTGAACCCTTCTTTATAGCCCTTTTCTTTGTGTTAGACTAATGACCCACCTGACTTGGTCTGCTCTGTGCGCTGGTTGTCCGAGTTATCGGTTGCGCCTGGTGCAGTACATTTCTCCGACCCATGGTGCAGTACACTTCACTGACCCACGGCGCAGTACACTTCTCTGATCCACGGAATGGTACACTCCTCCTGACCCATGGCTTGGTATGCTGGTACAGTGCAATCCCATCCCAATCTATGGCACAGAATGTGGAGGAGCAAACAAAATGGAGCTGACTTGGTTTTTGATGGCACTGTCCAAGTCCAGCAGTGCTCATCGTGTGCATGCAAGTTTGCGTAACCCACCACCTATTGGCTGATGATGCGCTGTTGCAGCCAATGATGAGAAGACATTCAAAAAGGAACTTGTGTTCAAACTGTTCGTCCTGCACTCCTGTGACCATTAGGGTGAAAAAAACCTCAGGGCATCTGCGCTCCTGTGACCATTCCCACAACGAAACCAAAAAAAAACCTCAGAGTTGCAAACGTCCCAGACGTCCCACTCTGATTGCTCATGGGGTGCAAGCTGCCTCCCCCCAACCCCCATAATCTACACCACTGACTGGGACATTCAAAATTCTCTGCTCAAACTATTCTTATCTTTTTTGGGGATATTTGACCTTGAAAGGCTCCTGAGCTAAACACGTATTTAAATAAATGTTGAATCCAAAGGTTTTGCTTTTTATGAGACTGGATTCTCATACACACTAGTACATTCATAGTTTATGTTAATGAAGCTCTCTGCTCGAAGTGTTCTTATCTTATTCTGGTAATATTTGATATTGAAAGACACAGCTTAAGGCAAACTGGTGCTATCCAGTTTCTCTGATGCAAACTTCAGTTATGGTTTAAATTAGTATTTTAAACTAATGAGAATTATTTCTGTTTTTTATGCATGATTTGGGTGTTAATAGTATGTGATTTTCTGGATGACTGTCATAAACGTCTGAGGAAAGACTTAGTTGGTCTGAAAGCTAAAGTACTTTGTTCTTTTTATAACATCTTTGTTGGTCCAATAAAAGGTATCAAATCATTTGCTTCAGGATATGACTTGTTAATGCATTTGGTGAAACTGTCTGTTTTGATGCTTAGATTAATACAGGTATTTCCAATATAAGTATTTGCTTCTTGTCCTAGATAGTCGGGCATGATGGAATTAAATTGGTTGGGCTGCTATTCTGCCTGCCATTAGAATCTTGTTTCGTGCCACCCTGGCATCACACTACAGTATGGATTCAGAGTGTAGAACCGAAGAGGAGTCTTGTTGGGGGGGGGGGGGAAGGAGTTAAAGATGGTTAGAAAATGCTGTGGGAATTGACAGCTTTATCTTAAGAATGGTTGAATAACCTAAAGAGGGGATCCAGTCACCAGACAAAAACATTACCATTGGCATCAGCAGAAATGAATTACAAAACCTCCCAAAAAGTGTTCAGTTGGGAGTCATTCTTGTCTTTATTCTCATGGATGTCTACTTGAAAACTGGACCACTGTCCCTTACAATTCTTGTACAACTGTCAGGAGCTGAAGTCATAATCCTGCTTGTTTCTCACATCATAGTCAGCTGCTGTAGGAATGACAGTCAGGGGGCCAGCCTGCCAGCACAGCAGTTGGATTTCCTCTTGTGGCTCTGGCGACCTGGGTTCGGGAACAGACCTGGGTCATTGGAGGGCCGGCCAGGGGGAGAAGGATGGAGCATCCTATGGACAGCTCTCCTTCTCTGGGGGGGGGAGTGTCTGGTGCACTAAGGACTCCTGGCAAAGGCCAGGAGACACTCACACTACCGGTGCTCATCACACAGGGAGGTGGGGCGGATGCAGGCATCACTGCATGTCCCCGCCTCCACAGAACACAGGAAAAAGAAGCAGATGGGCAGGGTTCACTGTCTAAGTGACGCCCTCCTTGGGGCTTCAATTAGCTGCCACCGCTGCAATCTCCCGACCAGTCACTAGTCCCATGGCGCGGATGGAGGAATGTTGCCATGGCCTCATCCTCCGGGGGGTAAGCTGGGGGTAACTGGGGGAATGGAAGCGGCAATAGGTGGCGGTGGAAGCCCCCGGGGGCTGTGACCAGGGCTGATGAGTGACGGTGGACCTGCCAAGAAAAAGAAAGAAAAAAAAAAAAGAAATGACAGTCAGGTGCACAACAAAGTAACACAATGAGGGAAGTATGGAACTCCAGGTCCATCAAAGCCCCCTTCCCCTGACTTCATAAGCAGGGACCAAGAAGAATTAGTAGCGCTCCATAGTTACACATCCTCTGGTGCCCTAAAAAAAGGGGGGGCATTGGAATGCTCCAGGAGCACCAGTACAGCTAGCTGAGGGGTGTTAGTATAGGTGCCCCTTAGACCCCCAGGCAGTACAGTGTATAGTGGCAGGATAGGGGGACAGACAGTAATAGGGGCCCCTGACATAAAGCCAGCCTATGTGTTTAAACCTTTTTTTGTCCAGCTTTGTTTCCCCTAGCCATGATTTCCCATCTCAGCATGGCATGAGCCCCACTGTCAGCACAATTTTGTTTTCAATTATTCCAGCATTCAATGGCTCATTGTGTTGCCCCCATATTGTCAGGGACTCAGCATCCCGAACACTGGGGGCATATACAGGCTTGTGTGGAAGCAGCAAAAGGGAGCCATCAAGTCAAGCAGTAATAAAAAGTGAGTCCGGCCTGCTAGTGACAGAAGAAAGGGCTTACCTCAGCCTTGCAGGATCCCTCGCTATATCTTGACTGATCTGGCATGCATGGGACCTTCCTCTCCATGTCCCTCTAGTGGTCCCTTGTGCCAGCAGTCCATTTGGTGGGTCCAGTCAGCAGCAGTACTGAGCTGGGTGCAACACAGGACATCTGGAAATGGGTCAGATCCAGTCAGTGGCTAAGAGGAGTGAGAGTTGGCAGCCATGGTGTGGGCTCTGTACAGACCCATTTTTAGCCCCTTTTTATTCTAATTTAAAGCAAATTTGAGACCCTCATTGGTGGCATCAGGGCAAATGGCCACAGTGTTGAGAGAAGCAGAGAGAGAGGAGCTGCAGTGGTGAGAAGCAGGTGGACAGAGGGCGGTGGAGGTGGAGCCAGTCAGTAGTAACAGGACCTCATACAGATCACCAAGCCAGACCACTTACTACAACCTTTCTCCTCAGCAATCCAAAAGAAAGCCATTCAGGGTGGTGAGTCTGTGGCATCACCAAGGGGGCAGGTGCTGACAGCAGCTTGTTTTGTTTAATTTAAATTTCCACAGGCAGCAGTTGAAGTAGCAGGGGGATGGGCAGGGCCCCAAGTGTAGAACTTCCCAGGGAGGTGGGAGTAAGGTCAGAGCAGGCCCCAGTAACAGCCAACAGGTGGGCAGGATTAAGCGGCCAGACAGTCCTCTTTGAAGATAAAGAACGAATAGGAGGTGGAACAAGGGGCCGAATAGGCCCCATTCATTCAAGGGAGCTCAGAAGAGGCAGAATGGGGGTTGACAGGCCCCAGTAGAATGCCTAGTAATGGCCATGACAGAGTCAGGCTAGTAGTCTAAAGAGAGGAGCAGTAGCCCAGAGCAAGGGGCTGATAGGAACTACATTAAAAGTATTTTATTGTGCACACTAGCCCCAGCCAGTAGCAATAGGGGTAGGACAGGCCCCGGTTACAAGAATACCCAGAAGGGTAGGAACAAATTAAGGCTAGTAGCCTAAATGGACACTAGGTGACCCAAAGTCAAGGGAGTAGGGTAAACAAATGGAAATGAGAACTGCAGACAAACTCCACTCAGGAGCAGTGGCGGGTGGAGGCAGACAATCCCCAGACCAGCAGCATAACTGCCAGATGCCCCACAGGGGCCAATGAGGGCTAGCCAAAGCCCAATTCAGGAACAGCCCATAGGGCAGGAATAGCAGAGATCCACAGGAGCCAGCACTGGTGTGGGCTCTGTACAGACCCATTTTTAGCCCCTTTTTATTCTAATTTAAAGCAAATTTGAGACCCTCATTGGTGGCATCAGGGCAAATGGCCACAGTGTTGAGAGAAGCAGAGAGAGAGGAGCTGCAGTGGTGAGAAGCAGGTGGACAGAGGGCGGTGGAGGTGGAGCCAGTCAGTAGTAACAGGACCTCATACAGATCACCAAGCCAGACCACTTACTACAACCTTTCTCCTCAGCAATCCAAAAGAAAGCCATTCAGGGTGGTGAGTCTGTGGCATCACCAAGGGGGCAGGTGCTGACAGCAGCTTGTTTTGTTTAATTTAAATTTCCACAGGCAGCAGTTGAAGTAGCAGGGGATGGGCAGGCCCCAAGTGTAGAACTTCCCAGGAGGTGGGAGAAGGTCAGAGCAGGCCCCAGTAACAGCCAACAGGTGGGCAGGATTAAGCGCCAGACAGTCCTCTTGGAAGATAAAGAACGAATAGGAGGTGGAACAAGGAGCAGAATAGGCCCCATTCATTCAAGGGAGCTCAGAAGAGGCAGAATGGGGGTTGACAGGCCCCAGTAGAATGCCTAGTAATGGCCATGACAGAGTCAGGCTAGTAGTCTAAAGAGAGGAGCAGTAGCCCAGAGCAAGGGGCTGATAGGAACTACATTAAAAGTATTTTATTGTGCACACTAGCCCCAGCCAGTAGCAATAGGGGTAGGACAGGCCCCGGTTACAAGAATACCCAGAAGGGTAGGAACAAATTAAGGCTAGTAGCCTAAATGGACACTAGGTGACCCAAAGTCAAGGGAGTAGGGTAAACAAATGGAAATGAGAACTGCAGACAAACTCCACTCAGGAGCAGTGGCGGGTGGAGGCAGACAATCCCCAGACCAGCAGCATAACTGCCAGATGCCCCACAGGGGCCAATGAGGGCTAGCCAAAGCCCAATTCAGGAACAGCCCATAGGGCAGGAATAGCAGAGATCCACAGGAGCCAGCACTTGGGTGGGTGGGCAAACTCTGAATAAAAAATGCCCATAGGGTGTAAATACTGTAAAACTCCATAGGAGTCATTACTTGTGGGGAGAGAGTTGTGGAGATCCTGATTGTATAACCACTAGAAATGTCTGAATATTTTATTTTGAATATGCACTGAGCAGTCATATTAGGGGGTCCCAATTATTTACATAGATACATAGACAGTGTCGGCAGATAAGGGCCTATGGCCCACCCAGTCTGCCCATTTGAGCTTGTAAGTTCAGTTTGTTTTCCTAGAAGTCTGTTGCCCCTTACCCCTGACCTCTAGAATTCCTTTATGTCTATCCCACGCATTCTTAAATCCCGTGATTGTTTCAGCCCCCACCACTTCCTCTGGCAGGGTGTTCCACTTGTCCACCACCTGTTCTGTGAAGAAATTCTTTCTCATGTTTCCTCTGAATAAGTCCTCCCTCCAACTTCATCCCATGCCCTCTAGTCCTGGAACATCTTTTTCGCTTAAAAATAGTGTTTTCCTGCACCCTGTTCCTCCCTGTAAGATACTTGTATGTCTCTATCATATCCCCTCTCTCCCTCCTCTCCTCCAGGGAGTACATGTTCAGTTCCTTCAACCTGTCTTCATAGGACTTGTGATGCAATCCATGCACCATCTTTGTTGCTCTCCTCTGAACCTTCTCTACCCTGTCTATGTCCTTCGTAGGTATGGTCTCCAGAACTGTACACTGTACTCAGGTGGGGCCCTCACTAGTGTCTTGTATAGCGAATTATGACCTCCTTTTCCTGCTGGTGATGCCCCTGCCTATACATCCCAGCATCCTATTTGCTTTACCTGCTGCCTTGTCACACTGTTTCCCTACCTTGAGGTCATCAGAGATGACAACCCCAAGATCCCTTTCCTGCTTGGTGCATGCTATATCCTCACCCCCCAACTGATATATTGTGCCAGGGTTTTTGTGCCCCATATGCATTATCTTGCACTTCTTTGCATTGAATTTCAACTGCCAAACCCTTGACCATTCTTCAAGTTTCTGCAGGTCGCTTCTCATTCTGTCTACACCTCTGGTGTGTCTACTCTGTTACAGAGCTTTGTGTCATCAGCGAACAGTGAAATTCTGCCTTCTAGATCCTGCGCAATGTCACTGATGAAAATGTTGAATAGGACCGGTCCCAGCACTGATCCCTGTGGTACCCACTGGTCACTCTTCCCTCTGTGGAGTGACAGCCATTTACCACCACCCTCTGTGTCCTGCCACCCAGCCAGTTACCTACCCACCACACTACTGTCCTGCCCACACCCATATTCCCCAGTTTGTATAATAGTCTTCTATGTGGCACAGTGTCAAAGGCCTTGCTGAAGTCCAGATAGGCCATGTCCACTGCCCTCCCCTGATCCATCTCCCTAGTCACCCAGTCAAAAAATTCAACGAGGTTGGTCTGACATGACCTCCCCCTGGTGAAACCATGCTGCCTTGGGTCCTGTAGTCCATTGACAACCAGATGTTCCACCAATCTCTCCTTCAGTAGTGCTTCCATGATCTTCCCCACTACCGAGGTGAGGCTGACTGGTCTGTAGTTCCCTGCTTCCTCTTTGTTCCCACTTTTGTATAAGGGGACTACATCTGCTGTCCTCCAGTCTTTGGGTACCTCCCCTGTTTCCAGTGATCGGCTAAACAGGATAGCCAGAGGTTCAGCCACCACCTCTCTTAGTTCTTTAAGGACCTGGGGTGCACCCGTCTGGCCCCATTGCTTTATCAACTCTTATTACTTCCAGTTCCTTAGGACCCTTTCTTGTAAAGGGACTTGTGTCCATTTCTGCACCATTCTCACCCCTTGTACTCCTTCAGACCCATTACCCCCTCTTCCTCAGTAAAGACTGAGCAGAAATACCTGTTCAATATGTCAGCTTTACTGTTGTCATCCTCCACTGCTCCCATCCTCCCCTTCAGTCTCACTATCCTCCCTTTGTCTTTCTTTTTCACTTATGTACCTGTAAAAGGTTTTGTCCCTCTACCCACTGATTTTGCAATGTGTTCTTCTGTCTGAGCTTTGGCTTCCTTACTGACCTCCCTGCCTCCCTTTGCTTCTCCTGGTACTTCTCCCTATCTCCTTCTGCCTGTGTCTTTTTGTATTGCCTTGAATGCAATCTTTTTGGCTTTCACTTTCTTTGCTACCTCTTTGGAAACCATAATGGTCTCCTCTTCCTTTTCTCTTGCTAACCTGCTTAATGCATAATTCTGTTGTTCTTGTAATCCCATTTTAAATACTGCCCACTGTTCCTCAACCCCTGATTCCTGTCCCATTCCCCTTAATGCCTCTTCCAAGTATCTCCCCATTTTCCCAAAGTCTGCCCCCCTAAAATCCAGGATACGTGTTTTTGTGTGGTTTGGTTCTGCTCTTTCTGTGATTTCAAACCACAATGACTGGTGGTCACTGTCACCCAGGTGCTCCCCCACTGTTACCCCATCACACTGTCCCTGTTTGTGAGCACAAGGTCCAGTATTGCCTTCTGCCGTGTTGGTTCCATGACCAGTTGCTTGAGGAAGGCACCCTGAAGGGAGTCCATATTTGTTATTCATGCTTCGTTATTCAGCTGCTGAAACTGGCTGTGAGACTGCAAGATCTCCTGAGACTTCCTGTCCAATCAGGGGCCACTTTAGAAGCTCACTGAAGACAGGTCCTGTGACCTAGCACTCAGAAGCTTCAGGCAGGAGAGACAGATGACTTGAGCTGCTGCATAGAAAGAATCTGCTTTCATCCACTTTTTAAAACTAGACAAAAAAAATCAGAAATCTTGACAGTTGTGTTCCTTTCCTAATTCCCAAGCTAGATGAGAAGGTCCATTTTCACAGTTCTGTATGATGATTTAAATGTACAGTGTTTCTCAGGAGAACTGCTAGGAAAGTGTCCCCCCCCAAAAAAGTGATTCAATGGCCTACACAGCCAGTATAGTGTTATGCTTGTGCAACTGTGTTAGTTTGGTTTTGGCCATTGGCACTCTCTATTCCAGAGGAATTACCACCTTGTAGGGGTACCAAAGGCAAGGAACCCTAGAGGTGCCACAGGATGATTCCCATGGCTAAAGGTACCTTAGGAAGGATCCCAAGGAGAGAAATGCTGCCGCTGGAGGAGGAGGGGAGGATGGTGAGGCATAGAAAAAAAGTGCTTCAGAAGGAGGCTGAGAGAAACTGCTTATATAGTTCAGGAGAGCGGGAGTGGTTGGCTGCTTGTCCATTGAACTACAGGCCAAGCCTTCCAATTCAATGGCCTACACAGCCAGTATAGTGCTATGCTAGTGCAACTGTGTTAGTTTGGTTTTGGCCATTCGCACTCTCTATTCCAGAGGAATTACCACCCTATAGGGGTACCAAAGGCAAGGAACCCTCAAAGAGGGTTCCACCCTAAGAGGTGCCGCAGGACAATTCCCGTGGCTAAAGGTACCTTAGGAAGGATCTCCAAAAAAGAATGAAGTAGTACGAAGCATATAAGCAAGCAGTAGCTGTGACATAGTAGTAGATAAAGCATTGGGCAGCTGATAACATAATGAGATGCCTTGATAATGTAATGAGATGCACAGGTTAGCAATAGCATGAGTTCAGTGGGTAGCACTAGAGAATGAGGAGACCTCCTAAGGAGAGAGGGAACGGAAAGTAGGGACACCATCCACCTCCATCTAACAGCGGAACCTTCCTAATAGAACTATGAAACACTAATTACAACTAACTAACTTTTATGACACGAGGCATGGAGGAGAGAAAAAAAACCCTTTGAGGAGGAAATCTGGGGATCCAAGGCATAGGTCGCCTTTCCTCCAGGCTGGGATATTTTATTTAGTGATGGCTGTGCAGCTGCAATTTGGAAACCCAATTAAAGGGAGGTGGAAAATATTCCAATTTGGTGTAAAACTCTCACTCAATCCCTCTAGCGGGAACACTGTGGAAGGTTATGAGAGTGCTCTGCAACATCGGGGGCAACCAAGGTGGGAGGAGGAGAGCAATGACTGCTGAGGCACTCACCTGGCCTACTCGCCCTAAACACAAACCAGTTGAACCAGAGGCAGTCGTAGGGAGTATGTGGTGAAGGTGCCTTGCTAGGGAAACCACTAAAGCCAATGGATAACCATTGTAATAGAACCACTAGAGCCAAAGGAGATCGGAGTAACCACCCTTCACAGCTAGTCCTAAATTCTACACCAGGAGCTGCTGTCATGTCAGCGAACAGCTAAAGCCAAGCCCAGAGCGAGGACATTAACAAATATGGGCCAGGTGAGAAGGACCCTGCCCCAAGTAGGGCACACTCAAGATGTGGACTTAAAATGCAGAGCGAGACCGTCAGCTGCAGGGAAACCCTGCACCAGAATGGTATGACTGGCATGCCCCAGAACTGATAAGGAGCTGAATGAGTGTTACGTGCTGAGACCTTGCAAAGGTAGGATGCAGTAGTGAGCACAGCAGACATCCCAGAGGCTGAAGCTGAGGGGATGGTGGTAGGCATGAAGCAAAGATTGAGTAAACAAGAGTGGACCTGCACGTAGGTCAGTAACAGTATAGCAATAGTTGGACCTGCACGTAGGTCTGCAAAACATAGTAGCAGTGAAGCAGCACTGTGAATAATGGGGCAAGCCAGCCAGGCATTCAAAAAGCCAATAAAGGTGACACATACTCTGAGGATTTGTTAGCAGTGAAGACAGGATTTAGAGCATAAGTAATTAGCCACACAGGGCCATGACTCCCCAAACACCTCCAAGTCCCTGCCATAGGAAAAACAAGAAAGTGATGGAAGGGCTGAGACCCACATGCAGGTACTGAAACTAGTTGACAACATCAGCAGCAGCTTAGCTGTTCTCAGAGTATAACAGAGTGTACAAACATAGAAGCAGCATCTGTATTGAATACACCGAGTTGTAAACTGAAATAAACATAGAAACAAGGAGACACCATGATCTGAAGCAGCTATCACCTGGAAGTGCAATGAAACTGCAGCAATGAGGTGAGTAGAAGGAGTTGAGAGAGCATGATTGACCTGCATAGCTAGGGTTGAGAGTGAGCCTGAATCAGGTGAAAACAATTAAGTGCAGCATGGAGAACAGCTATAGTTGAGCTGAAACACACAGATAATTGTTGCAGTTGCATTGCAAGAAATTTGAGGGTTGTGAGTAACTGAGAGCAAGTAATATGAGCTCTGGAGTAACAATATGCTAGGAGCTTAGAACAAAGCCCAAAAGACAAAACCAAAACACACAAACACTGAGAACAGGGAACAAGGCCCAAAGCAAAGACACAAAAACACAGAAAACAAGGAGTAATGACAGAAAGAAGCACACAGTAGGAGGCAAAATACAAACCAGAAGCAGGAAAACAAATGAAGAAGTCTAGCAGAGACAAACAGAAGCAGCAGGGGGGGGGGCGTAGGCCCCAGCCAGCTGCAGAGGACAGACAGACAGCAAAGAAAAAAGTGCTTCAGAAAGAGACTGAGAGGAACTACTTATATAGCTCAGGAAAGTGGGAGTGACTGGCTGCTTGTCCATTGAACTACAGGCCAAGCCTTCAAAAATAAAAAAAAATTGTCGTAGTAGTTGGCCAGTCCTGTTTCTGTTCTGCAAGCAAGAATCAGTCACAGCAATGGTGCAAATCCTCCTTATTTTGGCATAACGATGAAGATCTCATTAGGTGTAGCATTAGCATAGAGTGATCACTCAGTCAGCAGTGGCAATTTGCACAAAGCCAAAAAATAACAAAACATTTTCAAATGTCAAGTTGTTACATTTTTTTCCATTAAAGCCACACATATTAACCCCAATGTTTTGCCGATAGGGCTTGTTTAGGGGAGAACTTTTACAGATGTCATCATTTTGCTATTGTTTTCTTGTAACAATTTATATACCACTCAAATAAAACAGGCTGCTTGATTTTATTGGTTTTTTTTTTTACATCCTTTCATTTCATTTTCAAGGTTGGCCCAAGGACAAGGCCTCACATAAAATTTTTTTATAAAGCCCGATGTTGGTCTCCTTGCAAGGATCCTCAACCCACTAGAAGACCAACATCATGCAGTCAAAATGTTTTGGTTATGTGACCTCCCGGTGGGCCAGGTCAGGAGGAGCAGAGCTTGGCAAGTGACAATGGCATCATGCCATTGAGGCCCAGAGGGGCATGTGCCCCCTAGATGTTTCCCCAGTGCTGTCTTGCAGTATGGCAGTGCATAGGCACAGCAATGATTTACTTACAGTATGTACTATATTTATTTTTTGCTGGGATGCCTGGCTGCCAGGACTTGGAGGACTCCTTACGGTGGATGGGTGCGTGGGTGGGTGTGGTCAACATAGTAGCACATAGGGTGGTACCATAACAGCCAGTGAAAGTGGAGATGTCTGTGCTTAGAGAACTCAGTGAGTGGCATGCAGGCGCAGCATAAATACAGACATTCTCAGTCACCATGGCTGCCCGGGACTTGTAGTTCTGACTGGCTCATCTCCTTCTCAGAGGGCACAGAACTAGAACCCAAGGCGGTTGTCGGTTGCTGAATCTCAGTACAGTAAAACTGGGAAGATGAGGCTGCGTAGTATGGGTGTGAAGGTCGGAAACATGGTTCTGCCCTGCAATGTGCTCACCTTTGATGCCACCATGCCCAACAACAACGATTGCTTACAAGAGCAGCCCGGGCCATGAGAGGGTGATCTGTGGGCCAGGGCTGCAGTGGGAAAGAAACAAGGTGCTGGTGTGCAGGGTCACATACTGACATTAAGGAGCCCCATGTGTTCTGGGTAGACTTGCAGCAGAAAAGGGTGAGGAGAGGTCGAGCTCTTACATGCAGTGTTGGAATTACAGTACACTTTAGGAACTTTGGAGGCCACTAGGGTACATGCTTCTGTAAGTGTGCACCTTTCCTTTCCAGTTTTGTGTATGTATACCCCTCAACTGTTCCTGATTTTACCTCAGAATTGTTTTCTGTTGCTCCTAATATTTGCATTTCGGTGACTGAACACGGGGATTGCAATCATAACATAATGGCAAACCTGAAAGTTAGAGATGTGTTTTTCTCAGAAAACGCATTTCACTCCAGTTAAAGAGGTAGCAAAAACCACTCCACTGAATTGAGTGTGCCTAGTGTAAACACAATAGCTAAGGCAGAACAAACACCAGCACCACTTGACGGTTAGCAAAAACTTGCTTTTATTGAAGTTAAAATAACAAACTATCCTACAGACCAGGTCACATACAGAATCCCTGACTGGTTTTGCATTCACTGCGTCATCACAGGGATGAAGAACACAGATGATTAGCAGAGATTAAAAAAGAACTACTTAAAGTAACAGTGCAAAAACACCGTCAAACAAAGTGCTTAAGGTGCTGACAGTAGAGTGGTGCCAGTGTTTGTTCTACCATTTCACTCTGAGTCCCTTATTCTACCAGCTTCCTGATTGGATAACAATTTTAAAGATGTTTCCCTGATTTTTTTAAGCCATGTCCCTGATTTCTGAAGCAGGAAGTTGAGAGGTATGTGTGTAGTATGGTATGGTATGGTATGGTAGCAGTGCTCACTGCTGACATATTGATTTATTTTTCATGTAACTCTAGAAAAGCTTCCTTGTGCTAGTTTGCATTATTTCCTGCGGAAGGCAATTAGCTCTTTCCCCCCCACATTTATTTATTTAGTTGACCAGGTAGGTGCACTAGACTAGAAAATGTCCATTCCGGCATGACCCGGAAGAGTGGAGACTAAGGTCACGGTGGGAGGGTAATAGAACAGAAGCAGTTTTAAACTATGCACTACTATTAGTTACCTTACTGTTCTGAACCGTTTGGAATTTGATAGTGCTTGTACTATATAATCCACTCAGAAAGTAATGTTGTGTGATGCTCACGCATGCTAATGTAATGCAAAGCAAAACTCTGCACAGTATACAAAGGCAGTTGACTGGCTGTTCTCTCAATGTTCAGACCTTGTCTGTGTATGTTTGACGTGACAGCATGAGGACTAGTGTCCCACATTTGGAGAGTCAGTGTCCCACACTTCAGTGACACAAAAGGTTAAGAGGGTCAAAAGGATGGAGTGCAGTATGTGCTTCCCTTTTCGGTAGGAATACATTATGATCATGCTGCTGTTCACTTGTGCCCTGTAGTTAGGTGGCCAGCGGCCTGCATTTGGCAGATCTATATATTTTAGGTGTCTGAATTTAGCCATTTATGTATTTGCATACAGACCCAGTCAGTACCACGTGTTAACTGAGTGATGCTGGATCATCTGCAGCACTTGAATTTACTGTAGTTTGTGAAGGCTGGATTTGTTTTTTGTCCTTTCTACTGATAGTGTACAGGCTCAGGGAGGAAAGTTAAAAAATGTGTGGGTATGTATTTTATGATTCACTGTACTGTACTAACATTGCTGTGTGTGTAAGCCCCAGCATTCTGCTACCTTTTAACAGGCTGTCAAGCTGCTTCAGTACCTGTTAAAAGCCAGCAGAAGTCACCATTGTGATTGTGTTTTCCAAAGTTTTCTGTGTGTGGCATGCTGTTGTTAGCTATTCTATACAATCATTGCTATGCTATGTGTATCTCCAAATTCTTCTGTCTTTTAGTATGTTGTGCAACCACTTCACAGCCTGAACAGACATCACAATGCATCATTGCCATGCCATACCACTTTACTGCCATTTAGCAGGTTGTGAAACACCTTTCCAGTTTGCTAAAAGCCAGTAGAAGGTACCATTTTGGTTTTGCTTCAATTTTTTAAAATGTTCTTGTAGAACAAAAAGTATAGCTGTGACTGTTATCATTACTTATAGAATACAAACATTTCTATCTGTATGCTTCAGCATTCTGCTGCCTTTTAGCAGGCTGTCAGGAAGCTACTTTCCAGACTGCTAAAACTCATCAAAATACACCATTTGGCTTCCGTTTTTCAAAACTTTTCCAAGGGAACATGCCCATGGACCCTCGTAGAAAAGTTTGGATTTTGTGCCCCCTTCCACCAATACTTTTCTCTGCATGACGCCCTTGGTGGGTGTCATGTGGTATAACTGGCCCATGGAAAAACTCCTGGCTATCTCAGTAATGGTGATGGAGCCTGACCACGACATATCCCATTCCCTGTCTGATTTCAGGGCAGGGTATAATATCCCTGTCTGTTTTGTGGGTACAACCCTAACTGATTACAGAGTATATTCATGGTGGATAACAGGAGAGGAAAATAATAGATAAAAACAAAAAAGTTGTATTTTCTTGAAAAGAAAGAACTAATCCCATTGTGCTACAGTACTGTTTGTACTGCTAACTACTCAAGACGAACCAAGTTTCAGACTGGACCTGTGTTGCTCATGGGCCAGCCAGGGGGAAGAGAGGATTGAACATCCCATGGATGGCTCTTCTCTCTGGATGAAGGGGCATAGTGTCCTCCTCTGGGACTGCTGCGGCCCTCTAGCATAAACTGGGTGCTGGGTGGCAGCTGAGCAGAGTGGATGAAAATGAAATGAAAGGATTTTAACAGAGCAATGCAAGCAGCCAGCCTTTTATATTTGTGAGATAAATAATTGCAAGCAAGAGAGGGATAGCAAAATGATGAAAGCAACAAAAATAGTCCCCTAAACAAGCAGTATCTGCAAAACATTGGGCCGATGTGGGGAACTGGGCAGCAAGATGATTTGGGGAATGTTGCTTTTGAAGGCTTTATGCAAAAGTGGAGTGGTGAGTGGTGCACTGGGCAGTGCACCCAGTTTCACAACCTCATTGTTATGAATTCATAACACAAGAAGCAATTTATTGGCACCCACTGGGCATTGATTTACCTTGGGGCTAGTATAGCTATGACTTTGTTTGGCAGCCATGCTGTTTCTAAGATACATGATAACATGTAAATCTGGAATTCTCTCCCCCCCCCCCAAAATACGACACATCCTACTCCTACTTCCTTGCCTCTGCCTTACATAACTATCTCTCATCTAACTGCTCCTGCTTTAACCCTCCTTAACCATCCTCCTATACCTCTGCTCCTCTCCATGACTCACATCACCTATTAAACCTTCCTCCCCCACTGAGTCTGCTTCAGCACGCCTTCTTTCCTTCACTGCTTACCCCCTCACTCCTACCGCTTACCTTCTTCCATTACCAACTTGCCCCTGCTTAGTTTTGACCTCTGGCAGGGTTCTCAGCATCCTGGAGGGGTCTAGCACTGGGCAAGCCTCCTCCTCCTCCTCCTCCCCCTCTCTCCTTTCTACCCAACTTGTCCTCACCTAAATCTGCCCTCTGTCAGGATTCTTAGCACCCTTGCAATGTCTACTCTCGGGTAAGTTTCTTCCCTCCCTCCTTTTTTTCCTTTCCTCTTCTATTACCCCATATTTCCCCTCTGCCCAACTTGTCCTCGCCTAACTCTATCCCCTGGCAAGGTTCCTCTGCATCCTGGAGGGGCCCAGAACTGGGCAATTACTCTTCCTTCACTCCCCCTCCCCCTCTATCCTTTCTACCCAACTAGTCCTCACCTGATTCTGCACTCTAGCAGGGTTCTTAGCACCCTGGAGTGGCCTAGTCTTAGACAAGCTTCTTCTTTCCCTGCTCTTCCCTCCTTTCCCTTCATCCTTTCTTTTCTCTCTTCCCAATCTGTCCTCACATAGTTCTGCCCCCTGGCAGGGTTCTCAGCATCCTGGAGGGGTTCCAGTACTAGGAAATGACTTTTCCTTCCCTCCCCTTTTCCCTCCATCCTTTCTACCTAACTCATCCTCACCTGACTCTGCTCTCTGGCAGGGTTCTCAGCATGCTGAAGAGGCCTAGTCTTAGGCAAGTTTCTTCCACCTCTCCTCCTCCTTCTTCCCTTTACTATCCCCTCTACTATCTCTACCCAACTTGTCCTTGCCTACTCCTGACCCTTATTCTAAGTCCTCACCTCATTTCACCACTGGCGGCAATCTCCACACTCTGAAGGGGCCAGTTCCATGTATGACTCATCCTTCCCTACCCTATCCCTTACCTCCACCTTCCTCCTGCCCCCTTCTCTACCTCTCTGCACTTAAACAAAGGAATTAGTTCACTTGAGCTAATAACTTGCACCTTTTGTTCTGTCTGAGGTGCTCCCAGATTGCACTAGCCCTGTGTTAACTTGCCCCTCACAACTGATTTTTTGCTCACTTTGCTGATAATATTCCCCCCATCATTATCCTCTCCTTCCCCCAGCTGGTTTCACCTGTCTACCCCTCTGCCCTCTTTGATGTCCCCTCACTGCACCTCATTCATTCAATAATTGTTAAATTATCTGCCACGTAACTATGATCCATTCCTGTAAGGAGTTGGCTCCAAGGTTACATTAAATTTCTGTACTATGTTCCTCTGATATGCCACTTGTAATTAAATACATATTCCACAGGTATGATATATTTAACTATGTTATGTCACGAATGCGATTGTATGGTTATTTATGATATTTTTTAACTGTGTGTCTTGTTACAAATATAACTGATGTTTAATTTCTTGGACGTAATGGTAAACTGTATGTCTAATTCTTCACCCAATTGTAACCCCCAGGTCACACTAGGAGATGAGCAACTTGTTGTTCCGTGTGCCTTCCTGGTGAAACGTTTCCATAAATAAATAAAATAAATTAAAACAACAAGAAGAGTAGTTATATCTGGTTCAGAAAAAGCTGATGTAATTATATTATAGTGAAGATGCATGCATTAAACACAGCAGGAAGGAAGCAAAGGGGAAAATACTGTATAACAGTTTAAATTCCTGCCCTTAATATTTAGCACTCTGAGCACAACCGGACACGTTCACATCATTTTATTTTCACTGGTGGAACATTGGTGCTGCTATTGTATAGTGATTCACCTAACATTTATTGTCTTTTGCTAGAGATTCCCGGGGTTCGGTTGAAGTCATCTGGGTCACGGGCATTTATGTTTGTGGCCCCTACCCTGTGGAACTCTCTACCTCATCAGATACAAGAGTGACTGATAGTGGAAAGTTCTAAGATTGCTCTGAAAACATACCTATTTGGGCTGGCCTTTGCTGATGGTATTTAAGGAAATTTTACTAGACTGTTGACAGTCATTTCATTGACGTTTTATCTGTGTTTTTACATATTTATTGTGATGGTGCTATGATCTTTAGAATAGTGTCTGTTAAAAATAAAGATGATTTGATTTGATTTATTTCATGCTAATTTGGAACCAGCGAAAACAGCAAAAATTAAAAGACAGTGAATATTTCCTCTTATACAGTATTCAGATTAACATTATGATGTTTGAAAGTAATAATGAAATGACAATTTGACAATGACTTTAACTAATCAAGAACAATCCATTCCCAAAATATTAGAGGCGATCCAAGAATTCAGAAATCATTTGGATTACAAACTTAATAAAGAAAAAACATATTTTCTATATCTTGATAATAATTGTTAGAGAGTAACAATTGACAACATAGGTATAAAATGGGCTGATTCTAACTCAGAATATTTGGGTCTTAAAATCCTTAGAACAACTAGTAAAACAGTTATCGAAAACATCCAAATGCTGAAAAACAGAATAGTCACAGACATAGAAAAATGAAATAAGCTTCCCTTAAATTTCTGGAATAGATTAGAGGCAATTAAAATGAATATTCTCACTAAAGCCATATATGTCTTGTCTATGATCCCATGTAATATCAAAGAGAATTGGTTCACTAATATACAGTGTATGCTGTCAAATTTCTTATGGGCTAATAAAAAACAGAATAGCATACCATAAACTAACCAGAAGTAAGGATAACTGTGGGCTTAAACTTCCTGATTTATATTTGTACTACTTGGCATGCAAGGAGCAACAGTTTTCTAAATGGCTAGAAACTGACTGATTACCCTAACCAGCACATCACAGAGTGGATTCAAATAGAAAGAGACATTTTATTTTTTTCATATTGAGTATACTTTATTTAATGTAAGAGTAGACATGTTCACAAAACATCAACCAAAACGGTGACATGAATTGCATAAACAGTGAAGTAGCTGTTTTCCTTTTAATACAAACAACTTTTCCCCTCCCCTTCCATAAACGCACTTCCCCCCTCCCCCCACCACCAGCACCACCAGAGGAAAAATCAGAAAAAAGAAAAATAATATGTGGTAATTGTAATAAGGTTCTGAGCAGTTAATGTATACCATGAAAGAGAAACCACTGGGGCTATAGGCACGCAGAGAAAGGAAATGCTAATGTGTGATTCCAGAGATTATGTTACAATAGAGCATGTAAAGGCGCCCATATTTGTTGGTATATGCAGTTGCGATTAGCAATGTTGGCTATAATCCTCTCTCTGCTTGTAAGGCAAAGAGAATTTCCCAAAGCCATTCAATAACCTTCTTCGCACATAACAATACCAGGGCCATATGTCTTTGTTGGTTACCTATTAAGGTGTTCCCATATTCTCGCAAAATACAGACCTCCGGAAGGAAGGCATCTTATAGGCCTAGAAGAGGATCCAGTTTAAACTGGATAGCTTCCTAAAAAGGGATGACCTTATCACACTGCCATAAAAATTGTACAATGTTCCTGGGGAACTATTACATCTGGAGCAAATATTTGACTAGTGACTAATGAATATTTGACTAGTTTACCCATTCTACATAACTTGTCAGGGGTATAATATAGGTTACTGTATGTAAGACCTGAAATTGAAGTACCTGGTAGTGATCCCACCTAATAAATTTATATAGATGCTTCCAAATCCATGGCCAGTTACGGGCTGAGGTGGTGGGGACCAAGACCTGGTCCCAGGAATAATTGGGATGGCCCTCCATCTCCTCAATCTGGGAACATAATAGATGATAAAAATAAGAAATGGTATGGGTGGGGGGGGGAGCTTTAGAGGCCATAGCGAGAACCTGGCTCTCATACAGGTTATCCCATGGCCCTGGCCCAAAATGATGGAGCAATATATGTGAAAACTGGAGATATTTAAAGCATCCTAAGGGGGGTATTCTTAATACAGCCTGAGCTTCATGAAATGACAACAATTTCTGATCTTTAGTCAGGTCAGTTATCATTGTCTCATTACCATAAGGCCAAAAGGACATGTTAAACAATTTACCAACAATCTTAAAGTTTGGATTACCTAATAAGGGCTGTGATATCTCCTTCAATGAAGGAATGTGGATTGTGGCACACATCTGCAAGTGCACCCTGAGGCCTCAGCTATAAGGGTATTATGCAGCGGTCTGGGGAGATTTTTGAGGGGAGTATAATGCAAGGCTCGTATGTTCAAACCATACTGGGCGCTGACAGTCTGCTCTATTTCCAGCCAGAGAGGGAGGTATGTCGTTGGTATATTGTGGGTTACAGGCCATAGCCATTGGGAGGTCCTGGAGCAGTTAATGGCCAAGTAGTATAAATACAGGTTTGGAATTTGGAAGCCCCCTCTCGCCTTGGAATGCTGCAGCTTGTAAAGTACCCTCGGGGGTTTACCTGCCATATGAAGAAGACATAAGTCTGTTGACATGTAAACCACATTTTTGGGAGAAAATAATTATACACTTGTAAGGGGTATAAAAGACGGGGCAGAACGTTCATTTTCACAATGCTCAGGCAACCCCAGATAGAGATAGGTAATAAGACCCAGCAGCTTAGGTCAACTTTGAGCTGGGAGACCACTTTATCAAGGTTATATTGTTTCATCTTAGATGTGGACAGGGAAAGGTAAATGCCTAAATATTTTAGTTTATCCTAAACCCAGGTCAGTCCTAAATGTTCTATCTCAGATCGTAAAGTACTAGCGTTCAGGGGCATCACCTCCGTTTTGGATAAGTTCAATTTGTAGTTTGTTAATCCCCCAAATTCCTTAATAATATCCAGACTAACAGGTAGAGATGTAGTGGGATCAGTGACATGTAATAAAATGTCATCAGCATAGACAGAAAGTTCATACTGAAGCACTCCTATAGAAATACCGGAAACCCTAGGGGAAGCATTAATCTTCCATATCAATGGCTCCAAAAATAAGTTAAAAAGAAAAGGCGAAAGTGGACAGCCTTGCCTGGTTCCCTATTGTAATTTGAAGGGTGAGGAGAGAACCTCATTAAATAAAATAAGTGCTGAAGGACAAGTATAAAAAGTATTTTCACCCAATTAATAAATTGAAGTGGAATATGATATCTTGGAAGTAAGTTGAATAGATAGTCCCAGGAAACTCTATTAAATGCTTTCTCTGCATCCAGGGATGCCAACACTGAGGGAATTTGGGAGTCCCTGGACACAGAGAATAAATAAGATAATTTTTGCATGCGATCTGTGGATAGCCTCCCAGCAACAAAACCCGCCTGCTCTTGATTTATAAGGGTATACCAGACTTGGTTCAACCTGTTGGCCAGAACTTTTGCAAGAATTTTGAGATCAACATTAATAAGAGATATAGGCCGATAGTTTGAAACCAATAAAGGATCCCTATCTGTTTTAGGAAGCATGACAATTGTAGCCTCTGTAAAGAAAAAGTCAGAGAGGCCATGGTTTTATATATATATATAATTAAAGGTGTCCAGGAGAACAGGAGCTAGAACCTGTTTAAATGCTTTATAAAAATTGGAAGTATAACCATCCAGACCAGGAGCTTTGTCTAAAGGCAATGCATCAATAGCTATTATAACTTCTGCCAGAGTCAGGGGGCCTGTAGTATATCAACCTGTAGTTGTTCCAGGTATGGCAAATGAATATCTAGTAAGAACTGATCTAAAAGATCACCACTGAAGGGGGAAGTGGAGCGACTATACAGAACCTGGTAATATTCCTGAAAACAAGAGACAATTTCATGAGAAAAAGTAATTATTTGTCCAGAAGGATTACGAAGGGAAGGGACAATTCTATCCATAGCCTGTGCTTGCAAGCGCAAGGCAAGAAACTTGCCCTCCTTCTCCCCCTGATCAAAATACTTAACCTTCAAGTGGAGGATAAGATGTTCAGCCTTATCACTCAACAGGGAATTATATTGGGCTCTAAGGACTTCCAATTGCTCCAAGTCGGAGGAGGTGGAAAGTGGGGAAAAGAGTCTTCTCAAGGACTCTAATCTGGTCCAGGAGAGAGGAAGATTCCTGAGATATTGTTTTTTTTCCTTATGGAAGCTAGCTGTATAATTTCTCCTCTCAATGAACATTTTAGGGCACCCCACAAATAGTCTAACCTGGGTGTGGAGGGGGAGTTGAGTGCCAGGAAAGAAGAGATAAACAATTGGAGATGACTTGAGTAGATACTCTGATTTTAAAAGTTGAGCATTAAACCTCCAAACCCTATCTCTTCTCATAGAGGGAGTGGGACACCAGTGAAGCAAAGTAGGATGATGGTCAGAGAGCACTTTTGACAAATATGTGCATGACAGTACATTGCAGAGGTGCTCAATCCCCAACATAAAGAAATCTATTCTAGAAAACATATTATGGGGCGAGTGAAATGAATATTCCTGCTGAGTAGGGAAAAGAGCCCACCAGGGGTCCAAAAGGCCTAACGTGTCCGTCATATCTCGGAAGGCCAATTGTGCTGGGGTAAGGTGGAGATGGTTAGAACTGGACCTTTCCAATGTATTACAATAAGCCAGGTTCCAATCTCCACCAAGAAGTATGGGAAGGGGAGTCCAAGGAGCTAAATGTGTCATTAACGTGGTACGGAACTGTGGGCCCTCCGATGTGGGGCCATACACAGCTCCCAAAATGACCTCAGAGTGGCCCAGTAGGGCTCTCAACAGCAAGAATCTACCCTGGGGGTCCACAATTTCTTGGAGTAATCTGAAGGGAACCCTACGGGCCACAAGTATGGCCACCCCTTCTTTACGTGAATCCAATCCGGAGCCAAAAGCTTGTCCCACCCAAGAACACAGCAAACAGAGAACCTGGGATGAGGGCAAATGGGTCTCCTGTAAGAAGGCGACATCCACTTCAAGTTTATGGAGGTGGAGCAGTATCCTGGCTCTTTTAGTAGGGGATTGAGCACCCTTAACATTTAAAGAACAACATTTAAGGGCTAATGCCATATCACATAAAAGCTGCTGATAGTAAAAGATGCAATAATGCGATAACTAAACAATTATAAGCCCCAGAGAAAAAAAAAACTATGTACCTCTGGTGGTGGCAACCCCCACCCCAGATATTGAGACATAACACCAATAAATCAGCAAAACCCAATAATTTCCCCATCCCAATCCCCTAATTAAACCACAAGCTTTTCCTTCCCAAACCTGAAAACCCCCCACCCTCAAAGTAAAAGTATGCAACCTGAGAAACCTTCAGTCATGGGTTCCTGTAGATAAACGCTGTTAAAACAATAGGTTCTTGAGTCCATGGCCGATGTAAAATAATTGTACATAATACATCCAAAGAAGTGAATAAACCAAGTTAAAACTGTAGGAAAGGACCCTCTCCAAGTCCAGTTTGCGATTACCCCCCTCTGAAGCAGTCTAGTCTATTTTCCCACCCCTGCCAAATGCAGCAGAAAATATCAGCAAGCAGCATAAAAACAAAAAATAATAATAAAAATAAAAGAGAATGCTTACCGGTGGCTAATTGTTGACAGGTAATACACAGCCTGCCATCTGGAGAGGAATAAGGAGAAAACAGGGGACTGTAGCTTGACCAAGTTCAGTTTAAGGAAAAAAAGAAAAAAAAAGGATAGAAGGAATAATATGCTAAGGGTAGTCCTTAGTGATCATTATGAGTGTCCATTTAGTAGAACATGGTTCAATTCTTTTGTTCGTGAGATCCTTAAATCAAAGAGAGAGCAGGTACATGGAAGAATAGGGTCTTGTAAATTCCAAGTAGCTAGGTGCTTCTCTGTGTCCCATCTGGTAAATGACAGTGGAAGGGGACAATCTGCAGACAACTGAGCACAACCAGACAATGAGGAGCAGAATGTATATGTTTGCATTCCTGTAGAGAAGTAGGGCTAGAGGAAATTTCCAGTCTAGTTCAAGAGATACCAGGATAGTGAACGGACATAAGTTAAGCTGCTCACTGGAACAAGGGGGCAGAAAAAATCAACATTTTGACTGCAAGCACCATCTGCCGCAAGATAAAAGGTATCTTAAAAGTTAGCAGAGAGAATAATACACACATTTGAAAGGATATTGCGCAGGTCTATTACTTCTGGTGTGCCCTCTGGAGGGAGGTTTCAGCAGTCCTTATACAACTCTGGGAAAATGGCCTTGAGAGCAGGAGAGGCCTGTTCGGCTAATTCATAATTATGCCAGGTCCCAAGATGAAGAATCGACAGACAAGCAGGGTAGGTCACCTTAAACTTTATGACAGCTGTGATTAATTTAGTTACAAGTGGATGGTATGCTGCTCTTTTTTGTCTTGTGGCTGCTGGTAGGTCCTGGGTTAAGCAGAGCTTGTTGCCCTCCCAAAGAATATCCTTAAGTTCTCTTGTTTTACTGAGGACATGCTCCTTGTCCAAGTAGTTTGATAGTTTTAATATGAAAGGTCTAGGAGGAGAACCTTCTACTGGTCTGGGCTTAAGCGGTCAGTGGGCTCTTTTGACCACATAAATTGAATTGTTGAGCGATGGGCCTGCAACTTCAGCTAGCAGCTTTTGTGTGAATAGTATCAGTGAGGCCCCTTCTGCATCCTCTGGAAGGCCGAAGATGATTATATTATTCCGACGGGCTTCGGCTTTCCAGATCCTCGAGTTTGGTTTCTAACTTTGTAATTTTCTGTCTGAGGGATGTTACGTCCGGCCCCAGCCTGTTACGCCTGCCTTCCAACGAGGTAGTACTGGCCGCCACATCTGAAATCACCTTTGTAGCCTCCCCAAGGTCTGCCCTCACAGATTTGAGTTTGCTGGTGATGTCCTGGAGGGCAGTTTTAAATAGCTGAAGTTCCTCCAAGAATTTCTGCTCGGTAAAAGGTACTAGTGCCGAGGAAATGAAAGGG
The DNA here is from genome assembly GCA_016271365.2 of Neoceratodus forsteri. NCBI lineage: Eukaryota > Metazoa > Chordata > Ceratodontiformes > Ceratodontidae > Neoceratodus > Neoceratodus forsteri. The sequence goes on along the minus strand of CM028132.1, from coordinate 1,166,933,598 downwards.
TTTTTTTCTGATAGTAGCTGTTGAGCCCTTAGACCTCTTTGGAATCTTCTCCGGGGTCTGTGGCTATGTATGATGTGGTGGGGCCTGTCGCATATCGGCCTCCATGGATATTGCAGATGCAGAGCCTGTAAAGAACAAATCTGGCTCTCTTTAGTGTGGAGCACATTGTAAAGGGTCAGAAAAACCCAATTTTAATGTTCTAGGGCTAGAACTGCTGCAACTAAATGAAATAAATGGTAGGTATAGCGGGAGCCTGGTCGTGGAGCTGCTGCTCCGTGGTAGGCATCACGTGACTCGGAAAGAGACATTTTAAATTTACAAAATCTCAACCTCTCAAGTATCATTTTCATTAGAAAACAGAAAGATATTAAAAATGGGATAATAAAAGACTCTATAAAATAAATCACACAATGGTCTAACATTTTAAGAATGAACCTTAATAAGTCACTCTATCAACCCCTCTGGAAGAATCTGAACATTACATGAGGTAATGACGTTTTTATAAAATATAATTGGGAAATGTTGGGATTACGGAAAAAAATCAAAGATCTTGTAAAGAATAAAATAGATTTATACATTTTCCACAGCTCCCAAAAAATATAATGTACCAATTAAGGAAGGAAAATTCTTTAACACAATTATGACAGCCATAAAAAAAAATATTTCCCAATTTAGAGGCTCCACAGAGAACTACCATAATCACAAGTAGCTACTTAAGTATCTCATACAAAAACCTAAAATATCGACCTTTAATTCTTTTTAGTAGATAATGTTAGGGGTAATGCTATAGAAAGCAAAATAAATTGGTCACACTCACAAAGAACTGATGACTGGAACTGGAAACCAATATGGAGTTTCTCACTTATAGCCTTTAATGTAATAAATCTTAAATTAATACAGCATAGGACAGATTGATCCGATGATTCTTGAATGGGCTGAGCCTAGTTACCAGAAGGTAACCACGCTTGGCACATTCAAAGTCAATCTTTGTGCATTTCTAGCATCTACCAGTAGCTGTGACTGTAGGACCTAAAGTCCCTTGCAGCCTTCTTTCCCTCTGATGCTATCCCTTGCCCTTTGCTACCTTGCTGTCCACCCCCCCCCACACTTGTATCCCTCCATTCTTATTTTTCTTACACTGGCTGCCCCTCCCCCCTTTTTATTTCCCCTCTGCCCTTACATCTCCAAACCCCGGTGTCCACTCTACCTTCCTGCTTCTCTGCATCATGTTTTTCCCTACCTTAGAACCCCCCATTCCCTCTGCCCTCACCTCAAGGGTTCACTCATCCCTTGCCTTTCTTTCTTTTTTATTTCCACCCTATCTTCCTCCTCCCCATCCCTCTCACAGTTCCTCCCTCCTCCACCCTCAGTTATCACCGTTCAATCTGGCCCTCTCCCACAACTCCACCCTACTGCTACTTGCACTCTTTCCTCCTTGTCTGTTTTAGCCAGCTTGGTATTTCATTCTTTGCACTTAAACATAGAAACATAGACTTTGACAGCAGATAGGGACTGCTTGGCCCACCCAGTCTGCCCATTTCCCTACCTATTGGATATGTTGCAGATCCTAGTTAACCAACAGCCTACTTCTTCCTATCCCCCACTAGAATTGCCTTATGTCTGTCCCATGCATTCTTGAACTCCCCCACTGCTTTTGACCCCACAAACTCCTCAGGAAGGCCGTTCCATGTGTCCACCACACTCTCTGTGAAAAAATACTTCCTCACGTTGCCCTTGAACCGTCCCCCCTTCTACCTTCAAATTGTGTCTCCTTGTTTTTGCACATCTCTTTTTCTGAAAGAGCTACCCTCTTGGAGTTTGTTGATTCCCTTGAGGTACTTGAAAGTTTCTATCATGTCCCCCCTCTCCCTCCTTACCTCGAGGATATACATATTAAGCTCCTTTAGTCTCTCTTTGTATGGCTTCTGGTGCAGACCCTGCACAATTTTAGTTGCCCTCCTCTGGACTGCCTCCATCCTGTCTATGTCCTTGCGAAGATGGGGTCCCCAGAACTGGATGCAGTAGTCCAGATGGGGTCTCACCAACTGTCTGTACAGAGAGAGAACAACTTCCTGTTTTCTACTGGTGATTCCTCTCCTTATACATCCCAGTATCCCCAGCCCTCCTTACTGCCTTCTCACATGGCTTGCTTACCTTTCAGTCATCTGATATGACTACCCCCAGGTCCCTTTCCATTTTTGTTGCTGTTAGTACCCCGGCCCCCCATTGTGTACTCTTCCCCTGGGTTTTGTTTCACAGGTGCATTACTTTGCACTTCTTTGCATTGAATTTAAGCTGCCATACTTTTGATCATTCCTCCAACCTTGCCAAGTCCCTTCTCATCCTCCCCGTGTATCAACCCTGTTGCAGATTTTTGTGTTGTCTGCAAAGAGGCATGCTTTTCCTTCCAGTCCCTCTGCAATGTCACTTATAAAGACATTAAAAGGACTGGTCCCAGTACTGAACCCTGCAGTACCCGCTAGTAACCCCCTTCGGAGTGGACTCTGTATTATTATCCTTCAGTGTCCTGTTGTCCAGCCAATTTTTTACCCAGGTTACTACCCTGGGACCCACTCCAGGCTGGCTAACTTGTTTATTAATCTTTTGTGTGGGACTGTGTCAAATGCCTTGCTAAAGTCTAGGTAGGCCATGTCCACAACCCCTCCCTGGTCTACTACTTTGGTCACCCAGTCAAAGAAATCTATTAGATTCATCTGACATGACCTTCCTCCTGTGAATCCATGCTGCCTTGTGTCCTGTGCCCCACTGGCCTCAAGGTACTCAACAATTCTTTCTTTCAGAAGTGATTCCATCATTTTCCCTACCACAGAAGTCAAACTAACAGATATGTAGTTTCCTGCCCCTATCTTGCTCCCACTTTTGTGAAGGGGAATCACATCCACCCTCCTCCAGTCCTCAGGTACCACACCATCCTCCCATGATTTGTTAAAAGGGATAGTCAGTGGTGTCACAAGTTTCTCCCCTTAGTTCTTTTAGAATTCTGGGGTGAATCCCATCAGGTCTCATTGCTTTGTCCACCTTCAGTTTCAGGAGTTCTTTCAGAGCCATTTCTTCTGTGAATGGACTGGTATCAACCCCCCTATCCAGAGTGCTTCTATTGATTGGATTAGGTACCTCCCCCTCTTCTTTTGTGAATACTGAGCAGAAGTATTTGTTCAGTATCCCTGCATTTTTATTGTCATCCTCTGCCCACCCACCCTCCACTTTATTAAGCCTCACTATCCCTCCCTTGGTCTTTCATCACTCCCTAATGTATCTATAAAAGGTTTTATCCCCCTTCTTAACTGAGTTGGCTATCTATTCCTTGGTTTGAGCCTTTGCTATTCTGACTGCCTTCCCTGCTTCCTTCTGCTGTAACTGGTAAAGTTCTCTGTCCTGCTCCTTTTGTGTTTTCTTATACTTCCTGAATGCTATCTTTTTCTCCCTAATCTTCCCCACCACCTCTTTTGAGAACCATAGTGTTTTTTTCCTTAATTTTGATTTGTTTATTTGATTCTCACAAAGGCTTGTTGCCTCTGCGATGGCAGTTTTTATATTTCCCCATTGTTCCTCCACCCCTCCTCCTCCTTGCCCATTTACTAGTGCTTTTCTGAGGCACTTTCCCATTTTGCCAAAGTTAACCCTCTTAAAGTCCAGTATCCTCACATTTGTATGGCTTGACTCTACAGCTGTGTTTATCGTGAACCACATTATTTGGTAGTCACTTGTTTCCAGATGGCTACCCACTTCTAAATCCGAGATCCTTTCTCCATCCACATTTGAGAGTACCAGGTCTAAGATTGCTCCCTCCCGAGTGGGTTCCAACACTAGCTGTCTGAGGCATGCCCCATGTAGGGCATCAAGAATGACCCTGCTCTTGAATGTGGCTGCAACAAAGGTGCTCCAGTTAACGTCTGGCATATTCAGGTTCCTCATCAACAATATCTCCCCTTTTTCTGCCATCCTAAGGATGCCTTCTAACATTTCCTTGTCCAATTCCTTGCCCTGACATGGGGGTCTGTATACAACCCCTGTGCAGATTGTGGTGCCATTTCCTGTCTCTAGGGTGACCCACAGTGCTACCACTCCTCCCTGTTTACCCTTTAGTTCCATTGCTTTGATCCCTTTCCTTATGTAGAGAGCTACTTCTCCTCCTCTTCTACCCTCCGTGTACCTCCTGTAGATTGTGTACCCCGGTATGTTGACATCCCAGTCATGGTTCTCTATGTGCCATGTTTCTGTGACTGCCATGATATCCAGACTTCCCTCTTCCATCAAGGCCACTAGTTCAGGGAGCTTGTTACCCACACTACGGGTGTTGGTACTCATTGCCCTCCATTTTTTGATGGCCTTACCCCTTTTAGCCCCATCCCTGTCCTTACTGCCCTTGCCTTTTTCTCCATTTACCCCGCCCTTCTCCCTATCAACTTCTCTATTTTGGTGTTTACGTCACTAACTATCCTGTTTATTTGGGGGGGCTGTGATTTTCCTGTTCCTTTTCAGTGACTCCCCCTTGGCTAGTTTAAATGCTTGCCAATAAAGCATTTAAACCTATTAACTGGGATCACGATTCCCCTCCTGGACAGATGCAGACCATCGCACCAGTATAGGCCTGTATCCCTCCAGGTGGACCCCCAGTCCCTAATGAAGCCAAGGCCCTGAGCTCTGCACCAGTTTTACAACCATTGATTCAAACATTGATTGAATCCCATGGTGCGGAGTACCCTAGAGTTGTTTAAGAACTCCTTTAATCTCTCAGCACTTTGACAAAGGAACTGTTTAAAATTCAGTGCTATCTTCTCCTTGCCATTAGGCCTAGTGTTTGTGAAAATTTCTGATTTTGTAACCAATGTTTGATCCTGATGCATAATGTCTTTGTATTCACCATGTGCATTTCTGTAACTACTGAACTTGTTGGTAATTCTGTGTTTGGATGCTTGTTATTTGAACTGTTTCTCTGACATGTACCTCTGTAAAAGAGCCTCTGGCTCAAAGGTCTTTCCGAATATGTATATGAATAAATACTACACACCCATCCATCTTCATAATATGGGTATCAAAAGTAATGAGAAGTACATCAAATGTAAAAAAGAATCAGGTACAGCAATTTATATGTTTTGGACATGCAAGTATAGTAACCTCTGGGAAGGGGTAAAGAACTTTTGTAATAATATTAGTATCATTAAAGACCACATAAACATTGACATATGCATACTGGGTCATTCTGATGAGACACAACTCTGGACTAGGGAGCAGAAATATATTCTAGCCTTAATAGTGAAATAGTCCAAAATACTGTACTAAGAGTGTGGAGTGAAGAGAGAACTCCTATATCTGGGTGAAAAAACTAATAAAAGTTGTTAGACTCGAAAAGCTAGCACATGGACTATTTGATCACAGAGGGGATTTTTATTTGAAATGGGTACTATATATAGAGAACTTGCAGAATGGGAGGAAAGGATATAAAGAACATTCCACAAGATTTCACTGTCCATCAAAAACAGTGGTGGAATTCAAGCATGCATGGGACAGTCATAAGGCAATTCTAGGGGACGGGGGTAGGAAAAAGCAGGCTGCTGGTTAACTAGGATCTGCAGCTTATCCAGTAGGCAGGGAAATGGGCAGACTGGGTGGGCCAAGCGGTCCTTATCTGCCGTCAAATTCTATGTTTCTATGTTTCTATAACTGATGAGTCATACTATCTTACGAATCTCCTAATGTGGCTCTGAGCAAACTCCCAACAGCCTTAGTTTTATCATCATTAAACAAGGAATATTTGGTACATTTTTTAATAGGTATAATCTCTTACGTCCTTCTTCTTTTTGTTCTATTTATTCACCCCTTTTCTTTTCTTTAGGTACGTATAGATAATAGTTGTTACATAGGTTGACCCTATTGGTTGTTGTATATACTGCACATAGGTAATCATACTGTAATACTGCAGTTGTTCTTTTGCTCCGTTTATTACATATTGTAAATGCTCTGTCATTTCATTGTACAATTATCTGATTATGTACTGTAAATACTCTGTATATAGCTGCCATTGCCCCTCCCCCAGGACACATCTGGAAATGAGCTGATCATCTTCTCAGTATGTCTTTCCTGGTGAAACATTTGAAATAAATAAATAACTATAGGTAGTCTTTGTTTTGGTATTTTACTTATTTATACATTATTTTTTTGAGTAAATGTTTGAAGTTTCTAGTGTATAAGAAAAAATGTAGATACTTATTAGTCAAATATGTTAGTTTTATAATTTGTCATTGTTAAACATAATGGTGACTGTTTTATTTTGTTGCTGACAAGATGAAAACCCAATAAAATGTAATTGATAAAAATGTAACATATAAAAATAACAAGAAGTGAATCTACTGCATATCTGGTTCAGAAAAAGTTAATGTACAGTATGTAATTAAATTATAAAGGAGATGTGTGCATTAAACACTGCAGTAAGGAAGCAAAGGGGGAACTATGTAGGTTAACTTTATGGAGGAAAAGAGTTAACAAAAGCAGACTTGAGAGACTATATTTCTATTTTACGTGGATAAATCATATTTGTACCCAAGTAATGGCATGTTAAGCTTGTTGAAAACAAGATGTTGGAGGTGCTCAGGGTCTAGTGTTGAACAATGAGGCTCAACAACATCACCAGTTGTGCTAAACATCCTTTCTGTTGGCATACTCGTAGCAGGGCAACTGATATATCTCACAGCCAGTTGTGCCAAGTGAGGGGATGAATGCATCTTCTGCTCCCAGCAGCCTAATGGATCAACCTGAAACAGCTCAAGAAACTATGCAAAATAGCCGTTCAAGATATTTTCCGCAGGAAAAAGGTTGTGACTGTACCCTCTCCTGTTACTCTTGATGTAAGGACATACAATTCAGTCAGGAGTGGTCAGGTGGCTCTTTAGACCTCCAACCAGTACAGTGTATAGTGGCAGGATAGGGGGACAGACAGTAATATGGTTATTAGTGGTAAGAGTGGTCTGGGTCACAGTGGTAGGAGTGACTGGTGGGGTCACTGTTGCAGCAGAAATTGGGATGTTAGTGGTCGCAGTGGATTGGTGTTGGATCAGAGCAGTGGTGGTTATTAAGGAGGATGTCCTTGTACTGGTGGTACTGGTGGCAGTGGCAAGGCATGACGACACATTCACATTGGTAGTATCAGTGGCAGTTAGTGACAATGTCCTCCTAGCAGCACTGCTAGTACTTCGAATGATACTTTTACTTTTTTCCCTGGTGTCAGCTGATGCCATACGGATGCTGGTAGACACTGCAGACTTTGATTGGGGTAAAACTTAATTTTGTATGGTGAATGTTGTCTAAGCATCCCTCTACAGTACACTCACCCGCTCCTGCTGCTTGTTGCTCTACACCTGCTGCATCTTTGCTGGGACTGCTGAACCAACTACATTTTCTGGTACTATGTCCTCTGTCTGCTACATAGAAATGTAGAATTTGATGTCAGATAAGGACCGCTTGGCCCACCTAGTCTGCCCATTTCCCTACCTAATGGATAAGCTGCAGATCCTAGTTAACCAACAGCCTACTTCCTCCTACCCCCCCACTAGAATTGCCTTATGTCTGTCCCATGCATTCTTGAATTCCCCCACTGTTTTTGACTCTACAACCTCCTCAGGAAAGCTGTTCCATGTATCCACAACCCTCCCTGTGAAGAAATATTTCCTATGGCTGTATTCCTCACAGGAAGATGTATTAAATTTAAAATATGTTTTTATGAACTACAGTCACTCAAGTCACTGTGGCAATGCAGGGCTGAGCAGTCTCACTTACAAATAGTGAAGCCTGACTAAATTCTGTGAAAAAAATTAATATTTCTTTAAATTTCTTCTTGGGCAGAAAGCCACACACTTTGTAAAATGTCTTGAGTAGAGAGCCATACACACACACACGCCAGAAAAGCAGCTAACTGAGGTATTGGGACCTTACCAGCTAAGGTGCACTCATACTTGTTTACGTGACTTTGGAGGAACCCAAGCCTGGGTTCCTCACAGGAGGATTTCTGATATTAAGAACTTAAATTATATTTATTAATAAATCAAGTCACTCAAGTCACTGCAGCAACACCGAGCTGACAAATCTCACTCACTATAGTCAATCTTGACTAATTTCTCAGGAAAAAAAATATTTCTTTAAATTTCTTCTTGGGCACACAGCCACAAACTAAGAAAAATGTCTTAAAAGCCACTAATTGAAGTGGCAGGAGTCAGCTGACTTGTCCCACCCTACCAGCAGTAGCTGCAGTGCACTCATACTTGCTAAAGTGGCCATGGAGGGACCCAAACCTGGGTTCCTCACAGGAGGATTTCTGGTATTAAAGATCATTTGCAAAGATTTTTGCATATTGGTAATACAAATATAAAAAAGCCTGAATTCAAGTTCCCATGTCATGATTAGTGTTCCCTGAAAATTTCATGCCGTTTGGTTTTGTGGTTTTCTTTAAATTAGCATTTGTTAACTAGCTCTACAGTGGCTGAAAACAGTGGAGTTATTTCTGTTCCTCTCATTCAGGCTTGGATAGTGATGACATCATTCCTGACTGAGTAGCCTTCTGCTGTTTCAGATTCCCAATCACAGCATTCTGTTAGAGGTAATGGCTTCCTCTCCATGTTTCTTGCAAACTCACTCTCTGTTTTAGATAGATTAGCTTAAAATCTATCATTCTTTTCTGATAAAAAGTTGATTATTTGAGTTTCAATGCTGAACTGAAGTAGAGGAATTCTGTGAGAATCAGCTTGCCTGTATCACAGCTGTCATCCTTCTCATCAAATCTCTGACTTTTTTCTTACTATATAGCACAGGGTTGTTTAATGAATATAAAAAAATCTAAATTTTGTTCATTGATAGAAATAGTTTGTCTTGATGTAGCCTTCATAAATACATTCATGTAAGAATGTTTATTTTTCATGTCAGATTGACAAAGTGGTGCCTATCACACTCTGCTATTTCAAGCACATGTACTGTCTGAACTCACAAATTTCAGTTCTTTGGTAGTTTCTTTGTCAAAATACATCATGTGTCTGTAAAACAAGAAACACCATATGGCATCCCAATGCACCATGTTTCTGCCCCACAGTTGAGACAGCTGCACTCTGCTACCACCTGTCACCTGCCCCATAGGTCCCCTGCCTTCTGCTCCACATTCAAGGTTGCTGCACCCTGCTGTCCACTGTCTTCTTCCACAGGGTTGGGGATTGTGCACCCTGCTGCCACCTGCCGCCCTCTCTTCCCCTCCCCCACAGTCAGGGATACTGCATCTGTTGCCCCCATTCCTGCCTGCACAGTTAGGGCTGCTGTTCTCTGCTAAGTCCTAGAGTCCCAGGTCCCCTGCCTCCACAGTTGGGGCTACTGCACCATGCTGCCCTAGGCCACCAGTAGTGGGGCTGTTGCATCCTGCTACCCACTTCCATTGCCCCAAATGGACAAGGCTGCTGTACTATGCACACCCTGTCTCACAATCAGGGCTGCTGTACCCTGATGCTCCCCTGTGTCCAGCCCCACAGTGGAGGCTCCTCACTGTACCTCCCACAGAGTGCCCTACTGAACTGTAACCCACCTAAAGTGTGTGGAGTTCCTCACCATACCTCCCACAGAGTGTTCCTCTGAACTGTAACTTACCTAAAGTGTGTGGAGTTCCTCATCGTACCTTCCACAGAGTGTCCCTCTGAACTGTAACCTACCTAAAGTGTGTGGAGTTCCTCATCGTACCTCCCACAGAGTGTCCCTCTGAACTGTAACCTACCTAAAGTGCGTGGAGTTCCTCATAGTACCTCCCACAGAGTGTACCTCGGAGCTGAAACCTGCTTTTCATTTTTTATTTATTATGCTTTATCTTGCTACCCTCCACTGTAACCTCAGCCTCAGTTATGGCCCCCTCCAGCCCCCTGTCCCACATTAGCTGTGACTCCCTGATACCCCCTGGCTTACCCCCCAGGGTGGGGTTGCGGCACCCAGGCCTAAGTGCAGCAATGTCGGGATAGGTCAGGGAGGCAGCCTGGGAACTCATCGGAGCAGAGGGGCAGGCTTCATCCAGGTGGCAGGCAGCAGTGGTTTTCTCCCCTGTATGCGGGGGTGGGGATGTGCAATGATGGCTGGCATCTGCCCCGCTCCTCAACTACTTTCTGTTGCCGGTTGCTGCAGTACCCCCTGCCTCCACCATGGGTCTGTCAAGCACTGGTCAACTCCCCTCCCCCCAGAGAAGGAGAGCAGTCCCTGGGGTGCTCCATTCTTCTCCCTCCAGCCGGCCCTTCAATGTCCTGGGTTCATTTCTGAACCTGGGTCACCGGCGTCACAAGAGGATATCCAACCACTGCGCTGATGGGCTGGCTAAACTGAAACCTGCTTAAAATGTGTGGAGCTTCTCACCATACATCCCACAGAGTGCCCTACTGAACTGTAACCTGCCTAAAGTGTGTGGTGCTACTCACCATACCTCCCACAGAGTGCCCTACTGAACTGTAACCTGCCTAAAGTGTGTGGTGCTACTCACCATACAGTACCTCCCACAGAGTGCCCTACTGAACTGGCACCTATCTAAAGTACTGTATGTGGTGCTCCTCATCGTACCTCCCACAGAGTTCCCCACTGAACTGAAACCTGCCCAAAGTGTGTGGTGCTCCTCACTGTACCTCCCACAGAGTACCCTACCAAACTGTAACCTGCCTAAACTGTGTGGTGCTCCTCACCATACCTCCCACAGAGTGCCCTATTGAACTGAAACCTGCATGAAGTGTGTGGTGCTCCTCTCCATACTTTCCACGGTGTGCCCCACTGAACTGAAACCTGACCGAAGTGTATGGAGCTTCTCACCATACCTCCCATTCAGTGCCCTACTGAACTGAAACATGCCTAATGTGTGTGGTGCTCCTCACCGGATCTCCGACAGAGTGCCTTACCAAACTGAAACTGGTCTAAAGTGCGTGTTGCTCCTCACCATACCTCCCATTCAGTGCCCTACTGAACTGAAATGTGTAACGTGTGTGGTGCTCCTCACTGTACCTCCCACAGAATGCCAAGAACAGTGAAAATCGGCACTACTCAGGGGATAATCACAATATTAGCCTTTAATATTTAAAATGCAAAATCCGCCATGTACATCATCCAGAACGAGAGAAATCTCTACTGGTTTCACACTAGTTGTGTGTCACCTGCTGATGGTGCACAACTAGTGTGAAACTGATAGAGGTTTCTCTCGTTCTGGATGCTGTACATGGTGGATTTTTTGCATTTTAAATATTGAAGGCTGATTTTGTGAGTATCCAGTGATAACTTCTGCTGTTCTTGGATTGACTTTTTGGATCGTGCTTACTCTACTGGCATTTGGGAGCTGTTTTGACTGCACTCTCCCACAGAGTGCCCTACCAAACTGAAACCTGCCTAAAGTGTGTGGTGCTCCTCACCATACCTCCCAGATCATGCCCTATGGAACTGTGATCTGCCTGAAGTGTAAAGTGTGTTTTGTGTGAAAAAGACTCTAGAGTGCATAAACATGTAACAACATCCGTTTTGACAAGAACTTTACTACAACTGTTACATCCTGCTTCCTCTGTGGTACACACAGTTCTGTCCTAGGGTTGGCATTAAGTCAGACCTAGGGTAATAGGTAAGGTCACCTCCTGTGTCTTTTCCTGGAACCCATCCCATTAGGAAGTAAAGGCTGTGTAGGAACCGTACTGGCTCAGTAGCCAGGGACTGTGACGTACAGTGTTTTTTTTTCACTAGAAGCAACGTAGGTGGCTAGATCCCCAGTAGCAACTAAAGTGCTTAGATCTCCAGAAGTGATGAAAGTGGCCAGATTGCCAGGAGTGACAAAAGCAGCTAGGTCACCTGCAGTGACAAAGGTGGCCAGATCCCCAGTGATCAATGAAAGTTGCATGACCTTAAGGATACAATTTGGTGTTTCTTTGAGCCTAACCTGTCTGGGGGTCTGCTATGACCTTTTCCCCAGCAATCAGAGGGTCCAACAAAAGAGTTCTACATAGATACATAGAATGTGCCGGCAAATGGGGGCCATGAGGTCCATCTAGTCTGCCCACATTTTTTCCTACCCCCCCCCGCTTGGAATCGCTTGTTAGCTTACTCATATGCCTCTCCCATGCTGATTTAAACTGCTTGACCATCTTTGCCTCCTCCACCCTCTGAGGCAGTCTGTCCCATGGGTCCACCACTCTTTCTGTAAAAAATAACTTTCTACTATTACTATGAAACCTACCCCCTTATTTGCATGTCTTGTCCTCTTGTCTTACTGCAGCTGCTAATCTGGAAGAGGTCCTGTGATTGTATCTTGTTAATACCCTTTAATTCCCTCAGTCTTTCGCCGTACGTCTTATGGTATAGGCCATGAATCATCTTAGTTGCCCTTGTCTGCGCCATCTCCAATCTATCAATGTCCTTTTTGAGGTGGGGCCTCCAGAATTGGACACAATACTCCAGGTGGAGCCTCACCAGTGACCTATACAGTGGCATTATCACCTCACACCTCCTGTTAGTGATGCCTCTCCTTATGCAACCCAGGAGGCCACTCGCCTTCTGTGCCACCTTCTCACATTGCTTCCTTATCTTTAAGTCTTCAGAGATGATGACTCCCAGGTCATGCTCCTGCTTTGTAGCTGTTAGCTTCTCCCCTCCCAGATGGTACTCTGCCCCTGGGTTCTTCTTTTCCATATGCATCACCTTGCACTTTTTCACGCTAAACTTCAGCTGCTAGTCTGATGACCATCTTTTCAATCTTAACAGGTCCTTTTTCATTTTTTGTAACCCCTCTGGTGAATCCACTCTACCGCAAAGCTTTCTGCCGTCTGCAAAAAGACACACCTTTCCTTCTAGACCATCAGCAATGTCACTGATATACACATTGAACAAGATTGGTCCCAGCACTGACCCCTGTGGAACCCCACTTGTCACCATCCCCTCCCCTGACAATGCTCCATTGACCAACAATCTCTGCATTCTGTCATTTAGCCAGCTTCTCACCCAGGCTATTATTCTGTGTCCCACTCCCATGTGCTTGAGTTTGCTAATCAGTCTTCAGTGGGGGACCAAGTCAAAGGCCTTGCTGAAGTCAAGATAGACCACATCGACTGTGCCCCCCTGGTCCACCATTTTAGTGATCCAGTCAAAGAATTCCACTAGGTTGGTTTGGCAGGACCTTCCTGCAGTAAAGCCATGTGGCTTTGGGTCCACCTGCCCGCTCACTTCTAGAAAAGTCAAAATTTGCTCTTTTAGAAGGGATTCCATCATCTTACCCACTATTGAGGTGAGGCTGACTGGATGGTAGTTTCCAGCATTATCCCTGCTCCTGCTCTTGTGCAGTAGCACCACTGTAGCACTTTTCCAGTCCTCTGGGACTACCTTGCTTTCCAGAGATTTGTTGAAGAGTGCAGCTAGCGGAGCCGCTAATTCCTTTCCAAGTTCCCTGAGTATCCTTGGATGCATGCCATCAGGTCCCATTGCTTTGTCCACTCGCAGCTTGTTGAGCTTTTCCAGGTCTCTTTGTTCTGTGAATGGACTCATGTTCACTCCCTCAGTGTTGACTTCCTTTCTGGTCAGTGCTGGTCCGTTGTTGTCTTCCTCCTGTGTAAAGACCGAGCAGTCTCCTTGTCATCTGCTTGGGTGCGGTCCTCCTTCTTCAGTCTTATGATTCCCCCTTAATTTTTCTCCTCTCTGCTATGTATCTGTAGAAAGTTTTGTCCCCTTTGGTTGCCCCCTGTGCTATCTTTACTTCTGTTTGGGCCTTTGCAGCCCTTATAGCTTTTCCTGTCTCCCTCAGCTTCTCCCTGTATGCCTCTCTATTGAGGTCACTATCTGAGTTCTTGTATCTTCTGAAGGCTTTCCTCTTTTCCTTAACTCTGACTGCAGCTTCTCTTGAGAACCAAAGTGGACGTCTTTTTTCTTTGTCTTGCTGATCTGCCTGATACAATGTGCTGTGGCAGTGGTTAGTGCCTGTTTTAATCTGGTCCAACAGTCTTCCACCCCCATCTGTCCCACATTGCAGACTGTCCTTTAGGTATGCTCTCATGAGATTAAAATCTGCCTTCCTAAAGTCTAGGACTTTCTGCTTTGTATGGCTAGCCTCCTCGACTTTATTGACTGTGTACCGTACCATGTGATGGTCACTAGAGCCCATGTGGCTACCCACCTCTATGTCTGAGACCCGGTTGCTGTTTGTAAGTACTAGATCAAGGATTGCCCTCTCCTGTGTAGGCGTCTTTACTAACTGCTCAAGGCCTGCCTCATGTAGTGTCAATAAGAAGTTGGTGCTCCTTGTTGATGCCACTGTGTAAGAACTCCAGTCTATATCTGGTAGATTAAAGTCTCCAACCAGCATGATCTCCCCTTTTTTCTGACATCTCTAGGATGGTTTCCAGGATATCTTTGTCCCTCTCTTCCTCCTGTGATGGTGGCCTATAGATCACTCCCACCCTTATGGGAACCTTGCTACCGGATCCAATAGTGATCCACAGGGCCTCTGCTTTGTTCTGTGCTCCATGGAGCTCTGTCATCTTTGTCCCTTCCTTCACGTAGATTGCTACCCCTCCCCTTCTTTTCCCTTTCTGGTCTCCTCTGAATATGTTGTAGCTCAGGATTACTATATCCCAGTTGTGACTGTGGTTGAACCAAGTCTCAGTCACAGCAATGCAGTCAAGGTCAGCCTCCAAAATTGTAGCCGTGAATTCTGGGATCTTATTTACCAGACTATGTGCATTGATGGACATCGCTTTCCATGTCTGGTTAACACATTTGTTTGCATACCCACCCTCCTTAGTTTTAACTTTCAACACCATTTTACTCCTTCTTGAGCTGGTATTTCCTACCACTGTTTCGTATCCTTTGTCCTTAACTTTTCTCTCCCAGTTTAGTCCCAAAGTAACGCTCCCTGGTTGTGGGGGAGAGGTAACCAGATTCCTGCAATAGGGCGCAGGCGTGGTTTCCTTCTCCCCATCTACTAGTTTAAACTACTAACATAAACATTGAATTTCTGACCGAGTGCCCAGGCCCTTTGCTTTGTTAGGTGTAGACCGTTGAAATGGAAGTACTCCCTTTCCCAAAAGTCATTCCAGTCACCAATGAAGCGGAATCCCTTTATAAGGCACCATCCCTTTAGCCATGCATTAAATTCATTGATCTCCTTCTCCTTGATTTTCTGTTTGTTGCCCCCTTTTCCCAAACAGGCAACACTTCAGAAAAGGCTAAGGTGGACGAAACAGAAGAAAACTTTTTCCCTAGGCAGATCAGGTGCTCTTTTGTCTCATCCACTGGTCTGCAAGCCAGATCATTTGTCCCTGTGTGGACCAGGATGTCTGAGCCCTTAGCTTCCTTTTGCATGATTTTTATGATGTGGTCAGTGTCCCTCCAAGCTGACGATCCTCTGTGCAACTGCATTTTGTCTGATACTCTAACAGGACCTAACCTGGGCAGTAAAGGCTCCGACAAACCAGAGGGTGAGTGTGCACTCCATTGATCCCCACTTTCTGCAGCTAAGTCCTTGTGGCCTTGTCTGAAGGTGACTTTCCCTGAGCTCCCAACCAGTGCACAACCCCTAATTTGAAAGATGTTCCATTAGTTTAACTTTTACTGTCTTACCAAAATCAAACCTGCAGGTCACTGAGTGCTCAGGTATCATGCAAGGTTAACCAGCCTACAGTTTCAGGTTACTCCTGGCCAGGGCACTTAGAGCTGTTAGAAGCACTTAGAGTGTTAAGAATTACTTAAAGTATTTAGAATTAATCAGGATGTTTAGAATCACTTAGAGTGTTAATTACTTAGAGTGCTGTGGCTCATGTTAAGCGTCAAGTTATTATTTTTGAGTTGCTTAATAAAATCTTTACTGCATTTGGGTCAGTTTCATGCCTCCCTGTTATAGCTACCAGTTAGTGGCAACTGGCCTGGTTTCCCTTCTCCTAAAACCCTGACACCCACTGACAGGTGTCACACAAAAAAAACACCTCCTGGTGGTTAGTGAAATTGGAATTCCCCTTCCCTCCAAATTATAGCTGGGCAACCTGTGTCTGACCTGCTCCATTAAAGTTCAGTCAGGCTGTCCAGGTTGCAGCCTTCTGCTATTCCTTATTATTTTTGCTTGCTTGCATGGGTAAGAAACATATTGCAGCAGCTTACTGTAGTAGTGAGTTGTAAAGGTGCGGTAGTGTTGTGGCGAATGCCAGCTGTCCATTTTGGGACTGGTCTCTGTGGCGCCAATAGAGGAGCATGCTGTCCATGACAGCAGTATTGTAGCCTGCCACCAACTTGAAAAAAACTCGCTGCTGCAATCAGGAAGTGCCCCATCATTAACAATCAGCTGTTTTTGCTGCTGGGGCAGTCCCTGATTCCAGCGGCGAATCACAGTTTGCCGTGTCTGGTGTCTCATTTCAATAAACATGGCAGTTTCTAACTAGCACAAGATTAGAGGTAGGCCAATTAAGGGGTAATGTGAGGAAGTTCTTTTTCACAGAAAGGGTGGTGGATGCATGGAATGGCTTAACTCAGGAAGTGGTGGATATGAATACAGTGCAGGGCTTCAAACAGGCATGGGATAGGCATAAGGGAGCAATACAGATGAGTATGAATAGATAGGCCATTGACAGAGTAAAGGCCTATGGCACATTCATAAGGTAGAAAAAATAAGCAGACTGGATGGGCCTTGCGGACCTTATCTGCTGTCGACTTCTATGTTTCTATGCAACCATAACGTCCCATCCTGTACAGACTGACAGGTGTTGGGGGTGTGCCTTTGGATTGCCAGCTGTAATGCTCATGCCATTCTACCCCCACCCCAACCCTGAAGCCAGTCACAGGCATCGAGGTGTGCCTTGGACTCTTCGGCTCCAGAGTTTACCCCATTCTTCTATGCTGCACCCATTTCAGTGTATGTCCTCATGAAATGGATGACTGTAAAGCCAAACACCCCAAGGCATACATCAACACTTGTCGGTCTGCAGGATAGGGTGAGGTGAAATGCCGTGAGCGTTATGAGTGACGACCCAAAGGCACACCCCAATGCCTGTCCATCTCTGCAGGGTGGAGGTGGGGTTGGCATGAGTTCAATACTTCACTGCCATTCCTATTCTGTATCTGTCTGATTCCTGCTCATCCAATGCTAATATCAGCAAACAAACATTTGGCGTTGACAAGTGCTTGTTTTTATTTAGTATGCTTTATGCTCCAAAGTTGAGCCTGCCCCCCATTAGTTCTTTCTTCCAACACTCAGCCCCGTCATTTTCCCCAGGACTTACCTCAACTCCTCGAGCACCCTTGCTTGCCCCCAGGGTGGGGCCACCTGGGCGGCCCTTCCCCAGCCCTCCAACTCCCTGGGTTCATTTCTGAACCTGGGTCGTCAGCATCATAAGCAGTAGTGCAACTGCTGCACCGGTGGGCCATGCAACCTTCTGCTATTTTACTTACTACTGTGCAAACAGAGTCATAATTACAGATTTTCCACCCTTTGTACTACCCAGAGTGACCTGTGATTCCCTATGTAAGTAGAATTCTGTCTAGGTTTACTTGCAGATCAAGGGGGGGTTGACAGGGACCATCTTACGATTGTTCCAGTCCCTCCTATTGAGTGTGGGTGCCATTGGTCATGATCAGTCCTTGCCAGTCAGGCCAGATTGCCTTGGACTGAAGTGTGCCTGAGGTGTCTGTCCTTTCTCCTACAGTGTTCGCTGTGTACTTACTTCCATTGGGAAGGATCATTAGATGGTATACTATGGGTTTTTACTGTTATGCAGGTGATTCCATGTTGTGTTTGTCATTTGACCCTGATCTGGGCTGTCTAGTAGCTTTGTTACAACTGTTCCTAGAGGAGATCAGGTTGTGGGTGCTCAACAGCTGCCTGGTGCTCCACCAGGCAGGCCAGAAGTACTACTGATTGGCTCAGGAAAACACTTGGGGAAGGTAGCCTCATCCTTTTTGGGGTGGAAAGTCCAGCTGGAGGTGGTAGGGCAAGCATGCAGTCTGGAGATGGTTCCTGATGATCAGTTATCACTAGAATTGCAAGTGTCAGCTGCCACCAACAGTTGTTTTTACCACCTCAAGAAAATCATGAGACTGCATTCCTTACTCAGCTCTGCTGATCTGAGAATGTTGCTACAGCCCCTTGTAGCATCTAGGCTGGAAAACTGCAATGACTCATATAAGGGGCTTCCCTGTGACTAACATTTCCATCTGCAGCTGTTCCAGAATGCAGCACTGAGGCTTCTGACCTACATTTAGAGGTTGGGCCACATTACTCTTCGCTGCCCATTCTGGGCTGGTTGCCTATACAGTAACAGGTTGACCTCATGTTTTTTTGTTTAATGTATATTGCTCTGAATGAGCTGGGAACCCCTATCATGAAATACTGATTTCCCTGAGGCTAGATGGTATGAAAGCATTACATCAGAGCCTACTAAAGGTTCCCATCTTCTGTTTAAGATCCACAGAGATAGGGCATTTTCACTTGGTGCCCCTAGTCTGTGGAATGTTCTCCTGTGGGAGGTTAGAACCTCCCCATATGTAGCCACGTTTAAAACCAGACTGCCAGCATCTCTGGGTGCAAGCTTTCCCTGATCCATCTACAAGAACATTGAACTTGAGTGTGTTCTCTGATGCCTGGACAATTGTAATATGAACATATGAAATTCGAAATTACCAGCAGAAACAGGCCTACCAGTCTATCGAGTCTGCTCGAATGTGCAGCTAGCACCTTATCTCGCAGCTGCCCCTCCCTCCCCCTCTTCCCAGTATCCCTTCCCCTTACCCTGTCCCAACCCCTCTTGAAACTGCCCACCGTCTTACAGGACACTATGTCATCTGGTAAGGTGTTCCACTTGTCCACCACTCTTTCAGTGAAAAAATGTCTCCTCATCTCCCTCCTGAATCTTCCCCACTCTAATCTCAGTCCATGCCTTCCCGTGTGCCGCCCCTTTCTTATCTGGAAAATCGCTTCTGTGTTGGTCTAGTTTATCCCCTTCAGATACCTTAAGGTCTTGATCATATCCCCCATCCCTCTTCTCCTCCAGTGAATACATATTCAACTCTCCATGCCTTTGTCACCAGTCATTTTGATTACTGCAACGCCCTTTACCTAGGGATACTGGGGGTAGATATCCACTGCTTCCAGCTAGTGCAGAACGCGATGGACAGGTTGTTGACTGGAACTTCTAGATCCAGTCATATAACACCTGTGCTGCGTGAACTGCACTGGCTGCCAATACAGTGGCGGATCACCTTCAAGGTCGTGTTGCTGACCTATAAAGCCCTACATGACCAGGGACCCCACTACCTGAAAGAACTCTTACACCCTTAATGTCCCACCTATTCAGTCCTCTGGCGAGGGATTGCTAGAGATTCCCAGGGTATCCCTAAAAACATCAGGAGGAAGATCTTTTGCCTTTATGGCACCTACCCTGTGGAATTCTCTACCTTGCCAGATATGAGAGAGCCTGACCGTGGAAGGTTTTAAAAAGTTACTGAAGACCTATTTGTTTAACCAGGCATTTTCAGGAACCTATTGAGTGTGTACTGATATGTTTTATTTGTTTTTAGAGTGTAATATTATGAGATTCTTTTAATGTGTATTGTAAAGGCGCCCTGAGCACAGGAAGGGCGCCTTATACAAATAAAGTTTTACTTACTTACGCTCCCAGCCTGTCCTCATAGGGCTTGCTCTCTAATCCCTGGATCATCTTTGTGGCTCTTTGCTGCACCCACTCCAACAATCTGATGTCCTTCTTCAGGAATGGGCACCAGTACTGCACACAGTACTCCAGGTGAGGCCTGAACAATGACCTATACAGGGGCAGGATAACCTCCAACCTTCTGGAGGAGATCCCTGTTGCAATACACCCCATCATTTTGTTGGCTTTTGCTGCTGCCTTCCTGCACCGAGCAGAGTTGTTCATGCTCCACATAATGATCACTCCTAGGTCCTTCTCCTCTGTGTAGCTCCTCAACTGTACCCCATTCAAGTGATAATCCCTCCCCTGGTTCCTGGCTCTGAAGTGCAGAACCTTGCACTTCTTGGCGTTGAACCCCAACTGCCATGTTTTCGCTCACTCCTGTAGCTTAGTCAAGTCCTTCTGCAACCCCTTCCACGCCTCTACATCATCATCCACAGCTCCCATCTTGGTATCATCTCCGAACAGACTGATTCTGCTCCGCATCCCATGTGAGATATCTGCAATAAAAATCCCATACAACACCGGTCCCAGTACCGATCCCTTTGGTACCCCGCTCGTCACCACTCTCGATGATGAGAGGTCCCCCACCACCACCACCCTTTGCTGCCTTCCCTTCAGCCAGTTTGTGATCCATTTTGCCATTTTTTCTCCCACCCCCACATATTCCTTTTTTCCCCCAACCTCCCATGTGGCACTGAATCAAAGGCCTTGCTGAAGTCTAAATACAGGACATCCACTGCATGGCCCTTGTCTAGTCCCTGCATCACCCAGTCATAGTACTCTACAAGGTTTGTCTGGCAGGATCTTCCCACTACAAACCCATTCTGTTGACCATCCTGGAGACCGTTTTCCTCCAAGAAGCTCACTAGTCTCTCTTTTAGGATGGTCTCCATGAGCTTTCCCACGATCGATGTGAGACTCACTGGCCTATAGTTTCCTGGTTCATCCTTTGGGCCACTTTTGTGGATGGGCACCACATGGGCCATTTGTCAGTCCTGTGGTACACATCCCATGTCCAGGAAGGTATTGAACAGGTCAGCCAGTGGCCCTGCCAGGTGCCAGGACCTCTGCCAACTCCCTTAGTACCCTAGCGTGAATGCCATCAGGTTGAGGTGCTTTGTCCACCCTTAATTCTCTCAACCTATCTAGTACCCTGCTCTCTGTAATCCCTACATCTGTCATCTCCCCCCCACCTACCCCCTCACCTATTGTATCTGCCCCTTCTCCTGCATGAATACAGAGCAGAGGTATTCGTTCGGTGCCTCTGCCTGCTCAGCCCATTTCTCCACCCACCCCATCCTTCTTAATCCTCACCAGCTGATCCTTGCTCCTTCTTCTCTCTCCAATGTAGTGGAAGAAGTATTTTTCTCCACTTTTGATTCCCTGCACCAGTCTCAGCTCCCTGGATGCTTTGGCCACCCTGACCAGTCTGGTAACCTCCCTGGACTTCTCCATGTATGTATCCTTATCTTCTCTTCTCCCCGATTTCCTGTACTTTTGAAATGCTGCCCTCTTGGCCTTCACCCCTTCCATAACCTCCTGTGTCAGCCAACTGGGTTTCTTTGCCCTTCCCTTCTTGCTTACTTCCTACTGCAAGACTCCATAGCCTCTGCCAGCCCTTCCTTTATAGTGTCCCATTTCTGTTCTGCATCCATGTGTGGTTGCATACCTGCCAGGTGCCTGCCCCAAATGTCCCTCATCTTCTTAAAGTCTGCCACCCTGAACTCAATCACCCTTGTACCTGTGCTACCCTATTTCCCTCCCCATGTTGAGCGTGAACCACACCAAATAGTAGTCACTCCCAGCTAGTGGTTCCTCCACTTCCAGATTCCTTACAGCTTCCCTGTTATCCAGTACAAGGTCCAGAGTCCTTTCTAACTGAGTCGGTCCCTGGACCAGCTGTGTCAGGAAGCTGTCTTGAAATGCTTCTAACAGGATCCACTCCCTTGCATTCATGGTGGATGGAGTGCCCCACTCCACCCTCGATAGGTTGAAGTCCCCCACCACTGTGCTCCCCTTCCTGCAGACCTTTCTAATTTGTTCAGCTAATTCCCTATCCAGGTCACTCCCCTGAGCTGGTGGCCTGTACACCACTCCATCCTCAGTGTCCTATTCTTTGTGTACTGTAATGTGTATTGTGTACTGTAATGTATACTGTTGTCTTCTGCTGCTGTGTAGTAGTAGTAGTAGATTTTATTTGTTTGGGGTGCGCTTCCCCAAAGGCTCAGGGTACCCTTACAATAACATTACAAATACATACATAACAGAACAGGAACAGTTAGATAAAAACATATATCTATATAACATATGTATATAAAATCCATCATAGTTAAAACATCTGAACCCATTCTAGATCTTAACAGCCCCCTCAGACCCCAAAAGCTTGCATGAATAAGAAGGATTTTAGCTCAAGTTTAAATATCTCAGTAGATGGTGCCTCCCAGAGATACCCTGGCAATGAATTCCACAAAGCTGGGGCAGCTATCTCAATTGCCTGATCCCCAGAGCTCTTCAGCCTTGCTCTGGGGATCTCTAGGAGAGCACCAGTAGCTGCTCTGAGGGGGTGAGACGGGATGTAGGGGTGCAGGAGATCCTTCGGGTAGCCCAGGCCAAGTCCATGTAGGGCCTTGTAGGTCAAAATACCTACTCTTAAGGTGATGCACCAGTGCACTGGCAACCAGTGCAGCTCGCACAGCACTCAGGTGACATTCCTGAATCTGGAATGACCGGCCAACACCCGTGCCGCTATGTTCTGCAGCAGCTGCAGGTGCTGCAGTGCACCACCTCCAACCCAGTTTGTATTTATGTAAAGTGCTTCGAGCTGTGTAAAGGCACTACATAAAATGTAGGGTTACTAATAATAATAATAACTTTATTTTTAAAACGCCTTTCAATATATCAAGGCACTGAACATATCAAAAACCACAACATACAATACCAATTAATAAAACATATAAATAAAATGATTTCATAACAACATCACATATTAAAAATAAACAATAAATATCCCATAAAATCAAAACACAGTATTTGCATTTATATTACATTAATCCTCCAAGTAAGCCATATACCACAGGTAAGTTTTTAAATTTTTCTTGAATACCTCCACAGAGGTGCACTCCCTTAACCGGTGTGGTAGAGAATTCCAAAGAGTGGGTGCAGCATAAGAAAATGCTCTACTGCCGGAAGATTTTAAACTCACTCTTGGAATCTCTAACCACCCCTCATCGGCCGAGCGGAGCAATCGACCGGGGCAGTAAGGCACCAGAAGTTCTTTCAGATAGGTCGGACCTTGATCATGAAGGCCTTTGAAAGTCAATAAAATGACTTTAAAGGTGATCCGCCACCATATAGGAAGTCAGTGCAGTTTGCGCAGTACCAGGGTAATATGACTCGATCTTCTTGTCCCAGTCAAAACCCGGGCTGCAGCATTCTGCACCAGCTGTAGGCAATGGATTTCAACCCCAGAAAGCCCAAAGTAAAGGGCGTTGCAGTAGTCCGCCGCGAGGACACGTAAAGTTGCGACCAACGCTACAAAGAGTCAGACGAACAAGGTGACGCACCCCGGCAATATTCCTAAGATGATAAAAGGAAGTCCTGACAACGGCCGACACTTGAAATTGAAGGGTCAGCCTGTCGTCTGTTACAATCCCAAGGTTGTGCACCCATTCAGAGGTCGGAAGTGACATGCCGCCAAGAAAAATTACTATCTGAAAGGCCTGTACTGTATTCTTATCTAATGTCTCCTCTAGTAGTCTGTTCCATAGTTTCAGGGCTTGTCCCCACGTCTTCTGGAATAATTGTTGACCCTTGACGACCTCATGAATCAGCCCTGTAAAAGTCGTGCTCATATGCATCATGAGCTCAAAGCTGTCCCTCATGTCTGTTTTCTCTCTTGCAGTTTCTAACACATCAATTCATACGTTTCTCCCTGTATGCTGCTTGAGAATGGTGGTTTGAAAATGGAGTGTGTTGCATGCAGCACTTCGTACTGTTGACAGAAGCTGCATCCCCGGATCCAAAAACCTTATAGAAGGATATGCATTTGCTAAGGATTTTAACGAGGGGTACACCCTTGAACTATCTGGGATGGGACTGTTCTGCAATATATAAACATAAAAGTTTATGTGTTATAGCCTTATGTGTAAGAAAAAACATAAAAATGTGTGATTTGATTTAAAAGTGATAATACATTAGTTACTATATTATCACAGTTTAAGTGTTTCTGTTAAATAGAGAGTGTTTCTGTATGCATATCTCTGTCAGAAATATAATGAAATGTTTTAGGAGACTTTGTTATGAGCCTTCTGAATATTCATCACACATGATTAGTACATTATTGCCAACACTTTGACTATGCTGTTTTTTTAAGAACCTTTGAACTATTTATAGTATTATCACTGTTGCACTTTATATTTATCTTTTGCACAGTACAGTAAATGTACTTGATATGTATTACACACACTTTATTGTGAAATGCTGTCCTCCTTGTTCTGGGGAGTATTTAACAAAGTCCGTGTGTATCTTACCAGTCTCATTGAAAAAGTGCACGGATATGAAACTGGTCAGGGCTCTGTGCACCATTGTCTCCTATTGAGGGCAGCTGTTATGGATATGTAAGTTAAACGATTCTGTATGCACTTTTTATGCACTTTTATCAAATAGACAAGCATTGAACTTGATAGCCTGTGGATTGTGCTGATTTTGATTTAGACAGTGCAGTTATGTTTTCATGACTGCAATCCATAGTGAGAGCTATGCTGAAGTATAGCGAATGGGAGGAGTAGAGAAAAAGGGGGTCTGGGGCATGACAGGATACTGATTGCATAACAAATATTTGCTCCATGCTCTGCCCAGTGAATGGAGTTGAAGCACATACAGTATGCAGGAATCAGTCCACTCCCCCTGTGCACTCTTTTGTGCCATGTAGAGTGGCACTTTACGATCTCCCCTCCCCAGGCTTGAAACATCGGCACTGCCGGTTTCTGTTTGTGCCACTTAGCATGGCACTTTACAATCTCTTCCCCCCACCCATGCACTGGCCGATATGCCTACTGAGTGACTGTCACCTCTGCCAGAGCAGCATATCAGCTGTGCTCCTAGTCCCCCTCACTAGAGGGGGACACTTAAAGTGCTGCTGCCAGAGCGGTGCTGGCTCTTGGTGTCCCTCATTAGAGAAGCACACTTACAGTACTGCCTCCGACGTGGAGTGTTGGCTCGTAGTCCTCCTGTGGTGTCACACTGGTTAAGCTGACTGGCAGCAAGACATCATAAAAGCAAAGTGCTGAAGTTGTTCAGTGTTAGTGATCAGCCCTGAACTGATGAGCCCTAATCTTGCAGCAACACTAACTATACTATCTGCTGCGAGCTACCCGAATCTCACTCAGAAACTAACAAGGATGCAAACAGATGGACACAGCTCACTAACTTTCTCTTCTCTACACTCGCTCTCTCATATATATGACAGAACTCCAGATCTGCAGTGGGGAACAGGGGTTTATAGTGTATGGTGGAACGTCATTCTCCACCGAAATCCATCATTGTCGAAACCTTGTAGTCACACATTAGTGACGTTCGCAGTGCAGCAGAAGAATTCTTTCTACTGCACTTTGAACATCACACACTGTGTCCTCGAACAGCATTTGACAGTTAGGGCTCACTCCATAGAAAGGACACATAGTGAAAGCAGCAATGTCGACGGCAGTACTAATGTTTAGTTAAAACATTCAAAATGTAAAGTTCTGAAACAGTTAAAATGTCAAGCGTGAACACGTTCAAAATGTAAAGTTCTTTTTTCCTTCTAGTAACCCAGGAAGAATGTTTGGATGCAGAAACATGCTGTAGTGATTTTTTCTCAAAACAGCGTTCCACCATACACTAAAAGTTGGGAGAACAGTTGACAACAGGGCATCTTTCACTGCTGGCACTATGACGACGATTACCTCTCGAGCTGCGCCTCTCGAGGTAATCCGCTGTCATAGTGTCAACTCGGTGAAAGAATAGCCCTGTTGTCAACTGTTCCCCATGCACTATCCTATATGTTATCTCTGCTATACTGCTGTATAAGGTTTAATCACACTGAGCTTTTACCAAGTGATGTCACGCTGGTTTAGCTAGCTTTCTGTGAGATACCCTGAAAGCATTCGGTGTGAGTGAGCAGCTCTAAACTGATGAGCCCTAGTCTAGCAGTCCCCACTACATTAGTTGCTGCTACCCTGCTGCACTGATCCAACTCACAAACCAGCCAGAGTGAAAGATACACACTTAATGTCCTGTTATTTGCATTCACTGCTTTTCTTATCACTACTGTAGACAAACAATCTCACCAACCTTATTCTCACAGTTTATCATAGATGCCATCACCAACAAAAGAGTTGTTTTTAATTAGCTAGAATAAAATCATCACAGTATTGGGGCTGCTGTTCCAAACATTTACATTTTTGACTTAGCACAAAGATGATTTATGAATAATACATCTGGCGTGTGTGTGTGTGTGTGTGTGTGTGTGTGTGTGTGTGTTTGAGATCATATACCCAGAAACACAATACTTTTCCTTTTTTAAACTCTGTGTAAAACGTTTAAGCACTAGTAGTCTGTTTGTTAAAAGTCCTTTTTTATTCATTATCTTTGTGTTGTTTCTGAAATGTTAATTTATTTTCATTTTGGTTGCTATGAAAGAAGAGTTCATGAATAGTATTCTCTGTCAGTACTTCCATGCTGAATTACTCTCGGATTATGCAAAGATAGTCTTGCAGTGAACAGAGATTACAACCACTGCTTGCGATGTCCACATGTTTATTGTACCTGTGATGCAAAAAATAAATGTAATGCTAGTTCAGTTATTTATTATACAGCATTTGCTTGCATTAATTAGTCAATTTTGTTTGTGCATGAAACAGTCTGAATGTTAAAAATTTGTGATTGTGGTGAAGTTTTTTTTTGTGATGAGAAAAGAAATGTAACTGTATAATTGATAATGAATCAGCATTGTACTGTGAGTCAGTACAAACATTACACGTTTTGCAAATAAAAATGTCACTGCATTGCAATTGCAACGTAATTACATGCAACAAACATGTAACTTCAGTGTAATTACCCCTGTTGCATGTAATTAATGATTACCTACCCACAGTTATGGTACATTGAAACTGACACTTAGACTGTGACCTCAACATATGATAGCTGCTTGCTTATTTTATTTATTTGTTTGTTGATCAAGTAAGTACACTCATCAGAGGGGCCTTTTTCACGAATGACACAGGCCTAGAGAGGCAAAGAATAATGGTGGAGGCAAAAAATATATGATTATGAACAAGCTGGGAAATACAATTGCAAAAGTAATGGAAAGCACAGATAAAAACAAAAGTAAAAATAAGCATTTGTCAATGCCGAATGTTTGCTTGCTGATATTAGCATTGGAAGTGCAGGAGTTAGACAGATGCAGAATAGGAATGGCAGTGAAGTATTGAACTCACGCCAACCCCACCACCACCCTGCAGAGATGGAGAGACATTGGGGTGTGCCTTTGGGTCATCACCAATAACGCTCATGCCGTGTCACCTCACCCTATCCTGCAGACACCGATAAGTGTTGAGGTGTGCCTTGGGGTGTTCGGCTTTACAGTCACCCCATTCCATAAGGACATACGCTATAATGGGTGCAGCATAGAAGAATGGGGTAAACTCTGGGGCCGAAGAGTCCAAGGCACACCTCTATGCCTGTCACTGGCTGCAGGGTAGGGGTGGGGTGGAATGGGGTGAGCATTACAGCCGGCAATCTAAAGGCACACCCCTGATGCCTGTACAGGGTAGGACATTATGGTTAGAAACCCTAATGCCCTGGTCGTTTGTTGGTATTTGCACTACAAATTTTCAACATGGCCTTTTTGTGACCCCATCTCATGAAAGCATTTGGGACCTCTGCTCATGAACAGTAGCACTGTGATTTTGTGAATCTGTCAAGAATGTTGATTTCCCACAGCGAACGTGCCATTCTGTGCCAGATGTGTGAAAACAGTTTGGGCAGGATGTAAAAAATAACAGCTGTACCATTCATAGGGAGGTGTGAAGAGATGGCAATGTTGAAAATCTGGAGTGAAAATATTAAAAGTGCTCGAACTTACGAGTGTATGTGGAAACTGTGCAACACATGCTCTTAACAGTCATTTAGTGGAATTATTTCACCAAATTTTCAACATAGGCATTTTGTGACCTCTGCTTATGAACAGTGTCACTGTGATTTTCTTAATCTGTCCCAAACACTGATTTCCCACAGCGATCGCGTTATTGTGCGCTGGATGTGCAAACACATTTTGGGCAGGATGTGAAAAATGACAGCTGTACTGTTCATAAGAAGTTGTGGAAAATGATAATGTTGAAAATCTGGAGTGAAAATATTACAAATTTGCGAGATTACGAGTGCGTGGAAACTGTGCAATGCACACTAAACACAGTAATTTTTGAATTTTTCACAAATTTGCAACATAGGTTTTGAGAGCCCACCTCCTGAACAGTGACACTGTCATTTCGTTAGTAGGTCCCAAAAGGTGATTCTGCACAGTGATTGTGAAATCACCTTTCGGGACTGAATAACCAGATGACAGTGACTGAATTCATGAAGTGGGGTCCCAAGAACCCCATGTTGAAAATATGGTGCCAAAATTCTCAAAAATGGCCGAGATATCCACCTAAGTTGAAACCCCCCCATTTATGCCATTATACAGCTTACTGGCATTTCTTCAGTTCATGGTTGGCTTTGAAGAGTGCTGACATGTTCCTGTTCCACCAAAGATCATTGTGCTGGGCTCCAAAGGTAAGTATGGGGAGGGGGGTGTTGGGAGATCAGGTGCTCAGAGGGTGGGTACAGGTTGGGGAGGGGGCACAGGAGACAACGAGAGACCATTTTTTTCTTTTATAGGTAAAAAAAAAATCGCAGGAAGGTTTTTCCTTTACAGGTTTGTTTTTGGTACACTGGGTATATTTTGGGGAGGGGAACTGAAGCCAAGGGGGATTGGGCCCCCAGTCGGCATAGAAAATGGATCTGTGTTTGGGGGGGCACATGATGCTGAGGGGTATTGGGCACCCCCTCGGCATACAAAACTATTACATGGACATTATGCTGATGGGGATTGGGCTCTCCTGTTGGCAAATGAACTGGGGAGTGGCCAGCCAACAGGGGGATTGGGCACCCCCGTCAGCTTCCATGGGGACTGTGAGAGGTGGACAGCGACAGCCGCCACCATGTTTATTCAAATGGAACACCAGGCAAGGCAAGCTGTGATTCGCTGCTGGAATCAAGGACCACCTCAGCAACGAAAACAGCTGATTGTTAAATGATGGGGTGCTCTCTGATTGCAGCGGCAAATTTCTTTCAAGTTGGTGGCATGCTGCAATACTGCTGTCATCGACAGCTTCTCTATTGGCACCACAGAGTCCAGCCCCAAAAACACTGCCGGCATTGGCCACAACACAGCTGCACCTCCACAACCCGCTACTCCAGCAAGATGCCACAACATGTTTCTTGCTCATGCCCACAAGCAAACATAATTAGGATGCAGTTTCAATAAAGTGGGCAGCACATATATCAGGTATCCTTACAAAATACTTAGAAACCCCTTTCTAAATTCACTGAATGGTTACTTACATACTGTGGTGGAAAGAAAATGGATTTTCTTATTGAGTAGAAAAATATGAATGGAATAAGAACTTGGTTGCTCCTAATATATATCAACAGTACTTGTAACTCTAATTAAGACACTATTACTACATTATTAAAACAGCTTAGCTTGGAAGTATAAACATGATTGATGTACAACTGTAAACTGTAAACCAGAAGACATCACTGTGTGTAATATTTTCCTATAAGTTATACAAATTTGCTTGCAAAGTGGGGAGTAGAAAAAGGGGGAAGGGATTGTACAAAGCATTGCTATCTTTTTGATCATTACATAGAAGTACTTATGGCAGGATACGTCCTTTTTTCTTCAGTTAATAAAAAAACAAAACTGGGTTTACATATAATACTGTATGTTACAGGGTGGTAAAAAAAAAAACATTAACACCTTACATGACATATTTCCATGCACATGATGGTGTGCCATGCAGCTGTGTGGTGTGAATTAGCTATATATCACTGCCTATATGCCGTCATAAAATGGGCGTAAAAAATCATCCATCTAACAAAACTAGTGGTACTTACTTACTTGGCTATAAGACTTCCACATTACAAGAACACAGACACCAGAAATATATTCAAAAGATGGTACCAAGATAGGCACACTTAGAATTGACAGCTTGAGCCAGATTTGCAGTCACAAGGGTTATTGCATATTCATCAAAACATTAGTTTTTCAATTTGTCTCTGTATGTGTGACCACCCCAGACCCTGATCCATCCCTCAGCTGTTTCCCACATGGTCAAGAACTGCCTGATGATGACTACATGTGGAATGAGGTGGTGATCACCAGCGCAGTCATGGCTGCAACTTTTGCAACCCCCCCGCCTGTAAAACTGTTACTGTTAGTTCTATGGGAGGGGGTTGCAAAAGTGTGGCCAAGCCACTACTTCCTGCTCCACCCCTCCCCCACATCAGAGCCATGCTCAGTGGCATGGCACCCCTTCCCTGCTTCCCCAGTGCATTGGCTCCATGCACAATAATCCCACCCTCTGACACCGATCCAACCCATCACTTGAAAGAGAAGTGAAGGTCAGGGAGCTCCCAGCAGTCATTCTCACTTTTCACCACTCCCCTAGCAATGGAGGTAAATTCTGCAGCACTCTTTCCTGCTCTGCCAATGGAGATAGAGTGAGCCTCCTTGTGGAGAGAGAGGTGAAGCTCAGGGAGCTTAAGTGAGTTGCTGCAGGCCACACTGTGAGTATGTGGTAAAGGGCAATAAGGGGCAATACTGCTATGGCACTCATATCTAAATAGGGACCTAAAGGCCACATTATATGCACTACTTCTCACTCCACCCACCCCCTGAATTGGAACCACACTTGGTGGCACTCCTTCCTGCCTCCCCTGCAACAAAGTCACAGTCTGCAGCACTACTTCCCTCCCCAGCCTCCCCTGCATCAGAGCCATGATCTGCAGCATGCCATCTCAGCCACCCACTCCACCCCCCCCACGAAGCCACATAGCACTCTCTCATGCCCACTCTCCAGTGGCCCCTCAGTGCTTCACAACATGAGCTGGAGCACCCACCCTTATAGCCTGCCCATTTCTGGGACAGTGACTCCACACTCAACAGCTCAAGCCAATCTTGACAAGCAGGAATGACACCTACTGGAGTTCCTCTTACAATAAACCATATGTCTGAAGTCTTGGTGCCCCTCCAATGGAGAAGGCTGCTTCTGTCCTATTCCAGCTGCTAGCCTAGAGTCCCTCACCTGAGCATATTGCTGCTGAATGACTGGGGTTGCATTTACAAAGTAATTTAAAAACAGTTCACTTTTTATGAAGGAGTTGGAACGGAGGGGGATGATGGGCAATATATTGTGATCTCCCAAGTTACAACTGGGACTGGAGCATGATGGAGGCAAGGAAAGTATTCATAACTTTATATTGGTTAGACACTGAAACCTGTTCCCTGGATCGGAATGGGGGGTGGATGATGAGTGAAGTAATGTGATCTCACAAGTTACAACTGGGACTGGAGCATGAAGGAAACAGGGGGAGCATTCATAACTTTATATTAGTTGTGACACCGAACCCCTTTCCCTGCATCAGAATGACTCTGCATTTCTCCTTCCCTCACTCTGGTCTGCCTGAAGATTGTCTTTGCAACCTTTTCTGCTGACTGAAATGTCAAGTGATTCATGCCTCTGGGCTTCAGACCACAAACTTTTTCTGCGGTAGGTTGGACTGCATGGGGGTAAATAATCCTCTTATGTGAGTAACCAACATTATTGGACATTTTAGAAGGTCTATATATTTAAACTAATAATAATAATAATTTTATTCTTAAGGAGCATTTCAAAGTATCAAGGTGCCTAACACATTTTAAAACACATCAATTATCCAAGTCATAGAAAAATAAAACAAATAAAACAGATAAAACTTTACAGAGTTAACCTTCACCAAAAGCCTGAGCCCACAAATACATTTTTTAAAGACTGTTTAAATCCCTCCATGGTTGTGCACTCCTGTAACCGGCAGGGTAGAGAATTCCAGAGGGTCGGGCCCCAGAAGATTTCAAGCAAACCCTCAGGATCTCTAGCAACCCTTCATTGGCTGAGCGAAGCAATTGTCCAGGGCAGTAGAAAACCAGAAGCTCTTTCAGGTAATTCGGGCCGAGTCTGTGTAGGGCTTTAAAAGTCAAAAGACCGACTTTAAAGGTGATCCGCCACTGTACTGGCAGCCAGTGCAGTCCATGCAGCACCAGTGTAATATGACAGGATCTAGAAGTTCCCATCAAAAAGCCGGGCCGCAACATTCTGCACTAGCTGCAAGCAGCAGATTTCCACCCCAGGTAGCCCTAGGTAAAGGGAGTTGCAGTAATCCAGGTATGAGGACACAAAGGTGTGAACCAGAGTAGGAAGATCATTGGACAGAACGAGGTGTTTAACCCTGGAGATATTCCTCAGATGGTAAAAAGAGGATATGCAACGGCTGACACCTGCAAATGCAGAGTCAACCCCTTGTCAAAAATTACCCCCAGGTTCGCACCCATTCAAAGGATGGGAGTGAAATGCCCCCAAGAAAAAGACCAGAGGGCGAACCCACCCCCGACCTCCCTATCCGGCACACCGGATCCACAACCAACACCTCAGTCTTATCCGAGTTCAACTTTAGCCAGCTGGAATCCATCCACTCTTGGATTTCTGCGAGACAGCTGTTAAAAGCTGAGAGAACTCTCTTGGTCAGGTGAAAAAAATAGGTAGAGCTGGGTATCATTGGCATAGCAATGAAACCTTAGCCTGTACCTTCTTACAATGTCTCCGAGGAGCAGCATGTACACTGCAAACAACATGGGGGACAACACCGAGTCCTGAGGGACCCCACAGGACAGAGAAACTGGGTTTGAGGAATAAACCCCAGACACCACTCTCTGAGTTCTGCCAGTGAGGAAAGATGAAAACCACCTGAGGACTGTCCCCGACAGTCTGCAGATGAACCTCAGGTGATCAAGTAGAACCCCACTGACCACAGTGTCAAATGCTGACAAGAGATCCAGAAGTACTAAGATAGAATGTTTTTTTCCGATCTCTTGCCATCAGGAGATCATTGAGCACCCAGACCATTGCTATTTCAGTACTATGTCTCTTTTGGAATCCAGACTGGAGGGGTTCATAGATGTCATGGATGGTCAAATGGTTCTCCAGCTGCACAGCCACTACTTTCTTAATCACCTTCCCTAAAAAGGGAAGGTTAGAGATTGGTCTGTAGTTTGCACAGCAGTCTTTGTCCAAAGAAGCTTTCTTTAAGAGTGGTGTTACCACCGGCTCCTTCAGGGATCCAGGAAACTCACCTGTTTCCAAGGAGCATAGAATTTGACGGCAGATAAGGACCGCTTGGCCCACCTAGTCTGCCCATTTTCCTACCTAACAGATAAGCTGCAGATCTTAGTTAACCAACAGCTTACTTCCTCTTACCAGCCCCTAGGACTGCCTTATGCCTGTCCCATGCATTCTTGGAGTCCCCCACTGTTCTGACTCCAGACCTCCTCAGGGAGGCTGTTCCATGCATCCACAACCCTCTCTGAAAAAAAATACTTCCTCACCTTACCCTGAGCTGTCCCCTCTATCTTCAAATTGTGCCCCTTGTTCTTGCACATCTCTTTTTCTGGAAGATGCTACCCTCTTGGACTTTGTTAATTCCCTTGAGGTACTTGAAAGTTTCTATCATGTCCCTCTCTCCCTTCTTTCCTCAAGAGTATACATATTAAGCTCCTTTAGTCTTTCTTTGTATGTCTTCTGGTGCAGACCCTGCACCATTTTGGTTGCCCTCCTCTGGACAGCCTCCACTCTGTCTATGTCTTTGCGGAGATGAGGTCTCCAGAACTGTACACAGTACTCCAGATGGGGTCTCACCAACTGTCTGTACAGAGGGATAACAACTTCCTGTTTTCTACTATTGATGCCTCTTCCTATGCATCCCAGTATCCCCCCAGCCTTCCTTACTGCCTTCTCACATTGCTTCAACAGAAGCACCAGACTATCCGAGCTAGGACTGTACCAATAGACTCAAGACAACCCAATATCAGGGAAGCTGGTCCAGGATCCAAACTACAGCACGTAAGGCGAGCAGTTTGGACAATCCGCATGACATCCATGAACTCCGGTCAGTCAAAGGTACTCCAGAAAAGCTGAGGAGTAGCGGCCTCGGCCCGATCCACAGCACCACCCATAGGATGTGCTGGCTGGAGTACTGCCCTAATGTCGGCCACCTTAACTGCAAAGAATCGAGCAAGGTCATGGCACTCTATTTGTGAAAAAGGCTTTTCAAACTTGTAGACTGACTGGGTTGCACAGTCTGTCTACTGTTCAGAAAAGCTGAGCTGGTCAATTCTGAGTGGCCGCAATCTCCCCAGACAGGAACTCTACCTTCTTACGGGTGATTGCAGATTGACAGACTTGATAATGATCCATCAATCTAAGGCGGTCAGCATCAAGGGTGGATTTCCGCCAGCAACGCTCTAGTCTTCATCCTAGTTGCCGCATCTCCCTCAAAATCCCATCAAACCATGGGGACCGAGGACAAAGGGAGAGAGGGCAAATGCAGACTGGAACAATGACATCCAGGGCCACCAAAATGGCCAAGTTATAGGCCACCACGAGGGTCTCTGGGTCACTGCTTGCCACTGGGAGGGACGATAGGTCAAGTACCAATGCCAGGCCTTCAGAGCTTACACCTCGTAAGGGGCGATACCTGACCACCTCCACGGGGCAGGCCTATGGAGGGGGGTGCTAAAACTAAATCCCACAGTGTAATGATTGGACCATCCGACTGGTTCCACCCCCAAATCAGAGGCCTCGATCCCAAGGAGGAAGACTAAGTCAAGAGAGTGACTGTGTTTATGGGTAGCAGTGGTAACTATTTGTGTAAGGCCCAGAGATGTATTCAACTGGAGGAAGTGTTGTTCAAACTGTGAGAGTTCATCATCGACCCAGACATTGAAGTCACCCAGGACCATCAACCTGGGTGACTCAGATGCCATGTTGACAACGAAGTCTGCGACTTCCTGAAAGAACCGCTTCACATCACTGGGTGGATAATAGATGAGGGCAATCCTACAACCTACACCTGCTACCACAGTACACTCAAATGACTCAGCCTCCTCAACTGGTACATTTGTGAGGTTTAGTTCAGTCTTGAAACAGACCGCACCCCCCCCGAGATCCAGACTCGGGTGGTGAATCACCGAGTATCCAGTGGAAGTTAAGGCCTCCAAAATGGGGCCAGAGTTCTCATCCTGCCAGGTCTCAGTGATGCAAGCCAGGTCCACTGTTCTAACAAGATCTGCAATAATTGCAGTCTTGTTTTTAGTGGACCTGGCATTGCATAGCACCACCCAAGTTGAATGAACCTCCCAGGCCACCAAAACCACCTGTCCACCAAAATTGGAGGTGCCCTTGGGTATGGAGACCAGACATGGCAGACCATGATTCTGGTTCCATTTCACCCCAGGGCATCTTCTGGATCCTACAACCTCGATACGATGGCTCCGCTCATTCACCCTCCACTGTTCACAGCCCCCGGCCTCCTCCTCCTCCCCCTGTGAGCGATACCCATGCCCTACAGCACTGGTAAGTTGTAGACTGCAAAGGGGTGGAGGAAAAAGGGATGGAGGACGCGAAGAGCAGAGGGTGACTAGTGCACAACCGTGGGGGCAGGGCTCCAACACATTCTGGTGACTAAAATATCAAGCAACAGTCCCTCAACAAATCTATTATCAGCCTAAAACAACATACAAAATGCCTAAAAATAAAATAAAATTATGCAAACCACTTACTAAAAGAAGTATCCCTCAGAGATCCAACCTCCATAAAATAAAAACTAACCATTAATAAAACAAAACAGATCAAAAGAAAACAAAACTACAAAATAAATCAACAAAATCCTCACCTCCCCAGGCCCTCCCACAACCTCAGGAGATAAACAACAATATTAAGCTTTAAATCATGAAATCCAAAGCAACACTTTAAAAAACAATATCAGTCAAAGTCAGCAGATGAATTTCACTGTAACGGAAAAATCAAAGTATTTGGGGAAAGATTCAGTTTTCCAGGCCCCATTGAGTCTCTCACCACCAGTGGAGACTGAAAAAACCTTCAGGAGCTCCCACCTCCTGAATAGACTGATGGAAACGTCTTGAAGATTTCACCCACAAATGAAAAAGTAAATTCCAAACTTCAGGTACTCTCACCAACTGCGTTTTAAGGAATGAACATATGGCACTCTCACTGCCAATTGAATAGATGGAATAGGAAGTCAAACCATAATCAAAAAACCAGGGAAGGAAATCCAACAGAGGCCTCTTCTGAAAGTGGATCACTCTGGGCTGGGAGTAAACCCCAGAATCTGTGGGTAGCTGACACTAGTCCACAGGAGCTAACGCGGGTCCCCAAACAAACCCACCAACAAGTAGATCCCTCGGGGATCCCTAGAGGCCAGCAACCCCAACCACCAGCTCCCTAACAGAGGAGGTGCAGACCCCTGCACTGCTGTTAACCCACACCCAGCCCACCCAACAGTTTGGGCTTACAACACCTGGCACCAAATTAAGCCAGTCATTTACCATCACTCAATCAATTTAAATTTGACAGTCAGCTTCTTCCTTAGCAGAAAACCAAAAGTTATACTTCCCAGTCTTCTCCTGAAATGTTGACCAACCTTGAACACTCCTCAGCTTCCCAATAGGGTATCCCCTTTCCGATTCACCTCCAGCTCACTTAAGGCATCCACTGATATAAACAGCCAGTCCCAATGGTAGGGGAAATAGCAAGACCAACTGCCAGAGATGTAAGCGATAGCGAGGGCCAATTAAAAAACAGCTCTGGTACACTCCAAGCATGCTCAGCTAACTTCCCCAAATAAATCACCACTGCAAACATTAAAGGTGTAATAAACAAGGGGCAGGCAACAAACGAAGTCCCAAGGAATAATCCAAGAATCCAACACACGGAGCAAAGAACTACTAACGTGTTTAACTGGCCACTGTTTCTATTACAGTGTGACCCATATTGTTAATATGAAACACTTTCACCTAATTGCAATTCTCTTTGCTGTTGAGTGCATTATTTCTTACCTGTTTACATGATCGAAGTCCAGTTTCTGACTATGGCTAAAACTTTTGACGTGGGGAATTGAGTTTGAGATGGCCAACCAGTCTGCACCAGTCAGCATAGGGTATAATGTTTGTAAATCCCACCAGCGCCAGCTGTGGTGACTGGGTGATACCAGGCAGGCCAGCTCTCGGTCTGGCTATAAGAAGGCCTCCTCTTGGTCCTCTTCTTTCTGTTCAGCATGGTGACTTGGCGTGGAGGCATACTGTACAACAGTGACAGAACACTGCATTTTGTCAGTGGACCAAACTTAGATACTTTAGTATGAAAACATCCTGTGTTCCTTGACTCCCTCTCATTTTCCTGCTGTTCCCCTGCTGATGT
Source organism: Neoceratodus forsteri (assembly GCA_016271365.2). Lineage (NCBI taxonomy): Eukaryota > Metazoa > Chordata > Ceratodontiformes > Ceratodontidae > Neoceratodus > Neoceratodus forsteri. The sequence goes on along the minus strand of CM028132.1, from coordinate 1,166,896,310 downwards.
CATAAGTCTCTGTTTGTGAGGTCATAACCTGTTGCTGTGAAAATTATTCTGAGCTCACAAACAAATGAAAATGGTTTCAGTAGAGGGAGTAGAAGGAAGACTATGGTAAGTAAGTCTGTGTCTCAAGGATCCTGTTTTCATGCAAACGTCCTCACTAATAAAGAATATGGACACATAAATACTGACAATTAAAGAGAGGAAAGGAGTATGTTTATAGTTTACGGCAGAAGCTGAGAAAGAGAACAGCTACCAGCTACCCTAGAGCAAGGAGGTGATTTACTGAGTACAATGAATTGAATTCTTAATTCAGGGGCCTGTAGTAGTACATAGTAGTCAGCATTTTGGTTCTGTTTTTGGGGTTGTCTTTACTTAATGTATCTTTAATTTGCCAGGGAGGTAATCTAGCTGGGAGAACATTTGCAGTCATTTGTGACTAGGGCTGTTACTGAAACTCTGTGAAAGAGGTGTCTGATAAGGGGAGGAGCTGAAGAAGGCTTGCAGAACTGTGGGTTACAAACAGGAGTTGACTGTGGACTCTGCTGCAGAAGCTGAGAAAGAGTGCAGCTACCAGCTACCTTAAACTAGAGCTGTGTTTTTCTCTGTAGTTTACAGAAGAAAGCATTTTTTTTACCTGCTTCTTTTGTAGACACTGAGTACCAAAGGAACAACCCCCCACCCACCCACCCCATTCCCCAACCACCCCTGGGTGCTCTACCTTTATAGTGGAAGGCCAGGCCACACCTACTGAAAGACACAGGAACAGCTGAGCAGCACAGCATGAGAAATAGCCTGGCTGGTATATAGCCAACATTACAAAGGGTGTAGCTAGCAACTAGGTCCACAAGGGCACATACAACAGGAGGAGAGAAGCTGTAAACAAAAACAAAAAAAAAAGGAAACAGAACGAGGAAAGAGTAAGCATGAGTAAGCATATAAAGCAACAGAAGAGGGGTCACAAATAAGACATGATGGCAGAGGTGCAGTGCAGTGGCTGTGGAGCGGCAGTCTTCTGGGAGGCATTCTGGAGGATGCAGTGTTGTCCCATCTGTAGGCACCTCTCTGGGCTGAGGGAGGAGGTTGCTCATCTCCAGGCTGAGTTGGCCAGGATTCGGGGGACCTCTCTTCCACCCAGGGACCACCAGGGCCGATGCTGCTGCCTCAGAGGTTGCCAAGAAGGAGGAGGAGTGGTTAGACCATGGTGGGCTCAGGGAGGGTGGGGGTGGTGGAACAGAGATACATCCCTCCAGTTGTACCTCTCCACAGTTCATACGCTGATCTGACGGAGCGTGGTTCTTCTATGGAGGCACCAGCAGTGGAGACCAAAGAGGATGCTGGGAACCTCCACAATGGAGACCCACTGGAGGGTGGCACAGGACCCCACAGGGGAAGGAAACAACTCCTAGTGGGGGACTCAACTGTTAAGAGGGTAGAACTGGGGGAGGGAGGGGAGAGGGAGGTAAGATGTCTTCCTGGTGTCATGGCATGGAGGGACAGGGAGTGAATCCTCAGGATCAGTAGAGCAGCAGCATGGGAGAGGGAGCTGGACATCACTGTCCACCTAAGAACAAATGATCTGGCTGGGAATAGGATCAGAGCAGTGCAGGAGGAGTTTGTGGGGTTGAGGAGGGACCTTAGACAAGTAGCACACACAGTAACCTTCTCGGAGGTCTTGCCTGCCTATGGCATGGGTGAGACTAGGGTGCTCTGCACCATGGAATTCACTGAATGGTTGGAAAACTGGTGCAGAGCAACACAGAAACATAGAAAGTGATGGCAGAAGGAGACCATACTGTCCATCTAGTGGTTTACCTATTGCGAGTTGACATATACTGTGCTGCCATCACCGACAGCGACAGACACAATGCCAAGTGTTGGCACTGTATTGTCAGGGATGTTAGCATGTTTTCTTCAGGGGGGCTGCACCTCCAAACCCCCCATGTGGGGGGCCCTGCCCCCCACACACCCAGTCTCTAAATATACTATGAGTTAGAGATGTCTCAGGGAGGGCCAAAACACAGGGCGATGCAATGCTGGTGTCTGCAGGGACCCTCACAATGACCCACACTTTCAGATGAATTCTGTCACTGTGATGGTCTTCGCGGTGGAGGTGCCAACATGCAGTCGACATACACCATCTAGTCTGCCCATAGGCCTGCCCCCTCCCATAACTGCTAGTCAGCATGGTGGTGCCTTTGTACCTGTCCCAAGCATTTCTTGAAACCTACCACTGTTTTTGCCCCCACCACTACCTGAGAAAGGCTGTTCCATGCATCCACCACCCTCTCAGTAAAGGAAACCTTGCATGTGTTACCTCTGAATTTGCCCCCTTCCGCTTCATGTCGTGCCCCCTAGTTCTTGTGTGCTTTCTGACTTGGAACAGAGCTTAGGGCTTTGGCTTCATTGGGGACTTGGGGTCCACCTGGAGGGATACAGGATTATACTGGTGTGATGGTCTTCATCTGTCTGGGAGGGGAACCAGGATCCTAGGTGATAGGCTGAAATGCTTCATTGGCAACCACAGGGGTAAATGGATTAAAAGGCAAAGGCAGCAAGGATGGGGATAGAGCTAAAAGGGGTAAGGATATCAAAAAATAGAGGGCAATGAATACCAATGCCCATTTATTTATTTATTTATTTATTAGCAAATCGGTTTACAACCTTTGAGCCAGGGGCTCATTTTCACAGGTACCTCATCACAAAGAGGACAATGCAGTACAGACATTCATGTTACAGGATGTAGGATTACATGGAGTTAACATACATGTTTGTAAAGAACATGATAGATACAGCCAACTACAGTATACAATAGCTCACGATGGCTGCAGGATATGGGAACATCAAATCAATCGGTGATTGGACCGACATACTGAGAGGCCAGAGGGTTATTGTGGCAACATATAGACTGGAAATACAGCAGTATATTATGGTAAGAGCAGTCAGAGCAGTGCAAAATTAACCAGGGTACAGCAGCACATTGTAAATTAACCAGGTTACAGCAGCACATAGTAACACTGCTGGAGGTGAGGTCAACAGAGCAATTTAAGCCAGGTACAGTGACATATAGCAATACTGGGTGGTTTGAGCAGTCAGCAGAGCAGTGGTAATTCTGCCAGGGAGATATGCACCAGATGGGGAAAGGCTAGGCACCAGGGAATAATTACTGTACAGACCATCGTGGTATAAGTATAGAGTGGTCCGGTTTGGATGCTGCCCAGTGGGCATTGCCAGGGCGTGTAACAAGCTCCCTGAACTAATGGCCTTGATGGAAGAAGGATGCCTGGATATTGTGGCAGTCACACAAACATGGTACACAGAGAACCATGACTGGGGTATCAACATACCAGGGTACACAATCTACAGGAGGGATTGGGAGAGTAAAAGAGGAGAAGAAGTAGCTCTATATGTAAGGGAAATGATCAAAGCAATGGAACTAAAGAGTAAACAGGGAGGAGAGGAGGCACTGTGGGTCACCCTGGAGACAGGAAATGGCACCACAATCCACATGGGGTTGTATACAGACCCCATCTCAGGAGGAGGAAATGGACACAGAAGGCACCCCTTAGGATGGCAGAAAAGGGAGAGATATTGTTGATGGGGGACCTGAATATGCCAGATGTTAACTGGAACACCATTGCTGCAACCACATCCAAGAGCAGGGTCATTCTCAATGCCCTACAGGGAGCATGCCTCAGACAGCTAATGTTGGAACCCACTCGGGAGGGAGCAATCTTAGACCTGGTACTCTCAAAAGGGACAGAGAGAGGATTCCAGATTTAGAAGTGGGTAGCCATCTGGGAACAAGTCACCACAAAACAGTGTGGTTCACAATAAACGCAGCTGTAGAGTCAAGCCATTCAAAAGCGAGGGTACTGGACCTTAGGAGGGCTGACTTTGGCAAAATGAGAGAGTGCCTGAGAAAAGCACTAGCAAATGGGCAAGAAGGAGGGTGGAGGAACAATGGGGAAAAATCAAAACTGCCATCACAGAAGCAACAAGCCTTTGTGTGAAGCAAATAAACAAATCAAAATGAAGGAAAAAAACACTGTTTCTCAAAAGAGGTGGCAGGGAGGGTAAGGGAGAAAAAGATAGCATTCAGGAAGTATAAGGAAACACAAAAGGAGCAGGACAGAGAACTGTACCAATTAGAGTAGAAGGAAGTGGGGAAAGCAGTCACAATAGCAAAGGCCCAAACCGTGGAAAAGATAGCCAATTCAGTTAAAAATTGGGATAAAACCTTTTATAAGTACATTAGGGAGTGGAGAAAGACCAAGGGAGGGATAGGGAGGCTTAATAAGGTGGATGGTTCGTGGGCAGAGGGTGACAGTGAAAAAGCAGGGATGCTGAACTAATACTTCTGCTTAGTATTCACAAAAGAAGAGGAGGGGGAGGTACCTAAACCAACCAATAAAAGCACTCTGGATCGGAGGGTCAATGCCAGTCCATTCACAGAAGAAAGTGTCCTGAAAGAACTCCTGAAAATGAAGGTGGACAAAGCAATGGGGCCTAATGGGATTCACCCCAGAATTCTCAAAAAACTAAGGGGAGAACTAGTGATACCACTGACTACCCTTTTTAACAAATCATGGGAGGATGGTATGGTACTTGAGGACTGGAGAAGGGCAGATGTGATTCCCCCTCACAAAAGTAGGAGCAAAGCGGAGGCAGGAAACTACAGACCTGTTAGTTTGACCTCAGTGGGAAATACAAAGTTCCCACAGAGGTCTCACAGCTCTGGGATTTGTTTTTTGAATGAAGCAAAATGCTGCATGGACTCGTATTTGAAAGCGAGTTCTGTTTTTTTTGCAGCAAGCAAAACAAAACGTTATTTGAATTCAGCATTTTTTTGTGTGTAATTAATCTATGTCAGGGAAAAAAATTTACGACAGCAATTATAAGAAATAAAATAGGGTACTGATCATTAAGAAAATTTAATGTTCACCTCGATGAGGATGGGTGATAAAGCCCTCGAGCTTCGTTCTCGGGGTTTAATGATGCATCCCTCACCTCAGGTGAACATTACATTTTCATAATGATCAGTACCCTATGCATTGTTCTCTATATGTTTCACCTTATGGGGGTTTCTCCAGTTTTATCACTACATTCTCCCCACAAGCTAAGGAGGTTTTACCTGTCATACATTGTAAATGGCACCTTTTAAGTACTGATAATAGACTGGATATGGTAACTAAGAATAAACCAAAAATTGTATATAGGATGGGAGAAAACCACAGGATAGTTTAGGTAACGAAGTTTACATTGGGGTCAATAATCAATGTAGGAATCATTATCCTACAGAATTATGTATATGAATTGTATTTTGTAGATACATTAAACAAGGTGCTATATTTGAACATTCAGCATGGGACAATACATTTGTTACAAACAGGTATCTGCCTCTATCTCTGAAATCAAATAAAGAGGCAGAAGACACTGCAGAGCAGGACACTGCGGCACAGGAGCTAGCACAACAAAACTCACCCAAATCAGGAACCAAAACGAAACAAGCACAGAGGAAATCCAAAAACTTTGATCATAGGAGACTCCATGATTCGGGAGTTGATACCATCTCCAGTTAGTGACGGTCAGATGTCTCCCAGGTACATCAGCATGAGACACTGACCGCATTGCTAAAATTGTTCACAAAGCAGGAGAAAACATTGATGTCCTAGTACACAGAGGGACTACGATCTCGCCAGCCGTCAGTTGTGGAGACCCAGGAACACCTGACTAGGCTGGGTGACAAACTATCATCTATTTCGTCTGGCATCTCCTCTCTGAGATCCTGCCAGTCTGGGAGAGGGGAGCAGATGGACGAAGGTCAGAGAAGGGAGATAGGGAGCTAAACACGTGGCTCAAGGGCTGGTGCCAGGAAAAGGACACAGATTTGTAGGAACTGGCAACAGTTCTGGGAGCGAAAGTTCTTTAAATTTGATGGACTGCATCTGACTAAAGAGGAGTCAGTGCATTGGGGCAGAAGTTTGACGCCTTTGCAGAATATTTAAACTAGCAAATGGGGAGAGGGGTAGCACCCCATACGCCGAATGGGAAGAACACCCTCCCCTCAGCTAGTGGTCAAACAGGAATTCAGCATGTTTGCCATTCATTTGCATCACCAGGTAAGAAAAAGGTTTGTCTCCCCATACGACGCACAGGGTAATGCCAAACTTCACCCAACAACTAACACACCAAAATCTGGCCAATGGAAAATCATGTACACAATGCTCACAGCCTGGGAAATAAGATCCCAGACCTGCAGGCACAATGTCAGAGGCTAAACTGGACATAGTAGCAATTAGTGAGACGTGGTTTACCAGTAACCACACTTGGGAGACTTCAGCACCTGGCTATGTATTGTTCAGAAGAGACCGAGTGCAAAAGGGGGAGGAGTGGCCCTGTATGGCAATGAAAACATCAAAGCTACAGAAATGCAGAATACACAAGGAGCCAGAAGAACTGTGGGTCACCCTGGAAACAGGAAATGGGACAGCCGTAAGAACTGGGGTTGTCTGCAGGCCCTCAGACCAGGGGAAGGACATAGACACATTACTGTTAGAAGATATACAAAACAAGACAGCTATAGGGGAGGTTCTGATAATGGGAGACTTCAACATGCTGGATACAGATTGGTCAATGCCAGCAGGAACATCTGCCAGAACTAGACCATAGTGGATTCCTGCAGGGAGGGCCTCAAACAACTGGTACAGCAACCCCAAGAGACAGGGCTATCCTAGATCTAGTACTGACTAACAAAGAAGGGATCACAGATCTCCAGGTAGAAGGTCACCTGGGGGCCAGTGACCATCACATGGTATGGTTCAATTTGGCTACTACATCTAAATCATCCCATTCCAAGGCAAAATATGGGACTTCAGAGGAGCTGACTTTGATAAGATGGCCAACAGAGTTAAGCTAGCCCTGGCAAAAAGAAACACAGGTGAGGGGGTACAGGCAAAGTGGGCAGGCATTAAGGATGCAATACTTGAAGCAACATCCCATTGTGTTAGACAGAAAAGGAAGTGCAAAGAAGAAGGAAACCACTTTGGTTCTCAAATACAGTAGCAGAAAGGTCAGAGCCAAAAGGCTGGCCTTCAGGAAATATAAGGGAACACAGCTGGATGAAGATAGGAGGCATACCAAACTGCCCTAAGGGAAGCAGGTAAGGCAGTAAGGCAGGCAAAGTCCCAAACTGAGGAAACACTAGCACAAACAGTAAAAGAAGGTGACAAGACTTTCTATAGATACATTAGTGAAAGGAGAAAGTCCAGAGGGGGTATTGCTAAGCTTAATGGAGAAAAGGGAGCATGTGAGGAAGAGGACCCTGTAAAGGCATCTATCCTAAATAGATACTTTTGCTCAGTATTTACTGAAGAGAAGGTAGGGCAGGGCCCACAGCTCAGCATCATGGACACAGGGTGGAGGGAGGTGAGCACTACTCCCTTCACAAAAGAAAGGGTCCTACAAGAGCTTGCTAAGCTCAGGGTGGATAAGGCAATGGGACCTGATGGCATACATCCCAGGGTACTTAAGGAGCTAAAGGTGGAACTAGCAGAGCCATTAGCAGAATTGTTTAGTGAGTCTCTGAGCACAGGAGAGGTCCCAGAAGACTGGAGAAGGGCTCATGTGATCCCGCCTCCACAAGAGTGGTAGCAGGGAGGAGGCGGGAACTACAGACCGTCAGTCTTACCTCAGTAGTGGGCAAGATTATGGAGGCACTCTTAAGGAAAGGATAGTGCAACACCTGGAATCCATAGGGGCACAGGATCCAAGACAGCATGGGTTTACAAAAGGAAGGTCCTGTCAAACTAATCTCATAGATTTCTTTGACTGGGTAACCAGAGTGGTGGACCAAGGGGCAGCAGTTGATGTCGCCTACCTTGACTTCAGCAAAGCTTTTGACACTGTTCCACATAGAAGATTGATAAATAAGCTGGGTAGGCTCGGGGTGGGTCAGAAGTTGGTCAGCTAGGTGGCAAACTGGTTGACGGGCAGAAAACAGAGAGTGGTGGTAAATGATATACAGTCAGAAGAGATGCAAGTCACAAGTGGGGTACCTCAGGGATCAGTTCTGGGGCCAGTCCTCTTCAACATCTTCATTAGTGACCTTGCAGATGGACTAGAGGGTAAGGCTTGTCTGTTTGCAGATGACACCAAGATCTGCAACAGAGTAGATTATCCAGATGGGGTGGGTAGAATGAGAAGAGATCTGGATAAACTAGCAGAATGGTCAGAAGAGTGGCAACTGGGATTTAATGCAAAGAAGTGCAAAATTATGCACATAGGGAAGAGAAACCCTGAAGCCACTTATAGGCTGGGAAGGGAGTTGCTAGCAGTCACAAAGGAAGAAAGAGACTTGGGCATCATCATCACTGATGACCTAAAATCATCCAAGCAGACCTCTAAAGCAGTAGGTAAGGCTAGGGGGTGTTAGGGTGTATTAGTAGGGTATCACAAGTCGTAAGAGGGAGGTAATAATCTCTCTGTACAAGACACTGGTTAGCCCCATCTGAGTATCATGCAGTATTGGAGGCCACACCTTCACAAGGACATTAACCAAATTGAGGCAGTCCAGAGAAGGGCAACAAAATGGTGCAGGGACTGCATCAGAAGACATATGAGGACAGATTAACGGAGCTCAATATGTATACCCTTTGAGCAAAGGAGGAGAGAGGTGATATGATCGAGGCATTCAAACACCTTAAGGGCATAAACAAGGTGAAAGAGTCTAACATGTTTAAATATAAGAAAAATAGCAGGACAAGAGGACACAGCATGAGATTAGAGGAGGCCGATTAAGGGGAATGTGAGGAAATTCTTTTTCACAGAAAGGGTGGTGGATGCATGGAATGGCTTACCACAAGAAGTGGTGGCTATGAATACAGTGCAGGGCTTCAAACAGGCATGGGATAGGCATTAGGGAGCAATACAAATGACTATGAATAGATAGGCCACTGACAGAGCAAAGGCCGATGGCACATTTATAAGATAGAAAAAGAAATGGGCAGACTGGATGGGCCTTGCAGTCCTTATCTGCTGTCAGCTTCTATGTTTCTATGTTTCTATGTTACACAACAAATGTCATATACAGTATTTGTCTGGTTGTAAGAAATGTCCCACATTTGGAGACCCAGTCTCCGCGAAGACATAGACAGGATGGAAGCTGTCCAGAGGAGGGCAGTGTCAGTGGCTCAGTAGGTAGCACACTCGCCTCTGAGGCCGGGAGATCGGAGGGCTGTGGGTTCAGTTCCCACATCTGGCACTTGGGTTAATATCCCAGTACTGACACTGCAATGCAGCATGAGAGGGGTGCTGCATTTCTGAGGTGCCGTCTTTCGGATGAGACGTTAAACCGAGGTCCCATCTGCCTGGATTGGTGGTAGTTCAGGTGGATGTTAAAGATCCCATGGCACTTATCAAAAAGAGTAGGGGAATTTCCCCGGCGTCCTGGCCAAATTTCCCTCATTCACTAAAAATATCACCAACAGCTTAATCTGGTTCAAGGTCAGTTGGCATTCATCTGTATCCCCCTCCCCCGGGTTGTGCCTGAAAATAGGCAGGATTTGTCTAGTGCACTTACCCGGTCAACAAAAGCTAAATAATAAAATGGTGCAGGGTCTTCACCGGAAGACATATGAAGAGAGACTTAAGGAGCTTAATATGTATAGCCTCGAGGAAAGGAGGGAGAGGGGGGACATGATAGAAACTTTCAAGTACCTCAAGGGAATCAACAAAGTTCAAGAGGGTAGCATCTTTCAAAAAAAGAGGTGTGCAAGAACAAGGGGCACAATTTGAAGATGGGGAGGCTCAGAGGTAATTTAAGGAAGTATTTTTTCACAGAGAGGGTTGTGGATGCATGGAACGGCCTGAGGAGGTTGTGGAGTCAAAAACAGTGGTGGAATTCAAGCATGCATGGGACAGTCATAAGGCAATTCTAGGGGGTGGGGGCAGGAAGAAGTAGGCTGCTGGTTAACTAGGATCTGCAGCTTATCCATTAGGTAGGGAAATGGGCAGACTGGGTGGGCCATGCGGTCCTTATCTGCCGTCAAATTCTATGCTTCTATGTTTCTATGTTATGTTGGGAAAACTAAGCATACATTTAAAGAGCAAATTAATGAACATTACTGTATGAAGTGTCAATAAGAGAGATGGAGTCAGTGCTTAGGCACAACATATGTACCAAACTGGAAATGATCATGAGTTTTATTTCAGACTCTGGAAAAGGTATATTTTAATGTCTGTGCTGGGAACCAAGACAATAGATTATAGAAGGGGAAAACTTTATGGTAATTAAGCAATAATGTCCGACAGGGTGTGTGTTGTGCTGGGATAACGTCACGCCTCAGGTGATTGGGCACGAGGCCGCATGACGTTATCCCAAATGACTCACACCCTGGACAGCATTATTGCTATTATACAATGGCTCGTTGTTATATATAAAATTAAAAAAAATAATTTTAAAGAATGTTTATTAGTGTGGAAAAATATTTTTGTTTGTTAAGAGGAGATGCAAAAAAAGAGCTCTAGGTCCAAAAAACATCTACAGGTTCACAGAGAGGCTGAGACTAGACCCGTGATGTTGGACTGGGATAACTACATGGGTCCAGCCCAAGACTGACCAATCAAAGACCAGGAAATGTTCTTGCGATTGTATAATTTAGATTAAAAGCAGGGGAATGCCCCAGTTTAAATTATACATTTCAATAGGGGACATTTTTGTGAGTTATATTTATGATAATTATGAGCTATATTATGGTATTTATGGGGTTGATATGTTTTAATCACTGCTTATATTTGTATATAACGTACACATTGTACTATGCTTATGGTTGCATCTGCATGTTTTTATAGAGTGTGGTTTGTGCATGTTACGGACTGGTATGGTCACTATTTTTATACAAATGAGGTACTGTGCCTTTAAATGCATGCTTTTTAAATATGACTAGTAACAGTGACATCAAACATTGTGAAAGTGTCCAGTTGGGTGTGAAAACCTTTGGTGTCCAGGTGGAGGGGTGAGATTTTGTCATGGGTCAAGGTTGCACGTGTGAGACCACTGGGTGGGGGCACCTGACTGTACTGTAGCAGCAGGCAACATAGAGAGAGAGGAAAGGTTTTCCATAATTCAGCACAAAGATGAATGTTCCAAAAAGAAAAGGAGGCTATCTGATAAGTAAGGAAAAGAAAGGAAAGCAATATAATGAATGTGAGGTGTATGTTGGAAACCTTCCAGCCATTATTACAGAGGGGCACATTCTTAGCCTGTTTGCTAGATTTGATGCGAAGTTTGTAAATATGCAAAATCTATCCCAGCATGAAGAACACATCAGGAACACACCAGGACCGCATGATGTGCTGGCATTTTCTTTTTCTTCGGCTTTCCCTTGTCAGTTATGTCTTTCCAGCCGCTCGCTCTCACTCTCCCTCTGGCTCTGCAAACAGGAGAGCTTACTTACTTCTTAGCTGATTTCCCGTGGGTCAACTCTCTTCATATCTCTCTGCAGTGACACAGCCAAAATCCATACCAGCATGAGGAATGCACCAGGACCACAAGACGCGCTGGCATTTTTTTTCTTCAGCTTTCTTTTTTTGGCTTCCCCTTGTCAGTTCTGTCTTTCTAGCTGCTGGCTCTCATTCTCCTATTGGCTCTGCACACAGAATCACATTATAAAACATTCTTATGGGAAATACAGATCATTCTAAAAAATGAAAATCAGGGTGTGTATGGTCTCTCCTATGATAGTCTATTTTGTATTGTATTACTGTATATAGTCTACTGCAGGATTTGTTATATAATATTAGCAGTACATTGTTGTCAATATGCACTCCGTTTATCTGACCTCCTGTTTAGCCTAACTGATCGAATGTCCCCCAAGCAGTCGGGATAAACAAGGTTGGACTGTATGCCTCAATGGAATTAAATAGTTTGCATCTATGGATTTAAGAACTGAAAATAACATGCAACCAAATTGTTAAACAACTGTAGATATGAAGGCCATCACTTGGTTGTGAAAAGACTGCAACATGGTAATGGAAAGAAGGATTGCACAGGACGTATGGAAACTGAAAAAGAGAGTCAAGAAACAAATGGAGCGGATGCGGGATCCTTCTCGGGTGAGTCTGATAATGCACTACCACCTCTCTCAGGTCCGGCCGAGGGTGGGGACATTGATGGGCTGGATGATTCTAACACCTCTAAATGGCCCGGACCTAGCGGGGTCTCCCCTGCAGTGACCAAAAGTTCCAGTTCTGATCCTATCACGAAGGAAACAGTGGGTGGAAATGGTGTCTTGGAGATGGTTTCAGACAGTGACAGTCATAAGGAGAAAGTCTGCATGAAAGCAATCTTCGCGCAACAGTCAAGAAACCTGAAACCAGAAGAAACAAAAACTGTATCTGGAGATTGAGAAACTTCAGCTTGAAAAGCAAAAGGTACAATCAGAAGTCAGAAAGCTGATGAATGAAAATGAGTTTTTCAACATATTGCTTTGAACAACAGTAATTTGTTTAAAGAGATTTGTATTTTTTGTGATAGCGTTCCAGTTTTCCTTGAGATAGTTTGCAAGTATAGCACACTTGTTACTAGTCTTTCTGAAAGTTATGCATTGTACACATTTTGGAATTGCTAAGTTTAACTCACTGGAAGAAGGCAAAGTATGTTTTTTGTAAGCAAGTAATATCTGCTATAATAAGGGCAAAACAAAACATGGTTGCAAATAAATGGTTTGAAGTTAATCATGCTTTCCTGATCTTTGTGCCACCATTCGGCACATCATTACAGTATAAAGGAGTGGTGATGTAAAGGATTGGAAACGTTCCATTTGTGTTAGAGATCACATTTTGTGCAGCAAAATAAAATTACATTTTTGTGTGCCATTCCTTGGCTTTTTTTGTAGTTAAAAATCATTTACAGTATTCAATTTTAAAACTGTATTGTTTGACACATTAGGTCATTACAGTTATAAAATCACAAGCTACTTAGAGTAGGAAGTATAACAAAGATTAAGATACAGATGAAAGAAATGTGTTTATACAATCATTAAATAACAGTCAGTCATCTTAGAATAAATATCAGAATAATAATGCATACAAGGTCACATCCCTAGATTTATTTATTTATTTAAGAGATTTACCAGATAAGCATACTGAGCGGGGACCGCTCGTTTTCCAGATGCGACCTGGGGGTCACAGATTAACAGTACATCAGATATATGTAGCCTCTGGCCCAGATATTTAAACTGCGCCCAAAAAGTGCACAATAGCAGGAGCAAGCACAAGTCTATTGCACCCATGCGCATCAGATGCGATATTCAAAAAAGGAGCAAGCCAAATTGCGCCTACAGCCAACATCTGAATATCACACAACCTGCGCCATAGCGCAACTAGGGAGGGGAAGCTGAGCAGATATGATGTGCTATGGTGCAACAAGAGATGTTCAGCTGAGCAGTCCAGAGGCACCATAGTGCAAGCAGGGAGCTCCCCAGCTGCAGAGCAATGTACCTGCATAACCAGGGAGATAGGGGCCCACCACCCATGCCACAGATGGGCACAGGAACACACAGCAGAACTGACATCGTCCACCCACACCCCAAGCACAGCACAACTGGGGGAGGGCTGGAATAACCACTGGCCCATGGATACAAGCAAACAACCCACAGCCAGGCCATGGTGCCCCATCACACCCACCAGCAAGCTGAGACTGCCACACAAGGAGGGCGGACCACCCTATGCCACACCAACCCCCCCCATTGCACAGCATACCCTGCACCGTGACCCCCAGACAACTCCCATGAGCAGTGACCACCACTGCAGGAAACCCCATGCATACCACCACCCCCACTGTGACACTGCAACCTTGTGCACCACAGAACCATACAAGCCAGCCCCACCATGAGCACCCAGCAGTGGGTGGCAGCACATGGCAATGCAACAATGGCAGGCACAGTGCCACCATGCACAGCCCCCCGAGGCATAGCTGAGAGACCAACCATGTGTTGGCACAAGAGGTACCCCACACGGGACAGGGCATGCCCCTGACATCACCACCAGTGGTACAGCACCCTGCACAGTAGTCCAGTGACACACCCTGACCCACCACTGGCCACAACAGCCAGCACAGACACCCACAGTGGTGCGTGGAAGCATGCACCACACCAGATGCAACACAGTGCAGGGACAAACACCCACCCATACCCAAGGGAACAACAACACAGGGACGCAGTAGCGGGGCCACCAAGCCCCCAGTGTGAGCCCATGGAAACCATGTACACACAGCCTGCAGTCCTCCATGGCACAGGAGTGCCAGCCACCCAGCGCAGGCACTGTGGACCCATACGCCACCATCATATGCCTGGAGCACAAGTCACAGACAGTGGTGCACATTCCCTGCAACACACACAAGCCACAGCATGGAGGTGGGACAACAACCACAGAGGTGACAGTGTCACCCAAGGCAGACATGCACCACACCAGTGACAGGAGGCAACCCAGCATTGTGACAGGCACAGTGACTGCCCTGCATGGACAGCCACCACTGAAATGCCAGCAGACCCTGCGGGTCACAGACATGCATGTGTGTCAGCTGCACAGGCCATGGATGTGCTGACAGGTGCGCCATGGACACAGAGCATGCACCATGGACCACTGCACACAGTCATCCAGTGCACAGGGCACAACACACACACCACAGACACTGACTGATAGCTACCCCCACACCATAGTCACTTCCGCATGGACACACATACATACCCATGACTGTACCACGCCTGACACCATGCACACCACTGCAGCTGAGCACCTATAGCCTGCTGCAACTCAGAGACAACCACAGTATTCATATCAAACTAACTGTATTGCAAAACATATAAAAGTTAACTATGTATAAGACTATATACAAATATATACAAGGTGGGGGGGAGGGCCACAAAAAAGGTCTGGGTGGGTAAGGGGCAGGGAGGACAAATGGGATGGGAAAGGAGGGAGGTGAGGGTGAGTCCAGGGGGGTAGGGGACTACAGGGGCTGAGGGACCCCTAGCGGGAGTGCCATTCCCCACTCTGGCTCCATCTTGGGCGGTGCCTCCACAGGACCCCTGTGTCATCAATCCTGCAGAAGATGTCCAGCGATGCACGTGCCACCTGGAGGATCTCCCATAGCGCCTCCCTGATCTCCCAGAGATGGCATGTACCTAGGACAAGGGAGCACAGTCAATAGGTGTGAATGCACTGCCCATACAGCCCGCCCACTGTGCATGGCATACGGCCATGGGACATACCTCTGTGATGGTGTGTGACCACCCACAGTGATCACGTCCACATGACCTGCCCACCCAGGCGCATACAGCCATGCAGAACACTGCACACACCCACTGGCCCAGTCACGCACAGCACCACCGTGGCCATTTACTGACATGGCTATGTGGTGCAAAGGCAGTGGCACAGTCATGTACCTGGTGCACGCATGGACCACCATCGACGCACTCCCAGACATGCATTGCCATTGGACAGTGCTGATTGTAACAAGTTGTGTGCATGGCAGTGGTGTCGATGGATGGTGGCCATGCCCCATTGCCCACCCTGTTACACAGCATGCAATAGTAATCATGGAGTTATGGCACTCACCCTCATTGGGCCGGTCAGGTTGGCGGTGATGGCCCTCGTCCTGCCTGGATGCTCTGTCCTCCCCCCCTCTGCTGCTCCTCCCTCAGTCTGCGATGCTGGTCCATGCCTGTGGGGGAAACAAGGAGAGAAAAACATCAGTACAATCCTGAAGCAAAGTCCCCCTGCCCCAATGTGTGTGCCCGCCCACTCAGCCAGACCCACCAACCCCACACCCTGTAAACACCACCACAGCCAACTCTAGACTATCCCTCCCCTATGTGCTGGACACATACAACACTGTTACCCATATGGACAATACAGGTGTGTTGACGGAACCCCTACCTGGACGTGGCACCATGCCCCTCCTGGCACGTGACCGTAGATGGGCTAGTAGCTCCGGCCCCCTCCTCCTGAGGTCCCCATAGCGGTGCCTGCACTGCTGTGTGATCCTCCTCTGTCCAGTGGCCTCCTCCATGGCAGTGGCCACCTTCTGCCACACCTGGGTTCTGGCCCTGTTCAGTGGCACCTTCCCAAACAGAGGCCCATGGTGTGGCTCGACAATAGCCACCAGATTCACCAATTTGATGGCTGTCCACTGAGGGGCTCTTCTGCGTGCCATCCCAACGGCTATAGTAGGCAATATGGTGCTCTGCAGTGTGGTACCCCACGTGCAGATGCTGCGTGGTACAGCGCTGCCATTCCCTATCATGCTGTTACCGAACAGCGTGATAGAGGTGCACCAATGCCTAACGCATGGAGCCAAGGGGCAAAGGTCAGGCACAGGGTCAAGGGTCTCTGGCACAAGGCCATGCACAGCACCATCGGACGACTATGCATGTTGCACAATTGGTTGCCTGTGTGCCAGCGCCACAGCGGAATATCGGGCAATTGTGCCATTGCGCCTATGAAGGCCCATTGTCACAGCACCATGTAGTGACCTTCGCTATAGCGCCACTGGCACAATGGTGGCCATGCCCTGCATTGACCATCGTGCACAGCACATCATCAGTGCAGCAGATGCCAGCGTCAGCAGCCTGGGCATGCGCAGTGAGGTGTACTATGCATGCCACAGAACTGCGCCATTGGCTCAGCACGTTCAACACAAATGCGCAAAGCGCAAAAGTGTGATATTCAGCCATCATATGCTAATCATCCGATCAGCCATTCAATGGCGCAGCACTGCGATTTGCATCTAATTAAAGTTGCTCCTCACCTAATTTGCATGGATTGTGCTATAAAACTGTGACAAAGTGCTGCAGTGGCCATAGTCGGTTACTGCAGTGTATTGGTGAGTTGCATGCTGTGTGGGAGTGTGGACTGTGGATTCAGGGACGTGAATTGGACTGCACAGTCACAGGTAACCACTGCCATCCTTACAGGCTGAGTAATGACCGAGCAAGTTCTGGGTGAGGAGGACAATGGTGGTGGGAGGAGGAGGAGGAGGCCCAATTTCACGAAGGCCGAGACCGAGGCACTTTTCAAGACCTACCTGGATCAGGAGCCACTGCTCAGTGGACGGAGGGGCACCCCTCCGGCCCATACTGCTGCATGGGAGGAGGTGGCACGTGCTGTGAAACTGCATGGCAGCCACCAGCGCTCCGCGCAGGAGTGTAAGAAGAAGATGGGTACTGACAGGAGGAGGGTGAAGGAGAAGGTGGCTGCCATCAGGGCGGCACATGCTGCAACAGGAGGAGGACAGCCGGAGGTGGTGCAGTTCACACCAGCAGAGGACAGGCTTGCTGCAAGCATGCACTGCAGTGCCATAGAGGGAGTTCCGGGCGGAGGCTTCCAGACGGGTGGTGGCCCATCTCTGCATGGTAAGCCATGGTCTGCCATGGGGGGGCCGGGTAGGTAACACACAGTAACGTGACTTTGCTTTCCCTTACAGATTCTGAGCGTCTGCATGGGTTAACGTTGGAGGGCCTATCCACTGCGGACAGTCGGCCAGAGTCAGAGTAGGGACCATCCACCTCCACAGGTTTCTGTGGATCGGCACAACAGTAGTGCCGCCTGGCTGTCCACACTGATGTCGTTGAGACAGGTGTGGTGGTAGCCCTTCCTGTGTCTCAGCGTTCTGGCATCCAAGGATGCCAGCACACTGTGGCTGTGGCTGGGGCAGAGACCTGCACCAATGATGAAGACATGACTGTCATGGGCAGTGACACGTGTGTGCCACAGGATGGACACACAGCAGGTCAGCTCGCGCCCATGGCTGTGGCTGGTGCCGCCATGTGGGCCAGTGTGTCAGCACAGTCCCAGGCTGTGCCTGTCAGCACCAGTGGGGCAGCACTGGTGTCTGTTCAGGACAGTGGGACTGTTGTGGCCACTACGGTGGCATTTCTGAGCCCTTGGGCGCAGCAGCCGGAAGGGCAGCAGCAGCAGTCGCCCACTGGGACTGGGGGTTCAGGGTTCAGCGTCGTTGTCTGTGCACCGCCTGTGGACTTGCCCATACCAGGTCCTGGTGTGCAGCACCCACCCTCAAGGGGTGCTGAACATCAGGCTCGTGCATACCCTGAGGGACAGGATGCTGAGGAGGCAGATGACCTCTTGGACGAGCACACCCGCCTACTGTAGGCATCGGTCCAGCAGCAGATGCGGCTTGCAATGTCCGTGGAAGCACTGTGTGTGGCTCTGGAGTGGGAAGAGGAGCATTGCAGCAGGGACACCGAAAGGATCCTGTCACGGATGGACCATTTGCAGGAGGATGTGACCGCTGCCATTGACAGGCATGCACAGGTGTTCATTGCTGTCATGGCCACAATAGGCACACAGTTAGGTGCCCATGTGGCACACACACCACGCAGCATGCTCTCCACTCCTGGCATCGTGCGACTCCCACCCTGTTGACACCGGGTTCAGCTGTGGGCATCCCGAGCACTCCTGGCGCAGGCATGTTCAGCGTGCTGCAGACCCCTGCACGGGCATGGTCATGTTCACGCAGTGGAACCCCTGGGGGACCATCGGTGCCACCCCATGAGGCCTGTGGTCAGCCTGCCAGTGCTTGCTGGTCTTGGCGGGGCCACCCACACATCCGAGGCAGCCATGGCACTGTGCCGCGAGACTGACCTGTCTCCCAGCACGGGCACTGTCTGGTGCTGCCCTGTGTGCATTGTGTGTTTCAGTGGGCAGTGCACGGGTGGGTACCTGGCCCTGCACGCAGACACATGGTCCACCTGCACACCCTCCCAGCTGCTGTCCACAGGTACGTGTGCATGATGATGCCTGCATTGCGTTGTACACCAAAGTGCAATGGTGCCCAGCACCTGACACATGCACATGGACAGACAGTGGACGTGGTGGCCTGTGGACATGTGTGTTGCTAGGGTTGGCATTCTGGGTCGGTGTGCCTCCTGCCCTCTGTGCATGTTTGGTGCATTGTGTGAGTGCATGTGTGTGTGTCCGTCCATGTGGCGTGTTGATCCTCACTCATCCCTGGTTGTGTGTGTGTGTGCTTCTGTGCCCTGCCACTTCTCTTGCCAGCATGCACCCCATGTGTGTTTCCATGCGTGTTTGTGGGTTGTGCCTTAGCCACTGGTGGTTGCACATGGCCCCATGACTTACTTGGGTTGACTGAAGTGCTCCTCTGTTATGTTGTCCCGGTGCAGGTGTGCCAGCCGGATCAGTCGGGGTCCTGTCGGCCAAGGAGGGGCTGCCCATCACCATCGTCACTGGTGTTCCCATCGTCCCCATTGCTGTCCCCCTCTTTGACCTGTACGGCTATCCCACATTCTTTGGCCATGTTGTGCAGGATGCAACTGGCCAGGAATATCCCACAGGCCTTTGAGGGGCTGTACTGTAGGCACTGCCAGAGCTGTCCAGGCAACAGAATCGTGCCTTCAGCATCCCGAACACCCGCTCAATGACATTGCATGTGGTGGCATGTGCCTCATTGTAGCGTTGCTGCGATGGGGTCGTGGGCCGCTGGTAGGGTGGGAGCAGCCAGGGACGGAGTGGGTATCCACTGTCACCTGTGTGCAGAGGGTGGAGGTTAGTTTCGTGATCAGCTTCGGCCTGCCCCACTCCCTGTAGGCCACACCCATGGCACCTCTGGCCATGCCCCCCCCAGGCCCTAGATATGTCCATTTGGTTTGCATACTCACCCACTACGTCTCCTGTGGGGATGTCCCCACTCTCAAATCAGTGGCACAGTGCTGACTGGTGCCAGATGTATGAATCGTGTGCTCCCCCAGGGTGCGTGGCACAGACATTGATGATGCGCCCACTGGCATTGCACACCACCTAGCAGTTGATGCTAGAATAGCCCTTGCGATTCATGTATGCGGCCCCCTTCTCACCAGGTGGTGTGCGTATGGCCACATGGGTGCAGTCTATTGCCCCTAGCATGTCAGGCATACATGCTACCCTGTAGAACTCCTGAATGTTTGCTGTGCGCTGTGCCGCAGTGCTGGGGAAATGGATGTAATCCTCAGCATGTGGCAGCAGTGTGCTGAGGAATTGGGTGAGGTTGCGTGACGTGGCTGACTGGGTTATGCCTGTGGTGTCCCCAGCTAATCTATGGAAGGTACCCGTGGCGAGCAAGCACATGCAGGCTGTTACCTTTGTCTTCACTGACACTGCATGACTCCGTCGTGTGGGTGCCCGCATCACATCACTGCACAGCTCACAGAGCCGCCTCAGTATTGCCCTGTTCAGGCGGTACCGGCCCACAATCTTGGTATCTGTATACAGCTCAAAGCTGGTGCGGGCTCGGTACTGCCTGTTGGGGGCATACCACCGACGAGCCCTTCCACAGCCATGACCCCCTGCCGCCCATCTTCTCACTCCCCTCATTATGGCCTCCACGTGGAAGGCGGCACTGGCCATGTCCCTGGCTTGCGTTCTCCACCCCAGCAGCAGCTGTTGTTTTGTTCCCCCCGCTGTCCTGGCTGCTACCTCCCCTGCACCGGGTACACCTGTCTGTGTTAGGCCTCTGGATTGTGTGACTCCACACACCTTCCCTGTGCCTCTGTTCTGCTGCGGTTTTCCCTCGCCTGCCCTCTTTCTGCCACTTTCCCTGTCCCTGCCTCTCACTCTGCCTCATGTGGCTTCCCTGTAGCATTCTTGCACCTCTTCCTTGCTCCTTTTTATTTTGGCTCATTTCTGCTATGGTGCAACTTCCGCTTGCTCCACTGTTGCACATTGAGCAAGTCTTTCAATATCACACTGCGCCATTTATGCATGGTTCCTTCCCCTTTGGTTGCACATGCCTTCATTATCATTGTGCTGTTGCTCAGCATGTTTTCGGTGGCGCAACTGCCTCCTGCTGAATATCGCAGAATGGCGCAATTTTGGACTTGCACGACCGCAACCCTATTGCACTTGGCTCAACTCTTTTGAATATCTGGGCCTCTATCATCTAATATTCCTAATTTTAATGCACTTGATCTTGCTTATTTGAAGGAAGAAATTTGCAAGTATATTGATTATCCAGTCCTAATTAGTAAGAAGTATCTGTATTAATAATTCTCCATCAATATTCTCCCATCCCAGCATAAAAGGTGCAAGCCAAAATTTTCTCTCATTTTTTGTACCAAGAACAGTCCCATAGAATATGCATTAAATCTTCTTTAAATCTGATTCCACAGAAGCACTTTATTCAGATTCTGGAAGTTTTTTTATACCTAGTTGTTAGAACATTACTATCAAAACTTTTCAGCCTGTATCTTGTAGGTTTTTCTTAATACAGAATCTTTTAATGAAATTAGATGATATTGGAATGAGTGATTAACCACGTAAGATACATGCCAAGTTGCTATCTTGGAATTGCATATTGGGTCCCTATCTCTTGAAATCCAATAATTTATTATTTTCTTTTTAATATAACTTCTATATTTTAGACTTAAGGTAATGTTTCGTTCCGCATATCTGTTCAAAACTGCTAGGTTGTACATTTCTAGTTTTTGGAAAATTTCTTTCATCCAGCATTTACTAGCACAATCGCTTTTAATCCACTCCTTTTTTTTTTTTAATCAGGAGAGACACACGAAACTGAAAGCTTGTTTACAGGTGCTTTTTGTTCATTCATGTACTGTACAGGTAATCTGCTATTTGTTAGCCTTGTCACCTTGATCCAATACATAATTTTCTGTACATCCGTTAGAGCTCTTATATCTTTAAGACCTGTTTCTGCTCTTAGATATTGAGTTGGATATGACAATGGTAATCCCAGACTTTTTCTCAGCAGATTATGCACTTGGATCATTGTAATAGCATTTACAGTAATAACAATAAAGATTTTAAAACAAAACTAGTCATGAAAAAATAAAAAAAAAAAAGCTAGCCGTAATTCCTTATTGTGAGAGTGTGGTACTTAAAGCATGACAGAAGAATGTCATCTGTTTCCATATAGAGTTTTCTGCCACTTGCATGCAGGGGTAGCTAATCAGCCCTGTCCAAGCTTCCCCAAGCTGGCACCCGCCTCCTCCAAGACCCACCTAGTTCAGATTTTCCCACAAATTCCACCTTGTGGCGGGTCCAGAGGGAGGATGGCGGACCAATGGTTTGCTCTTGGATGGTGGTGTGGACTCAAGGACAAGAGGGCAGGGCTTCATTAAGCCTCTGATGCTCCTGTTTCAGCTTTCTCCCTGCTTCTTGCCATAGGATGTTAGGATGCAGGCATGTAGGCGCACACACCTGACGTTGTCCACAAAGCCCACTCTTCTTTTGCTGTCTTTGCTGCACTACCACCAGGCCTCCACCTGGTGGTAGTCTAGGACTGGGCCAACAAACCTCCCCTCCCCAGGAGAGAAGAGCAGTCCCTCAAATGCCCAATCATCCCCTGCCCTGGCTGACCCCTGGTAACCTGAGTCTGTTCCCCAACCCAGGTTGCTGGTGTGGCAGGAGGTAAGGTGCCAGATCTTCAGTCCTCCATGCCATCAGGCCTGGTGAGTATCATTTATTTCAATAACTCATTTGGATGATCTTCTATATGCAGTGTTTTAAATTATTCCCTAATGTACATGATGACAAGTGTAAACCCCTGTTACCCGAGGTTACTAGAATCCCAGTAAGACCTAGTGGTAGGCAGGGAAGGCAGCTTGTGAAACTCCAGTTAAATGGATTTCACACTGTCTCACTGTGTTCTGAGTCTCATCTGAGACTGAGGGATGACATAATTTTAGAACTGTCACAGCTGCATAAGTCACACTGGAATGTTGCAGTTGGAGGTTAGAGTAAAACACTGGGGAATTTGAAGCCAGTCTGTGTGCAGTCTTAGAGAGACAGACTGTAGTGCAGCAGAGTGTGTGCAGGCTCTCAGAGCTTTAAGCTCTGTTGCAGAGCTACTTTTGTTTTTGGTGTGTGTGTTTCCACCTGAAGAGGAACACAGGAACTGATAATTGAAGTGCTGGAGACCGCTCTCAATGGTTCTGAGCCCCATCCCTGAGGGGATGGGGGAAGGTGTCTGCCTGTTTTCCAGGGGCAAACCCCCTGGGTCTGGCTAAGGGAAAGAAGCTGCCTGTCTGAATTGTGCTGAGGCACCAGAAGCTCTGTAAGAGATTCCTTGAAGAAGAAACACCTGTGGGGCACCTGCAACCAAAGGGTGAGTTCGCTCTGCAAAAGGGCCAAGTGTTTTCACCTGAAACAGAAGGAAACTAAAGGGGCTGTTACTGTGGAGTCAGGAAAAGACAGCCAAGTACAGTTGGAAGATGTGGGGATTGGACTGCTTAACTCAGTGGGGGGTCTAGAGTAATGGACAAAGCCACTTATAAGCATGTTCGAGGCCAGCACAAAATGGAAAGAAAGAATGTGGGGATTGGACTGCTTAACCTGTGGGGGGTCTAGAGTAATGGACAAAGCCACTTATTTTTAAGTATGTTCAAGTCCAGCACAAATGGGAAGCAAGACTAGATTGAATGTGAAATACATTTAGCAAGAATCTACACAGCAAAGTGTTGAAGGATGAGGTGTTTACAGTCCAGAGAAATTGCCGGGTATGAATTGTGGGAGCGAGAGTTAGGAGACCCCCATCAGTAGTAACCAAATTCACCTCTACGGATTTTCTTTGAGACACCTATTGCTTTCTCTCAGGTACTTGGCCAGTGCCTGAGGAAAGTACCCAGATGTGGGATTGATAGGAAGATTCCCTGATGGAGCCGAGGTGCTCTTAGGTGGTTTAGGGAGCCACCAGAAAATGTTTCCATGAAGTATGGAAGGTGTCCAAGTGGCTGACAAGGGAGCTGAGCCAGTGAAAACCCAGAGCAGTGTACAAGTTTTGACTGTGTAACCCAAAGCAGTGTACAAGTCCGTGCTGTGTGCCCAGTGTGTGGTAGAACCTGAGGGTTAAAGTGATGAGGATATGTTTTGGTCTCCTTAAATCTGCATTACCAGGAGTGTAGCCCTGTCGGGGTTCATCTATGCTTTGTTTATTCTGTTTGGATGTGAATAAAAGCCACACTTTAGAATCCCACTTCTGGTATTGGACATTACAGTTATTGCTTCCTGTGTTTGGAGTTACTTGGGTGCTCTTGTGCAGAGTAACCAAACCTAGCCTTTGTGCCGAGTGGCCTATTTCTCCCCAAACCCAGGCCACCTGGTATTGCTGTCAGATACAAATGGCATACCAGCCTGGGGTTACAAAAATGGAGGCACCGCTGAGGACTTGGGTTTGGAATTTAGGGAGGAATGTAAAAAAATTCGCTTGGGCAAAGGGCTAGCGTTTTGACTATCTGGCAGTGGGTAGCCCAAAAATCTGAAGCAATGTTAACTAATGTGCTGCTGTGTGCTGTTGTCCACGTGCTGCTGTTAAAATGACAACTGTTTACCAAGGAGCAGTAAAGCCTGACACTGTATGCCCTTGTCCTGCATCAAATTTACAGCATTTGCCAACTTTTCAAAGTGTTTGTGACAAAGGAAAGTGTGGAAAACTGTGGGTAACAAAAGGAAAATTGTGCCCTAGATGTTGGAAATGCTTTCTTGTGAACTGAAAGACTTGTTGTGCTTAATGGCCATAAAAAATGGTTGAAATGGGCTCCTGCCATGGAGTCAGTTGAGAAAAAAAAAGTGTGGTTTTGCAGTTTAAATTTGCCTGCTCGACATTCGCTGTGAGGAGAAGAGCACTCGAGAGGAAAGAGGCTCATCTGCATGGTGTCAAGTGATTGGTGAGACTGCAATCAGTCCCGCCCCCAAGCCAGCTCTACAGTGACTGCCCAGCATTCGAGAGGGAGAGTGAGTGGAGTGTGCGAACTGGCTTGTTAAGAGGAGCGTCACAGTGACTGAAAGTGCTGTAAAAAGTTTAAAAACTGATTTTTCTGTCTGAATTCGGGCTCAACCCGCATCTCGATCGACTGGACTGTGAGTGTGGTGTTCAGAGGGACAATCGGCAGGACTGCCAACCCACTTCTGTCCAGAGGCCTCCAAGACTGGCTGCAGGCCATTTTCCATCACAGCAAACAGCTACTGATAACTGTGAGTACTAACAGAAATAATTGCTGAGACTAAGCGATTTTGCCAAAAGCCAGCTGAATCTGTGTGTAGCAGTGTAATCGCTTTGCAAACAAGGACTTTGTTAAGTTTTACCAGCAAAAGCAAGCCTTTTAAGCCATCAACTGTGAGCATAATTAGGTTCAGCATCAGTATAAGTTTCAAAGCCATGACAGAGACTGTGAGTTGTATGGGATATGCAGCAAGTGTTACAGGCAATCCTGTACTATGAAATACTGAGGCTTTAAGGGACTGTAAGCTAGAGCAATGTCTTCAGCAAGTGAAAAGTCCGTGGTAAATCATATAAATGTGAAAGGAAAAAGAACAGTGCAAGTTTGTGCAGTTTGAGCAAAGTTATCAGTAGAGTTTGTAAATCGGATGCGCAGTGGCTTGACCCAGTTTCAGAATGTTGATGCGTAGGAGTGCTGCTGCCACCATTACAGGGTGGGGTAGTAATGTAAACACAGCAGCAGAGGAGCCATTTTGAAAGAGACAGAAAGTTTTCTGTGATGTGGGACTTGAAATAACAGTGAGCGTTGTTTGTTTTTCTCTGCAGTCATGGCCTCAGGACCAGTCCGCTACCCGGATCATGTCCAGGCTGTGATAGCAGTAGAAGTTAACAAGTTAAGGGACATTGAGAGATGTTACTGTGGAGGATGACTGCCTCCTCATGTGGCGATTCCTGGATATCCAGTGCAAGTATGTTTAATGTGCTTAAATGCTGGAAGATACGTCTTCATGGTACCTCACTGTTCTGGGTGCTTGGAGAAATATGATTTATTTAAAGTGCCCAAGATTCATTTGGCTCCCACATGGACAAAAGTTCAAGAATCTGCAGTTGGCAGCACACAACACCAGATGGAGCCTATTGGAGAAGGCCCCTCAGGGGAGTGTGGCACAAAGCTAGAGGGTGCCGATTTACAGACAGAAGAGTGTGCTGATGTTTCAGATTCTGAGTCGCAGAGAGACATATCAGGAAGAGCATCAGTAGACCCGTGGTGAGCGGGGCCCAGCCCAAGTCTCATAGGTGAAGATGAGATGAGGGAGGCCTTTGAATGGGAGGTTTCAACTTCCGTGCCCAGCGAAGAGTGGATAGTCTCAAGAGTGAGGATGACTGCTCACTCCTGGGCACAGATTCTCAGTGAGGAAGAAGAAGAAGAGGGGGAACCTATGTGGCCTTGTGAAAAAGGAACTGGTACACAGCCTCAAGCTCTTGCCTCAGAGGAACACATGGAAGAGAGTGGTGATTCCACTGCCCTGGCTGTGCAAGAAGAAGTCAAGGATCCATTTTTTGTGTCTTTGAGAATGTGTAGCTAGCAGAACCAGGACTGGCTGACCCCAAGCCAGGCCAGAGGTCTCAGGTTAACCAGAGCTAGTAAAGAGGAAAGACTGGTTCATAGGAAGGCGAATGAAATCTATGGGATGTCCTTTCCTACCTTTCCTCGGAGAGTCTGGGAGGAGATCGAACAAAACAGGAAGTCCTGGATTTGGGCAGAAGCAATGAAATGTGTGCATCCTGGTGCAAACAAGCATGTCGAGCACAGAATGTTTCACAACAAATACAGCCAGTGGAAAAGAGGCAGGACACTGTTAATGGACACTGTTCAAATTGAGGATGGAGAGGGACATGAAACCTTTCACAGTGTGAAACATGAGTGCCCAGATGGGGTAATAATTCAAGCACCTGACCTGTTGTGCTATTGGCCACAATGCAAAGACCTCCTGTGAATGTGCCCATGCCTACCAAATGGAAAGCAGAGCAGTGATAGCCAGTGCTGCCACTCCAGCCATTGCAGTACTTATGTTGTTCCACCAGTATGGGTGTCCAGGACTCAGGTACCCCACATTCATCAGTTCTACAGTGTACTGACTTTCCAGAATCCATCGACTGGCCCACCAGATGACTTCAGATCCAGAGAGGACACCAGCCTGGCTGTATCCTGATTCATCGCCTGGTAATCGGATGACTTCAGACCAGCTGTTTTCCTTTTTGTTCCTGTTCCAAGGTTCCATCTCCAGAGATGACATCATCCCAGCAGTTTCCAGATGTGCCCTCCTGTCGTTCCTGGAATATGTCCGCCCAGCTGTATCAGAAGAATGCTGCCAGGGAGAGTCTTCGGCCGAGGACCAGGTTTGGTGCTGTTTTCATTCTACAAGGGACTGGTAGGTCCAGACTTTTCTATTCTTATGACATTGCAGTAAACACCCTACACTAGCAGACTCCAGAAGTTTGAACTGTCCTCAAAGACTCCCCTTAGGGACTTTGGCCTGCTAGAACTGTGCTTCACTGGGCTCCGGCCCAGGAGAGACTCTTTAATGGACTTGCCTTCGGGCACTGTGGTCACTAGATGGGACTTTTAGGGCACTCCATTCCCCAAATATGGTGTATTGTAAATAATATCATTGTTTTCTACTGTTTTCTAATGTTTATACTGTTTTTTCTACTTTTCTAAAAAAATAAATCATTTTGGGATTCTCCAGTGTTTTGATGGTAGGGTTTAGATAGACTGTGGATGCAGCAGATTAGGAGTGTGTGTTGTCTTTCTTTTTCTTGCAGGTGTTCCAGAAGACAAGAAGCGGAAGAGGGACTCATTGGAGTCCCTCACTAGTACTTTAGAGAGTAGTGTTTAAAGTACTATTGTTGTTGTTGTTACTATGTGTAATTTTTTTCCTTCCACAGGTATGGTTGTGGGGGAGTGTGGGAGTAATGCATATGGTATGGTATTAGCTCCTGGTGTGTGGTTGTATGGTGTCCAGGGTCGGGGAGGTCCCCTGTTTGTTTGTTTTGGGAAATTTGAGTTAGAGGCAGACAGGTTTTCCCTAGAGGGCTAGGGGGGATAGACAGACTGTGGTCCTGAATGGCCATAGGGGCCGCAGTGCTGATCTATTAGGGCTATGCTCTGCACAGTTCTACCAGAGCCACTAGGTACCCATAGTTAGTGGGTAGAGTAGAGGCTGATATGTCAGCCAAAGGCCTCTAGGCCCTTAGTGTTGCCTGCCTCTGCCAGCACATGGTAGGGGAGAAGGTAGTGCTACCTCCCCATAGTCAACACATGGGGTGAGATGGCCTAAGCCGGGTGAATAATGACTGTGGACAGTCAGTTTCCTAGCCCAGGGTGAGTGTAACCCCCCCGTTACCCGGGGTTACTAGAATCCCAGTAAGACCTAGTGGTAGACAGGGAAGGCAGCTTGTGAAACACCAGTTAAATGGATTTCACACTGTCTCACTCTGTTCTGAGTCTCATCTGAGACTGAGGGGTGACATCATTTTAGAACTGTCACAGCTGCATAAGCCACACTGGAATATTGCAGTTGGAGGTTAGAGTAGAACGTTGGGGAGTTTGAAGCCAGTCTGTGTGCAGTCTTAGAGAGAGAGACTGTAGTGCAGCAGAGTGTGCACAGGCTCTCAGAGCTTTAAGCTCTGTTGCAGAGCTACTTTTGTGTTTGGTGTGTCTTTCCACCTGAAGAGAAACACAGGAACTGATAACTGAAGTGGTGGAGACCACTCTCAATGGTTCAGAGCCCCATCCCTGAGGGGATGGGAGGAAGGTGTCTGCCTGTTTTTCAGGAGCAAACCCCCAGGGTCCGGCTAAGGGAAAGAAGCTGCCTGTCTGAATTGTGCTGAGGCACCAAAAGCTCCGTAAGAGATTCCTTGAGGAGGAAACGCCTGTGGAGTACCTTCAACCAAAGGGTGAGTTTGCTCTGAAAAAGGGCCAAGTGTTTTCACCTGAAACAGAAGGAAACTAAAGGGACTGTTACTGTGGGGTCAGGAAAAGACAGCCAAGTACAGTTGGAAGATGTGGGGACTGGACTGCTTAACTCAGTGGGGGGTCTAGAGTAATAGACAAAGCTGCTTATAAGTATGTTCAAGGCCAGCACAAAATGGAAAGAAAGAATGTGGGGACTAGACTGCTTAACCTGTGAAGGGTCTAGAGTAATGGACAATGCCACTTATTTTTAAGTATGTTCAAGTCCAGCACAAATGGGAAGCAAGACAAGTAGATTGAATGTGAAATACATTTAGCAAGAATTTACACAGCAAAGTGTTAAAGGATGAGGTGTTTACAGTCCAGAGAAATTGCCGGGTATGAATTTTGGGAGAAAGAGGTGGGAGACCCCCCATCAGTAGTAACCAAATTTACCTCTACGGGTTTGCTTTGAGACACCTGTTGCTTTCTCTCAGGTACTTGGCCAGTGCCTGAGGAAAGTAC
This sequence comes from Neoceratodus forsteri, assembly GCA_016271365.2. NCBI lineage: Eukaryota > Metazoa > Chordata > Ceratodontiformes > Ceratodontidae > Neoceratodus > Neoceratodus forsteri. The sequence continues at coordinate 1,166,867,088 of CM028132.1, read as the reverse complement.
CCAGACATGGGATTGATAGGAAGATTCCATGATGGAGCCGAGGTGCTCTTAGGTGGTTTAGGGAACCACCAGAAAATGTTTCCATGAAGTATGGAAGGTGTCCGAGTGGCTGGCAAGGGAGCTGAGCCAGTGAAAACCCAGAGCAGTGTACAAGTTCTGGCTGTGTAACCCAAAGCAGTGTACAAATCTGACTGTGTGCCCAGTGTGTGGTAGAACCTGAGGGTTAAAGTGATGAGGATATGTTCTGGTCTCCTTAAATCTGCATTACCAGGAGTGTAGCCCTGTGGGGGTCCATTTATGTTTTGTTTATTCTGTTTGGATGTGATTAAAAGCCACACTTTAGAATCCCATTTCTGGTATTGGACATTACAGTTATTGCTTCCTGTGCTTGGAGTTACTTGGGTGCCCCTGTGCAGAGTAGCCAAACCTAGCCTTTGTGCCGAGTGGCCTATTCCTCCCCGAACCCAACCCACCTGGTATTGCTGTCAGATACAAACGGCATACCAGCCTGGGGTTACACAAGTAACTGTATATGTAGTGTATCAGTAGTTAGAGAATTTTGGTATTGTTGAGTTTAAAATACAATTTTGCACTTTATTTAATGAGAACCTACACCTTGATTTCTCTTTTAAAATTGAAAATGTTTGCATGTCTATTCACACTACTGAAATGTTTCTTGTATTCACAAGACAGGGGTGACCTCTACCCCGTTACATTATTCCTTCTATGGAGTGCCTGGCAGAGGCTATCAGAGAAAATTTGGATATCAAGGGTTAGAGTGCAGAGAGAGGAGACATAAATGTCCCTGTATGCAGATGGCACCCCGCTGTATATTCAAGATACAGAGAACTCAGATGGGCCCTTAATGAACACAGTATACAGGTATGACATTCTGTTTTTTAAAGTTAATTTAGATAATTTGGAGGTACTAAGGTTTGGGGGTAAACTGTATGAGGAAGCAGTCTCATAATTAAATTGAAATGGGCACATAGGGAAATTCCATTCTTGTGGGTTCAGATTACATAAAATTGCAAATGCTCGCTCAAATAAATTTTGGGAGGCTGCTGGAGGAGGTTGAAATAGATCCAAAGTGGTAAAGTGCTCTCCCTCACATGCCATCAGGGTAAATCAGTACTATCCAAATAAATATATTACCCAGGTACCACTTCCTATTTCAGGCACTTCCCTTAAAAATACACTGGGAGATCGCCAGCCCAGTGGCATGGAGGGCTGAGGTGCTGGTACCTTTACCTTCTGCCACACCTGCAATCTGTGTTCGGTGATAAGTGTGAGTTACTGGGGGTTGGCCTGGGGGGGTGCTGGGAGAGGATTGAGTGGCCAACAGGCAGCTCTCCTCTCCCATATCGGGGAGGTTGGCTGTACTGGCTCTTGGCTGCCACCAGCTGGAGGGCCAGTGGTAAGCTCTCAAGAGCATCAGGAGGCAGACGTAAGTCAGAGGGAGGTGTAGGTAGTCGTGGTCTCGGGATGCATGCACACCTCAATGCATATGCCGTCCTGAAGTAAGCCATAGCTGGAGCAATGTGGAGAAAACTAAGAGGAAAATGGATGGCACAATGGGGACATATGATGTCCGCTGTCCACACCCCTCCCGCCTGGTCACCGGGACAACCTGCGGCAAAAAATGGGATTTCAGGCATCTGGGAGGGGGGGGGACTGCTCTCCCCTACCGACCCTGCCACAGGTGGCATTCCATGGGGGTCTGAGCCACAAGGTGAGTCTAGTAGGGGAGCTATGGATGGTGGAGGGGAGCAGCAAAGTTGGCAGAATGGGAGCCCTCCCCACTGTGGCCAAGAAGAATAAACATCTATATAAAAAAATACACTGGGAGACTTGGAAGCAAATGACAACATCCATTAAACAATTCATAGATACATAGGTGTTGTCGGCAGATAAGGACCTTCGGCCCACCTTATCTGTCTATTTATGCATGTAACTGCTTCTTCTTTTTTTTTTAAAACTCTTTATTTATATCAATCAGTTTTTCTTTTATAAATTCCATACATATACATAAAACATATTTACAGAAATACATAAATAGGTGTCCAAGTTAATCACTGTCACATAATATTTAAAAACACTGGAATTGCGTTGTCATTTCTACATCTCAGCCATAATAAAGGAAAAGGTCACACTTAATGATTCATTAATTCCATAAATCCCGGAAATTCCTTCCATTCTATTTAATCCCCGTCATTTCTAGACTTAATACCTGTCTCCCTCTCTATAGATTCTTCTATTCTATTCCACTCCCCTTCCCTTCTATTTGGTATCCTTTTATTGTTTCCTCATTGTTCTCAAGGTATGAATGTGGGGTCAAGCTTCATAATGTATAATACCCATTGTTTCCATCCAATTTCAAATTGTTGTAACCTATGCCGGGAACATGCAGTGATTTTTCCCATATTATAAATCTCATTCATGAGAATTTGCCATTCCTTAATTGTTGGGATGTCTGCTGTCAGCCAATGCCTTGTTAATATTTTTTTTTTGCTACTAAAACACTGATCAACACCAGAGACCCCAGCCTCCCCTCTCCTTGTCCAGCTGTGTTATGTGAGAAGAAAAACAACTCCTCTGTAACTATCACTGGGGTGGAGTACATTTCTGTTAGGGCTTCCTGTAACTCTCCAAAAAACTTCTGGAGTTGTGGGCATGCCCAGAATATATGCCCATGTGTAGCAGGGGAGAAACCACATTTTCTCCAGCAGGTGCCACTCTCCGCTGGGTTATACCTGCATTGTATTGCTGGAGTTTTAAAGAATCTAACTGAAACTTTCCAGCTAAATTCATTCCAGTAAGGAGAGGCCAAGACTGCATGCATTAACTTAAAGTGTTTAGACCATACATCATCTGTGATCTCTATTCCTAGATCTGATTCCCATTTTTCACTTTATATACAGTATTGAGTCACTTCTCATGATCCCTAAGGCCCTATAAATGCATGAGATTAGGTGGGCCAGGGGATCATGCCCTCCAGGGCTCTTCTGATAAGATCTACTATAGGGGTGTCAAAGTTTTGTATTAGCCCCTCCTGTGATATAATTTTAATAAAGGCCTCCTTCTAATAAATGCTAAAGAATGATGATGCCCTGTTTCTCCCATCTCTTAAAACCCGAGTCCAGAGAAGCCGGAAGGAACTGCGGGTTCCTGGCAAATGAGAAGATCAGGTCTTTAGCTCTCCGAAACTGTTTTCCTGCAATTAATTTGAACCAACAACTAAGGGTGTTTAAAGTGTATGGGTTACCAGGTAGTTCTTCTAATGAGGGACTGAAAGAAGAGAGGAGAATATGGTAAGGCCTGGTTATGTCTTCAGCTTTCACTTCCAGCTCCCTCCACTTTGCATAGTAAAATTTGTGAAGCCATAGAAATATGGTCCTTAACTGAGCCGCCAAATGGTAACTCCTGAAATCGGGGAGAGCCAGACCCCCCTCCCTCTTTGCCAGTTGTAGAGTGGACATCCTTATTCTTGGGTTGGCATTATTCCAGATATATCTGGAGACTTTTTTATTTAATTCTGCAAAAAACTTTTCTGGGGGGTTTATAGGTAAGGTTTGTGAAAGGTACAAAACCCTGGGAAGTAAATTCATCCTTACCACTTCTATCCTCTGTATTAAGGGGATCGGGAGAGTCCTCCATCTCTCAATATCTCCCCCTATAGAGTTCAGGAGAGGGATATAATTACAATCGTATAATTTCCCTGGTTCAAGAGTCAGATGAACTCCTAGGTACCTTAAGGAGTCTAGTCCCCACCTAAATGGGAACTGTGTGGTTGTTATCTGTGAAGGAATGTAGTTCACCTGAAGCACTTCAGTTTTATGTGTGTTCAGTTTGTATCCTGCCACCTTACTAAATGTTTCTATTAGTTCCCAAAGTCTGGGAAGGGATCTTTCAGGATTAACTAAATATACTAGTAAATCATCTGCATATAATGCAATTTTGTGTGTTTCTCCATCTATTTCATTCCTCTATATTACCTTCCTGCCTTATTGCCTGAGCTAAAGGCTCTAAATATACTCCAAAGAGTAAGGACTAAGGGGCACCTCTGTCTTGTGCCTCTCAACAGATTAATTAGAAGTCACATCCCCATTCAGATGGATATAAGCCTTTGGGCTGTTATATAAAGGCTTGGATGACCTCCATAAAGGCCTGTGAATCCAAAGGCAGTCATAGCTGCAAACAGGAAAGGCCATGCCACACGGTTGAAGGCCTTCTCCGCATCTAGGCTCATTAATAGAAAGGGGCCCTTCGACCATGCCGCATGATAAAGCACATGCAGGGTCCTTTTGATATTATCCTGCGTTTGTCTCATGGGGATGAACCCACACTGATCATAGTTAATGATAGTAGGAAGCACTTCCTCTAGTCTTTGTGTGAATATTTTCGTAAAGATCTTATAATCTATGTTTAAAACCGAAATTGGCCTATATGATGAACAGAGAGTCTGGTCTTTTCCTAATTTTGGTACACTGGCAATTACAGCGTACTGCCACGAGGATGGGACAGGGTCCCCTTTTATGATACCGTTACATGTTTTCAGAAGCGTGGGCTGTAACAAACTCCGAAATTGTTTGAAGAATTCTCCAGAGTATCCATCTGGGTCAGCACTTTTACCTGTTTTTAAATTACGGATTGACATTTCTAGCTCAGACCCTGTGATTGGTGCTTCTAAGGCTGCTCTCTGTGTTTCTGTAATCTCGGGTGGATGTAAAGAATTCAGAAAAGCTTTGATCCCCTCTCCCTCCACCTCACTTTCCAGGTCATAAAGTTTCGAGTAGAACTGCCTAAAAGCTTCACTAATCTCTTTGGGGTCAGTGGTTTTACAGGCTAGTCTATCAGAATATATCTGGGGAATTGAGGATCGGTTAGTTTTTTGTCTGATTCTGTGGGCTAAAATCCGAGTAGCCCTTGGGCCTCCCTCATAGTATTTTTGCTTAATGAACTGGAGGGCTTGTTCTGTTTTTTGATCAAGTAAGTCCTGTATACGATGTTGGGTAGCAGTTAACAGTGGGTATATTGCCTGATCTCCCATCTGGTGTTGATCCTGTAATTCTTGAAGTTGTGTCTGCAGGTGCAGTAATGTCTGTGCCTGCTTTTTTTTTTATAATATGCAGCGAATTTTATTAGCTCTCCTCGCAGGACCACCTTCAAGGTGTCCCATAAAAGACCTGAGTTAGTTCCCTGGGGATCATTCTCCTCCAAAATTTGAGGAATAAGATCCTCCATCTTGTCCTTAAACTCAGGCAAATTAAAAAAAAAAATTATTAAACCTCCAGAGTGTAGTTTTATGTACCTTCCGCCACTCCAATACTAAGTCTAACCTGCTATGATCTGAAAGGGGGAAGGGAAACATTGCACATTCCTTGACCATATGTAAATGCTCGTTCCGAAACGTGAAAATAGTCTATTCTGGAGTGGGTTTTATGATGGTGTGAGTAATGGGCATATTTTCTCTGGGTGGGGTTTAGGCAACACCAGGCATCTGTCCATTTACATTGTTTTATATAGTTTGCCACCATTTTTCTGGTGGCAGTAGTCCTATGGGGGCCTGGGTTCATTGTATCTTTGTTTTCATAGATCATATTATGATCTCCCCCAATTATCAATATTCCCTCCTGAAAGGTAGTTATACTCTGAAGGAGGGTCTTGGCTGCATGAGGGTCAAGCCCTTGGGGGAGGTATAGACTGGCCAGCGTCAGGGGCACACCCTCTAGCATGCCCTTCACCATAGCCAGACATCCATCTGAGTCTGAGTAGGAGGCCGAGGCCCTGAAATGACAATTTTATGCTACCAAAATGGTGGTACCCCTTCTTTTCCCCTGCTTGGAGGAGGAGGATGTCAAATGCATATAACCCTGTCGAGATAATTTTTCATGCTCTCTCCGTGGTAAATGGGTTTCCTGTAACAAAATAAATGCTGGATGATGCCTTTTTAATAAAGCTATTGTTTTATATCTCTTAACTGGGTTATTTAACCCATTTACATTGCAAGAACTGACTATAATCTTACCCATTGCCATAAAAGTATAACTTCTCTTTCTTCTCTGTTACATATGTAATCGTTATTTTTTACCCCCATAGACCCTCTGCCAAATCTTTCCAACTTTTTTTCCAAAGATAGTTCCTGTAGTACTTTTCGCAAACCAGTTTTAACTAGCTAGGACACCCATAAACATTTAACAACAACCAACAGCAACTATAATACATACGAGTACTCCCAAGGAAGAAGGGCATATCGTTTTGCCCTTTAATGGGTCAGGAATTGCCCCACCATAAGTGGGGGACCTGACTAAGAGGCTGTGGATATCTCCCAACTACTTGCCTCTTGTATCAGTGTCTCCAAGACACTGAACGAAAGATAGCTGGCTAATTTGTGTTATTTGTAGAACACCAGTAAAAAAAAAGAATAACTTTCCCTTTGCAGAACCTAACCACCAAAAGTATAACTAATGCCCCATATTGGGGTAGTCCAGGGAAGTGATCCAGCTCTCAATCTGTCTTTATTCATTATATATATATATATATATATTTTTTTTCCTTTTTATAAAGCGTTTTTCCTTCATGTCAGTTTATAGCATTTTAAAGTTCCCATATTTCTAGGCAAGCGGCTCCAAATAGAGTCTCCTGATCCATTTTCTCTTTCCCCTTCCCTCTGCATCCCTTCTTACTGTCTAGGGGTATTGCTTTCATACTCTGTAGTCAGGCAGATAAATAATCGTGTTGAAAGTTCACGCAGTCTTCCGTAGTCCTTCCTATTAATAAGGAGCATACTACTTCGTATTTAGCCACAGGCAAGAAAAGGTAGCAATCACCTGATGTATGTCTGCCGTTTTTCATGTTAAGCCCTCTGCCTCTATCGATGCCGTAGATTCCTTCTGGAGAGCCGTTATGTCTCATAGGAGCTTCTGAATTTCAACAATAGTCGCCATTGCTGCCCTCTTACCCTGAGCCTGTCGATTTGCTGTGGACCAGGGTTGCAAACGAGGCCTTCTGAGTTCTCCGCCCTTCCAGCTCTCTGTTTCCCACCCTCTTTCCAGTAGTGCTTGCTTAGCTTTTTCGGGTTTGGGTATGTCTCTGCTCCTGAGTTCCAAAAGATTCTGATTTTTGAAGGATAAAGGGTCTGAAAATGAATCTCGTTTGATCGCAGGGTTTTCATAATAGGGACATAAGCTTGCCTCCGTTGCTGGATCGTTGTGGGGTAATCTTGATTGAAATACAGTCTAGTACCATTGTATTGAACTTGCTTCTGTTGCCACGCTTGTTTAAGAATGCATTCTTTATCTCTGAAGCTCGAGAATTTGGCAATTATTGACCTGGGTCTGGCTTTGGGATCAGTTGGTTTTGGCATTAAAGCTCGGTGCGCTCTCTTGATTTTGAAATTAAGAGCTTGTGGGAGGTCTAATATGTGTTTCAGCAAATTCGTTAGGAAATCCTCCATAGCTCCGGTTTCTGAGCCTTCAGGCAGTCCGTATATCCGCAGGTTGTCCTGCCAAGATCTGGCTTCTAGATCAAGGCATTTAAGTGTTGTCTGTTCTTGCTGGTCTGCTAAATATTGTACAGCTTTAGCTAGTTGTACTAGGCCGTCCTCTGCGGTGGAAACCCTCTCTTCGGCCTGTTGTGCTCTCGTTTCCAGGTTTGTGAGTTTAGCGTTCAGGTTAGAGAACTCTCGCTTATTTTCAGATCTGAAGTTTTTAATTTCTGTAATTATTGTTTCAAATCTGGATCTTGTCAATCTCTCCTGTTCAGCCTCCGTATCTGTGTCAGTGCCAGTTGTACTGATCGGTGAGGGGTTTCTGTCTGAGGCCATTCCGGTCGACTCATATCCAAGGCCATCCTCTTTAATTTTACGCTGTTTCGAGCTGGATCTGTTTTTATGTGAGCCTCCACTGTTCTTTGCTGCCATATTTTCTAGTTTGAAAAAGCTCTGTAATGAGTGGAAGGGCTATTTTAACTTCTGCAATGAGGGAGATGTTCTCTCAGCCTGCCATCTCGATGGTGACGTCACCGGAAGTCCATAACTGCTTCTTCAAGCTTACCTTGAACTTGGTTGTCTCCTTCCTCCAACTTCCAGGATCCTCTTATGCCTATCCCATGCATTCAAAAATCCTGTAATTGTTTCCGCCCCACCACCTCTTCTGGCAAGTTGTTCCATTTGTCCACCACTCTCTCTGTGAAGAAGTACTTCCTCATGTTCCCTCTGAACCTCTCTCCCTTCAGTTTCACCCCATGCCCCTTGTCCTGGAGCATTTTGTTCTTTGAAAAATTGTGTTTTCTTGCACTTTGTTTCTCCTCGTGAGGTACTTATATCTTTCAATCATATCACCCTCTCCCTCCTCTCTTCTAGGGAGTATATATTTATGTCTTTCAGCCTGTCCTCATAGGGCTTGTGATATAATCCTTGCACCATCTTGGTTTCACTCCTCTGAACTGCCTCCACCCTGTCTATGTCCTCATATAGGTAAGGTCTCCAGAACTGGACACTGTACTCAAGGTATGGCCTCACTAATGTCCTGTATAGTGGAATTATGACCTCCCTTTTCCTGCTGGTGATACCCCTGGAAAACAGTGATACCCCTGCCTATGCACCCCAGCATCCTGTTTGCGTTTCCTGCTGCCTTGTTGCACTGACTTCCTACCTTGAGGTCTTCAGAGATGATAACCCCTATGTCCCTTTCCTGCTTGGAGCATTCTGTATCCCCCTCCCCCAGCTGATATCTTGTTCCTGGGTTTTTGTGCCCCATGTGCATTATCTTACATTTTCTCCATTAAATCTCAACTATCACTCCCTTGACCAGTCCTCAAGCTCCTGCAGATCTCTCCTCATTCTATGCACACCCTCCAGTGTGTCCACCCTGTTGCAGAGCTTTGTGTCATCAGCAAACAGGCAAATTCTCCATTCCATGTACTTTGTAATGTCACTGATAAAGATATTGAAGAGAACTGGACCCAGCATTGATCCCCTTCGGTATTCCACTGATCACCTTCCCCTCTGCAGAGTGACAGCCATTTACCACCACCCTCTGTGTCCTGATATCCAGTCAGTTCTCCACCCACTTCACCACTGTCCTACCCAGCATTAGGTCGGGCATTGGCCCAGCTCCCTTTTTAAGGGATTGCAGAGATCGGCAGGAGAAGATGAACACCTGTGCTACCTGGTTTGACTTTAGTAGGCCGGAGTTCGTGGACATTGTGAGGATTGTTCAGACTGTACGACCAAACAGCTGTAGTTTGGATCCGGGGCCCTACGCCACTATTATTAGGTTGTGTAGATATTATCTGCCTGATCCTTGCTGAAATTGTCTGGAAGTCTTTGGAGCAGGGGGTCTTCACTGATCCCCTAAAGGAGGCGGTTTTTCGACCACTCCTTAAAAAACCCTCCTTGGACCCAGACTGTCTAGCCAACTTTAGACCACAGGTATCTCTGACCTGCCCTTTGTGGGTAAGGTTATTGAAAAGGTGGTTGCATCACAGCTAGATGACCATCTTATAAATCACAATGTCTATGATACTCTCCAGTCTGGGTTTAGGAAGAGACATAGCACTGAGACCACTCTTGTCCGGGTTTTAAATGATCTCCTAACTGTGAGAGATCGAAAGGCTCATACTATCTTAGTCCTTTATGATCTCTCTGCAGCATTTGATACTGTGGACCATGGTGTGTTTTGGAGTGCCTGCGGCATCTCTGTGGGCTGTCTGGTACAGTTCTACACTGGTTTCGATCTTTTCTCACAGGCTGGACACAGAGGGTTGTCACTGGAATTTATTCCTCTGATGCCATCCCTCTGACTTGTGGAGTGCCGCAGGGCTCCATTTTGGCACCCACGTTGTTCGCAGTTTATATGCTGCCATTAGGAGATATCATAAGGCAATACAGTCTGGGTTTTCACTGCTATGCTGATGATACCCAGCTGTATTTGTCCTTTATTCCCAGACAAGATGAATGCAATCTCCGTGCTTAACAGCTGTCTGTCTGAAATCAAAGACTGGATGAGTGCTAGCTGGCTGAGGTTAAATCCTGATAAGACCGAGGTATTGGTTGTGGACCCAGGTCACCTTCAGGAGGGTCGTAGGGCTGGGCTTCCATCAGGCTTATGGCTTGATGGTGTCCAGCTCTCGACCTCAGACAAGGTGCGTAATCTGGGCATTATTATTGACGATGGTTTAACCCTAAAATCGCAGGTGTCTGCCATTGTCATGTCTTCCTTTTATCATTTTAGGAATATCGCCTGGGTGAAACAGCTGGTTCCTCTGGCTGACCTTCCTACACTGCTCCACGCCTTTGTGACCACCCGCCTTGATTACTGCAAGGCCCTGTACCTAGGGCTACCGGGGGTTGATATCCGCCACTTGCAGCTAGTGCAGAATGCAGCGGTCAGGTTCTTGACTGGAACATCTAGAACTAGTCATATTACGCCTGTGCTGCGCAGACTGCACTGGCTGCCGGTTCACTGGCGGATCACCTTTAAGGTCAGGTTACTGACCTATAAAGCCCTACATGAACAGGGACCCCAATATCTGCAAGATCTTCTTACTCCCTACTGCCCCTCTCATTCACTCCACTCCACCAATGAGGGATTGCTAGAGATTCCCAGGGTCCATTTAAAGACATGAAAAATCAGGTATACTGAACGAATATTTCTGCTCAGTATTCACAAAAGAGGAGGGGGAAGTGCCTAATCCAATTAACAGAAGCACTCTTGATAGGGGGGTCGATCCCAGTCCTTTCACAGAAGAAAGGGTTCTGCAAGAACTCCTAAAACTGAAGGTGGACAAAGCAATGGATCCTGATGGAATTCACCCCAGAATTCTAAAAGAATTAAGGGAGAAACCAGCGAAACCACTGGCTACTCTTTAATAAATCATGGGAGGATGGTGTGGTACCCGAGGACTGGAGGAAGGTGGATGTGATTCCCCTTCACAAAAGTGGGACCAAGACAGAGGCAGGAAACTACAGACCTGTCAGTCTGACATCTGTGGTAGGGAAAGTGATAGAGTTACTTCTGAAGGAAAGAATAGTTGAGTACCTAGAGGCCAGTGGGGCTCAGGACCCAAGGCAGCATGGGTTCTAGCGGGAAGGTCGTGTCATAGAAACTTTTAAGTACCTCCAGTGGAATCAACAAAGTCCAAGAGGGTAGCATCTTTCAGAAAAGAGGCGTGCAAGAACAAGGGACACAATTTAAAATAGAAGGGGAAGTTCAGGGGCAATGTGGAAGCATTATTTCACAGAGAGGGTAGTGGATGCATGCAACAGCCTTCCTGAGGAGGTTGTGAGGTCTAAAACTGTGGGAGAATTCAAGAATGCATGGGACAGATATAAGGCAATTCTTGTGGGGGGTAGGAAGAAATAGGTTGTTGGTTAACTAGGATCTGCGGCCTATCCTGTAGGTAGGGAAATGGGCAGACTAGATTGGCCAAGCGGTCCTTACCTGCCGTCAAAGTCTTATGTTTCTATGTTTCTCTCTGGGGCATGTGCATTTTCCTATGCTGCCCATGCCCTGTGGAATTCTCTATCTCATCGGATAAGAGAATGCTTGACCGTTGAGAGTTTTAATTCGGAGCTCAAAACTTTTCAGTTTCTTAGAGCCTATGGTGAATGATTTTATTAATGTTATTTAATTGTTGTTGTCTTTTAATTGTTATTTTTAACCTCTGTACAGCGCTTTGGTTCTGAAAAGTGCTTAAAAATAAAGTTTTACTTACTTACTTACTCCCATGTTTCCCAGCTTGTTTAACAGCCTTCTATGTGGCACAGTGTCAAAGGCCTTACTGCAGTCCAGGTAGGCCACGTCCACTGCCCCTCCCCCGATCTGCCTCCCTTGTCACCCAGTAGAAGAACTCAATGAGGTTAGCCTGGCACAACCTCCCATAGCCTTGGGTCCTGTAGACTGTTGGCAACCAAGTGTTCCACTGTTCTTTCCTTTAGTAATGTTTCCATGACCTTTCCCACTACTGAGGTTAGGCTGACTGGTCTGAAACGGTTAAGTATATCTGCTTTATGTTTATCATTCTCCACTCTACCCCATCCTCCCCTTTCAGCCTCGCTATCCCTCCCTTTGCCTTCTTTTTTTTTTCTGTGATGTACCTGTAAAAGGTTTTGTCCCCTCTCACCACTGATTTTGCAACACATTCCTCCATTTGTGCTTTGGCTTCCCTTACTGCCCTCCCTGCCTCCCTTTGTTTCTCCTGGCTTCTTTTCCTGTCCCCTTCTGCCTGTGTCTTATTGTATAGTTTGAATGTGATTTTTTTTACCTCCTTGGAATTCCATAATGGTCTCCTCTTCTTTTTCCCCTTGCTAACCTGTTTTACTCATAACTGTGTCGCCTTTGTCATCCCAGATTTGAATACTGCCCACAGTTCCTCCAGCCCTCTTTTCCTCCCTATTCCAGCTAGTGCCTCGTCCAAGCATTTCCCCATTTTTCCAAAATCTGCCCTCCTAAAGTCAAAGATTTTTGTTCTTGTGTAACTGGATTGTGCCCCTTCATTTATCTCAGACCCCACTGATGGTGGTCACTGTTTTCCAGGTGATCCCATACTGTGACCCCTGTCACACACCGTCCCCATTTCTGAGCTTGAGGTCCAGTACTGACATCTTCCATGTGAGTTCTACAACAAGTTATTTAAGGAAGGCTTCCTGTAGTGAGTCTAGGATAAACCTGCTTCTGGCTGTTGCCACTGTGGGGAAGCTCCAGTACACATCCAGTATATTGAACTTGCCAACCAGCACTACCTCCCCCTTGTGGGCCATCCTTTGGATAGCCAGCATCACCTCCTTATCTATCTCCTTCACCTGGGCTGGTGGTCTGTATATATCCCCAGTGCAGATGATTGATCCTGTTCTCCTTTCTAGCTTAACCCACAGTACCCTCCCTCCTTATTCCCCTGGAATCTCTGTGGTCTTTATATTATCTTTCACATAAAGTGCCACTCCCCCCCTTCCTACCTGCCCTGTCCCTCCTGAATAGATTGTAGCCTGGTATGGTCATCTCCCAGTCATGGTTATCATTACAACAGGTCTCTGTGATGGCCACAATGTCCAGGTCTGACTCTGCCATGGCCGCCTCAAGGTCCTCCATCTTGTTACTCAAACTCCTGGGATTAGCACACATGGCTCTCCAGGATGTGACAACCGTCCCCTGCTTTGTTGATACATGCCTCTCCCTTTCCTGGGCATCCTTCTTACCTGGTCCTCCCTGTCCCCCCTCCCTTATGTTGAACAGTGCCCTTTGCTGATCTGTCTTTGCCTTGAGTACCTGTATAGAGCCTGTACTTATGGGGAGGGTGGATACTAAGCCTCCTAATCTTCCTGGACCCCCCTTGGCCAGTTTAAATGCTTGCCACTGAAGAATTCAAAGCTCTCACTTTGGACTACGGTCCCCTTCATGGATGGATGTAGGCCATCCCCTTATACAGCTTACATCCTCCAAGGTGGGGCCTCAGTCTCCCATGAAGCCAGATCCCTCCTTTCCACACCATTCCTTCAACCAGGAGTTGCCGTTCTGGATGCAGAGTGTCCTAGCCTCATTTGGGATAAGAGAAAGAAAAGGATTAACTGCGCCATTTTCTATCATGCTAATGAGCTGTGAAGGCTGCTGATTTCCAGTCTATGGGGTTACTATAATGCAGCCCAGATACAAGCACAAATAACCTATGCCTATCAGGACATGTACATAAGATGGATCCAACTAGAATTAAAATAGCCTTTATGACCTGAATCTTAAGGCCACCCACTTCCTGGATGTAAGGGGCGGTCTGGTGTGTAATGTTAAAAACAGGTGGCTCAAAGATACCCTGAGCACACAGACCACTGTCATGAAAAATTGTAATCTCCCAATGGGCATCTGCAAATATATAAATTGTGCTCATTGCACGGGATGGACCCCAAACAGATATGAGGCACCACAACCCTTGCAGCCTGAGCAGTGACTTTCACAAGTTACCAATCAAAATGAAGGAAATTGTGACATCACAAGTAACTAAGAAGAGCTAATCCCTGATTCTTCATGTGGAAGAGGATAATCTGGCAGTGAGAAATGGTTCTCCTTGGTTACTGGTGATGTCACAGTTAGTGTGGTCTCAGTGTTGATGATGTAGTGGGAAGAACAGAACATACTTTTTTTTAGCCTCCAGACAGAGTGCTGCTCCACACATCACCCCAGTGCTGCCAGGTGGAAAATCTTCTAATTAGCAAACAGAAAATAAAATAAATAAACAAAAACTTAAGAAGTGATAGCTGACTGCATCTGAAAGTTACTATTAATTCCAGGCAGTACACTAGTTCTTTAAGTGACTTTATTCAAAATGAGGTACCAGTTAGGTTCCAATTTTTATCCTACTGAGGAAATAAAACTGAGTTTGTTACTGTAAAGGAATGCATTTTGCAAACAGTTAACTTTATCTGTGCGTCAAAATATAAGTTCAATCCCAGCCATAATGCAAAATATTGGGATTCAGTTAAACTGAATAGTAAGGCACTTTGGTCTTTATGGATACTGGGATCAAAGTTTCATTTTGACAGTGATCATCTTCTGAGTAACAAAGAAAAAATTTTGTTTCTGCATTTGGTCAAAATGCTCAACTTGAACTTCGTCATTTTAATCTTTATTTTTATTTATTTCTAAGTTCGGCTGACTGGTTTGAGTAATGCTTGTGTAAACTGTTTACTTTGTCCTCTCATCTGTCATCTCTACCCTCAGAGATGTGCCCGGCAGGGACTGGGCTAAAAGTCATGAGAGGGGCCCACCAGGAGATAAATAATGTAGGAAAAGGAGGAGGTGTGGGAGGATGATGAGCAAAACACCTGCTACTGGAAAGTTGTGGGCTGCTGGGTATTTATAAGAGTAGAGAGTGTGCTGAGCTGGCCTAAGAATCATGGGCATTAGCCTTTCAATTCTAGGTTTAGCTCACTGGCTTGAATAATACTTGTGTGTACTGTTTACTTAGGCCCTTAGACCTTTTTCTGTCATCTCTGCCCTCAAAGAGATGCCCAGCAGGAATTGGGCTAAAGGACATGAGAGGGCCCAAAACATTTGAGTGTCACTACTCTGGGGACCTCCTCCAACTCATGGAAGTAGACCATTAGTTCTCACACTTTGTGATAGTGAACCTCTCCCAAGCCATGGAACAGATTTCGAGCCTCCCTCAAATTTGGAAAAAATTTTGGGCCTCCGCATAGAAAAAAAAAAATCATACTTTTGCACAGTACACCAGGAATCAAGCAGGACTAATAATGTTGATGGAGTATAGTCTCTTTTTATTCGACTTGCTGTTCTCCACTCCCTAGCCCCACACCCCAGGTTATCCTTGTCACTCCACTATTCTGACTCTTGGACCCTTATTACTCTACTTCTTCCTTATCTGGAACAACTAACCTAGCCACATCACCTTTCCCCATCTTACCCTGGTTGAGCAACTTCTTATACCCTTACCAAGGTCACACCTGAAACATGAATTGGCTCAGTGTGCCTTTCCCAGACACCAATTTATGTATAAATAAATACCTACTGTAGAAACAAATCTCGACACAATGTGCCTTTACCAGTCACTAATTTGCATATAAACAGCACCTACTGTTGAAGCAGGCATTGATTCAGTGTGCCTTTCCCAGTCACTAATTTGCATATAAACACCTACTGTAGAAACAAGCCTCAACTCAGTGTGCTTTCTTAGTCACCGATTTACACGTAAATACACACCTACAGTATAAATAAGCTTTGACTCAGGGCCTTTCCTGGTCACCAATTTATGCATAAGTAAAGAAAGTTACCTGCCATTATCCATATTTAGTTTGCTTCATCCCTTCACACTTAACATCCAGAACTTAAAATTTAAATACTGTACATTCTCAGACTTGACTAGGCTTCCCCTTGAACAGCATGGGGCCTCCCTTGGGAGGCTGGCCTCACCATTTCAGAACCACTGAAGTAGACTAATTACAAGAAGGAGAGGAAAAAAAGGAGGAGGAGGAATCCTCTGGGATCCAAGGCAAATGGTCATTCACCCTTTGGGCTCTATCTAGCTAGTCTAAATACTTACCCATAGCCTTGATTATGTGTACTGGAATGAAATGACTGTTCAGGAGAAGACAGGGGGTTGAGACCAAGCTGAGCTAATAGGATTTGGATATGGAGCACAAACTGACAGTAGCCATCACTTCACTGGACTCTGTAGTCAATAGTGGTCTATTTGGATTTAGATGATTTTTCAGTTGACTGAATATGGTAACAGGACATTATGTGAATATGTTGGGTGGTAATGAATTGTGTAACTGATAAACAATGTGATATGTTGGACTTTTTGAGAAGCAGATGGTAGAGTGCAGATGGCCTTCTTCTTGAAGTCTATTTGCAGGGAGATGATATTCTGGATTTAACTTGCAAGAACTGAAGGAATTATTCAGATCTCAGAAAGCCATAGTTAGTGTGGGTCATGGTGGCTTATAGACTAAAGTCAATTGGTTGCTTGACTACTGAAGAGGTGAAGAGATCCATGGTGCTTGAGTTATGAGTCTGAATCAACTGGGTCTATTTTCAATCAGTTTATAGGGCTTTGTATTTTAATCCAGTGTAGAAATGTTTTGAGTAACTAATTCAAAACATCAGATGAAGGTTGAATTAAACAGTGATGGTAATACACATGTTGGCTAGAAGAAAAATGCTGTTTGAAGGAAGAATGGGACATTCTATTTTCTGGAAAGCAGAACGATGTAAAAGAAAGAACTTGATGTAATAGTATCCAGGGCTGAGTTGGTATGGAATGCAGAATATCTTGTCCAGGCTGAAGTATAAGCTATATTTGTAACCTCAGCTAGTGATGACCATGATACTGACTGAGCTGACTCCAAGTGATGGTTCATGGCATTTGATGATTTCATAGATTCAGAGGTAGTGTCATATGGGTGTCCGCCGTAGCATTTACATTAAAGTATGGTTGTAGTGAAAGTGAGATAGTGAGTCAGCTAGATGATTTAGCAGTTCCTAGAATATGTACACAATTCGATTGAAAATGGTCACAGACAGATGTACAGGTCAATTTCTGAGAAAGACCATGGCTGAATGAGTAGATGATCAGCCTTTGTTAATGGTTGCTATCACCGATTGCTTGTCTGAATAAAGGTAAAAAGATTGTTGGACCAGAGATACCCATATTAGAGTGCAGCAGCTATTGGATATATTCCATTAGGCAGAAATTCTAGCAAATTTAAGTATCTTGAAGATTTCAGGAGGCCATGGAAGAGTAACCAAGGAGTTTCCTTGGATGGTAGCAAAAGCACATTAATGGTTTTGCATTGGTAAATGTTCTAGTTATTAAGCAGGGGAAGGATCATACTAGAACAAATATATCTCATTCCATGGTTTGAGAATCAGGAACCTTTTCTGAAGGTCTTGTGGCATGATTTTCATAGAATAGTTCAAGTATCCTAGGAATGATACGAGCAGTCTAGGTACAATCTGCCACTTTGCTACCAATGCACCATCTCTTACCCACCACTGTTTTTTATAGTCTTCCTTATCCATCCTACCTCTCCTCTCACATCACCAGCTCCACTATGCTTCCATCATCTCTAAATACTGGTTTGGGTCCCTCCCTCATACCTATCCTCACTCCTGTCCCCATCCCCTCTTCCTTCTACCAGCTATGCTCTAGGAACCCTCGCAACTTCTGTGTCCCCCATCCTCGCTCCTCATCTGGATAATCTGCATTCTTGTGTCATGTCCCCTCCCTCTGGAGCCGGCAACCTTCCTCCATTCATCTCTCCACCTCCCCTTCCTCTGTAAGATGCCAGCTAAAACTTCTCCCCTCTCCTTCCTGCTTCTGTCAACCCTCTACCTGAACCCTTCCTACCCCCTTCCCTGTTCTTCTGCCCTCCACTTAACATTCTCTTCCCCCCAACCACATGGTGTTGGCTGTTTCATGTATAGTTTAATCAGCCTGTTTTATTACTTTCCTCAAGATTAGGTCAGTCTCTGCTAATTCAGTCACTAAGCACTTTTTGATTATGTCTAATTGCATAGCTAGTTTATATGCTAATTTATTTGTCCTCTGTTATATACAATCTTGCTTTCTTGTTTATTCTGCACTCTACTATTGCACTTTATTGTTTTTGTCATGTTTCTGCATCATCTGACTTGCTGTAATCTTTGTAAATGTGTTCTCCCCTTCCCCCTTCCCCAGGTCACACCTGGAAACTAGCCTCAGCTCAGTGTGCCTCTCCCAGTAACCATTTTTAAATAACATAAATTAAATTAAAAATAAATTAATAAAGATTGTTTGGACTGGAGAGAGACTGAAGAAGTAATCCAGTCATTTGTCCATAGGGAGGCATGCTTCCACGTAGTCAGATCCAAGATAATGTCAGGGAAGTCCAGAGATGTGGACAGATTTAATGTTTATCCTCTACTAGCAAAGGGCCGACATTAGGTTAGTGAGACATGTGATATCTTCAGCTGGTGGAAAGTTTGGATGATGCAAGAGCAAAAGTCATTTGGTACACGCAAGACGATCCCGTCTGATACCATACAGATGCCACAGATTAGAAGAATCAGTAACACTTTTGAAGGTATCCGCACTGACTGCTTTGGATAACCTAGCATAGCATCTGGCAAGTTTGATGCATTGGGTGCTGTTGTCCATTTGTGTGCATAAGAGAAAAAGCCTCGGAAGGTATAAGGGAAGTGATGCTGGGCTCATTTGACTGGTGGGAAGCTGACAGCTCAATGATAAGGTTTTTCTAGCCTGAACTTGAGTTGTGATCCTAATAGGGATAATGCGGTACATGGGGAAGGCAGTTTTTGAATGGACCTATTAAGAATCCTTCTGTACAGCATTCTGAAGTAGTGCTTGACCTATGCCAGGGTCTTTCTCATCACATTGAAGATCTTTGCAGATCAGAGATGATGAAGAGATAGAATAGAAACTTGTATAGATTCCTTGAGAGAATCCTAAACAAAGAACAGGACCATTTGTTGGTCTGGATGGATGGCTAGCAGTTGAGCGAGAATGGAGATGATAGTGGCATAGCAGGCATCAAAATTAAGTTTTGCAGCCAATAGCTGGCAGGGCTAGTGGCTGGGAAAATCCATGAGCCACACAAACTTTTCCACTAGCCCAGCTGATGTACTTCTTGAAATATTACCTTCTGAAGTACAAGACTGCAGGGCTAGTTGGAGGAAAATCTTACTAGCCTGATACAAAATCGACCAGCATTTGGCTAGTGGACTGGTACCAATTTCTACCCCTGGTGTAGATAGATATCCTAGTCATGATCTGGCTGAGGATGGATTTGGATATGGTTGCTTGTGTTGTGGCATAGCTGTTTGAAGGACTTTGCAGCAGGACTGTGGATGTAAAAAAAAAAAAACTTGATGAAGTACAGCACGCTGCCTCATTGGATTTGTTGCATAAGGCTTTCCTGTAGAGAGAGAGGTTGGTGGGTTCAGTTTGAGTGAGAGGAGGAGTACTGGACTTGGCAGCAGTTGAGTTGATTGGTTTCCACTGCAGCAAGTTTCAAGTTTCCTGTGGCAACAGGGATACTGACTTGCGGCAGTAAGGCCTGAATGCATCAAATCAGATGCTGAATATTGTAACAGAGAACAGGTAAGGATCAGGTGAAGAGGCACAGAGGAAACGTGGAGATTGATTAGAAGAGTGCAAGGTCAATTAAGTTATGTTTCATAGTGAATGTTGAAATTGGCAAGTGAAACACTTTTGATGTTCATCATGTTTTGGAACAGTCCATTCCTTGGTGGATATCTTGAGTCTGAATAATTTTTCTGGTCTTGGAGGAGACGAGTATTGAGCAGTTAATTGCTGTATCATCTGGTTCTGGAGAAGAACGGTGGATAGATAAAGGTTGGGAAATCATTGTGGCTGGAATGAAGTATGGAAGGGGAGTTGAGGAAGCTGACAAGTAGGGCTGAGAGGAAGGCTTCATTTCAGGAGAAAACTAATGGCCGGATGTCCCACAGATCTTGGGCGTGTGTCCAGGAATAGGACCCCATTCCAGAACAAAGCTAAGGCTAGGTACACAGCAACAGGTTATTGTTATATACAGTTGTTGCCTACCGTTACAGCACTGTATCCCTGGGTCAGAATGGCTGAAGACAGAATTTAAAGAGTAGCACAGAGGAGGAACTCCACTGTCAGAAACCTCTTCATGCTGTGTAGATCTGAATGGTGCTGGATTTACTCTGGGGTTGGATGGTACAGCTGAAGGGAGGCAAGATGGAGAAAATCCTGGATTCAACATCTGCTGGAACAGCATGGTTTGGAGGGGAAGATGCCACTTTAGGTACTGAGCCAGGTGGCTTCAGAGTCCTATGCTATGCATAGAGGCAGGATAAATCAGGAGGAGTCAGAAGAGCTTGAGGGGCTGCAACAGTGCTTCACACTATCTTGTTTCCTGAGAAAGTTAGATTGTATATGAGAAAAGTGTCCATAGTACAGATTGAGCAGATGCAGGCAAGTAAGCTTGTGTGGTTACGTTTATAGAGTCTGATGGCATGGATGCAGAAATCAACTGACTGAATGATGGCTGCTGACAAGAAGGACTGATACCAAATGTGAGTATGGCTGAAAAGGTACTGAAAATATGAATGCTTACTGAGGGCCAAATCATATGTAGAAACAGCCAAAAGCAGTAGGAATGGGCACAGCTACCTGGCCATAAGATGGCAGATCGATGCACGATGCATACCCAGTCAGACCATAGCAATACCTCGTGATTAGGAGCCAGGAAAAAGTTTTCTTCCTGATTTTGACATCAGAAGGGACTTGCTCTGGTTGCTGAGCTTAGATATTATGGAACTACAAAATCATAAGTTTTTAGCCTTAGACTCAATATAAACACACTACAGAAGTGAACCTGCAATCCACTCCTGGATTTTGTTTGAGCATTGAAATTGTTCTGATTTTATGTTCTTCTATTATAAAGGTACTTCAGTTCTTACATTGCAGCACAGGTAGTAGGAATGCCATGGGGACAAATTCTGGACTGTTGTAGACTGAAAACCTCTGAGATTCTTAGGTTTGGTGGTACTTGAGTCAGAACGCCATAGGTGACCGTTTGTGATGGTTGAGAACTGCAGAAACTATGAGGTCTAGAGCCTTGGTGGTGCTGGTGTCTGAATGCACAGCAGTAAAGCAGTTGAGTATATGTATGCAAGGAAAAGAGTAGCTGTCTCTTTAAGTCATGCAGAGCCAGTGTCAGACTGAGTGTAGTAGGCTGATTAACAGGTAGAGCCAGGCAGATTTAATGAGAAGAACTGGGGTCGAAAAACAATGTTTTCAAATGGTTGATACTGTAGATCTGACTGAAAACAAAAAATGAGCAGTATGAACGGAGCCACAATAACATAGGGGACTGAGAAGGAGCTTCAGAAAAGTCATGAATAGTGGGCTAGATTCACAAAATTACTGAAATTCCCACAGCTGCGGGGAAAACCCCGGTGCAAGTGAGTTGCCACTTGTGGATAAGCAGGTTTCCATAGTTTTCCTGCAGTTGTAGGTATTCACAAAGGTGGAGGTGGTTTACAACTGGCTCCACAATATACAGTGGCTTGTGGTGGTGTTGCCATGGAACCATCTGCAGCTGCAGAACAACATTACAGCCAGAGGGCCCAACCATAACATTGTCCACAAC
Source organism: Neoceratodus forsteri (assembly GCA_016271365.2). NCBI lineage: Eukaryota > Metazoa > Chordata > Ceratodontiformes > Ceratodontidae > Neoceratodus > Neoceratodus forsteri. Next base: position 1,166,845,433 of record CM028132.1, on the reverse strand, counting down.
TGCTGCGACCATGAATTGCAGTCTCCGCAGCTGCGGAGATTTCAGTCTGCAACTGGAGTTGTGGTGTGGGACTTAGTCCCAAAATGATTTGTGAATTTAGCCCAGTACCACTGACTGCAAGCTGATGGTGATAGCAAGCAGAGCTGTAGGAGCGAATAATGGCACATGTAAGAAGCTGTTGAAGCTGCACCCTTGTAAAGCATACAGGAACTGTACTAACAGGGGGAAAGAACTGAATACTGTATGAACAGCAGGTAAATCTTGAAAATGCTGCACATATGTGCTCAAACAGCAGGAAACAGAGCTCAGGAAAACATAAGTTAGAACAATAGCATAGCAAAAGCAGACCTGCAAACACAAAATATCTCCTACGGATTGAGGCCAAAAAAAGATGGCGGCCACGCTGGGCTGCCATCTGGTAGTGCTCTAGTTTGCAATACATTGTTTTGAGAAGCTCCTTACTTTTGCGCTTTCTTTTCGGGAGGATATGGTCATTAAAACCCTGTGCCTACTAGTCAGTGGTCAGGGAAATTTTTACATTTATTTTAATTTAGTGTTGAGGTGCAGGGAAACAGCTTTAGTTAGGGAGTTCTTAAGTGAGTTAGTTCAGGAGTTAGCCTTTTTTATTTTCAGGGTCGCCTATCACTGCAGAGAGAGTCTTGCTACCGATCCAGTGATGACAAGTGCAGGCACTGTTTTTTATTTCATTCAGTCTGAAAGTGGTGGATGTCTTGAGGAACCCTTTTGTTGGGCTCTGGTTTCCAGAGGAGTGCTGGGAAGAATGGAGTCAGGAGGAGTGGTTGGTTAGATTGAAGCTGCCGAATGGAGAGGTGGTGGCAGCTCTCAAATAGCCTTTGGTTCGGTTGGAGAGTTGGTGTGGGGAGTTTGCCCTGTAAGTCCGATGAAAAAGAATCGTCTGTCTCTGTGAGGACTTCCGTGTTTGGTGGAGAATGCGGTGTGGGGAATGTAAGCCCGTTTCTCTTTCAAATTACTTTTCCTTTTCCATCGGAGGACTTGACATGGAAAACTCCTCTACAGAGAGCTCACCAGGAGCTGAAAGCGTCTCCGTGTGGGCTGTTAAAGGTAATGGGACCCTGCTCTCTCTGCACTGTTTGTGTGGGGAGTTAGCCCGGCCCAGCCACCCTCCCATGGATATCCCTTTTATAGGTCCTCCCCATCACATGACTAAGTGTCCATTTCCCCATTAGCAGTTTATACACTCCCACCACCAGAGGTCCACTATCTTTCTCCCAGTACTCTCCTTTCTAGCCTGCTTCCTCACTTCTGTCTTACCTCAGTACTACCTACAGCCTGCTACTGCACCATCTGTCCTCTAGGAGGCGGTATTGTGCACCCCAGCTTAGCTCTACCACCCTAGTTATTGCCTCCCTGCAGCTACGTTTTTCTCTCCTCCATCTACTCTCTTCCCCCCTTTTTCACCACTATAATCACCTCCTCCCCACTCTCCTGCCCCGAGATTTGAACCCTGCACACTCTGCACAGGAGTCAGGCACCATTCCACTTTGCCACTGCAGCAGCCCTACTCATAGGCATCAGTTGTTTCCCCTTATTTATTTTATCACCCCTTTCAATCCCCCTTTAAGCATGGCCACTGTCCACTTCCTCCTCTTCTACTTTGCCTTACTGCCCACTACTACCCCCCCTCACATCCTGAACCAAAGTAACATCATGTACCAATGGAACACCCAGATGCACGATCCACATATTGACTATCTCACACCATGGACTGCTACTCTCACAACCCCCCCTAAACACAAACCACCTCCACCAACCCACCTGCCCACCCCCCACCAGGGCAAACACAAACATCTGCTACTCCTACTTGCCACCCCCTTCATGTCCTTCCTATCCAAACTACCAGTCAGGGCCAGCCCACCCAGTGAGCTAGTACCTCTCAGCAAACAAAACACCTACAGAAGCTCCTCCTCCAAACTTTATCCCTGCTCCTGCTACTATCAGGAAATATCCATCCTAATCCTCGCCTCCCGTGCCAACCGTCGACACCCCAGACAGTAGTATTTGGACTATGTATTGCATCTATCAATATATGTAGTCTCCCTAATAAGTTAGCTGATCTCCAGGTATGGTTGTCCCAGCACCAGCCGGATATCCTGGCACTAGTAGAAACCTGGTTAATCAAAAAAAACCCTGACTCCTCAGTAATGCTGCCCGGTTTTACGCTTCACAGACTTGACAGAGTAGGAAAGCGCAGTGGCGGCTGCGCTATCTACTTACGTGAACACCTCCAAGCCCACCCCCTCCACCCCCCTTGCTAGCGAATGGAGCCCAAGTCCTATCCCTAAAACTCACCCCAGTCATCACCAGGGCACCAGTAATCCTCACAGTCATGTATATTCCCCCACGGGGCCAGAAACCAGCCTTTCAGACCCTTGTTGACTATCTCACCTCCCTCCCCCATAAGACTGAACTCTTAATCCTGGGTGATCTAAATATAAACTGGAGCTCCACTGCTGCTGCCTCCTACAAAGACACCCTCTCTGCCTTAGACATCTCCTGGCTAGTCCCTTGTTCCACGTGTCTAAACCCTAAAAGTGGCTCAGCCACTCTCCTAGATGTCATTCTCTCTAACCGCCCTCACAAAATCACTGACATCGCCGTACTAGCCAATGCCCTTAGTGATCACTCCCCTGTCCTTTTCAACTGGTCCTGCCAAGCAAGCAAACCACCCCCCATGACTATCCTGACTAGACTCCTAAAGCCAGGAAAACCAGAGGAACTAAAACAATACCTGGCGTTCATAGACTGGTCCCCCTTTACCATTTCCAGGACCTAGATGCTGCTCTAAACTGCTTTATCAACATCTTTAATGAAGCCTGTGACAGATTCGTTCCCCTATCCAGAAAAATTGTCAAGGGACATGACACTCCATGGATAAACACTCCATTACTTGACCTTATGTGCAAATGGGATAACTTGTGGGAAAAAGCCCTTGACTCAGGTAGCCCCACAGGTCAGCAGTACTACCATGCTGCTCAAAACCAGTGTACCTGAGCTACCCGAAAAGCGTAAGCTGAATATTTTAAAGCCACCCTGACCGAAACCTGGGGAAGTGGCCAAAATATATGGGATAAGCTAAAGACCCTCATGGGCAAATCCACCTCCCCCCCCGACCAACTACTTGTAAATGACTCAATCACTAATAGCCCCCCACTGATTGCTGAAATGCTCAATGTAGCCTTCTCTGACCTTAGCTCCACCCTCCCTGCAAATTCCTTCAGCCCGGTCACCCCCCACCACAAACTGATCACCCCACCCCTCCTTCCATTTCTGTAACATCTCCACTGATGATGCTAAACCCTACCTCCTCAAAGTCCTCTCCAGCTCCTGCCACAGCCAAGACACCCTGGATCTAAAAATCCTGCATCTCACTCTGGATGAAGTCATCTCCCCCCATACTACCATCCTTAACCTCTCTTTTCACCTGGGTAAGTTCCCCACTGTTTGGAAAATGGCACTCATCACACCTATCCATAAAGCAGCTGACCGCCTAAACCCCAGTAACTACCACCCCATATCCATCCTCCCCCCCCTCTCTAAAGCCATGGAGCGCATTGTGACTGACCAACTCACTGAGTACTTCTCCAAGTATGATTTACTCTCCCCAGAACGACATGGCTACAGGAAAGGTCGTAGCACCACCACAGCCCTATTAGAATTCACCAGCTTCACACTCACTGCCATTGACACAGGTAAATTGGCCAGCGCAGTATTCCTTGACCTGTCCAAGGCATTCGATACCATAAATCACCCCTTACTTATCTCTACTCTCTCCCAGATTGGCCTCTCCCAGGATGCCAATGCCTGGTTCTCAGACTACCTCTCAAATCGCTTCCAGAAAGTGAGAATAAACTCCACCCACTCAAACCCAGTCCTTGTTCACTCTGGGGTCCCTCAAGGCTCCATTTTGGGACCACTACTTTTTAGCATCTACTTAAACTCTCTGCTCAAGGCTTGCTCAGGTAAAATCCTTCTCTATGTGGATGATGCAGCCCTTTCTGCAGCTCATACCATCCCAGAGGGACTTGAGTGCTCCCTCCAAACAGCCTTCACTGAGGCAGAGGGTTGGTTCATCAAACTCAGACTCGTACTAAATCAAAAAAAGTCCAAAGTTATGCTTTTCTCCCACCATCAAAATAAGTAAGCAATAATACCCAACAGGGTGGGCAGTATTGTGCTATACCGGACCGCCCAGGGGCGTAATGAGCCCGGCCCGCAGGCGGAGGGCCTTATAGCCCTGGAAGGTCCGTATACACTACCGCGCCCACCCTGGAGGGTATTATTGCGCTTAGAAAATGGGTACTGTAAACAAAAAAAATTGTAAAAATGTCAATGAAAAATAAGTTTAAAGTAAGTTTTGAAATAAAATAGTTCCTCCACCTGCAGTTGACTATTATGTCTGAAGACAGTACTTAAAAACTGCCTCCTTTTGTAAGTTTTGTTTTTCTGCAGTATCTTTTCCTTCCCTGCTCCTCTCCCCCAACCCCAACAGAAAAACTTTAAAAAAAATTGTTTAATTCAAAAAATAATAAATACTTAGTTTACAGTAAGTTTTGTAATAGAATAGTTCCTCCACCTGTATGAGTGTTCTTCCTTGAAGCTGGTTTGCTGCATCTAGCTGTCTGCCACCCCCGCCCCGTGTTGAATCGCCATCAAGCGGAACACCATGTCTGGATCTCCAGCTTCTGTTCCTGAGTGCACCCAGAACGAAACAGCAGGAAAGAGCAAGCTGGTAGCAGTGACACATTTTCCAGAAATGGATATCAGGCATCAAGAGGGCAGCTGCTATGGAAGTGTACTTGGCACTGTTAGGCAATCCTGGCGTGACCGGGCACGTAAAGCCAGGATGTGTAAATGCAGACTCGAGGCGGAAACAATATGAGCGCTCTAAATTATTTTATTTTTTTTATGTTTAAATCGGCAGCTCTTTGCTGGCATCGGGATCCAGTGTGTCTGTGTGTGAGTCGGGAAAGTGGAAATGCAATAGGTAAATGGGCAGACTGGATGGACCTTGCGTCTATCTGCCGTCCAACGCCTATGTTTCTCTGTAAAGGAGCACAGCTGTGGGATCGTGGAGTGCAGTCGGAAAGAGGAGCTGGTGAAACTGGAAAGATTGCGGCACTAGGGAAGGAAGTTTTTATTTATTTTTTATTTCATGCTTCAGCCTGCTGGTGCCGTTAGGGGGGTGCTGAAACCAAGCAGAGGAATTTGTAATTACGGTCCGACTGAGTCAACAGACAGAGACAGCAAAGGCAAGAAAAAACATCGGTTTCTGTAGGAAGCTGCTTTTTCTTTTCTATTTATTGAAACAAGCAACTGCCGCCACTTGCTAAGTGAGAGTACAAATGGGCATCGGGTGCTGTAGCTCTCACTAAGCGAGAGAAGAACATGGTGGCAGTTTCAAACTGAGCATTAGATTGCTACAAGGATTTGGAAGGTAATCAGGCAGCAGAGGCAGGGACTTAATATTTCCTGGTCTCTGTTGCCTGATACCGGACCAGCTGGTTGGTTGCCCTAACCAATCAGCTTCTAGGATTTACCCAGCCCATTTTCTAAATTCAGTCAATCCCCTCTGCACATAAATACCTCACTCTCACAACCACTAGAACAAGTCAGTGTCTTCAAATACCTGGGAATTACTCTCAACCCAGCACTCACATACCAAGCCCATATTCAGCATTTATGCACGGCGGTAAACTGTCGCATTGGACTGCTGTATAGGCACCGAAACTGCTTTCCCCCTGAAGCTCTCAAACTGGCTGTATCCTCCTCTGTATTGTCATTAGTTGACTATAGGATCACCATTTACGGTGCAGCTGACAACACAGCCTTATACAACCTAAAAATTTCGCTAAACAAAGCATGTTGGCTCATCCTGGGTTGCCCCACTGCCACCCATACCTGCTCCCTATACAGTCAGCTAAACTGGCTGGACTTCAATGACAGGCTATTATTCCACACCTGCATCATAGCCAAAAAGGATGCCGCTGGCCTTGTCACACCCAGTCTCTCCCCACTTATACAGCACGCCGCGCCCACTAAGATGACTAGGAGCTCTCTCAAAACCCATTATGTGGAACCCAGACAAAATACATCACTTGGCCAGTGCTCCTTCCCATACAGAGCCCCCACCTGGCTAAACTCCCTCCCCATCAATGTTGCCACTGCTGCCAAAATTGGTCATTTCAAATCCCTACTCCGTACCCATCTGACCACCTCCCGCACCTGCCGTTGTTTGTAATCCTCTATGTTAGCCTGACAGTGGACTAAGTCCTGCCTCGAAAAATGGGAATTTTTGGTTTTCTCTGCACCTGTATGCCTGCCTGCCTGTAAACCTGTAAATGAATGTCCTCTACCAAATCTTGTTAAACAGCATATACTGTAACTTGCACCACGTGCGTTTTTTCTGTCCCTAAACCCTGGGCTTGCTAGTCCATTGAAATAGAAACATAGAAACATAGACTTTGATGGCAGATAAGGACCACTTGGCCCATCTAGTCTGCCCATTTCCCTACCTACAGGATAGGCCGCAGATCCTAGTTAACCAACAGCCTATTTCTTCCTACCCCCCACAAGAATTGCCTTATGTCTGTCCCATGCATTCTTGAATTCTCCCACAGTTTTAGACCCCACAACCTCCTCAGGAAGGCTGTTCCATGCATCCACTACCCTCTCTGTGAAATAATACTTCCTCACATTGTCCCTGAACTGCCCTCCTTCTATCTTTAAATTGTGTCCCCTTGTTCTTGCACATCTCTTTTTCTGAAAGATGCTACCCTCTTGGACTTTGTTGATTCCACTGAGGTACTTAAAAGTTTCTATCATGTCCCCCCTCTCTCTTCTTTCCTCAAAGGTATACATATTAAGCTCCTTTAGTCTCTCCTCATATGGCTTCTCTTGCAGACCCTGCACCATTTTAGTTGCCCTTCTCTGGACTACCTCTATCCTGTCTATGTCCTTGCGGAGATGGGGTCTCCAGAACTGGACACAGTACTCCAGATGGGGTCTCACCAACTGTCTGTACAGAGGGATAATAACTTCCTGTTTTCTGCTGCTGATGCCTCTCCCTATACATCCCAGTATACCCCTAGCCCTTCCTACCGCCTTCTCACATTGCTTGCTAACCTTAAGGTCATGTGGTATAATTACCCCCAGGTCCCTTTCCTTTTTTGTTGTTGTTACTACCATCCCACCCATTGTGTATTCTTCCCCTGGGTTCTTGTTTCCCAGGTGTATTATTTTGCACTTCTTTGCATTGAATCCTAGCTGCCATACTTCTGACCATTCCTCCAACCTTGCCAAGTCCCTTTTCATCCTTTCCACGCCTCAGTGTGTATCAACCCTGTTGCAGATCTTTGTGTCATCTGCAAAGAGGCATACTTTTCCTTCCAGTCCCTCTGCAATGTCACTGATGAAGACATTAAAAAGGACTGGACCCAATACTGAACCCTGCGGTACCCCACTAGTAACCCTCTTTCTTCAGAGTGGACTCCATTTACAATTACCTTCTGTGTCCTGTTGTGCAGCCAATGTTTTACAGGCTACCACCCTGGGACCCACTCCCAGGCTGGTTAATTTGACTATTAATCTTTTGTGTGGGACTGTGTCAAATGCCTTGTTAAAGTCTAGGTAGGCCATGTCCACAGCCCCTTCCTGGTCTACTACTTTGGTCACACATTCAAAGAAATCTATTAGATTCATCTGACATGACCTTCCCGCTGTGAACCCATGCTGCCTTGGGTCCTGTGCTTCACTGGCCTCTAGGTACTCAACTATTCTTGTCTGTTAAACTGTCTGTACTATCTGTTTATATGATGTGGAGCCTTTGTAAAAGAGAACATGACTCAAAGGATTGTAATTTCTGAATATGATAAATAATTAAATAAAAAACTTCAACTATGAGACTGTGTCACGGCATAGTGTGAGTATACTGTGGTGACCTGCAGTACAGACCTCTAAAGAATTCTTCAGGTACTGTTTTGGCTGTTTTTTCCTTACCTACCTGCCATGTGAGATCTGTGGGCTGGTCAGGCCAAGTGTGACTGGGGCCTGGAGCTGTTGTTATAGCTGGCACTGTGCCTTATCAGCAGTCACATGGCCTTGGGCCCGTTTCACATTTCCTCCAACTGGACTTAATATCTACAAATTTGATGTTGCCACACAGTTTGTGAGCAGCCTCGAACAATGAAGTTGCCCAAGAGTGGTGGTGAGAGCACTCCTCAATAGTAGACACTATCGAGACTGTCTTCTGTTAGCCTGGTTTGGACATGGTAGGGGTGGTGAGAGCCCTCTGCCTAGTTGCTCAAACTTTTTTTATCTCCAAGCCATCCGTCCCTTTGACAGTGGTGAGAGTACTGTATGGTTCTGGGTGAATAAACTGTCTCCACTTGAATAATTGTTCATGGAACTGGCTTAAGTGGGGATTTTTTTTTGATTTATTTAAGTGGGTGGTGTGAGAGGGTAGGACTTTTGTGTGGGTAGAGTGGGTTGATTGGAGATTAGATAGTGTATGGCTGTTTGGCTGTGTTTGTGTAGTAATTCTATTGTATTTTAATATCATCTATTGTATGACTGGTGACTGAATGATTAGTTAGCTATTTTTAGTTTTGTTGTATAGTGTTGTTTTGGGTTTTACTGGCTGTGTTTTTAAGTTGTTAGTGACAATAAGTTGCAGAAATGTGTTGATCTTTGGCCCCCCAAGCTGAGAGTTTATTCCCCCTCAAGACTCCGCTATCTCTGCGCTTTTGAATATCCCCCATTAACATCTGAAGTTTACATATGTTGTAGAGCTTTGGGGATAGCACGTAGTGGAAGGAGGCAGAGATTTGCCGGGGGCCAGTGGGGGGAATATGATGGAGGGAGGGGGGTGGATTGGGGTGGTGGGAACCAGGAGGCACCCTGGGGTGAAATGGGTCCAGGAGAGGGGTCCTCCCTGCCTGGTTCCCATACCCACAAGGGCTCCACAATCAGTGGCAGGTGACTGGACCAGCCCTATTGACCTATTCTTCTTAGGCAGTGTTATGCAATGCCAGATCGATAAAAAACATGACGGCAATTATTGCTGATCTTGTTACTAGCATACTAACATACTAAAATGCCAGCAGAATAGGCCTAACGGTCTTTCGTGTCTGCTCGTTTGGTCAGCCCCCACCCTGGGTGCTGACCTTGCTGCCCCCCTCGCCTTCTCTGGCTTCTCCCTTCCCAGTTCCAGATATTCTTGCTGCATTGGATTTTGCTTCCAGAACCCTTCCCCTGTACCTGTCCCACCCCCTCTTGAACCCCTCCACTGTCTCTGCCTCCACCAGCCCCCTAGGCAGCGCATTCCATGGCTCCACCACCCTCTCAGTGAAGTAGCACCTCCTTTCTCCCCTGAATCTTCCCCCCAGCTTCCACCCATGCCCTCTAGTGGCCCCTCCTCCTTCCTTTGAAGCACCTGACTGTTCCTCCCTATTTACCCTCTTCATGTACCTAAAGACCCTATCATGTCCCCCTGTCCCTTCTCTCTTCCAATGTGTACATATTTAGCTCTTCGAGCCTCCTCATAGGTCCTGTCCCCAAGCCCCAAATCATTTTGGTTGCCCTCTCTGGACCCTCTCCAGGAGGTTAATGTCCCTCTTTAAGTGTGGCTTCCAAAACTGCACGAGTACTCAAGGTGCGGCCACACCAAGCAGTTATACAGAGGAGTATCACTCCTCCTTCTGGAGGTGATCCCCCTAGCGATGCATCCCAGCATCCTGTTGGCCTTGGCTGCTGCCCTCCTACAAGTCTCAGAGTTGTTCATCTTGACATCCACCACCACCCCCAGGTCCCTCTCAGCCATCGAGACTTGTAGCATTCCCCAGGGTGTACATTTGGCCCGGGTTTCTGGCCCCCAGGTGGAGTACCTTGCATTTCCCTGCATTGAACCTCAGCTTCCACTTTCTAGACCATCTTTCCAGAGCCTCCAGGTCCCCCTGTAGGGCCACCCTCCCTTCCTCCCAATCCACCACCGCCCCCAGTTTCGAGTCATCCACAAAGAGACTCATCTCACTCCTGATTCCTGTCCTTATGTCAGAGACATAGGCGTTGAACAGAAGGGGCCCAAGGACTGATCCTGTGGGACCCCACTAATGACCCTCCTTGGGGATGAGACTATCCCGCCCTTTCGACCCTCTGGGTCCGCGTCCTGGAGCAATTGCCTATCCATCTGATCATCTGGTTCCCACCCCATTTCTCCCAGCTATCCAACAGGCCCATGTGAGGAACAGAGTCAAATGCCTTGCTGAAGTCTAGAAAGAGGACATCCACTGGTCTACCCAGGTCCAAGGCACTCGTCACCCAGTCATAGAACTCCACCAGGTTTGTCTGACACGATTTCCCCGGGATGAATCCATGCTGTCTATCGTCCAGGCACCCTGACTTATCCAGGTCCCCCCCTAGCCTCTCCTTGACAATGCCCTCCATCACCTTGCCCACCACCGATGTCAGGCTGACAGGCCTGTAGTTCCCTGCCACCTCCCTTGATCCCCCCTTGTGGATAGGCACTTGTTGCAACATTGGATCTGGCTTGCATCACCTAGACCTGGCTGGACAAAAATGCTGGCCCAGTTTTGGAAGCTGCTGTTCCGGCTGGGTATTTGGTGATACACTGCCCAAGAAAGGATTGTAGGGGTGGGGGTATAGCCATTTGTTTTAAGATGGATATGGGCCTTGCAGCTTTCCTAGGGGGAGAGATGAGATCCTTTGAATGCGAATAGGATCCTTCCCATCTACTGACCTCCACGGGATAGAATAGAATTCCTAGAAGAAGTCATAGACTTCATTATCGACATGGTGTTTGAGTTGCACAGATGGATTATTCTGGGTGACATCAACACTTGGATTGATGATGAACTCTCACAATTTGGTCAAGACTTCCTCCAGCTAATGTGTTCATTGGGTCTGACACAGGTTGTTACCTTTGCAACCCATGAATTTGGCCATTCATTGGACCTCATCTTCCTACTGGGAATGAAGGTCTTTGACCTCATGGTGGAACCAGTTGTACGCTCAGACCACCATACTGTGAGGTTCCTGTTCAAGGTCCCACCAAATAAACCCTCTCCTACGGAGATGGTCCAGTACTACCCTTTAAGGGGTTTGACCCCCCAGGGTCTAGTGATGGTGTGTAACCTATCAGGTCTAATAGAGGCTTACGAGGAGCTGGGGAGCTTGTATTGACCTATAATAGGGTCAGTGCTGAGACCCTTGACTCTGTCACACCTGTCCATGTTTGAATCCTCACCTCACACCAGGGGTCCCACTGGTACGATGGGACCCTTAAGGAGATGAGGAGAAGGAGGGGCCAAAGGTTGAAGAGACACTGGCGGAGGTCTGGTCTGGTGGAGGACAAGCTTTTATTAATGGTCCATTATAGGGATTATCAATCTGCAATCTCCTATAAGAAGGCAGAGTTCCTGTCCACCTGTCCAGGGAGATTGCAGCAGCAACTAACAGACTGGCCCAGCTCTTCCACACTGTTAACAGGCTGTGTAATTCAGCCTGCCTGCAGCCTGGGGGAGCTTTATAGCAGTAAAGATGTGATGAGTTCACTCTGTTTCTTGCTGAAAAGATTGCCTCTATCAGGTTGGAGACCTGGTCAGTGTTCTCTAATAGACATGTCAGTGATGATCATGGGGTCACAAGCACTCAGTCTATCTGGTCCGATTTTGGCCAGGTAGCAGTAGTAGATGTTATGAAGGTCATCCAGGAGATGCGGCCTACTTACTATAGTCTGGATCCGGGACCAAAGTGCCTCCTTGTGGGGTGCATTGAGGCCTTCTTTAAGGCACTGATCCATCATAAACTCAGTGAATCCTGTGATTGCCATATTTAAGTGCCTCTTTCACCACAAACCCTGCATACTCCTCATAGAGTGGCCAACCCTTCTGCAGCTCCTGCCAGTCTCTCATGCTAGTCATTCCAGGGTCCCCCTTTTTTAGTCTCCTCCCTGTCCCCAGTTGTCCCCCTGTCCCATTCTCCCACTAGTTATCCCTGGGCCATCCCTCTCTTAGCTACCCCACTATCACCTCAATATCCCCAATCCCCTATAACCCCTACAAAACCACGTACAAGTGTAATTTATATATGACTTGTTTTGTAAATGTTTGTAAATATTTATTACTTTTCCTGAACAAGTAGATATTGTGGATCACTGTGCTTGCTTTTTGTTACATATGCCACCCATTATTGCACTACCCAATTGCTTTCTTACTGTATTACTATTTGTTATGCTTGTTTTGACCAATGCAGGTCCACCTTTTGGAAGGCTATAGTCTGTAGTTCAAGGGGGTGGTGCAACTGGCCACCCCCCTTTTTGCCTATTTAAGGGCTGCTCTGCTCACTCCACATGCAAGCATTTTTCCTTGCAGCAGGAGGCTCTGTTGGTCTGCCTTCTCACCTAGGGCCTACTAGGGCTTTGCCCCCCTCCCCCCGTGCATGCTTGGACTCTGCTTGGACTTCAGTTTTTCTGTTCTCCTGCTTTTGGTTTGTATTACTCCTTGCTTCTGTGTGTGCTGGTTCCCCTCCTGCTCTTGCCCTTGTGTTTGCCTTGTTTGCTTCTTTTTGGCTTCCTAGTTTTCTGGTGCCCTGTCTATACTTTGCTACTTGTGCTTCAGGTTATACTTTGTGTTTCCTTGCCTCAAGCTACCTTGTGCCTGTTCCCTCAGGCTCCATTTCTCACCTACTATTGCAGCCCTCTGTTCACTGCATTGTTCTCTGTATGCTTTAACTCACCCTGCATTCTGCCTAACAAGCCTCAGTCCCTGCTATTATCATTTTCTGTTTCAGCTCACACTGCAATTTGCTACCTTGTTCCACTTAATTGATTACACCTGTTCATTGCTTTACTGCCTAGGTAACAACTTCTCCCTGTTTTACTGCTTCCCAGTAACCTAAGCAACCTAGTCCATGGAACTCAATCCCACTTCTTGAACTTATACCAAGCAAATACTGCTGCTGTTTTCAGTGCATTGTCTCTCCCTACCGTGAGCGGCCGTAGTGCTGCCGGATAAATCGTCGCGGACAAAACGGAATGGACTACAGGTCGCAAGGACTGAATGATGCCATTCTAATTGCTGAAATCGAATGAGGTCGTGACCAACAAAAGGTGAATTAAATATGTAGAAAAACGGACAAATAGTCGTCCACTTACATCGCCCTTCTTCACACAACCATAGTAGCACATCACAAAGTAGCAACAGCAACAGAAAAACAAGGAGAGCAATTTAAAAAAAAAATTTCTATTTCTTTATGGTTAAACATCATTTGGTAAATAAAAGCATAGTAGAACTATTCCAACAATTCAAGTAAGATGTGCAATTGAAGCAAGTAAGATGTGCAATCGAAGCAAGTAAGTAATATGTGCAAATTAAGCTACTTTATTAAAATGTGCCTAACATTGTTTGGGGGATACAATCACACTACCACCTAGTGTGCAAATGTAGCTATAGAAATGGCAAAAGTTATACTGTGCAAATATAGGGGTAATAATAAATATTTGCAAAACAAAATAAGATGCTGTTATTTAACATTTAACATTTATGCTACATTTATTTCTATGACTGTTGCAATGTCTTTCAGATACTGGATCACCAATCTATTTTCAAAGTCCTCACAAATGGTGTGAGAAATTTGATTTACTCGCTGGTATTTGAAATGCTTTCTTGGAGGCTGCTGTCCCAGTTCCACCTGCCTTCTTTGTAGGGACACAGCATGCTGCTCCGGCGTAATTTTCATGCAAGTTTAGCACAAGTGGGGTGTGCAATGGAGACAGTCCTTGAAAATGCACGATGCCATGCCTCCAGAGCATTATTGCTTCATGGCAAGTCAGCAGTAAACATGTTCATATTGGTTCCAGAATTGTACTGGAAACCGAGGCGGATGCCTTTTTTTTAATTTACTGTTAAGCATCCTACGTATGTGTCCTCAAAGTAGTCTAGAAGACACTCTACATCCTCATAGTCTGGGTCATCCTGCAACACTTCAAATACACTCTTCACTCGGTGTTCAGGCACAAACGCAAGTGCCAGAATGCACCATATCTTATGTGCAAAAGTCTTGTCCTGTATGTACTGACTCTGCAGCCCTTCCTGTTGAACTCTTCGCCACATAGTTTGACCTAAATGGAAATTGCAGCCAACAAGCTCTGCATTTGGTACCATTTCTTTTATAACGTTGATGGCTGCCAATTCAAAGTCAATCATTGCAGTGCTGGCATACAGCTTTTCACCAAGCAAGTTTTCTAACTCTAGAAAGAACTTGTGGTAGACGCTGTCGTTTACCCCAGGCAGCAGAGCATGGACACGGGCCTGTTTCAAATGGGGACAGTGAGAGGATCTCAGATCTAGAAGTGGGTAGCCATTTGGTAACAAGTGACCACCAAACAGTTTGGTTCACGATAAACTCAGCTACAGAGTCAAGCCATACAAAAGTGAGGGTTCTGGACTTCAGTAGGGCTGAATTTGGCAAGATGGGAGAGTGCCTTAGAAAAGCACTAGCAAACAGGCTAGAAGGAGGGGTGGAGCAACAATGGGGAAATGTCAAAACTGCTATCACAGAGGCAACAAGTCTTTGTGCGAAGCAAATAAACAAATCAAAATGAAAGAAAAAGCCACTATGGTTCTCAAAAGAATTGGCGGTGAAAGTTAAGGAGAAAAAGATAGCATTTAGGAAGTATAAGGAAACACAGAAGGAGAAGGACAGAGAACTGTATCAGTTAAGGTGGAAGGAAGCAGGGAGGGCAGTCAGAATAGCAAAGGCACAAACTGAGGAAAAGATAGCCAACTCGGTTAAGAAAGCAGATAAAACCTTTTATAGGTATATCAGGGAGCGTAGAAAGACAAAGGGAGGGATAGTGAGGCTGAATAGAATGGAAGGTAGGTGGGCAGAGAGTGACAGTGAAAAAGCAGGGATACTGAATGAATACTTCTGTTCAGTATTCACAAAAGAGGAAGTGGGGGAGGTGCCTAATCCAATTAACAGAAGCACTCTGGAGAGGGCGGTCGATCCCAGTCCTTTCACAGAAGAAATGGTTCTGAAAGAACTCCTAAAACTGAAGGTGGACAAAGCAATGGGGCCAGATGGAATTCACCCCAGAATTCTAAAAGAATTAAGCAGAGAATTAGTGACACCACTGACTACCCTTTATAACAAATCATGGGAGGATGGTGTGGTACCTGAGGACTGGAAGAAGGCTGATGTGATTCCCCTTCACAAAAGTGGGAGCAAGACAGAGGCAGGAAACTACAGACCTGTCAGTTTGATCTCTGTGGTAGGGAAAGTGATGGAATCACTTCTGGAGGAAATAATTGTTGAGTACCTAGAGGCCAGTGGGGCACAGGACCCAAGGCAGCATGGGTTCACAGCGGGAAAGTCATGTCAGACGAATCTAATTTATTTCTTTGACTGGGTGACCAAAGTAGTAGACCAGGGAGGGGCTGTGGACATGGCCTACCTAGACTTTAGCAAGGCATTTGACACAGTCCCACACAAAAGATTAGTAGTCAAATTAATCAGCCTTGGAGTGGGTCCCAGGGTGGTAGCCTGGGTAAAACATTGGCTAAACAACAGGACACAGAAGGTAATTGTAAATAGAGTCCACTCTGAAGAAAGAGGGGTTACTAGTGGGGTACCGCAGGGTTCAGTAATGGGTCCAGTCCTTTTTAATGTCTTTATAAGTAACATTGCAGATGGACTGGAAGGAAAAGTATGCCTCTTTGCAGATGACACAAAGATCTGCAACAGGGTTGATACACAAGGAGGTGTGGAAAGGATGAGAAAGGACTTCGAAAGGTTGGAGGAATGGTCAGAAGTATGGCAGCTTGGATTCAATGCAAAGAAGTGCAAAGTAATGCACCTGGGAAACAAAAACCCAGGGGAAGATTACACAATGGGAGAGAGGTAGTAACAACAACAAAATGGAAAGGGACCTGGGGGTAATCATATCAGATGACCTTAAGGTTTGCAAGCAATGTGAGAAGGCGGTAGGGAGGGCTGGGGGATAGTGGGATGTATAGGACAAGCATCACCCAGCAGAAAACAGGAAGTTGTTATCCCCCTGTACAGACAGTTGGTGAGACCTCATCTGGAGTACTGCGTCCAGTTCTGGAGACCCCATCTCCGCAAGGACATAGACAGGATGGAGGCAGTTCAGAGGAGGGCAACTAAAATGGTGCAGGGACTGCAAGAGAAGCCATACGAGGAGAGGATTAAGGAGCTCAATATGTATACCCTTGAGGAAAGGAGGGAGAGGGGGGACATGATAGAAATGTTTTAGTACCTCAGTGGAATCAACAAAGTCTAAGAGGGTAGAATCTTTCAGAAAAAGAGATGTGCAAGAACAAGGGGACACAATTTGAAGATAGAGGGGGGATGGCTCTGGGGCAATGTGAGGAAGTATTTTTTCACAGAGAGGGTGGTGGACGCATGGAACAGCCTTCCTGAGGAGGTTGTGGGGTCTAAAACTGTTGGAAAATTCAAGAATGCATGGGACAGACATAAGACAATTTTTGTGGGGGGTAGGAAGAAATAGGCTGTTGGTTAAATAAGATCTGCAGCTTATCCTCTAGGTAGGGAAATGGGCAGACTAGGTGGGCCAAGTGGTCCTTATCTGCCATCAAAGTCTGTGTTTTTATGTTTCTGTTTACACTGTTCACTCGGGTGTGAATAGTGTACAGCGGATCATCATCTTTTGGGGCAACTGCAAATGTTCCATCACAGAACCAGTGCTTAGATTGTTTAAGCACTGCCAGATCTGTGTCACTGGCAAAGATCAGCATGTCATCTTCACTAACATGAAGAAATGGTTGTCCACTAAGTGTGAGTATATATTGCATCACATCCACATCATTGTGCCCTCCATGCTGATGTTGTCAGTGAACATCTTGCTGCAGTGTCTCATGAGAGGGTAACAGGTGGGCATGGCTGACAGAAACCTGTTGCAACCCCTGATGTACAACGTTTCTTGTCAGCTCTTCTGACTCTGTGACTCACAGTTTTATGACAGCTTGAGCCGCTAACACCTCTCCGCATCCATGAATGGGCACACGATTGTGTTCAGAGGGTGGTAGTGTGATTGTATCCCCCAAAGTATGCAGATGGGCATGGAAGTTTGCTGTTTGCAACTACAAAATATCTTGCCATTCACGCCATCTTTCTCTCTGGTATAGAGGAAATTATCCAAGGCAAGCTTCTGATCGCCTTTCTGGGTTGTCATAAATTCCATTGCAAATGGTTTGTTGAATGGACAGAAACAGTTCTGCCTCAGAATATACAGTGCCCTGGAATTGGTGCAGATTTAGACCAGAAAATACTGGGTATCGGTTCCAGCAGATAAAGGCTGAAGCAAAATAAACAATGTCTCTTTAAATTTCTGTTGCTGTTGGGGGTGAAATCACTGATGCACTAATTGGCCAGGAAGGAAGTGAAGGGAACACAGAACACAGTATCTAGATTGAGCTACGAATGGTGAGTTCTGATATTTATGTTGCTATAATAAGTGTAAGGAGTTTCAGGAGTGTAAAGAGAAGCACAGACTATAGGAAACTATTCAAAAGAGGCCACAATGTAATTGAGGTTTGTCATTGCAGGAAAATTCAAAATATAGGTGCCGAAATGTCTGTGACCACAAATCCGGTGACGGCATGTCTTTTCGACATAGAGACCACTCATACTTAACCGTGCCCGTTTATACCACAGCGTTTTGTCCACATGCCCTCCCTACAGTTTCTATGTTTATTCAGATTGCTATCCCTACAAGCTATAGTTAATTGCTGCTGAATGCTGCTCAATTACTTTTGCAGCACTCCTCACTTCTATGTTTGTGTTATTTATGCTCATTTATTGCTACTCCAACCTTTACCAAACCTTACTTATACCAAGTCCTCAGCAGTTTGTTTCTGATGATAATCTACACCTGCTTTTTATGGCTGGCACATATTTAACTTATTTCATTAGCTGCTTGGTGTTGTGGTATCATGTTTGTGGCTTCTTTGTTTTTCCTGTGGTAGTGGACTGAGAAGTCACATCTGGCATCATGGCTCCAGGCAGCGGGAGCAGCTTTTAACTTCTTATCCCCTTCCAAGTCTGGGAGCATATCATGTTTACTTGCTTCAAACTGCACCTCCTACCATACTGGCTTTGCAGCTTCCTCCTACCTAACTGGCTTCACAGTCTCCTTCTCTCCCACTGTCGGTCCAGCCTTGCCGTTCTCTTACTCATAATATACTATCCAGTTCACTCCCAATTTGGCTTTCTAATGGACTTGACTGGCATGCATTCCTGTGGTTGACAACTGCTATTTGCCTCACCTAGACCCACAAAAGGGTCCATATTGCTCATACTGACCTATGTAGAGGTCTCATCCAGTTAAGACCCACAAGAGGGTCCACAGTGCTCAGTCTGACCTATGTACTGGTCTCCCCATGTCTGCTATCATCCATTATGACCCATGTATGGGTCCCATGCTCCTTACCATATGCAAGTCTCATGCTCATTACAACTCACTTTTCCACATGTTGGAGACATGCTGATCATATCCATTACTCCAGGACTCAGGGCTAGCCCTGTGACCAACAGTCTCTCTTTGCACTCCAAAATCCCCATCTTGAGCATGTGAAGCTTGAGGCAGGGTCCTTCTCACTTGGCCCATTGTTGGGAAGGTCCTTACTTCAGGTGGACCTTCCGTCATCAACCGTACTAATGGCACCTCTTGATGTAGCATTTAAGGCTTCAGCGGTGAAGGGATGGGTCTCTCTCTCAGGATAGGGGGCCCTTTAGCTGCTCACGTGGGTCCAGTGGCACGCTTTCATGCTATTCTCCCTACGACTGCTTCCGGCTCAACTGGTTTGTTCATAGATTGGTAGGCTGGCTGAGTGCCTCAGCGGTCGTTACTCTCCTCCTCCTGCCTTGGTTGACTCTTGTTGCAGAGCGTGCTCGCAACTCCATGGTGTTCCTGTTAGAGGGACAGAGTGACAGTGTTCCCTGAAATTTAAATTCCCTTAGATTGGTCAACTAAATTACAGTAGCAGAGCCGTCACTAACCAAAACTGTCCCAAAGCTTGAAGGGAAGGCAACCTAGGCCTTGGATCACCAGAGGTTTCCTCCTCAAAGGGTTTTTTTCCTCTCCTATGTGCCAATGGTCATAATACTAGATAGGCATCCTTCTAGTCCCTAGGTCACTTAGGTAGATTTCTGCTGTTGGATGGAGTCGGGTTGATGTCCCTTAATCGTCCCACCTCCCCCTTTGGCTGTTATCTCTCTCTGCTTAGGAAGCCAAGCCTCCACTCCTTACAGTCAGACCACAGAGTGGGTCATGATTCACCTGTCATTTCCTGCCTACTTTACTCAAACAATATGACCAACTGATCTATGCTACTAGCTAAACCCCATTATCAACTGATCTATGTACATGTCTTCATTGACCCATGATACCAACTAAACCTATGCTACCACCCAACCTATGTGCAGGTCTTCATTGACCCATGCTACCAACTGAACCCATACTACCAACTGACCTATGTACAGGTCCTCGACCCCGATATGTGTTCACTAACTTTAGTGCTTTGCTAGACACTCTTTTTTGGGCTTCTTCCTAAGGCACCTTTAGCCAAAGGAATCACTTCTGTGGCACCTCTAGGAGTGGAACCCTCCCCTAGGGTTCCATGCCTTTGTACCCCTGCAGGGTGGTATATCCCATGGATATACTGGCGAACAGCCAAAGTTTATCTACATTACACAAGCATGAAACCAGTTGCACAGGCACATTGAATTGGAAGTCTATAGCCTGTAGTTCAAGGGGGTGGTGCAACTGGCCACACAGCCCTTTTAGCCTGTTTAAGGGTTGCTCTGCTCACTCCACACACAAGCATTTTTTCTTGCCCCTCCATCCACCCCTCCTCCTCCATCAGCATGCCTCTCTCTCTCTCTCTCTCCCATGGGCTTCTTCCTAAGGTACCTTTAGCAAAGGCAATCACTCCCATGGCACCTCTAGGGGTGGAACCCTCCCCTAGGGTTCCTTGTATTCATACCCCTACAGGGTGATATATCCCATAGACAGAGAGGCGAACAGCCAAAGTTTATCTACGTTACACAAGCACGAAACCAGTTGCACAAGCACATTGAAGTAAATGAGTCTGTCTCAGTGGTGCGTCACCTGGTAAAATAAAGATGATTGATTGACTGATTGATTGGCCTGGTCCTAGCCAAGATAGTCCAGTGTTCTTTGACGTCAGGGTTTTTTCCTGAGCTCCTGAAGGAGGCAGTCATAAGGCTCCTCCTAAAGAAACCATCATTAGATGCAGATTGTCTGGAAACTATAGGCCAGTCTCTAACCTTCCCTTTGTGGGGAAGGTTATTGAGAAGGTTGTGGCTGCTTGACTGGAGACCGATTTAACAGCTCATTACATCTATCAGCCTCTCCAGTCTGGTTTCAGAAAAAGGCACAGCACTAAGGCCACCCTGATTCGGGTGCTTAATGATCTCCTGGTGGCGAGGGATCAAAGGAGATGCCCCATCCTTGTTCTCCTTGATCTCTCAGTGGCTTTTGACACCGTGAACCATGGGGTGCTGTTGGAGCACCTGTGGGTATGCTGTGGGCTAGTGGGAACAGTCCACAGCTTTTTTAAATCTTACTTCACTGGTAGATTGCAACATGTGGCATCTGGGGTATATTTCTCAGCCCCCGTTCCTCTGCCTCAGGGGGTCCTGTTGGGCTCCATTTTGTCCCCATGTTGTTTGCAGTGTATATGCTGCCACTAGGGGACATTATAAGGCAGTATGGTATGAGTTTTCACTGTTATGCAAATAATACTCAGCTCTACATGTCCTTTGCACCCAAACAGCAAGGGGTGGTTTCAGTGCTAAACAGCTGCCTGGATGAAATTCAGGACTGGATGAGGGGAACCGGTTTAGGTTGAACCTGGATAAGACAAAGGTTCTAATGCTGGAACCTGGTCGCTGGGGGATGGGAGGGCAATCTGGCCGTGTCTCAGGGTTAAGACTCTGGGACTTCCAGTTGCTTACTTCTGATCGGGTGAGGAACCTTGGCATGATTCTTGACTGTGGGCTGATAGTGAAATCCCAGGTGTCAGCCATGGTCAAGACTTCTTTTTAACATCTTAGAAACATCGGTAGGGTGAAAACACCTAATCCGCAGATCTGCCAGCATTGGTTCATGCCTTTGTGGCCTCGCACTCGGATTACTGTAATGCCCTATACCTGGGGCTAGCGGGGGTGGATCTGCACCACTTGCAGCTGGTGCAGAATGCAGCGGCCATGTTGCTGACCGGTCTACCAAGATCATGTTACATTACACCTGTGCCGCGCTTTCTGCACTGGAAGCCAGTTAGGTGGTGGATCGCCTACAAAATTGACTTGCTGACCTACAAAGCCCTATCGCCCCCTCCACTCCGGTGATGAGGGTTTGCTTGAGGTACCCAAGATCTGTTTAAAATCTTCTGGGGCATGTGCTTTTTCATTTGCAGCCCCAGTTATTTGGAACTCCCTCGTCCATTGCATGACAGTGACTCTACCAAAATATTTAAAATGGAGCTAAAGGATTCCTAGTAGATATATTTATGTACCATTATATTACTTGTTTTATTAATACCTTTTAAATGTTGTTTTTATTGTAAAGCGCACTGAATCAAAATGATAAGTGTGCTATTGATTGATTGATTGATTGATTGAGGATAGTGTATGGTAGCCCATATACAACAACGCTATTCTTACACTGAGTGGAGTGGTTGCTATGACATCAAGGATCTCATGAGTGAAGCTCGAGAGGTCCCTTTGATGTCATGGTAACCACGAGGTGTAAGAATAGTGTGGTTGTGTATCGCGGCTACCATACACTTTTCTATAAAGTATATGGTGAAACCAGCAAAAAATCGCTTACTTTTTTGTGCTCCACAAAATTATCCTTGCTTTCAGCAGCCTGCACTTCACCGCCAACCACTCACTGGACAGCTCACCTGCATAAGCATTGATATTGTGTACTTTCCTGTAAAATCTGGTTCAAAGATCAAAAGCAAGCCATTTATTTTATTAAATCAAAAAGTCCACTAATTTTTAACATAAAGTGAGAATATTTTATAATTTTATAATATTAATACTATAAAGCTAGCCTCATTAGCACCAGATCAGGTCATATGACTCCTGTTTTGGGGGGTATGAGACTGTTTACCAGTAAGAAGTTGCCAAAGTGTTTTTGTTTTTAGTCTTGCCAGGGAAACTCATGTGTTATATATTTATTTGGAAGAAAAACTGCAGAGAATTTCCTTTTTATTTAGAGGTTACTCCCTTGGAAGGAATTTTTAATAATGCGGTCAGCTTAGTAAATACCCTATTTTTATTTCTTGGTTTTAAACAAAACCTTTCATTTGCACAGTTTAGTACAGAGAAACTGGATAATTATATGCCTTTTTTGTTTAAAGCAAAGAGTTTTTTTTTGTTTAATAATCTGAGAAATTATTTGACATCCTATTATTTTACTCATTTCAATAGTGATTATGGTGAACCTCTCAGCAGATTTATGAACAGCCTATGGGACCACATCTTAAGGGAAGCATAATTCTGCAATTCTTTGACTAAGGACTCAGTGGACCAAACTTGGAGGTCAATAAATAATCCAGAATATTTCCTGGAAATCAACATTGGGTTGCATTGAATGACTGGCTTATAATATGTATTTTTCATTTTATATCCAGAGAAGAGCATGAAAAAAGATATTTATAGGCTTGAACTCATCATCCATTATATAACCATTTTATCTCCACAAGAAACTGAATTGGACTGATTATTAAAAATACTGACTTAAAAGACATTGACCACAAAATCCAGCTGCCATTTAAGATTTCTTCTTTTATCTTTGTATATTAATTATTATAACTGGTTTCTGTTAATTTGATAGGCTGTCTTACATAAGGAATGGTAAGTGCCAGAAGTGGGCAGGCAATTAGCTCACCCAGATAAAACACGCTCTGGTCAGAGCCAAACGGCTGCCAATGCATTAATATGATAAGAGATTTATTTATTTTTAAGGTTTTACGAGGAAAGACATACTGAGCTAGTAACAGCTCATTTTCAGATGTGTCCTGGGGGAAGGGGAAAGGGGAAAAGATAATATAAAGTTAATAGAAATGGAATAAATGTAACAAAGATAAAAAGGACAATTATGTCTACATTTACACCACAATAGTAGAACAAAACAAAACCATAAACATCAAGGTAATGCAGTGAAAAGTATTTTTTGTTCTGGACATACACACTCCCTTGAAAATGTGCACAACACACACACACACACACGCACGCAGCTGTTACAAAAATTGTGCACTACTAGGATAGAGCAGCTACAATATTCAATTTTCAATGGGGTCCTGCTTTTACACATTTTTCCACTGTATTTAGTAGAGTTAGCAAAGGTAAAATGGAGAATCTAATTTTTACTGGGGTCCTGCTTTTATAACTTTCTACAATGTAGTTACTGAGGATATGCCAGTTAACATGTAGTATCTCATTTTCAATGAGGCTCTGATTGTACCTATTGTAACACTAATAGGTCTGGGATGCCCTAAATGAGTTGGCTCCATCACAACCTGCATGCTTTCAGTGACCAGATACTGTATCTCTCTTTGGCCAGCAGGGGGATCAATTGTGCTGTTTGCACAATTTAGTGCTTGGGGCACTCACACTTTGCTCCAAATATGTTTAAGTATAGCAGATTTAGTGCCTGTGCTAATTTGTACTAAGGAAAGGGATTTTGCAAGGGGCAATCTGATATCTTTTAATATGGAGTCATTATTCTGTGTAGTTCTGGTTTCCAGTTCTAGGTTTGTCTACCTATTTCTGTTCAGGGTGCTGAAGGAGCTAAACAGCTTTGTTCCATGAACACAGTGCCAGTCATCATGGTTGTATACTGTGTGCTAGTGAACAGTAAGGGACTGCCTGCATGGAGGAGTAATGCTGAGAAGCATTGTATGAACATAGTGGGGTGACATGGTACACATCAAAGTGGTGTACTGTGTGGTGGTGAAATGTGAGGTACTGCCTACACTGCAGAGTGATGCGGAGGAGCACTGTATGAACACAGTAAGGGACTGCTTACAAGGAGGAGTGATGCTGAGAAGCAATGCATGAACACAGTTGGGTGACACGACACCCATCACAGTGGTGTAATGCATGTTGGTGAATGGGTAGGGTTCCCCTGCACTAAAGAACGATGCTCAGAAGCACTACATGAACACAGTGGGGTGACAAGGCACCAATTACGGTTGAGTTCTGTGTGCTGGTGAATGGTGAGGGATTGCCTGCACTGTGTAATTGTGCTCAGAAGCACTGTATGAACACTCTTGTGTGACAAGGCACACATCGCGGTGGTGTACTGTTTGCTGGTGAAAGATGAGGGAATGCCTGCACAAGGGAGTAATGTCAGAAGGACTGCTTGAACACAGTGGGGTGAAATGGCACCCATCAAGGTGGTGTACTGTGTGCTGGGGAAAGGTGAGGGACTGAATACACTGTGGAGGGATGATCAGAAGCAGAGCTTGAACACAGTGGGGTGACATAGCACCAATCCCTGCTGTGTACCGCTTGCTGGAGAAAGGTGAGGGACTACCTGTGCAGAGGAGCGATGCTCAGAAGCACTGCATGAACATAGTGGAGCAACATGGCACCCATCCCTGTTGTGTACAGCTTGCTGGTGAAAGGTGAGGGACTGCTTGCACAGAGGAGCCCTGCTCAGAAGCACTGCATGAACACAGTGGGGCAACAAGGCACCCCATAACGGCTGTGTACTGTGTGCTGGTAAAAGGCAAGGGATTGTCTGTACTGTAGAGCGATGCTAAGAAGCACTGCGTGAACACAGTGGGGTGACATGACACCCATTGTGGAAGAGTACTGTTTGCTGGTGAAAGGTGAGGGACTGCCTGCACAGGAAAGTGATGCTCAGAAACATTGCATGGACCCAGAGGGGAGACATGACACCCATCACAGTTGTGTGCTACATGCTGGTGAAAGATGAGGGACTGTCTGTGCTCATTTAACTGCTATATGAGAAATAACACATGCACTGCCTTATATGGCATTTATTTGCTTGTACATCCAACCCTAACTTTTATTGTATTTAGGATAAGCACTCTGATACACTAACACACATGCACTGCTTCTTTGAAGACTGAATAGGAAAAGGTTAATATATCAGGAAAGGGTTAACAGAGTGCCATGCAGGCACACACATGCACACACACACACACACACTCGTCTCCTTGATGTTAGAAGATTTAGAGACCTTTGTTTTTTATTTTTTTATTTATTTATTTAGTTTTTGTTGACCGGGTAACTGCACTAGACAAATCCTGCCTTTTTTCAGGCACGACCTGGGGAAGCGGGATACAGATGAATGCTAAGTGACCTTGAACCAGATTATACAAAATCACACATGCCCCCACAATGCAAAGCACCATGGGCTGCATATGCAAATCACCACAGAATGTTATGCTGGTCCAACTTTAAGCAGAATTGCATGGTGCCAAAAGGCCTCTCACACACAGTTTGCAAAGGGTGCTAACAGAAGACATAGACAACGTGTTTACGTCCTACCAGGACTCATCAGTATACCCGTCTGTTTGACACCCCAGTGGAATGGACCAGCTACCCCTGAGGCAGTGTGCCTGGGATATATTGTGGTGAACCCATTAAAAATAAAAACTATTTAAAGACAAAGAACCTCTGTACATAAACACTGAGGCAAAGTTATTCAAAAGGGCATTTGGCTGGGAAAGCCAGTTTCAAGAAAATACAAATCACACATGCCCCACAATGCAAAGCACCATGGGCTGCATATGCAAATCACCACAGAATGTTATAGCTGGTCCAACTTTAAGCAGAATTGCATGGTGCCAAGGCCTCTCACACAGTTTGCAAAGGGTGCTAACAAGAACCTGGGCATCTTTATCCTCTCACAGGACTCATCAAGTATGCCTCGTCTGTTTGACACCCCAGTGCAGAGATGGACAAAAGCTACCCCTGAGGCAGTGTGCCTGGGATATATTGTGGTGAACCCATTAAAATAAAAAACTATTTAAAAGACACTTGGCTTCCCAGCCAAATGCCCTTTGGGGTAACCCTTGCCTCAGTGTTTATGCACAGAGGTTCTTTGTCTTTTAAATAGTTTTTTTATTTTAATGGGTTCCTACAATCATATCAGAGCACACTGCCTCAGGGGTAGCTGGTCCATTCCACTGGGGTGTCAAACAGACGAGGCATACTGATGAGTCCTGGTAGGACTTAAACACGGTCTGCCTCTGTTAGCACCCTTGCAAACTGTGTGAGAGGCCTTTTGGCACCATGCAATTCTGCTTAAAGTTGGACCATACAACATTCTGTGGTGATTTGTCACATGCAGCCCATGGTGCTTTGCATTGTGGGGGCATGTGATTTTGTATTTTCTTGAAACTTGGCTTCCCAGCCAAATGCCCTTTGGGTAACCTTGCCTCAGTGTTTATGCACAGAGGTTCTTTGTCTTTAAATAGTTTTTATTTTAATGGGTTCACCACAATATATCCCAGGCACACTGCCTCAGGGTAGCTGGTCCATTCCACTGGGGTGTCAAACAGGCAGAGGCATACTGATGAGTCCTGGTAGAGACGAAACACGTCTCTATGTTCTGTTAGCACCCTTTGCAAACTGTGTGAGAGGCCTTTTGGCACCATGCAATTCTGCTTAAAGTTGGACCAGCATAACATTCTGTGGTGATTTGCATATGCAGCCCATGGTGCTTTGCATTGTGGGGGCATGTGTGATTTTGTATTTTCTTGAAACTTGGCTTCCCAGCCAAATGCCCTTTGGGGTAACCCTTGCCTCAGTGTTTATGCACAGAGGTTCTTTGTCTCTTGAACCAGATTAAGCTGTTGGTGGTATTTTTAGTGAGTGAGGAAAATTTGGCCAGGACACCGGGGAAATTCCCCATCTCTTTTCAATAAGTGCCATGGGATCTTTAACATCCACCTGAACTACCACGAATCCGGGTAGATGGGACCTCGGTTTAACATCTCATCCGAAAGACGGCACCTCAGAAGTGCAGCACCCCTCTCATGCTGCATTACAGTGTCAGTACTGGGATATTAACCCAAGTGCCAGATGTGGGAACTGAATCCACAGCCCTCTGATCTCCTGGCCTCAGAGACGAGTGTGCTACCTACTGAGCCACTGATTGTCTCTGCCTGCATGCAATATCCCTTTCTTATAAATGGTAGTGTTCTGAAGAGCTGACTTTAAAGTGCAGGTGCCATCTCAGAATTTCCAGTGTTCCTGCATTATGGCTTCCTGAGTAAAGCCTCATCATTTGAGCATAATTTAAACCTGCTCGCTGAAGACAAAAACTTTTAAAATGGTCTTACCATTTCATCATTCATCCTCATGTCATATTTACCCACAATGCCCACACCACCCCGAGTTCTCTTTTCCCGGTGATGTGAAGAAGTGAATTGGGGAATAGATCTCAGTGAGGGTATGTGAGAACAGAGAACCTCTTGTGTTTTTTTGTGGGTGTTTGAGCGACCACTCAATAGTGTGTTTTTACCTTGACCTGGGAAGGGAGGAAAATCACACAAACACGAGGGTAGTGGATTTCAAGGGTGCGGATTTTGGGCGCATGGCAGCCATTTTGGAGGGGCATTTAGAGAGGAAATGTACTGACATGGACATGGATCATAGATGGGAGATTTTGAAATCGGGGTTGTTGGAGGCCAGGAAATCCTGCACTAGGTTACAATGAAAGAAAGCTAAATCAAGGAAACCCAGTTGGTGGACCAAAGAGGTTCAGGAGAGGGTTAGGGGTAAAAGGTTGACCTACCATAGGTATAGGAGAACTTGCAATGAGGAAGATAGAGATGAGTATTGCAGGAGATTGAAGGAGGTGAGTCAGGTGGTAAGGGCAGCCAAGGCATCGAAGGAGCTCAGGCTGGTGCAGGGTATTAGAGAGGGGGAAAAAGGGTTCTTTAGATACATCGGTGAAAGAACAAGTGATAGAGGGCATATCACCAGATTAAGGAAGGCTGGCAGGTGGGCAGAGAAGAGAGTGGAACAGGCTGAGATGCTCAATGAGTACTTCAGCTCAGTCTTTACAAGGGAGAGGAATGGGCCACTTCCTCATAGGAGGAGTAAGGAAGGGTTTGGGGACGGGGGTGCCCAAATTTTCCAGTATATTTAGTAGAGTTAGCAAAAGTAAAATGCAGAATCTAATTTTTACTTGGGTCCTGCCATATAACTGTTTACAATATAGTTACCGAGGATAGGTCAGTTAACATGCAATATCTCATTTTCAGTGAGGTCCTGATTGTACCTATTGTAACACTAATAGGTCTGGGATGCCCTAAATGAGCTGGCTCCATCACAGCCTCTATGTTTTCAGTGACTAGATACTGTATCTCTCCTTGGCCAGCAGGGGGATGTGATCATGAATGTATCCACCTACCCCCTTCCCCAAGTCGCATCTGGAATTGTCTGCTCAGCATGCCTTCCTGGTAAAACCTTTAAATAAATAAATAAATTGTGTTGATTGCACATTTTAGTGCCTCATTTTTGTTTTGTGGGGGCTATATTTAAACATGCTTGTGGCACTCACACTTTGCTCCAAATATGTTTCAGTATAGCAGAGTTAGTGAACTGTGCTAATTTGCACTAATTGGCCAGCAGGGGCATGTGAATTGTGCTGAGTGCATATTTCAGTGCCTGTGCTAACTTACACTAAGGAAAGGGACTTTGCAAGGGGCAGCCTGATATCTTTTAATATGGAGTCATTATTCTGTGTAGTTCTGGTTTCCAGTTCTAGGTTTGTCTACCTATTTCTGTTTCAAGCTTTTAGCCACTGACTGAATTGTTTTTCACCACTGACTGCCATGCCAGCAACACAGGTTCAAGAATGGACCTGGGTTGCTTGGCGACTGGTCTGGGAGGGAGAATGCACATCTGAAGGACAGGGAGAGGGATATATGTTGCAGCACCATGGGACAGCATTGGAAGGTACCCCACACCTGGATGCCTGAGGTGTCTCCATGGAAGCTGAGTACACCCATGTCTGGGCCCAACAGAGGAAAAAATAGGAGGAAAAGCCCTGTGACTGTAGAACAGTGATGGCCTGCCCTCTAGCATGCTCCACACCAATGACT
Organism: Neoceratodus forsteri; assembly: GCA_016271365.2. Classification (NCBI taxonomy): domain Eukaryota; kingdom Metazoa; phylum Chordata; order Ceratodontiformes; family Ceratodontidae; genus Neoceratodus; species Neoceratodus forsteri. Next base: position 1,166,816,211 of record CM028132.1, on the reverse strand, counting down.
AGGCACCCTTGATCCAAGGTCCTGTGACAGGACCACCAGAAAAGGTAATTCCCAGAGAAGGAGGGTGATTGGATTGGAAGACTGGCCCAGATGGGGGCAAGTCAGGGTGCTGAAGGAGATAAAGAGCTTTGTCCCATGGACACAGTGGGGTGACATGCCACAAATCATGGCTGTGTACTGTGTGCTGGTGAACAGTAAGGGACTGTCTGCATGGAGGAGTAATGCTGAGAAGCATTATATGAACATAGTGGGGTGACATGGTACCCATCAAGGTGGTGTACTGTGCGGTGGTGAAATGTGAGGTATTGTCTGCACTGTGGAGTGATGCGAAGGAGCACTGTATGAACACAGTAAGGGACTGCTTACATGGAGGAGCAATGCTGAGAAGCAGTGCATGAACACAGTGTGGTGACATGGCACCCGTCACAGTGGTGTAATGCACGCTGGTGAATGGGTAGGGTCCCCCTGCACTAAGGAACAATACTCAGAAGCACTGAATGAACACAGTGGGGTGACATGGCACCAATTACGGTTGAGTTCTGTGCGCTGGTAAATGGTGTGGTATTGTCTGCACTGTGTAATGATGCTCAGAAGCACTATATGGACACTCTGGTGTGACAAGGCACACATCACAATGGTGCACTGCTTTCTGGTGAAAGATGAGGGAATGCCTACACAAGGGAGAAATGTCATAAGCACTGTGTGAACACAGTGGGGTGACATGGCACCTATCAAGGTGGTGTACTTTGTGTTGGTGAAAGGTAAGGAACTGCCTACACTGTGGAGTGATGATCAGAAGCAGAGCTTGAACACAGTGGGGTGACATGGCACCAATCCCTGATGTATACTGCTTGCTGGAGAAAGGTGAGGGACTGCCTGTGCAGAGGAGCGATGCTCAGAAACACTGCATGAATACAGTAGAGCAACATGGCACCCATCCCTGTTGTGTAAAACTTGCTGGTGAAAGGTGAGGGACTGCGTGCACAAAGAAGTGATGCTCAGAAGCACTGTATGAACACAGTGGGGCAACATGACACCCATAATGGCTGTGTGCTGTTGAAAGGCAAGGGACTGCCTGCACTGTAGAGCGATGCTCAGAAGCACTGCGTGAACCCAGAGGGGCAACATGTCACCCATCACGGTTGTGTACTGTACGCTGGTGAAAGGTGAGAGACTTTTCATCTTTCGGATGAGACGTTAAACCGAGGTCCCATCTGCCTGGATTGGTGGTAGTTCAGGTGGATGTTAAAGATCCCATGGCACTTATTGAAAAAGAGTAGGGGAGTTTTTATTGAAATAATAAACATCAAAACAACACAACAGAAATCTCATAAATCATTGACAAAACATGTCCTTATTATATAGCCATCAACTGAGGGAGAAAAAAAAAATTGGAAGTCTCAATAAGAACGCCAGGTACAGATTTGGTTTTATGGTGAACAGTATCTCCCAAAATTCATTTATACATAATAAAATTAGAAAAACCCTTCCACCATTTTTTCACTTTCTCAGAATTAAATAACTGCTTTTCCTTTATATAGATTTTTAACTTTTCTTGGGATACAAGTTGACTATAACAATTAAATGTCATTTTCCTTTGGTAAAGCACCCATTGACATCTCGCTTGCCATATAAAGCTAAAGTACTTTCATGATATTTTGCAAAACTAAGGGAATAAATACCTAAAACTAGGATATTGTATGTTAAAGAAGAAAACCATTGTAAATTCCATTTCTTTGCTAAAAAAAATCCATAATTGTTTAGCATATGAGCAATGTAGAAAAAAATGCTCTATTGTTTCCTCTTTGTTTATGCATTCTGGATATGGACAGGTCCTTTCCTCTTTAACTTTATATTTTGCATTACCCCTCACATTTAAACGCCCATACATAGTCAACCATTGTGTTTTCCGCATATAAGGAGGCAATCTAGGATTATTTAGTTGTGCTAAAATAAATACATTCTGCACACTTGGGCAATTTTTAAAACAGTGAACCTTTGGGTGTATATTGTCTTGTAGAATTTTGTACATGCCATGTGCATTATTATTTAGAATCATAGCTTTGGTTATTTGGTATAGCTTCTGCACAGCCAGATGGAAATAAGTGGGAATGCACATATGGGGATTTAGTTTAGGGGCCATGTTGTGCCATGCCTTAAAATATCTTCCCAAATTCATCCCTACCCCGATCACCCAACCTCCCATTGCATTCAATAGTCCTCTTTTAACTGATTGAGCGAAAAACAAAGAATAAAGAAATATTATGGGGTCAATCATACCCAGACCCCCATTTGTCTTATCCAAATAGGTATAACATCTCTTGACCGGATTCAACCTGTTACCCCACAGCATTTGGAAAAAATTACTATATATTCTTGTCTCCAGGTTAGGTGGGAGTGGAAAAATCATGGCTACATATTGTAAACATGGCAAGATAAATTGTTTAATAATGTGAATACGCTTTTGTTTGGAAAATTTCCAATGCTTCCATCTATTTACCTTATTTTCAACTTCAAGATTGCAGCCTCCCAATTTTCTACAGGAAGATTTTGTGAACCAAAGGTTAAATCTAAAATTTTAAGGGGTTTTCTTGTAATAAGAATCTCTTCCTGAGTAGTTGTTGAGGTTACCCCTGTCCCTATAAATAAACCTCTTGTCTTATGAATATTTAATTTAGCATTTACCACTATCAAAAATTTATTGAATTCTACAAGGAACTCCTGAATTTATGCATATTCTGAAAAAACTGACACACACATCATCTGCATATGCTTGTAGATGTAACTGCCAATAGGGATCCTCTCCCATAATACCAGTCCACTTGGGGGAGGAAGTCAGGGAATGTAAAAGGGGGTCTAAGGAAGGGATATATAAAAGGGGGCTCAGCTGGCAGCCTTGTCTTACCCCATGCATAACTGAAAGCCACTGCTTGTTTCTCCCATCAAGAAGGGGTGAACTAAATTAGAACTATAGAGAATTTGAATTACCTGAAGAAGTCGAGGGGAAATACCAATTTTTTTTTAAACCAAAAAGAGATAGGGGAAATTAACCCTATCGAAGGCCTTTTCAAAATCTGCTACTACCAAGCATCCTTCCTTGCCTATCAAGGATAGATGTTCAGTCACATCTCTTACATTCATAATGGCCGATTGAATCTTTCTATCAGGGAGGCCACAAAATTGGAAGGGAGAAATCACTTTTTTTGCGTGTCTTTTTAAACGATTGTTTAAAATTATGGAAAATATTTTATAATTAGAGTTTAGTACAGTTATGGGCCTCCAATTTTTAATATCATGATGGTCACCAGATTTAAATATATAAATAAGAAGACCTTCGGTAAAATAACTCTCCATTAGGTTTGTATCAAACATATACTGAAAGATCAGCCTTAAACAGACTGCTAATTCTGTTCTAAAACTTTTATAAAATTGATTTGGAAGTCCATCTAAACCTGGCGACACGTTAATCTTTAGGTATTGAATAACCGTTTCTATTTCTGATACTGACAATGGGGTTTGTAGTTCTAGTGCCTCCTGTGGAAATGAGGGCAACTTTAACCCTTTCAAAAATTTGTCAATTTCTGATTGCAAAATAGGTTCCCTAAGCGCTAGAGTCTGATAGTGCTTAATAATAATGTTTCTAATACTTTCAATTGAAGTAGCTTTATTCCCATTTGAATCCCACAAAAATATCTATAGTCATTGAGTCTTTTATTTCTTTACATGCAGCAAAAGGATCACCTATAGGGGATTTTTTTGTGCTACTGGAGAGCATAGCATGGAAAGTCTGTGCCCTATCATATTGAAATTTTTTCATTTCCATTTTTATACGGCTAATCTGACCAGAATAATCCTCTTTGGAAGTATTAGAGGAAGTGATAAGGCGCTGTAACTAGATATTTTAAAAATGTTGCATTCCTTAAGGAATTCCCATATTTTTTAAACCAGGAACATAAATCAGATTTCGTATCCATACACCATTCTCCTAAATTTGTATACTATATAGCTACTGAAAGACTGGCCTGAAGTATGCTTAAAACTGTAGCTCTAACTTGAGGATTCAGAAGAACAGAGGAATTCAATTTCCATCTGTTTTGTTTATAAATTCTTGCTCCTGAAAATTTTAGGGAGCATAATAACAATAAATGATCAGAAAATTCCACTGGCTTTATCTGAAAAGAGGCCACTGGTACTTCCGAAGATACTAGCATATAATCAATGGTGGTATGAAATTTACCTCTAAAGTAAGTAAAATCAGGCCCATGTTTTAAATATATATTACAATTATTCAGGCCAGTAGTATGTATAATGGACTCAAGTGCATGTGAGTCACAATATATTTTTTTATTATACTGTGCTTTATTAAATAAGCTACAATTAAAATCATCCCCCCAAAGGACCTTGGCCGAGGTTACTAAGAATGGCTGAACCGCTTTTAGACAGGCTACCCTATCAGCCTTAGTCTGTGGATTGTAAATGTTAATGAATCTATAATGCATGTTGTTCCATGTTCAGTCTATTATCAGAAGTCATCCTGGAATAAGATCTAGTAGTTTGTAAAGGGTAAAATCAAAGGCGTGAAATAGAATACCAACCCCGTCTGCACTATCCATTCCAAATGACCAATATGATGGACCCCAGGGCCAGTTCCTTTTGAAAGTTGAAATTTGTTCTACAGAAAACATCCAGGTTTCTTGTAAAAAACTGACAGAAATCTTTTCCTCATATAGATACTGAAACAATGCTTGTCTCTTTAGTGTATTTAGTAGACTATGTGTATTAAGTGAGCCTCATTTTTTTTCTGTCATCAAAGTTGAGTCTTTCTAGCCCCTTTAAAACTATTTTTTTCTGTCTTTTTCTTTTTTTTTCTTTATAATCCTCAATGGGTGGCAAGGTCGAGATCTGTACATATTTTTGTGAATCAGAGTCCCCTTAATCCATTTCCAAATCCCCCCATGTAGTGAATAAAGCTGCATAAGAATTATTCGTTTCAATAGAAACAGAGGATGGGGGAGATTTGGAGTGTAGGTATTTTGAAGATCTTCTATGGGGTAAAGGACAAGAGGGTACTAAAACTGCTGAATCTATATCTGAAATAACTGGGTCCATATAACAGACCGGAGGTATTGCCAGAGGATTAGAAGGAACCCCTTGGTTCTGGGCGTCCTCTTTAATCATAGACTCCTGCTTTGTGACTTCATCTTCTACAGGTGTAAAAGGTGGTGGGCTACAGTCTACTGGATGAGAGGGGGGCTCAGCTATCTCTGGGGGAAGGGATACAGGAGGGGGGGCATGCTGTCTCCTGTGCCTACTGTATCAGTAGATCAGGACTTATACAAGAGGCCTTGTTTTTTGCAGCCTGGGGCACTCTCTAAAAACATGTCCACATTCCTCACATAGATCGCATTTTGTGAGGTTTGCACATTGCATTGTGACGTGCCCTATTTCCCCGCAGTTGTCACACCTAGGCTGATCACAAACACTTGGGAGATGAGTTCTAGACCCACATCTGTAACAGGTTCTCAGCTGTCCCCCACAGAAACAAACCCCCCGATCCCTTCCCAACAAAAAAGAATTAGGAACATGTTCCACTCCTGAGTCATTTTGCCTTAATTTTATTTTGTACTTCCACCCTCCTGTCCAGAACTGTTCAGAATCCAAAATAGGTTCTGGGGCATTCAATACGTCACATTTCTGTGACAGCCAGTAAGTGATATTTCTACATGGACTCCCTTATTCCTAAACATAATAGTCGCATATTTAATCAAAGGTTTTTTAAGAGGAATAACAAGAAAGGGAGTTCATGTAGGAAAAAATTTTACCTGACCATACCTTTCCCAAAACAGGTCTAGGGCATAGGCTGTTCTAAAACTCGCGTCAAAATTATCCTCTCCTGATATATTTATAAAAGCAAACACATCCTTAGGAGAAAAATGCATAGATTCTTTCAATAAACATTTGCCTACATAGTATCTATCTGGTCTATTATCTAGACCTCCCTTATAATGAATGTGCACTGCATTGCATCTGGGGGCTGCTTCCCTTTTAGCTTTAGAAAATAAGTCCGACATGAGAGGTTTTTGATCTGTAGGAGATGTACTATCTGAGTCCAAGGGAATCTCCTTATTCATTACTAGGCAGTGAGATTTGAGAGGGTCTTCAGGTGTTATTTTTTCTTTTAAGGGTCTAGAGGAGGGCTGTAATATAGGCTTTAGTTCTGCAGTTTTGCTATCCATTCCATTTCTCTTGTCTTTGCTGTTATGAGCTACCCCGGGTTTCCAAGCAGGAGAGGCTTGTAAAAATTCTAGGTTTGCATCCCATACTGGATCTGGCTCCCATATGCCCATTGGAGCCTGCCTCCATCCTGATTCTACAAGAGCTTTTTGTGGAGACCACTGTTCTGTAGGTAGTTCTGGCACAGGAGTTTGACTTTTATTTATTTCAGATGCTGCTATTCCTGACTCCTTGTTAAGTTCCTGCTGTTTAGAGCTCTTTAATGACATTCTGACACCTTGAGTAGGAAAATCTGATTTTTTAAACATAAATTCTGTCACCCCTTTGTGAGAGTTCACCTCAGTTTGAAAGGTAATAGCAAATGATTTATCAATTGGCAGATTTGTAGGGGTTTTGAATGTAAATCCTGCCAGTTTGGTTAGCGGTATGCTAGAGCCGACAGAGAACCCTGGTTTCACCGCTGAGTCTGCTGTGACACGCTTCTCAATTTGAAACTGCTCATTTAATATTTTAGCTGAATACTGACCCCCTTCCTGGACAAAACCAGGCTTTAGGCACATATTCTCAATATTTTTACTGCCAGCCTGACATTTTATTTCATCCTGGTATGTAGGGTTATTTGTTTTAAATAGAGCTGAAGCCAAATCACTGCTCCTTAATGAGGCCTTTAACTCTGCAGTGTCATCAGCTGTTTTGACAGGCCAGGTTCTCTCTGACAGTCGGCTCCCCTGCTGACTGCGGTGAATGCGGAAACTGTGCGGCTTTCGGCTCCAACTTGTTAAACAGCTCCTCTGATGTCTCTGGTAGAATGTTTTTTTCATTTCTCGGTAAAACCTTGTTAGCCTCTCTGCCATCTTGCAGATTGCTTAAATCTTCTGTAGATAAATAAATTTCGGGTAAATCCTCCTCCGAATCTTGATCTGTAGTTTTCTCTCGATCAGACTCTGACCAAATTTCAGCAGGCAAGAAGGCTATCTCCCCCACCAAACCAGAGACCGACTGCTTCGGTCTCTCACTCCGAGTGGCCATCTCTCCAACAGACAGCCTGTCCCCCTACTGGCAAGAGTAGGGGAATTTCCCTGGTGTCCTGGCCAAATTTTCCTCATTCACTAAAAATACCACCAACAGCTTAATCTGGTTCAAGGTCAGTTGGCATTCATCTGTATCCCCCTCCACCGGGTCGTGCCTGAAAATAGGCAGGATTTGTCTAGTGCACTTACCCGGTCAATAAAAACTAAATAAAAAAAAAAAATGTCTGTGCTCATTTAACTGCTATATGAGATATAACACATACACTGCCTTATATGGCATTTATTTGTTTGTACATCCAACCCTAACTTTTATTGTACATACTATCATACTAAGGAAAGTACAAGAGTGAGAAGGCCGAAGCCCATAATGCTCCTATTCTAATCCAATGTATAGTAAGAAAGATCATACCCATTACTAAAGAGGTTATCTAATTTATTTTTAAAAATACTTTTAGTTTCACTAATGACAACCTCAAGCAGAAGTCTATTCCATGGACCAACAACTCTAATGGTGAAAAAGTATTTACGACTTGATCTCACAAAGGGTTTTCTGACTAATTGTAAACAATGTCCCCTGATGTTATGATGACAACTTTTAAATTCTAGACCGAGTTTGCACAAAAGATAAGGATCTTGAATAATGTCATATAATAACATTAAGTCGTCGTGAAGCCGGCGTGTACATAGAGGCATACGTTTTAGGGTATTCAGCCTAACCTCATAAGAGACATCATATAGTCCTAATATCTTTTTAGTAAATTTTCTCTGTACCGATCCCATTAAAAGACCTTCAGATTTTTTATATGGACACCATAGCTGGGAGGCATATTCCAGATGTGGTCTAACGTATGCACAATATAATGGCAATAACACGTTGTTCTTTCTTGATTTAATAGTGCGTAAGATAGCCCACATAACTTTATTAGATTTATTAATAATGTTATGAATGTGTTTATTGTAAGAAATGTTGTCTGAAATGGTCATGCCCAAATCTCTTTCATCTGAAGTTGTATCAAGTAATGTACCGTTCAAATAATAAGGGGTTTGTAAATTACCGGATCCTAAATGCATTACCTTGCATTTGGAGATATTCAAAGACATACCCCAGGTCATAACCCATGTAGAAATGTGATCAAGATCTCTCTGTATAATGTCAGTTTGGTGATCAGAAAAGCATGGGCCACCTATTTTTGCATCATCTGCATATCGGACGGAAAATGATGAGCATCCTGTAGTAAGGTCAGCAATAAAGGCCTGAAACAGGCATGGGCCCAATACAGAGCCCTGAGGTACCCCGCTTGTCACAAACCCCTGAACTGATTTGTGCCCATCTATAGAAACTTTCTGAGAATGGTTTTGAAGCCAATTTCTTATCCACTTAATTATAATGCTGTTTATATTTAGTTTATGGAGTTTAGAAATTAGTGCCCAATGAGGCATGATGTCAAAGGCTTTACTAAAATCAATATAAATTATATCACATGGTATATTTTTATTGAATACGGAACTAATCTGTTCATAAAAGCAAATTAAATTAGTTAAACAGCTTCTGCGCTTTTTAAAACCATGTTGTTTAACATCATAACGATCCAAAATAGGTGATATCATATCTTTTATTAAACCTTCCATTAATTTACAAACGGTGAATGTTAAGCTTATTGTATTTAGGATAAGCACTCTGACACACTAACACACATGCACTGCTTCTTTGCAAACTGAATAGGAAAAGGTTAATGTACCAGGAAAGAACTGGAGTGCCACGCAGGCACACACACACACACACACACACACACACACACACACACCTTTCTCTGATGTTAACAGATTTAGAGACCTTTGTTTCTGCCTGCATGCAGCATCCATTTCTTAAAAATGGCAGTTTTCTGAAGAGCTCAATTTAAAGTGGCGGTGCCATCTCAAAGGTTCCAGTGTTCCTGCATTATGGCTCCTTGAGTAAAACCTCATCATGTGAGCATAATTTAAACCTGCCCACTGAAGACAAAAAGTTTTACAATAATCTTATCATTTCATTATTCCCATCTTCATGCCATATTTACACACAATGCCCACTCTACCCAGAATTCTCTTTTCCTGGTGACATGAAGAGGTGAATAGGGGAATAGATATTGGTGTGGGTATGCAATAACGGAGATCCTCTTGTGTTTTTTAGTGGGTGTCTGAGTGACCACTCAATGATATATTTTACCTTGACCTGGGGAGGGAGGGCAATCACACAAACATGAGGGTAGTGGATTTCAAGGGTGCGGATTTGGAAGGATGGCAGCCATTTTGGAAGGGCATTTACAGAGGATAAGTACCAATGTGGACATGGATCATAAATGGAGATTTTGAAATCAGGTTTGTTGGAGGCCACGAAATCCTGCACTAGGTTACAATGAAAAAAAGTTTAATCAAGGAAACCCAGTTGGTGGACCAAAGAGGTGCAGTAGGGGATTAGGGGTAAAAGGTTGGCCTACTGTAGGTATAGGAGAACTTGCAGTGAGGAGGATAGGGATGAGTATTGCAGGAGATCGAAAGAGGCAAGTCGGGTAGTAAGGGCAGCCAAGGCATCGAAGGAGCTCAGGCTGGCACAGGGTATTAGAGAGGGGGAAAAAGAGTTCTTTAGATACATCGGTGAGAGAAGAAGGGATAGAGGGCATATCACCAGATTATAGAAGGCTGTTGGGTGGACAGAAAGGGGAATAGAGCAGGCTGAGGTGCACAATGAGTACTTCAGCTCTGTCTTTACAATGTAAAAGATTGTGCCACTTCCTCTGGGGAGGAGTAAGGCAGGATTTGGGGAATGGGGTGCCCAAATTACTTGAGAGATACTGGAGAAGAGAGTTTGGGAGGGTTTAAAGTCTCTGAGGAGTGATAAAGCCCCAAACCCTGATGGGATCCACCCTAGGGTCCCTAAGGAACTGGCATATGTTCTGGAAGCACCACTAATTGCATTATTCAATTCCTCCATTCAATTGGGGCTGGTACTCCTGGACTGGAGAATGGCACATGTGGTGCCAATCCGTAAAGATGGACCAAAGGATGAGCCAGAAAACTATAGGCTGATGAGTCTGATGTCTAAAGTGGGGAAATTATTGAAGACCATAATTAATGAAAGGCTGGTGGAGTTCCTGGAGGCCAATGGACTTCATGATGTTCATCAACATGGGTCTGAAAAGGGAAGATCTTGTCAAACAAACCTAGTGGAATTCTTCGACTGGGTGACAAGATCCCTGGACTGTGGCAGCCGGATGATGCCCTTTATTTTGACTTCAGTAAGGTGTTTGACTTGGTACCGAATGGGAGACTACTGAGCAAGCCGAGGAAGCTAGGAGTAGGGGATGGGATGGTGAGGTGGACTGGAAACTGGTTGAGTGATAGATAGCAGCAGGTAGTGGTAAGGGATAAGTTATCGGCATCTAGGAGGGTCATTAGTGGGGGTCCCACAGGGATCAGTACTGGGACCATTGTTATTCAATGCCTTCATTTCAGATATTGGAGAGGGGGTAAGGTGTAAGGTGAGTCTGTTTGTGGACAACTCAAAACTGGGTGCTGTGGTGGATAGTGAGGAGGGAAGGATGATGCTACAGGAGGACCTTGGGAGACTTGAAGTATGGTCGGAATTATGGCAGTTGGGTTTTAATGCTAGAGTGTGCAGCATATTACACTTAGGTTCTAAGAATTCAGGATACAACTGTTGCTTGGGAGGGGTTAGCTTAACAGTCTTGGAAGGGGGAGGAGGATCTGGGAGTAGGGATTACTGGGAAAATGAATCACTCTGAGCAGTGTAGGAACATGGTGGTGAAGGCAAACAAAATGCTGGGGTGGATTGTCATGGGGATCACTTCACGAAGGGAGGAGGTTATCATGTCATCGTACAAATCACTGGTGATGCCGCACCTGGAGTAATGTGTGCAGTTCTGGCACCCATATTTAAAGAAGGACATTAGGTTTTTGGAGAGGGTCCAGAGGAGGGCATCTAAAATGATCTGTGGAATGGGGATAAGACCTATGAGGAGAGACTCAAAGAGCTGAACTTGTACTCCCTGGAGGACAGACGTGACAGAGGGGACATGACTGAGACCTTTAAATACTTGAAGGGATACAACAGAGTGGGTACTGAGAGTCTATTTAGACTGAGGGGGGGAAGGCAGTACTAGGAGACATAGCCTTAAATTGGCAGGTGGAAGGTATAGAAGGGATCTGAGGAAATACTTCTTTATAGAATGGGTAGTGGCACCTTGGAATGTGCTGCCAGACAAGCTGATTTCAATTGATTCAGTGAGAGGTTTTAAGAGGGTCTGGGACAGACAAATGGGCAAGGTTCAGTTGAGGAGTGAATGGACCAGTTGGAGTACTCATAAAGTGTATCAGGGTATGGGTAGGATGGGGGGGGGCAACAGCAGTGATTGTATTGTGTAGCTGCTACTCGAGCAGATGCGATAGATCCTTGGGCCTAATCTGCTGGCAATTTTCATATGTTCATATGTTCATAGTCAGATTCAAACAAAATTATTAGTTTAAATAGGGAAAAAGTTTCATTTACCTGTAAACTGCTTTGTGATTTATAATTTGTAATTTGTTTTAATTGTAATTTGTGCTATGTCATCTGGCAATGAGGTAGGTGTTGTGAATAAATGTGGTTATGCCACTTGAGTAGTGACATTTGCATACTGATCTTTTACTTTTGCATTACATTTGTAATGACGTGCATTATACTTCAAATAATATGCCTTTAAAAGCGTCTACTGGGAGTAGTAATTGTGACAGCAGTCCTACTAGTGGTGAATTAAAGTTAATGAGGAGGAGGCAAAAGTAGGAGTCGCATTGGCTGTAAACAGTAAACAAAAGACTACCTACTATGACTCAAGCTAGCCCTTAAGGCAGAAATTCCCAGAATTTGTCACAGTGAGCCTCCCCAAGCCATGGGAGAGATACTGAGTCCCCTCTCGAAATATTGAAATCTTGCTTCCTCATAGACAAAACGTCACACCTTGCAGAGTGCACCAGGAATAAAGTGAAATGACTGAGTTGCTGGCTGAGTTTATTCTCATTTTATGAAACGTATTGTTCTATTCCCTCTGTGACCACCATATCCTGGTCCATCCTATTCACTCTGCTGTTCTCTTTGTTGCAATACTTCTGAGTCAGGCTGCTTTCTCTGTCCATGTCTTCTCTATCTAGAACAACCTTTGTCTCTCCTCCTACTACCCTTGCCAAGGATCCTTTTGCTCCCTCCTGCTCTTACTGTTACTGCCTGTCTGCTTGGCCCTTATAGTTGTACTGTTCTGCTAAAAGTCTAATTGGTCCACTGTTACCTCTCATTATTTGCACATTGTTCCTATTTGATTGTACTACTGTGCATTTTGTTGCACAGTTAGCGTCAAATTCTGCTTACTCCATAACCCTTCCCCCAGGTCACACCTAGAAATTAGACGAGGCTCCAGGTGCCTTTCGTAGTCACCACTTTGTACATAAATAAAAAAATTAATCTGCCACCATCCACTTTCAATTTGTCTCATCCCTTCACACAAAAACATCCAAAACTCAAAAGGAACATTTAGACATAGATTTATATAATGGAATGAGCATTACCTGTGTGGTGTTGTCGTATTCTGTTCCATTCTGCATTCACTTTACATGCTGCAAGTATTCCGGCAAACCTCTGCCTCCATTTTTAATTTTTTCATTTCGGCTCCCACATGGACATTGCTGCTCGATGGCCGTGATCCAAAAATTCTGATCTGCTACCAGAATGACGGTTTTACACAACAGGATAAAATGAAACACATTGGGACAAACCATGCAAAGCAGGGATTGCAGTTTGGGTGAGCATTCACCGAGGGAGCAGAACAGATGAACTTTAGATGGTAAGGGAGATAATGGTATACTGTTTCTGTAAAGGTCATTCTGTTACAGAAACCTGTGTATAAAAGTGCAAAAAATATAAATACAGTACATTTTCAGGCTGACTTGAGCCTCACCTGGGACAGGTTCAGGCTTCCCTAGGGAGGCTGGCCTCACCATTTGAGACACGGACTTAAGGTGATGGGCTTCCACCAGGAAGCCACCAATTAATTGAAATGTGAATGGTTCTTTTAAAGAACCAGCCTTAGCCGTAATTATTTATTTTATTATATTTTTATTTAGATACTAGGATCACATCAACCTTTAAACAAGAGTTTATTTTACAAAGGCACTGCATTAGACAGGGAGTGTACTAACAAACACATATTGGTTACAGAGTGTGGGGGTACAGAACCACAAGTAGTTACAATGAAAAAAAAAAATGGAGATGGGGTTATGGTTCTATAAAAAAGTTCTCAGACAGGAGGAACCTGTAACTTCTCAGGTAACAAATGGGAGTTGCACAGAAAAGTGTGGGATAAAACAAAGTCTATTGCCTCATGGGAGCTCTCAGTATGGGTTTTATTAGAAGAGGGAAGATCAGTCTCTTTCTCTTTCCATTGCTGATGAGACAGAACTTGAAATGGTGGTGCCTGTGTGCATTAAGAAAAGGGCCAGTTCTTAGCTACTGCGTGAACAGATGACAATTGTCGCTGTTTGCAAGGTCAGTGTTCTTCTAGGTTCATTCATTAAGAACATAGAATTCTGATCAGTTCAGTGGTGTTTTTCCTATTTGAATTTTTGTGTTTAGAACTGATTTATTTCAAAGTTTCTAGTTTTTTTGTCGTTAACCATTAAGGTATGACCTGGGGTTATATTAATCATCTGTTAATCACCCCTAGGGGTGTAATAAGAAAGGAGGTGCAGCTGAGTGACACATGCTCCAGGGGCTGATTAACAGGTGGTTAATGTAACCCTTGGGTGTACCTTATTGCATTCATAGAAATGGGGGAAAAACAAATATTAGTTTACTTTTTTATTTTTAATTTTTTTATAATGTATGGTAAGTGCCTATTAACCACCATAATCAGCAGTCACACAGCTTTGTTATGCACTGTTTAGAATTTTGAAAGTTGTTAACCGCACTTCGGAACTTCCAAACAGTGGCATAAGAAAAAAGAATGCACCAGAGTTCCATAATTCTCACACATAGAATGCAAACAGTTTTTTTTGACCATACACTATAAAAGATGATGGCTGGGAATCGGGTGACAACCACGCTGAAATCACCTCTCGTGGTTCCTAGGGCTACAGTAAACCTCTTGAGCTGTGCTCTCGAGGTTTACCATGTTGCCCTAGCAAACACTCGAGGTGATTACAGTGTGGTTATCCCATGATCCCCAGCCATTATCCTCTATAAATTACCTTGATTTGAGGCAAACTAGTCCATCCACCATCTAAAGGTCAGAACTCAAACTAGAATTCTCATTCTAAATACAGACTTCTATCCAAGGCTGAAGTGCATCCCTCTAGCATGCTATCTGCTCTGGTGAGCAGTGATTGGCATGTTTTAGTCCGGAGGTACCGGACACTTGAAATTATGGCAATTTACCTTTAAAACAAATGTAACCCTCCCTTTGCTTGGGTTTACTAATTTTTACCCTCCTGGCTTGGTTGGCCCATTTCCATTTGTTTTTTGAAACTTCATATTTTATTAAGTATTTTTCTGTGCAAGTTTCGTACAATCAAATATTCTAATCAATTTAGACATAGGTTATCTCTTTCCATTTTGAAATTACAATTACTGTTTTACTTTATTACATCCAGTCCATGGCTCTTTCTTCTCTTTTTCAGATGCACTCCATCAACAAAAATCCTGTGGATCCTTCCGAAAGTCACATGAAAGAGTCACTGTCGAATTCAATAATATTTAGCTCCCTCCATCTGCAAGCAACCAATGTACCAATCTTCCAAGTAGCACAGAATAATGTGTTTTATAAGCTCACTACAAATAAAACTCTACAAATAAAACATAACATTTAACAAACTCAATGTGTGACTGGTTTATACCAGAACTTATTGGTATATAAACCTTTTGTTTGTATGCTATAATATGTGGGTTCAATTTCAGTTGGTAATTTGGGCTTCATTTTCTTCACCTGTTTAAAATTCCCAATAGGGAATCAGAGGCTACCCCTTCTGGGATTCCTATTAATTCCTTTGAGATTAAAAGCTAGAGAGTAAAATACAACCCCCCCCCCCATCATCTCGTTGCCATTTGTTCAAGTACTGTGATTCCTGTCTTCCCCTCCACCAAATTCCTGAAGGGAAGCCAGACCTGATCATATTTATCTTTATGTAAGTGTAAATTTGCTGTAATTTTTTCCATCCTGGCTATTTCCCTAACTATGGTTATCCAGTCCCCAACCTTCGGTGGAGCTGGGGAGAGCCAACATCTTGTGATGGCCTTGCATGCTGCAGCCAATAGAATCCCAATAAATGATTTCTGTCTATTAGACCTATGACCCTTCGGTAAGATACCCAAAATAAAAATTTGAAATTCTGGAGTTTCGTCCCAATCGAACATACTTTTCATGTGGGAGCCTATTTCCCTCCAAAAGGGTTTGATAACAGGACAATCCCAGAAAATATGGGAGTGAGTTCCTTTACCCTGGCAATTTCTTCAACAGTGATCAGACCCCCCCAAAGTATAGTGTTTCGTCCTCATAGGAGTGTGGAAGTACCTAGAGACAATCTTCCATCTAAACTCTTTCCAATTGTTTGATGAAGATGTGCGTTTAGCTCCTTCCCAAACCCTGTGCCAGGCTTCTTCATCTAAAGAAATGTTTTGTTCTTTTTCCCATTCTGTTTGACAAAGGAGTGGCGGTGGAACCTTGGTATTTCTATATGCCATCATGAGTCTTGATATTAATTTCTGCTCCCCCTGGCTGCCAATTAAGTCCAGAATAACTTGAATTAGTGGGGAAGGGGGTTGTTGAACAATTTCTAAGTTATTCCCTGTATTAATAAAGGATCTCACTTGGAGATATCTATTAAAGTGGGAGTGTGGAAGTTGAAATTCCTTCTGAAGATTCTGAAGGGATTTAACTTGGCCATCCAAGACTAACTGACTAAAAAACCTGAGACCTAGATGCTTCCAGTGAGCAAAAACCTTATCCATTCTGGGTGGGATGAATTCTGGGCAACTGGTTATCTCGGACCTATTATTTAATGTTTCTTTTGTATTTAACTCTCTCTTAACTTCCCCCCATATTCTATAAATATGTTTGGTCCAAGGGTTATCTACATCTTTACTCAACAGGTAATGTGTAGAACCCTCAAAATCCACCTGAGGATTTACCTCCGGCTCTCCATGTACCTCCTGGGGGACCCATTTGTTAAGGGTGTCTGTAGCTAAATAATTAACCCAAGTTCCTAAATTCACCACCTGGTAATATGATCTCAGGTTAGGAAGTCCCAGGCCACCACCCTCCTTCACTCTTTGCAAAGTTTCCTATGCAATTCTGGGTCTCTTACCCCCCATACAAAACCGTGTAAAGCTTTATTTTTTTCAAATCTAATTTTGAAATCTGCAGGGGAAGAGTGTTGAACAAAAACAGAAATCAGGGCAGTACGTTCATTTTAATTGCTTCAGTCCTCCCAAGAAGTGTTAGTGGGAGGAGATTCCACCACCTTAAATCAGTAAAAACCTCTTGGAATAATTTATTATAATTTGCATGATAAGGTTGTGATAAATCATTTGGAATATAAAAGCTTACATATCTCATTTGGGTAGAAACCCATTTGTATAGAATCATCCGATCTAGTTCCTCAGATCGTTGACCACTGACCAACAGTACTTCTGTTTTAGTCTTGTTTATTTTGAACTCTGAAATTTGACTATATTGTTCTAATATTTGTCTTAACACTGGAAAGGTTTGCACTGGGTCCCTCAAGTACAGCATGGTGTCGTCCGCATAAAGCGAGATTTTGTTTTCTTCCCCTTCAATTATAATCCCTTTTAGTTCCTGATGATCCCTGATTACCTGGGCCAGGGGCTCCATACTAAGAGCAAAACGGGAAGGGGATAGGGGATACCCCTGCCCTGTTCCCCTGTTAATGCTCAGTGTTTGGGAAATTGTGCTGTTTACTTTTACTTTAGCAGAGGGCTGATTATAAATTTCTGTTATCCATTCTATAAATTGAGGCCCAAATCCAAATTTAACCCAAACTTCCCTTAAAAAATCCCAGTGTAAGTGATCAAACGCTTTTTCCGCATCGATAGCTATTGCTATTTGAGTGTCTTTCCCTTTTCTCCCCAAGTGTAGTATATTTTAACACCGTCTTATATTGTCCCTGAGATATCTACTGGGAACAAACCCAGCCTGGTCCGGATAGCATTTACCCTATTTGCCAAAATTTTAGTAAACATTTTTGAATTGACGTTAAGAAGCAAAATTGGTCTATATGAGCTACATAAATGAGGCTGCTTCACCTCCTTGGGGATTACCGTAATAAAGGCTTCACCCCATGTGCGTGGGAGACCTCCCTCCTCTTTCCCCCTATTAAAAACCTGAACCAGAACTGGGATCAAAGTCATTTTGAACTTTTGATAAAATTCTGAGTTAAATCCATCAGGAATGGGAGATTTATCCCCCTTCAGGTCCATGATAACCTGGGCAATTTCCTGTGCTGTAATAGGTGAGTCCAACTGTGCCTTAAGGCTCTCCTCTAACCTCGGAAGGGAAACCCCATCTAAACATTTTTTAATAAAAGCTTCTGTTTGTGCATTTTTAGGGGGTGAATCATACAATTCCTTGTAATACTATTTAAAGGCATTTGCAATATCATTTGGTAAATATACCTGAGTAGGGGGTGACTGTCTCCCTGTAATTAGCATTTTAACATATCTATCTGCCTGCCTACATCTAAGGCGGAAAGCCAACAGCCGACCAGCCATATTACCTGATTCGTAATACCTTTGATTCAGGTATCGAAGCTTCCCTTCCACCTGATGGTCAAACAAGTCATTTAGTCATTTCCTGGTTTCTTGAAGCTCCTTACTAAGACCACAGTTCTCCACTCCTCCCATCTGGACCCTCCCTTCTAAGTATTTTAACCTATTTTCTAGGTTTTTTTGTTGCTCCTGTTGAGATTTGTTATACTGAAAAGCACATGAAATTATTGACCGCCTTAAGACTGCTTTACATCCATCCCAAAAACATCGGGAATCTGGGCCTACAGGAGAACTGTGGGTCAAACAGTCCTCCAACACCCCCTGTATGTGAGTGTGAAAGTCCTCCCTGTCTAACAGGGAGGAATTCATCCTCCATTGTGTAATTCTATTCCAGTCTACCAACTTTAAAGTTAATTCCACTGCTGAATGATCAGATACCACCCGGGGTAGAATTTCACATTTTGAGACCTTGTGAAAATCTGTTATGCTATATAAAAAATATTCAATTCTGCAATAAACTTTGTTAGGTGAGGAATAAAAAGAATATGCCCTCTCTGTTTTGTGCTGGTTTCTCCAGATGTCTACTAATGCTAATTCTACCATTCCCCCTCTGACTTCCCTATTCATCCCCTTATTTGTTGTTGTATTCTGGGAAGAGCGATCAAGTTGTGGGTTAGTGATGCAGTTGAAATCCCCTCCAACCAGCAACATTCCCTCCTTTAGATCCGTAATACTTCTAAAAATCTTAGTAAAGAAAGAGGGTTTGTCCCTGTTGGGGGCATAAACATTAGTGATATAAGTCATTTGATTAAAAATCTTTCCAGTAATAATTATTCCCGTCCCCTTTTCTATTATTGTCTGTGAACTAACTTCTAAAGGAATGTTTTTCTTACACAATATAGCCACTCCCGCTCTTTTCCCCAAGGAATGGGATGAGAAATATACCTTGTCCACCCAGCTTCTCCTCAGTTTTTCATGTTCTGAATCTGAGAGTTTAGTTTCTTGGATTAATCCAATATCTGCCTTCATTTTTTGCAAGTAATGAAGTATCTTGGCCCTTTTAACTGGTGAGTTAACCCCTTGAACATTTAATGAAATCACCTTCAGGGAACCCATTTTTTTAGTTGAGTAACTAGCCCCATCAACTTTAACCCTCTTTCCTCATTACAGTTGTTCATACTCAGTTGTGTTCCAGAGTTCCTTTTCTTTAAAATAGCTCCTTTTTCTCCTGAACCCTGACCTTTAAATAATACCTTCGTCACACATTTAACTTTATAACCACAATAACTCAACTTGCACCCCAAACCATTCAGGTGCTTCAATTTGTGTTCATAAAGAGGATAAAAAATAAACCCTCCAAATATTATGAAACTTTAACTTCCTAGGTATTTAGGTGTAATCGATGTCAACCTCTCAAAAGTGGAAGGGGATGAGCCGAAGCTCTTTTGCCTACTAAGCTTAGACCTGATTCAAAGAATCAGTGATTGAAATGGACGCCACACACGGCAAAGTTTAACCAAAGGTCTCACTGAACCAGCGGCTGCCCAGCGCTCCCATCTGGGCTGCCCAGCCCCTTAACCCTTGCGGAAGAAAAAGGGGAACACAGCCCAATTGGACAACGGGACCTCCCCCCCAGCCCTCCTCTTTGGAGGAGAGACAGGAAGGAGATATAGAGCGAGGAGTCCCCACGCCCCGCCAAGCTGCTCCCCCCTTTTCTTCCCCCCAACCGGCAGCTTAAAGCCCTGCTCACATTATCTGCATCAGTCCCCGTCGGAGAGTGACTCACCCCTTTTAAATTCTTATCATTACAATATTAACAGAGCTATATTTTTAAGTCCTTAGGCCTTCAATAAAGACCATAACATGTAGTCCATCCTTATTACTTCTGTTTTTCCGCTCGCAAAGTAATCCATCCAACGGTTCTCCTCGGTTCCCATGAGAAACAAACAGGAGCTCAAAACCGTCAAATTTAAGTGGAAACAGTACCTTTAGTGAGGTTCAGGTTGCATTCCTCGATTTGGAGGCCCTGTAGGGGGAAGATTCTGAACTCGAAATCTTGTTCTCTCGCTTCACGATGGCTCTCGTATCTTGGCCTGAATGGGAGGGCCAAGTAACTGATGAGGGATGTGCTCTTCTGGGTTTACCAGCCCTTTTCCAGGCTGAATGTGCTATTTCCTTTTCAGTATGTCAGCTTGGCATTCGGGGCACTGGATACCTAATTGTTTCAACATTGGAGTGGCTTTATACACCGTGTCGTAGAGAATAGGACCTTTCTCTGTAGGTATACGTAATTTTGCTGGATAATACAGTTGGATCCTGATCTTCTTTTCCTTAGCTTGTCTTATTATACCTCGGGCTACCTTTCTTTTTTCATTTAACAGATCCGAGAAGTCCTGGTTGAAATACAGCCTCTGATTATCTAGTTTAACTTCTCTCATTTTCCAGGCCGTTTGTAGTATTAACTGTCGATCTTGGTAGTTCAGCATTCGTATGATTATTGATTGGGGGCTAGAAGCTTGATCTTTTGGTTTTGCAGCAAGTGAGCGATGTGCTTTTTTGATCGGGAGAGGGATATCCTCTGTTAGCTTCAGTACATCCCTCAAAATGTGCAAGACAAACGCTTCCATGGATTCAAACGATTTCTCCATATCTTCTGGAACTCCGTAGATTCTTAAATTATTTTGACGAGCTCGATTCTCTTGATCGTCTAATTTTGTTTGTAATTCCTTCTCTCTTGTAAATAAGTAAAGTAGTGCATGATCATGTTGACTCGAAGAGTCTGCTAAATTTCCGACACAGTCCTCCATTGCTGAGATACGCTTATCCATTGCCCTTAAATCTGCCTTGAGGTCTGCTACCGACGATTCTACCCTGTGCAAGGCTTTTATGATCCCATCAAGTTTCGATAAAATAACTCCTTGATCGCCCCCTTCTAATCCATCTTCTGAATCCGCGATGCTACTAACTGGGGAACCCGAGCGTGTGTCCCTGGTTAGGCCTTGTGTCCTTTCTGAGTCCATCAGGCTCTTTATTTTGGCTGCCTGTGAAGATCTATGTCTCGTTCCGCTTGATGCCATTTGCCTATACTTTAATAAATGTTGTTTTGCGAGCTCTGCTGAAAATTACCCTACTTTTCTGCCGGTTAATTCTATTATTATTCAGAGCGGCTCTGGAACGTGAACACTAGGCTGCCATCCCTTGTGGTGACATCACTGAAAGTCCCATTTCCATTTTTTAATATGTGTGGCCTCCACAAATTGATGGTGCTTCCATGGGTTGGTGGTTGCTGTCTGGGTTTTGGGCTGTATATATAAGGGATTTTGGGGGGGGCTTTCCCATGCTGCGGTGAGTGGTGATGTGTTGCAGGAGCAGTATGATTGCCTACTCCTGCACAAGTGTGACTGTCAGAGGTGGCAGTGTAGAACAGCAGCAGTAGTACGTTGTGGTGGCTATTTGGAAGGAGTCAGTATGCCTGGTTTCAGGATCGTACAGAGTGGATATTGAGGGACTAATGGCAGGGACCCAGTGGTAGATCATAGCCTCCCTGATCCTGTCCTTCAAGCCAGTGTGCCCCGCTATTCCAAGGTAACAGCTTCCATGGTGAGGAGGGTGCGAGGCTAGTTATACATCATTCAGAGACTGTCTGTGGGGACGTCTGCCTTGAGATGTCAGAAGGGGAGAGTCACCTTTGGGGAGAGTGAGTGAATCAGAGAGATGAACTGCTGCCACTAGGCTAAGGGGGTCACCTGGCCCCATGTGTTGCTGCTGCTGTTGCCCAAGACCCATTTGTGGCCACCTAGCCCAAGGATTAATTGTGAAGGGGAGGAGGGTCTTCATGACCACGTAGGAACCACCAATGTACTGTCTGAACTCTGTGTGGGCTTCTGAGCCCAGAGTAAATCAATTTTGAAAATGTGTTTAGAGGCTTGTCATGCTTTTGATAAAATGGGATCCTCTGTTCCAGATGATTTTTGGCATGTACATTCAGTTATTGAAAAAGGTGATGCTGTCTAAACCTTTTAAGTTCTGCATAGTCCAGCACCCGAAGAGGCACCCTGGAGGCACAGAAGAACCCATCAATGCGCCAATTTGGTAAGATCCGCTTTATAACTTGGGACGGGTGGCTTACTGCTGTTGTGACCCCCCCTTCCCCTCAGATACCATCTGGCATACCCCTACACATCGGGACGGGGGGCTTACACAAAAAAGAAAAAAAATGTAAAAGTCAATAACAGCATTGTAAAAGCTTATGTTAACTTGCTTTAGCTGTGCTTGTTTGTTTCTGTGTGTCTGCGTTTTTTTTTCTGGAATGACAATGTCAGTTATGTTATTATCATGGAAGCCTGTGCTGCCACTCCACTACTTCCAGTACTAAAATGCGGTTTAGATGTGCTTCTTACGTGATCTGCATAGCAGGTGTCATGGCATTGGCACATTTGGTGTACGTGATGTGGGTGGTGGGTGAGGTCCTTGCAAACATTAAAACTAAAGCGACTGAACAGATCAATGAATACACACACAGTAGTAGTTTTTAAAATTTGTATTTGCCAGCAGACGGTTTTTAAAATCTTAATAGACAGCCATGATCACATTTATCTTAGAAGTCAGCTGAGTTGTGATTGTTCGCTAAGCGTGGGAAAATAATGGCCCACAGTTTAAAAGATATAGAATGTTGGTGCTGAACATTCCAGTTCGGGTTTACTTTGTTGGATCTTGGCACAGGTGATGAGGTGCTACTGCATCATTTGTTTACGATTCATACAAGCCTGGGTTAGACATGCTGACCAATCAGACTGCTGCTTTAAAATGGCCATTGCACAATCCCTATTAAGTTTGCCGTATATCATATAACTTTAGTGTAAATATTAAATATTTTATATTTATATATTTAATATATATATTTGTGACTGCAGTGTTTTCATAAGTACCAGTAATCTATTTTATGGGCTATTCCATTGAGCTGCCTTCCAGAGCACTACCAACTTGATACAGAGCTGGGATAAGGTATACCTGGCGTGACTAAGGGGGGTAGGGGGTCCTATAAACAAGAGGCCTTGTACTGTGCAAGCAGGAGGCTGTGGTGTAATAAGAATTGATCAGTCCCAGGTGAGTCATGATCAGGTTGGTGGCAGCATTGATAAAGTAGGCAAGTCGGTCCAGCCGACTATGCAATGAATCTTGGCTGAATTTGTGACAGTAGAATATTTCCATGTGACCAGTTTTGACAAATGAGGAGACTCACCTGGCTTAAAGGAAGGTCAAGAAAAGTGTTAGAGATGATTTATAAAATCTGGAATTCAAAAGGTAATCAGCCACCATCTCAGTTTGTTAAGGAAGATCAGCAAGTGATTTCACACTATTTCACATGTAGCTCCAAGACTGAAAGGCTTAGAGTTTTTAAAAAATGGCACACAATTTGGAGACCTGAGTATAGGTTACAATTAGGGGTGTGTGATTGGAATACCTTAATTTGAATATTCTGGGCACCAGGTATTCGATATTCGCCCCCCTTCCTGATAAGTGTTTTTTTTTTAAAGACATTGTAACACTGTTAAACTCCACCACTTCTTTCCCTTTCAAAGTACAGTAGGGAATTCTGCCATGAACACTCCCGAACAGCCTCTCAGGCACCCAAAAAGGCAACAAAACACTGCACTGGTCAGTGGTCAGGTGACACATTGTCATCTTAGATTGACCAAAGGCCACAGATGAGGTGACGTCTTGTGTCTTATCTAGGGCAACTAAAATGGTACAGGCGTAAGTGTATTGTATGTCCACCCTGGAAGAGAGGAGAGCGAGATGTGCCATGTTAGAAACCTTTACAAGTACCTCATGGGGTGAAGACACAGCACATAAGGGGAGCCTCTTTCAAATGAGAAAGAGCACTAGTACCAGGGGCAATGGCTGGGTAAGGAGTTGGAGAGGTTAAAGAGAGGGGGGGAGCTAGGGCAGTATGGCCTTCAGCACAAGGTAGCATGATGCCAAGGCATAGGAGGAGCATCAGAACTGAAGAGGGAGAGGCAGGGAGGAGGGTGAGAGGGGTCAAGATGACTAGGGGGTCTAGTAATGGAGGAAAGCCCCAGGGAAGGAGGAAGGAGCCTAGTCTCAGTAACACTGAGAAGGCAGGTAATAGGTTTGCAGTGTTGGCAGAAGTGGTGGAGGGGAGGTGCTGGATCTCTAAGATGGGGCAGAAGAGAACAGGGGCAAGGACAGCCCAGGTGACAGTAGTTGAATAGAGGAAGGAGGGAAGGGGAGAGGGACTCAGTTGGATTGGTAGATGAAGGGGACGGGGTAATGGGGTGAAGGGCAATGCTGGTGAGATAGATGTCAGAGACACAGCAAGAGAGGAATGGGGACCCAGGGTTGAGGATACAGAAGGGGAAAATAGTGAGGGAGTGTCACAGAGGAGGGGTTGCAGGCCAGAGGAGGAAGTTGGGGGAGGTACAGGGAGACTGGATGGAGTTACTAAGAGGCAGGGTAAGGGGGAGTCTACTAACGGTACATAGAGAAGAGGTTGGGGGGAGGTGTGAGGCATGAAGAAGGGGGATTTTAGTGCTGGGGGATTCTATATTGAAGGGGATCAGATGGGGCAGTAATGGGGCAAGGCATAGCTGAATCTGGGTCGAATCCATACCTGGGCTGACTGTGGACAGGGTGGGGCAGTCTCTTCTTAAATGTGCAGGGAAGGGAAGGAGGAGACCTCATGTCGTGGTGCACATGGGAATGAATGACCTGGCAGGGGGACAGTGGAAGTGGTTCGAGGAACTGGGAAGGCTGTGCGAAGAGACTGGGGGATTGGTGGCCTTCTCAGAGGTACTCCCAGTACCCTGCATGAGTACAGCAAGGAAAGGAAGGATAGGTGAGTTTAATACTTGGCTGAGGGAATGGTGTCACTCAAGGGGGAATGGCTTGGTAGGTGGCTGGGCTAGAACCTGGGACAGGAATGACCTGTATGCCGGGGACAGACTACACCTGAGCAAAGAGGAGGACAGTGGTACTGAATCAGAAGATAGAGGAGTACGTAGAAACAAAGATGAATTTAAACTAGAAGGGGGGTGGTGGTGAGTGGTCACCTGTAGACAGGGGTCCCAAAGATGGGGCCCTGACAAGCTTACCCCACTAGTTAATCGGGAAGGCAAAGGAGAGGGGACACTGGGGGGAGAAAGGAGGGAGATGGGTTAGGGAGGGGAAAAGAGTGGGTTTGAGAGTGGTCTCACTGAACGCGAGGAGCCTCGGAAACAAGTCTGGCCCTATTGGCAGAGGGGAGGGTGGACATTGCGGCCATCATGGAAATGTGGGCCACCCAGTACCAGGACTTGGAGTTGATGGTCCTGGGGTACAGGATATTCAGAAAGGCTAGGACCAAGGGGAAAGGGGAGTGGCAATCTATGTACGGGAGAGGATAAGGTGCGCAAAGGATGAGGGGGAAGAAGGCAAGACAGAGGCCCTATGGATGCATTTTCAGGACTCAAAAGGCAGGACACTAAGGATAGAGGTAGTCTATAGACCACCAGCTCAGCTGGAGGACCTGGACAGGAAGTTAGCTAAGCAAATCCGAAGGGTATACAGGAAGGGTAACACGGTGGTGGTGGGAGACTTCAACCTACATGGGGTGGATTGGAGTACCCCAGCCACCACAAGTGCAAGGGAGGAAGTCCTGTTAGAGGCACTTCAGGACAACATCTTGATGCTGTTGGTCCATGAGCCAACTCGGATAGGAAATACTCTGGACCTTATACTGTCAAATGGGGAGATGGTAAAGGATCTGGAGGTGGAGGACCCACTGGTGAGGTGCAATCACTACTTGGTATGGTTCTCACTGAACATGGAGAAGGAAGCTGGGGGTATAGGTACCAAGGTAATTGACTTTAGGTGGGTGGACTTTAAAAACATGGGGGAAATTCTGCCGGGGTACCCGGAGAGGATTCAATCAGGCTGGGACACAAGTCAGAAGTGGGACGTCATATAAAAGGGGTTAGTGGAGGCTACAGAGGCATGTACTAGAACACAGAGCAAGAAAGGAAGGACAAAGGAACCCAGTTGGATGGCTCAGGAGGTCAGGGAGGGGGTGATGGCCAAGAGAGAAGCATTCTGGAGATTCAAAAAGTCAGGGAAGGGAAAGACAAGAAGGTGTACATGAAGAAATCCAGAGAGGCTGCCAAACTAGTCAGAGCAGCCAAGACTTTCAAGGAGCTGAGGCTGGCACAGGGTATTAAAAACAGAGAAAAGGATTTCTTCAGATACATAAAGGAAAGAAAGAACAACAAGGACCAAACAGCAAGGAAAAAATAGGGCAGGGGGTGGGTGGAGAGAGGGGAGGATCAGGCAGAGGCATTAAATGAATACTTCTTTTCTGTATTCATGCAAGAGAAAGTGGGGCAGGTACCACAGGGGAGAGGTGGAGTAGGTGGAGGGAAGGGGTGACAGATGCGAGGATTACCAAGGGCAGGGTACTGGAAGGACTGAGGGCACTGAGGGTGGACAAGGCACCTGGGCCAGACGGCATTCACCCTAGGATACTCAAGGAGCTGGCTAAGGTTCTGGCAGGGCCACTGGCTGACCTGTTCAATACCTCCCTGGACACGAGATGCGTACCACAGGACTGGAGGATGGCCCATGTGGTGCCATCCACAAAGGTGCCCAAAAGATGAACTGGGAAACTACAGGCCAATGAGCCTCACATCAATCATAGGGAAGCTCATGGAGACAATCCTGAAAGAGAGGCTCGTGACCTTTATGGCTTTATGGAGGACAGTGGACTCCAGGATGGGCATTAGTACGGGTTTGTCTCGGGCAGATCCTGCCAGACCAACCTCACTGAGTACTACGATTGGATGACAAGGGAACTAGACAAGGACCACGCAGTAGATGTCTTATATTTGGATTTCAGCAATGCCTTTGACTCTGTGCTACACAAGAGGCTGGGGGAAAGCTGGAAGCTGTGGGGGTGGGAGAGAAGATGGTGAAATGGATAATGAACTGACTGAGAGGTAGGCAGCAGAGGGTGGTAATGGGAGGGGAACTCTCAGCACCGAGGGCAGTGATGAGTGGAATGCCACAGGGATCGGTGCTGGGGCTGGTGTTGTTCAGGTTATTCAAGCTGATATCTCACATGGGATCCAAAGTAAGATCAGTCTGTTTGCAGATGACACCAAAGTGAGGGAAGTGGTTGATGACTTTGAGGGATGGAAGGGGCTACAGGATGACCTAACTAAACTGCAGGAATGGTCAGAAGCATGGCAGCTGGGGTTCAATGGTAAGAAGTGCAAGGTAATGCACTTTGGAGCAAAGAACCAGGGGAGGGACTATCATCTGGGAGGGGTACAGTTGGGTAGCACCGTGGAGGAAAAGGACCTAGGGGTACTTATAACGGGAGCATGAACAACTCTGCTCAGTGTAGGAAGGTGGCAGTGAAGGCCAACAAGATGCTGGCATGCAAAGCGAGGAGAATCTCCTCCAGAAGTAGGGAGGTAATCTTCCCCCTGTACAGGTCACTGGTCAGGCCACACCTGGAGTACTGTGTGCAGTTCTGGCACCCGTACCTGAAGAAGGATGTCAGATTGCTGGAGGGGGTGCAGCATAGAGCAACAAAGATAATCCGGGGATTGGACGAGGAAAGACTGAGTGAGCTAGGTATATATTCCTTGGAGGAGAGGAGGGAAGGGGGGACATGACTGAGACCTTTAAGTACTTGAAAGAAATAAACAAGACTCAAATAGAGGGGATCTTCCAATTAAGAAGAGGAAGGGACATGAGAGGGCACAGTCTCAGACTGGAGGTGGAAGATTCAGGAGGGAGGTAAGGAGACGGTTCTTCATTGAAAGGGTGGTAGGTAAGTGGAACACTCTAACACAGGACGTGGTGGCCTGTACGACGGTAGCCAGTTTCAAGACGGGATGGGACAGGGTGAGGGTGAGGGTAAATCTAAGAAGGGGAGGACTGGGGGGGCAGCTGCGAGATGAGGGGCTAGCTGCACAATCGAGCAGACTCGACAGACCGTGAGGCCTATTTCTGCTGGCATGTTCATATTTTCATAAGTAATGAAGCTGAAGGGGGAGTTCAAGACAGATATGAAGAAATATTCATGGAAGGCATGGTAGATGACTGACAGAGACTGCAGGCATAAGTGAAGACACCGAAAACTGTGGGGCTTCAAGCATGCATGAGATAGGCAATGACATAGGGCTGGGGTGTATTTGAAAACAGGCAGCGAGGCAGCAGGGTTGCTTTAGGGTCTGCAGATGAGACCGATAAGGCAGGGACGGACAATCTGGGCTGACTGTGTGGGCCAAGTGGTCCTTTTCCTACAGATAATTAGTAACCTAAAGTACACAATAGTAAGGTCACTAAAACATGATGCATTATTTAAATGTTTCTAGTTTAACAGGGGCCTCATGGTGGTCCTTCAGCTATATGCCAGGGAGTGGAGTCTTTGTTACTCTTTTAATTAAATATTTAATGTAACAGAAAAAAGAAAGGGTGAGCCAAAAAAAGTAACATTACACTTTTGTAACTTAGGCAGATTGAGAGCTGTAATGCAGCACCAGTTTTATGTGGGTAGATCATATTTGTAGCCAATTACTGGTAAGGTTAGCTTAAGGAACACTAGCTGTTCAACGTGTTGAGGGTCCAGCTTGGAATGGTGTGGCTCAATAACGTCACCAGCAGTGCTAAACATCCTCTTGGATGGCACACTTGTATGAGGGCAGTTTAGGTATTTTAAAGCAAGTTGTGCCAGGTGAGGAGAGGAGTTAATTTTCTGAATCCAGTAGCCAAGTGGATCAACATCAAATGATTCGATTCCACTAAGTAGCCATTAAGTAAATTTGCTGCTCGGAGAGGCTGAGACTGTGAGCGTTTGTGTTGCTATTGAAGTAATGATGTACTGAGTAATGCCCAGTCACTCTACTCTACATTGCCACTATGCCGTCTTTCTCCATCTCCACCTTTATTATCCAATTCCAAACCACCACATGCCTGTCTCTTTACCTCAGGAACCTGAACTGGAGCATGTCCCTCCCCTTCCGAGTGTCTGACTGCCAGCATGGCACTATTTAAGTCTTCACCCAGCTGTTGCCTAAAATGAGTCACCCTGTGGCTGTCCATGGCTATATGAAGGATCTCGCATTTGAATCTAGGGTCCAACATGGTAGCAAACATGTGATGGCAGGTATCCATGACTGTGGCGAACCTTGCATTAAGTTGTGCATCGAGATGAATAACAAGCTCAGTGACCTCTTGTGTAGTGAGTGTATTGTCAGACAAAAATCGTTGTAATGATCTTTTGAGAATATGCACAGCTGGGATAACCTGACTAAGTAAGGCTGTGGAAGCACTCAGATCAGGTGTACTCATCTCAAATGGTGCGAGACCTTCTCCATGCCCTCAAGAACTAACCATTCATGATGCCCTAGGACCCCTCCAATGTCTGCTTCCATAGACATTTCGTGTAGTGCCCACTTTTGCTCCAAGAGTCGAGAAAGCATCAGGTATAAAGAATTCCACTGAGTGCTATCATCTTGTATTATACAATGTTGGGGCAGACCAAGGCATTCAAGAACTTCTCACAATTTCTTAGTGGCTTTTACAGAGTGATAGAAATGGATGCAGATAGAACAGGCTGTGGATAATATACTGTTGGCCCTAGTACTGCTACGCAGTGTGTGAGTCACCACTAAATTTAGTGTGTGTGCAAAGCAATGAATACTCACAAAATGGCCACCATTGATGGCTTTCACCATGTTTGTGCCATTGTCTATAACAAAAAAGCCTACTTTTAAATTGGTGTTAACACCAGTCCAAGATCACAACATTTCTTGCAGGAACGTGAGAATATTATGTGCTCTGTGGTCTTCCTCCATCAGTGCAATGTGAGACTACCAGATTGTGGGAGGGGCCAAGGGTGAGCCACAAGGTGATGCATCGGAAACAGCAGCAGCAGGATGTTGCACACACCAGTATTCAGTTAAGTAGAGATAGGCATGCAGGGAGTTATCACTAGTCCAGATATCTGTTATGCAGTGAAAAACACCAGCAACAGCCTCTGCAAGCAGAGCAGCAACAGCAGATTGCATGGCATCATACAGTCATGGCAATACACTTCGAGAAAATGTAGTACGAGACGGGCACTCACAACATTGGTGCAAATAGTCGAGAAGCCATCTCAGCAATCAGCTGTGTGATTTGCTGTGCTGTTGGATGTGAGGCATGACACTTTTTTCATGCATGCAGAGCATCCATTATTGGAACTGCCATGGGAGACATCGGTATGGACTGCTTCAACAACAGTGGTATGTGAAGTGCTGATGACTGTCTCTGCCTTGCAGTATCACTGGAGTGACCACCAGAGTAGAGGCCAGACTCTGTGTAGGTGAGGGGGAAGGAGTGCCGTGACCACTGGGTTGCTTGAAATCGGATCTGTCTGTACCACCACCACTGCCAACAGTGCATGCCTGTCCACCGGACGGGTTTGGTCTTGGTGAAACCAAGGGTCGGATGCAGACCCAGAGGAGCTTCGATACACTTGAGGGTGCTTAAGCTTCAAGCATTTCTGTAATGATGTTGGGGTTAAAGTAGAGGATGATTTCCTTCGGCTTATAGTGGTGTTGCAAAAAGAACAGACTGCCTTCCTTGTGTCCTCCTTTAAAACCGTGAAATGTAGCCACACAGCACTTTCAACACTGCGGTTTCCAGTGATTCTGCTAGCACCACATCCCCCAGTTCTATTTTCAACAGATGTGCCTATCTTGTCTTGATGTTCTTGCCCTGTGACCACTGCCCCAATGGTGCCATGCCAGTGCTGCCATCACTTGGCTGTCCTTCAGGCTGTGACAGAGCCTGCTGATGAAACGTTAGGGTTGCTTGTTTGGTCTTCTTAGGGGACAGGGATCCTTACCCTTACTGCTATTTCTACTACCCTTGCTACTAGTGCTACATCTAGAGGCTGATTTGCCAGCCACCTTTATTTTTTCTGCCCTTAAGGTACACAGCGTACTCTGCCTCATCTTAAAGTCACTCACATGTGCCTCTGATACAGTAAAGAAGATGACGTGTCACTGAGCAATTCATCATGTGGAGGGAAATACTCAGAACCAGATGACTGGTCATCCTCTACAACTTTTTCAGGAGTAGTGGGAAGCTGAGAAGCAGGAGGCATACCTGTATCAACTGTAGTGGTTATACTGGTAATATGCACCGTGGCAGGGATACCAAACTGTGGTGATACTGTTACAGTAGTGGCAGTACTGGCAGTAGTGGCTGGAGTGACAGTCACAGTTGCAGGACTTGCTGTAGTACTTATGCTGCCCATTGTTGTGGAAGAGGAAAACAGGGTCTGTATAGTGTGATGGTACTGGTGAGAGATGGGGACACATTGGTGGTTGTGGGAGTCGAGAACAGTGCCCTTCTGCTTGTGCTTCTTGTATCACTTTCTCCTGTGCCAGCCTCAGTACTACTGTTGCTGGAAGACATAAGCTTGGAAGGGGTAAAGAATAATTTTGGATGTCGAATACGGGCTGACCGTCGCTCACATTCAGGTTCAGCATCACCAACCTATTCCTCCATTATAGATTTGCTTCGGCTTGACCAAGTAAGTTTTTTTCCACCTCTTCCTGTCATTGTCTTTGTCTATGCCAACAAGTTCTAAACACTCTCAAGTACATCATACTTTGTAAATGCGCAAATGTTCTGCTTTATTGTAGCACAGAAAAATTATAGCAAGCAGCACCTGCTACAGTACTGCTTTATTTTCACACAGAAAAGTTATTGCAAGCAGCACACACTCAGGGCAGGCAAGGGTATGCACACACTGCAACATCACTACCTAGCCCTAAACCATGGGGGGTGGGAGTGCAGTCAGCCGACTGCCCTCCAAGTCTCCTGCCGGCTCCTGACTTTCCTGAAACCCAAGAAAAACCTCAGATTACACCACAAATACAGTATTTCTTTACACAGATATTTCTACTGCAGAATTACTGCAATTCAATTTTTTTTTTGTAAATGCACAAACGTTCTGCTGCATTTCTGTACAAAACAAATGGTTGCAAGCAACAGTACTGCTTTAGTTTTGCACAAAAAATTGTTGCAAGCAGTACGAATGCAGGGCAGGCAAGGGTGTACACACACTGCAAGCATCACTACCTAGCCCTAAACCATGGTGGGTGGGATTGCAGTCAGCCGACTGCCCTCCAAGACTGCTGGTGGCTACTGACTTTCATGGAACACCACAAATATTTTTTACAGCAGAACTACTGTAATTATTTTTTTTTGTTTGT
This sequence comes from Neoceratodus forsteri, assembly GCA_016271365.2. Classification (NCBI taxonomy): domain Eukaryota; kingdom Metazoa; phylum Chordata; order Ceratodontiformes; family Ceratodontidae; genus Neoceratodus; species Neoceratodus forsteri. Next base: position 1,166,783,869 of record CM028132.1, on the reverse strand, counting down.
AAATGCACAAAAGTTCTGCTGTATTTTAGTACAAAAAAATGGCTGCAAGCAGCAGTACTGCTTTATTTTTGCACAGAAAAATTAATGCAAGCAGCTAGCACTCAGGGCAGGCAAGGGTGTACTTACACTGCAAGCATCACTACCTAGCCCTAAACCGTGGGGGGTGGGAGTGCAGTCAGTTGACTGCTCTCCGAGACTGCTGGTGGCTGCTGACTTTCTTGAAACGTGAGACCAACTTCAGGTTACACCACAAATATTTCTTACACAGAGATTTCTACAGCAGAACTACAGCAATTCAATTATTTTTTTTTTATTTGTAAATGCACAAAAGTTCTGCTGTATTTCAGTACAAAAAAATGGTTGCAAGCAGCAGTACTGCCTTATTTTCGCACAGAAAAATTATTGCAAGCAGCATACATGGAGGGCAGGCAAGGATGTCCACACACTGCAAGTGTCAATACCTAGCCTTGTACTGTGGGGGGTGGGCATGCAATTAGCCGAATGCCCTCCGAGACTGCTGGCAGTATAGTGCAGTGGTTTAAGGCTCTGAGCTGCAATCCTGGAGACCTGGGTTTGAATCCCACAGCCCCCACTTGCATACTGTGTGACCCTGAGCAAGTCACTTAACTTCCTTGTGCTCCCAGGTTGCACTTGTAAATAAGCTTTCAGTTTAGTGTCTCTCTCCTGGTAAAAAAAAAACAAAAAAAAAACAGAGACCAGCCTCAGATTGAACCATAAATACTACTTACACAGAGATTTCTATGGCAGAACTACTGCAATTCAATTATGTTTTTTATTTGTAAATGCACAAAAGTTTTGCTGTATTTCAGTGCAAAACAAGCATTTGTGAATGTTGAAAGTTCGCTGTTGGTATTGCTGTTGTACATGCCTCCCATATTTTTCTGTGTATATTCCTCTGCCTTGCATTTTAAGGCATCACTCTCAACACAAATTTCTTATGTTCTTCTAGCACTGGTTCACTTCATTAGAAAAACAAGCAATTGTCAATGCCGAATATGTGCAGGGTTTGGGGTGTGCCTTTGGGTTGTTGGCCATAACACTCACACCATTCCACCTCACCCAACCCTGCAGACACTGACCAGTGTCTCAGTGTGCCTTGAGGTCTTCAGCCCTTATGCTCACCCCATTCCATAATGAAATAAGCTGAGATGGATGCAGTATAGAAGAATGGAGTGAACGTTAGGGCCAAAGACCCCATGGCACACCTTGATGCCTGTCAATGGCTGCAAGGTGGGGGTGGAGGTGGAATGAGGTGAGCATTATGGCTAATGACCCCAAGTCACCCCCTCAATGCCTGGCAGTCTGTACAGGGTGGTCATTACAGTTGGAAACCCTAACGCCCCGGGTGTTTGTTGGTATTTTTGCTCCACATTTTCAACATGGGCTTTTTGGGACCCCACTTCTTTAACAGTGGCAGTATCATTTCATTACTCAATCCCAAAAGGTGATTTCACACAGCAAGCTTGCCATTTGGAGCCACAGGTGCGAAAACACATTTTGGGCAGGATGTAAAAAATGACAGCTGTGCTGTTTATGAGGTGGTGTGAAGAAATGGCAAGAGCTCACTCAGCTCAGTTTGGACAAGGCAAAAGGACCTGATAACATACATTCCAGGGTACTAAAGGAGGTAAAGATGGAACTAGCAGAACTATTGTCAGAACTGTTTAGTGAGATACTGAGCACAGGAGAGGTCCCAGAAGACTGCAGAAGGGCTCATGTGATTCCGCTCCACAAGAGTGGTAGCAGGAAGGAGACAGGGAATTACAGATCAGTCAATTTTACCTCAGTAGTGGGCAAGATTTTGGAGGCACTCCTTAAGGAAAGGATAATGCAACACCTGGAATCCATAGGAGCACAGGATCCAAGGCAGCATGGGTTTACAACTTGAAGGTCCAATCAGACAAATCTAATAGATTTCTTTGACTGGGTAACCAGAGCGGTGGACCAAGGGGGTGCAGTTGATGTGCCTACCTAGACTTCAGCAAAGCTTTTGATACTGTTCCACACAGAAGATAGATTAATAAGCTGGGTAGGCTTGGGGTGGGTCAGAAGTTGGTCACCTGGGTGGAAAACTGGTTGGCGAGCAGAAATCATAGAGTGGTGGTAAATGGTATACAGTCAGAAGAGATGCAAATCACAAGTGGGGTACCTCAGGGATCAGTCCTGTGGCTAGTCCTCTTCAATATCTTCATCACTGACTTTGGTGATGGACTGGAGGGTACGGTTTGCCTGTTTGCAGATGACACCAAGATCTGCAACAGAGTAGATGATCCAGATGGGGTGAGCAGAATGAGAGGAGATCTGGAAAAACTGGCAAAATAGTTGGAAGAGTGGCAACTGGGGTTTAACACAAAGAAGTGCAAGATCATGCACATAGGGAAGAGAAACCCTGAAGCCACCTATAGGTTGGGAGGGGAGTTGCTGGCAATCACAAGGGAAGTAAAAGACTTGGGCATCATCATCATCATCATCATCACAGATGACCTGAAATCATCCAAGCAGACAACTAAAACAGTAGGTAAGGCTAGAGGGATGTTTGGGTGTATTACTAGGGGTATCACAAGTCATAAGAGGGAGGTGATAATCCCTCTTTACAAAACACTTGTTAGGCCCCATCTGGAGTACTACATGCAGTACGGGAGGCTGCACCTGAAGAAGGACATTAACAAAATGGAGGCAGTCCAGAGAAGGGCAACCAAAATGGTGTAGAAACTGCAACAGGAAACATATGAGGACAGATTAACGGAGCTCAATATGTATACCATAGAGCAAAGGAGGGAGAGAGATGATATGATCGAGACATTCAATCATCTAAAGGGCATTAACAAGGTGAAAGAGTCTAACATGTTTCAATATAAGAATAAAGGCAGGACAAGAGGAAACAGCATGAGATTAGAGGGAGGCCGATTAAGGGGTAATGTGAGAAAGTTCTTATTCACAGAAAGGGTGGTGGATGCATGGAATGACATACCTCAGGAAGTGGTGGATATGAATACAGTGCAGTGCTTCAAACAGGTGTGGGGTAGGCATAAGGGAGCAATACAAATGAGTATGAATAGAAAGGCCATTGACACAGTAAAGGCCTAGTGCACATTTATTTATTTATTTATGAGTTTAACCAGGAAGACATACTGAGCAGTGTAATGCTCGATTCCAGATGCGACCTGGGGAACAAGTCCAAATACAGTAACACAAATACAGGTCATAGCACAGTGAGGCATCCACCTGCCAGGCAGACAAAACAGCAGGTGGATACAGGAGCATAGGAAGAGGGAGTATACATGGGGGTAATGTTACAGGGAATTCACAACAACAGTACTAATACATAGTTTAAACTAGTTAAATCAAGATCAGCTAGAGGTGAAAGTATTACAGCGAATCATATCAACAGATAGTCTAAATACATAGTGAGCTCTAGGAAAAACATGAGCAGCTTGAGGTAAAGTGGGAGCCGAGTAGGTGGTTGAGGAGGCGTGGGTTGGGTGAGTGTCATAATTCAACTGGCAAGATGTTCCATAGCTGTGGTATGCAAAATCTGAAGGCTGCCTGACCTTTGCTAGTGTGCATGAAAGGGACATGGAGGAGCCTGGGGTCCGTGCTTCTGAGGGGGTAGACAGGAGGAGGTTGTGGGGAGAGTACAGAAGTCAGGTAAGGGGGAAGGGTCTGGGATCAGAGTTTAGCTGCAGATCTAGCACAATGGGTTTGTCTTCAGTCTTCGAGGGACTGCAGGGCTAAGGAGTCATATAAGATGCAGTGGTGGGTTGTTTGTGGGCAGTCCAGGATAAAGCGACAGAAGGAGTGATAAAGGAAGTCAAGGCTGGCCAAGGTGGAGGATGGTGCAGTAGTATAGACTATGTCTCCATAGTCGAGTATAGGGAGTATCATCCTTTGAACAATTGCTTACCTAGCAGAAGGGGGGGAGACAGCTTTTGTTCCTATATAGGGCGCCGAGTTTAGGGAGTAGCTTCTTGTGTATTGAGTCAATATGGGTGGTGAAATCAAGGTGCTGATCAAGCCAGAGACATAGGTATCTGAAAGTAGTGCAAGCTTCTAGGGGTATCCCATCTAGGGTTTGTAAACGGGGGCATGGTGCTTGGCGGGACAGTCTTTGTTGTGAGCCAAAAGTTAGTGACATGGTTTTCTTTGGATTCAGGAATAGTTGGTTAGACTAGAACCATTGTTGGATGATGTTGAGGTACAGGTAGCAGTCAGAGAAAAGAAGGCGGCCTACAAAAAATATAAAACAACAAGAGGGGATAGGGATAAGGAAATGTACCATCTTGCATCTAGAAAAGTCACCCGTATGGTGAGGGGAGCAAAGTCCAGTAAAGAGCAGCGGCTGGCACAGGGGATACAAGAAGGGGAAAAGGGGTTCTTCCGGTACGTTGGAGAGCAGAGAAAAACTAAGGGCCGTCTCAGCAGATTGAGATCAGAAGGAGGGTGGGTGGAAGAGGCGAGGGACCAGGCAGAGGTATTTAACGAGTACTTTGCCTCTGTGTTCACTAGTGAGGGGGATGGGATATCTACAAAGCAAGGCATGAAGGGGTTAGAAGCGGCAGTGAGTGGGATCAGGGGAGCAACAGAAATGGAGCAAGAGGGAAGGAGAAGTACCCCAGGGGTGTCACATCTGGATAAGGAGAAAAAGGCCAGTAAGGTGGAGGGGACGGATGATGCTATCTCCGCCAAAAGGGTGTGGTTAGCCCTCAAGGCCCTAAAGAAAGACAAATCTCCTGGGCCGGATGGCATTCATCCGAGAATACTATGGGAATTGGCAGACATACTGGCTGCACCCCTGGTGGAGCTCTTCAACAGGTCACTTGAGACAGGGAGGTACCAAGGATTGGCGAGAGGCACATGTGGTGCCAATCCATAAAGAAGGTCGAGGAAGTACCAGGTAACTATAGACCCATCAGTTTGACCTTGGTGGTGGGAAAATTAATGGACAGTATACTAAAGGAACGATTGGGGGTGTACTTGGAGGAGGTGGGAGGTCTGGATAGTCGGCAACATGGGTTTGTGCCAGGTAGATCATGTCAAACCAATCTTGTGGAGTTCTACTAATGGGTAACATCAGAACTGGACAGGGGAAAGCCTGTGGATGTATTATTCTTGGACTTCAGCAAGGCGTTTGACTCTGTCCCCCACAATGGTCTAGTGGAGAAACTGATGGGGTTAGGAGTAGGCCCTTTGATGGTCAGATGGATTGAAAACTGGCTAGCTGGACGCACCCAGAGAGTAGTGGTCTGTGGGGAGCTCTCGAACCCTAGAGAGGTTGGTAGTGGGGTACCGCAGGGCTCAGTCCTGGGTCCAATCCTGTTTAATGCATACATATCGGACATCAGGGAGGGTATAGGGTGTGAAATGAGTCTCTTACGTGGATGACTTCAAGATGGGAGCAGTAGTTGAGGGAGAAAGAGGAGGTTGGCCCTGGACACCTGGAAGCTGGGCTCACACATGGATAAATTTCAATATCACCAAGTGCAAGGTGTTGCATCTTGGACGGGAAACCCTAAACACAGGTACACCCTGGGAGGAGCGCTGGAGGCCTCAATAGGGAAAAAGACCTAGGGGTCATGGTGGATGCATGTATGAATAACTCTGAACAGTGCAGGAGAGTGGCTAGCAAGGCAAACAGGATGTTGGGATGCATCGTAAGGGGATCACCTCTAGGAGCAAGGAAGTGATTCTGCCGCTGTACAATGGACTGGTTAGACCACACCTTGATTACTGTGTACAGTACTGGAGACCACACTTGAAGAGGGACATACAGCTCCTGGAGAGGTACAGAGGAGGGCAACTAAGATGATACGAGGCTAGGGATTTGACGATGAGGACAGACTTGAGGAGCTCTGCCTGTTTTCATTGGAGAGAGGAGAGAGGGGGACATGTTGAGGGTCTTCAAGTATCTCAAGGAATAAATAGGGTAAACTTGGAGGGATCTTAAGACTAAAGCAGGAGGTGTCACCAGAGGGCATGGTTTGAAGTTGGAAGGTGGAAGGGTGAGGGGAAAAGAGGAGGAGGTTTTCACTGAGAGGTGGTGGACCTTGGAATGCACTGCCTGGCGAGCTGGTTCAGAGATCCACAGTGGAGGGCTCCAAGAGAGGGTGGGACAGACACAGAAAGTGGATGTATCAGATAATGGCCTGTCCCAGGGGGGTTGGGATGGATGATAGGGGTTTCTGGAGCACAAGGGATGGGAGGGCCTCGGCACCCAACTAAGGATCTAAGGTTCGAGCAGACTCGATAGACCGTAAGGCCTAATCTGCTGGCAAATAGTATGTTAGTATGTAAATCCTCTTGCAGCATGTTTGCCACCCCGCATGAGGTGGGGCCTGTGGCATACAGCACTGTATCGTCCACATACATTTGGATGGATGAGGAGCGACAGGCTGATGGGAGGTCGTTTAAAAATATTGAGAAGAGCAGTGGGCCCAAGACTGAGCCTTGGGGAACTCCGGTGATAACTGGTAGGGGGTTGGAGATGTGTGTCCTGACTTTTACAGCCTGATGCCTTCCCACCAGGTAGTCGTGGAACCAGGTGGAGGCTGGGCTGGTGAGACCGGCTTCTTTTAGTTTAGTCAGTAGCAGAGAATGGGAGACAGTGTCGAAAGCCTTCGCTAAGTCTATAAAGATGGCAGAGGTGATGTGGCCTTTGTCCATGCCTGTAAGTATGACATCAGTGAGTCTTAGCAGAGATGTGGTAGTTGAGTGAGATTTGTGAAAGCTGGATTGGTATGGTGTGAAAAAGAAGGAGGCTTCCAGATAGAAACATAGACTTTGATGGCAGATAAGGACCGCTTGGCCCATCTAGTCTGCCCATTTTCCTACCTACAGGATAGGCTGCAGATCCTAGTTAACCAACAGCCTATTTCTTCCTATCCCCCAGAAGAATTGCCTTATGTTTGTCCCATGCATTCTTGAATTCTCCCACAGTTTTAGACCCCACAACCTCCTCAGGAAGGCTGTTCCATGCATCCACTACCCTGTCTGTGAAATAATACTTCCTCACATTGCCCCCTGAACCATCCCCGCTATCTTTAAATTGTGTCCCCTTGTTCTTGCACGTCTCTTTTCTGAAAGATGCTACCCTCTTGGACTTTGTTGATTCCACTGAGGTACTTAAAAGTTTCTATCATGTCCCCCCTCTCCCTTCTTTCCTCAAGGGTATATATATTAAGCTCCTTTAGTCTCTCCTCATATGGCTTCTCTTGCAGACCCTGCACCATTTTAGTTGCCCTCCTCTGGACTGTCTTTATCCTGTCTATGTCCTTGCGGAGATGGGGTCTCCAGAACTGGACGCAGTACTCCAGATGGGGTCTCACCAACTGTCTGTACAGAGGGATAACAATTTTCTGTTTTCTACTGCTGATGCTTCTCCCTATGCATCACAGTATACCCCCAGCCCTCCCTAATGCCTTCTCACATTGCTTGCTAACCTTAAGGCCATCTGATATGATTACCCCCAGGTCCCTTTCATTTTTTGTTGTTGTTACTACCTCCCCCCCATTGTATATTCTTCCCCCTGGGTTCTAGGGAGAGAGTTGGGCAAGGACTAGTCATTACTGTATATTTTCCAGGATCGGGAGTAGGGTGATGGGGTGATAGTTACCCGGGATGGAGGGTTCACCTCCTTTGGGGAGGGGTATGATGGTAGCTAGTTTCCATGCAGATGGTATCTTGCCTAGAGAGAAGGAGAGGTTGAAGAGTGCGGCTAGCGGGGCAGCTATGACTGGGGCTGACAGAAATAGCATCTTGGCATCAAGGGCCGTGGGGAATTTTCCTTTGTTAGGGTTCAGGGAACAGAGGGAGTTAAAAACTTCATCCGAGGATACTGGGCGAAAGGCGAAGCTATATGGGCGGTGTGAGTGTAAGTATTAAAAATTCATAAAGTAGAATAAAATGGGCAGACTGGATGGGCCTTGTGGTCCTTATCTGCCGTCAACTTCTATGTTAAAAATCTGGAGTGAAAATATGAAAAAGTGGCAAAGTTACTAGTGTGCATAGAAACTGTTCAATGTGTGCTCGTAACGCAGTCATTTTTTGGAATGTTTTCACCAAATTTTCAACATGGCCTTTTCAGGACCACCCCTCATGAACAGTAGCACTGGGATTTTGTTAATCTGCCCCCAAAAGTTGATTTTGCATAGCGATACCGCCATTCTGCACTACAGGTGCAAAAATACATTTTGGGAAGGATGCCAAAAATGACAGCTGTATTGTTCATAAGGAAGTGTGAAAAAAATGGCACTGTTGGAAATTTGGAGTGAAAATATTAAAAATTTATGAAGTTATTAGCGAGTGTAGAAACTGCACAATGGACACTCATATCGCAGTCATGTTTGGGAGTTTTTTCACCAAATTTGCCACAAGGACTTTTTGGGACCCTACCTCATGAACAGTGGCACTGTCGTTTTGTTAATTGGTCCCGAAAGGTGATTCCATGCAGCGATCATGAAATCGCCTTTTGGGACTGAGAAACGAAATGACAGTGACAGTGTTCACAAGGTGGGGTCCCAAGAACCCCAAGTTGAAAATTTGGGACCAAAACTCCAAAAAGTGGCTGAGATATCAACCTAAGTTGAAACCCCCCTTTGACTGGCATTATAGGGCTTACCGTGATTTACCTCAGTTTGCGGTTGGCTTTTGAAGAGTGCAGATGTGTGCCTGGTCCACAGAAGATCACTGCTCCTGACCACCAGAGGTAAGTATGGGTGGGGGGGTGCTAGGAGGTGGGGTGCATAGAGGGAGGGGGCCAGTGGGAATGACAAGGGACCATTTTCTTTTCTTTTCAGGTTCAAAAAAAAAAGACCTCCATGGACTGTTTTCTTTTTTGCAGGTTAAATATTAATAACACAGATTTTGGCACGCTGGGGTGGGCTCCCAGTGCACAAGAGTAATGGGGGGGGGGATCAATGGCAACCCAGGGATTGGGCACCCCAAGATCGGCTGAGAATATAGGGGCATGGGGGAGTGGCTCATCCGACACCGGGAGTGGGCTTGTCGGTGTCGGAGACAGAGGTAGTTTTTTTGGCACACTGGGGTGGGCTCCCAGTGTGCCACATTAAAGGGGAGGAGGGATACATGCTGACGTGGGGATTGAGCACCCCGATGTCAGCAGGTGGGGGGAGATCCGCTAGTGTGATTGCACTTAAAGTGAAAGTGCTTTCAAGTACTGTATGCTCCCAGCCGGTATGGAGCTAAGGCTGTGTTCTACTCTGCACGGGTGGGAGAAGAGGAGCAAAAGGAGTCAGCAGAAAGTGGAGGAGACAGGGGAGGAAAGTGCCTCCTCCAACCTTCCAGGAAGGGACTGGTGGGGTGGTGGGGTGGAGACATTAGCCAGGCTGATTGGGACGTAAACAGCTGTTTGCTGCACGGTGACCTACAGATGAAAGGAAAAAGCCACCACATGATTGGTGCAGGTTTTTCTTTTCAAGTGCAGACCACTTCAGGCAAAACAGCTGCATGATCAGCCTGGCTGATGACTGGTGTGATGCTGCTGAGCCCCTTGCAGAGCACTCTGCATTGGACAGACAGTGTCACACCCATTAAAAGTCACTCATCCCAAGAAGTTCGACGTGCATGAGCAAACTTAAAAATGGTTACAAGCAGCAGTACTGCTTTGTTTTTGGACAGAAAAATTATTGCAAACAGCACGCACGCAGGGCAGGCATGAGTGTGTGTACACTGCAAGCGTCACTCTAGCCCTAAACCGTAGGGGGTGGAAGTGTAGTCAGCCGATTGCTCTCTGAGATTTCTGGCTAGGCTACTACTGGGTTTTGTGAAACCTCAGCCCCCCCCCCCAATAAATGTTTATTATTTACATCACCAAATGAAAGACGTTTTTTTAAATCAGTACTGTACAGCAGTCAAGGTAGAAGTTAGAACTACTGTAATTAGAGAGGTAAACTGCAACTTAAGCCTCTCTGCAGCTCCTCCTGGCAAAATAAATCAGACAATTTATCTGGGGTAAAAATACAAAAAGCCTCACATCACTACCAGGCAGGCAGGCACTAAGAAAAGAAACACACAACTCCTTCACTTTCAGAGCACAGCACAGAGGCCCGGGCTGAAATGAAGATACTGTATATACTAGTTTCTCTCTGCAGCTCCTAGCAAAAACAAAATCACTATGTCAGACGATTTATCCATGAAGAAAAACCCTCCCAGTGCTCCCACTAGTAACTAGGCACTAAGACACATGGTCCAGAACAAAAACTGCAAAAATTTTGTGATGAAAATATTAGTTTTTTGCAACTCCTAATCTCTGCTGACTTAAGAGCTGTCAACACTCTCCATTACACAGCAGTGTCGAAGTGTCATGTGATCTGGCTTCGGCAAACTCTCTGCGATTGGTCAGCAGGTTCTGCGAGATCTTAAAATCCCACGGGAATGCCAAATACCGAATATCGCCAAATAGCTGAGCTATTCAGTATTCAGTTCCTGAATACCATAATATATGTGGTATTTGTGATTTAATTTTCGTTACTCGCACACCCCTAGTTACAATGTTGCTAAGAACTGGAACAGGCTGAGTGGGGCAAGTAAACACAAACGTTCACTAAACCTCTTCCGTAAAGCTGTCACAAATGAATTGAAGCATGTATTTAACTGCTCTTAAAAGCCATGTATTTTAAACCTGCTATGCATTTTATATTTGTATTGTTTAGTTTGCATATATGCTGATGAAAGTTTGTATAAAACAGGAATACATTTGAAAGCAGGCATATTGCACATATGTGCATTATGCTGTATAAAAATGAAGTTATTACAACAACAGTTGTTCATCAACCCTTCACAATGGTAACAATCCAAGCCATATGTTTATCTGCCTAATCTAAACCTTCAGTAAGTGCCAATGATGTTAAATCTTAGAAAGTCAAGAAATGTCTCAGAAGCTGGGACACTGGCATGGAGGGCTGATTCTCTGGGCATCTCACCTGCCGCCACGCTGGCAAATCAGGTTTGGGAACAGACCTTGGTCGCTCGGGGGCTAGGTGGGGGAAGGAGGATTGAGTGCCCACTGATGGCTCTCTTCTTTTGGGAAGGAGAGATGGTGAGAATCACTGCTTGCTCGCCACCTAGCAGAGACTGGGTGATGCAGCAGCTATAGCCTTCCAATTGGCCTGACACAGGCACTGAGTACATGTGATGCCTTTACTATGCATGCCTTTGTCATCGCAGATGTGCAGGCCTGAGGGATGGGGGAAGAAATGGAAAAATGGTATGGGCTCCGGTTGCCTTACATGATAGTGAACCAGAGTCCTGAAACCTCTCATCATATGGATTCCCACTTGCAAGACAGCAGCGGGGAGTAATGCTTGAATTTGGGAGCATCGGGATGCCTGATGGCAGGAGTACATGGCAACAGGGCCCAAACAGGTGAAGGAAAAAAATGAAGAAAAAAAAGTCTCAGAAATGTCAGACAGTGATTATAACTTTCATTAGCTTGTTCACTTAGTCTCTTTCTGCCTAGTCTGCTACTTAGACAGAGCGATGCTTTCTATAAAGCTGTAATGCCCGGCAGTCATGAAAAACTGGGATAAGTCACCTTCTATGGTTGTGATTAAGACATCTTACAACCCTAGTCAAAAAAGTTGTAGCTGATAACCACAGCTTATAAAACAGCTTCACAGATTTACTGAAGCACACTCACAAAAATGTTGAAGTGCAATGAAATTCAAAGATACTTACCACCCACCATCTCTCTCTTTTTTGGTTGCGTGGCAGTGGTTGTTTTCTTAAGTTTCCTAATTGGATTTAGCCACAGTCAATTAAACAAGCTAAAATAAACAAATTAGATTTTAAAGGCACAAAGCAGCTACTGTAATCCAATGAAGTAAAATTTTTTGAATTAAATGGTCTTTAAGCAGGTACTGAAGTAAGGGGCTCTTATTCTTCCCATCACCCTAAAAACAATTTGTCAGGCATATTCCTCTAGATGCACAAAAATAAACTGAACTTTAAATGTTTACTTAGTAAATACGCTTTTAAACTAAACAATTTAATGCTTTTCTGAGACTCCCTTTTTATGCACGATACAGCAGAATTGCATTTGTCCTACCCAAGAATAGGTGTTGTATTTCAAGCTTGGAGAGACACTGTCAGGCTGCTTCATTTTAGAATATACTGAAATTCATTGTACAGATATTTGTCTGACTTAAATTCGGTTCTCAGATAATGAGCTCCTTAAAGAACCTCAGTTTCTATCTGAAGAATGTTTTGTTTGAAAATTGAAAACTCCTTTCCAAGAAGCTGTTTACCAAGGCTCTGCTTTGTCTGAGACAGCAATCTTACACTCTGCATTACTATACTACACATATGGTTTTGCAGTTGGCAGTCATAAATGACTCTCAAGGAAAGTTGTGAATATCACAAATAACTATATAAATGCATTTAAAACAATGTAAGATGGGGTAATCGGTCATATATGAAAAATACAGGAATTTATGTTCTTTTTTCCTATAGAGCTACTTCTCCCCAGCCATGCTCATCTTCAAGGGCTATATCCTGATCCCAAGATATACCCTGTTTTGGCCTGTTGACCACCAGTCTCCCTTGGTCCAGTGTCCCCATCATCTCCCATGACTTCCCCTTTGTGGCTGGGGGGGGGGAGGCCACGTTGCCTTGAGGCAGACCATTATGTGGGTTAGGCTCCAGTGTCATGTAGGCACTAGGACCAAGAGGAATCCAGGCCCTTATATTGACAGTACATGGGTTTCTCTCCCTGTTTTTCCCCCTACCATCCCCTCCTTCCCTCGGCATGTGCATAGCCTCTTCAGGCCTCAGATGCATGCAGTAATAATGTCCTGCGGAGACAGCAAGCTGCCATGCCCCACTGCCGGGGTCCCTGCAGCACCACCTACTCTATGCCATCCTTCCATAACTGTAGCACACCGCTGTGGTCAGGCCTGCCTCTGGACATGGCATCCCAAGCGTGCTCCCAGATTCGTGCCACCAGCACAGCAGCACAACTCAGTATCGCTTGGCCATCGAGGCAGCCTTTGGGTGATTTCTCCCTAATATGCGGAAGTCAAAAAATGATACCTAGTCAAAGAAAGTACCGAAAACATTTAGAATAAGTTTGTCACTTTTGAGAAAACTTTGAAAAACATAATATTTATAGGGAACATAAAGAATTAAGCTAACTGCAGCAGGCCTAACACTACAAAAACAAAAAAAATGTCTCCCTATCAATAGCTCACTTTAAAAAACCCTGCCTCACTTTAAATCAACTGAAGGTTTAGCTACAATATCCGACAAGTAATTGATACACTGTTACTCATGTAAAACAAAACAGCATAAATGTTAAAAATAGATAAAATGTCTAGAACAGTGACATGTGAATAGAGGAAGCAGAGAAAGCTCTGTATTGTGGAGCAGCAGTATGGAGCTCCTAATGGCTACCCAGTGCATTGCCCATTACTTCCCCATGATTTGACTTTAGTTCAGTGGGGCAGCCCATGAGGTACTTCCCACTGAATCCACTATGTAACTCTGCAGCTTCCACCTCCTCAGGGCTTGCAGCATTACTGCCACCTCCAACCTCCTCCTTTGGATCTTCTCTTGCCTAGGAGTGATTATGTTTCCTTTAGTCAGGGACCTCTTGTAACCATGGCACCACTTAAAGAGTGGAAACTCTACAAGAATATCCAGCAAAACATATAGTTGCACAAGCACTCTATACACTTTCATTGGTTGCCCAAGTGAACAATATTACTTAAGAAAGATTAAAAATGATATATCAATATTTTGTTGTTATTTATTTGAAAGTTGGTGACCAGGAAAGGCACACTGGGCCATGGCTCGTTTCCAGGTGTGACCTGGGGGAAGGGAACAGAGAATAATATTATGCAAGATTATAAATAAGATCTGTGATTGGTGGATACTAGTGGGCATTCCTTTTCGTAACAAACGCACATTTCTCAGGGTGGGTGCAAGTTCTGTTTTTGTCTTACAATCGGTGCCACATGCTCCAAAACAGTTGTACCTTGAGCCCTTGTTACTATGAGCTGGTTGCTGTGGGGCTCAGAAAAGTAAATTCAGGAATATAATACACTCATAGCATACTCGGCCTATATTATATAAGTCTAAAAGACAAATAACCTCAGCACAAGAGCCTGAGACAAGGGTTACCCAGGAAGGGCGATGGAAATAAAGTCAGGTTTTGAAGAAATACTGTACAACATTAAACAAACCCCAATAATACAGGAAGTATTTGTAAATTACCATGAAATAATTTAAGCTGGTTCTGCTTTAAACAGAAGCATAAGGCTGAGAACAGAAGACACAGATATGTGTGTTGTCCTTCTCTGGACTTATCAGTGTCCCATCATCAACTCAGAGAATGGGTAAACCAGACCTATGATGGTCTTTCCAGTTTGGGTCATGGTGAGCCTGAAATAGGAAAGCAACCTAAAAGACAAGGAACCTCAGCACAAAAGCTCTGAGACAAGAGTTGCCCAGGAATGGCAGTGGCAATAAAGACAAGTTTCAAAGAAATACAGACTCGGACATAACCTAATAATACAAAGCATCATGGGAAATATATGCAAATTACCATACGCATTTTAGATTGGTTTTAGGAGAAGTATGGTGCCAAATGTTCTCCATACAATCTGCAAATGCTGAGAACAAACCACAGATACATGCTTCATACTTCTCAGTACTCATTAGTGAGCCTCGTCTCTATCTCAGCTAAGAGGAAGCGGGAACCAGGCCTAATATGGTCTTATGGGTTTGGCTCATGGTGAGACCAAAATAGGGACGCAATCTAAAAGCTAAAGAACTTCAGCACAAAAGCATTGAGGCAAGGGTTACATGGGAAGAGCATTGGCAATAATGCCAGATTTCAAAGAAATACAGAATCATACACATCCCAATAATGCAAAGCATCATGGAAAATATATGCACATAAAAATGAAAGAATTCTGACTGGTTCTACCTTATGCAGGCGTGTATGATACCAAATGACCTTTCACACAGTTTGCAAAGGCTGAGAACAGAAGACACAGACATGTGTTTTGTCCGCAGGATTCATCAGTGTGTCTCATCTGTATCTCATCCCAGAGTAAGGGAAGGGAAGGGAAGAACCAGCAATTTTGTATTTCTTTGAAACCTGTCTTTATTGCAGCTACAGTATTTGTTGCTCCATTTCCAAATACACAAGTTTGATGTCACACTCATGTATAACAGAGACTTACAGCCCAGTTTTTGGGTTGGAAAAATACTTAACCAGCAATTATAGTTCACTGTGTCAGTGGGCAACTAAATATGGAGTAACTAAGTATTGTTCTTAGAAACATAGAATTTGTCAGCAGAAAAGGATCATCTGGCCCAACCAGTCTGCCCTAATGTTCCCTACCTAATCTGCCTCCACAGACCCTATCTGGTCTAAAGTGACTCTCCCATGCCTATTTTCTATTATACCCCTGTGTCTATCCCACACATGCTTGAAGTAGCTCACTGTTTTATCAACCACCACTTCTGCTGGTAGTCTGTTCCAGGCATCTACCACTCTTTCAGTAAAGAAATACTTCTTTATAACTCTCCTTAACTCTCCCCCTCCTCAAGCTTCATCGCATGCCCCCTGGTCCTGGTGCTCTTTCTCATTTAAAATAGACTCCCCCCTGCACCCTGTTGACCTCTGTGAGGCACTTGTAGGTCTCTATTATGTCACCTTTCTCTCTCTCTCTCCTCTCTCTTCCATGGTGTACATGTTGAGATCCCCCAGTCTCTCCTTGTAGGGTTTCTCATGCAAAGCCTGCACCATTTTATTTGCCCTCCTCGAAACTGCCTCTATCCTGACTATGCCCTTTCTGTGGTGTAGTCTCCAAAACTGGACACAGTACTCCAGGTGGGGTTTCTACAGTGAGCAATACAGTGGCAACACTACTTCCCGCCTCCTGCTGGAGATTTTATTTTTTATTTATTTATTGAAATGTTTCACCAGGAAAATTACACTGAGCAATAATGTGCTCGTCTCACGGTATGGCTTGGGGGAAGGGAAGTGGGAGTACATAACATAAAACAAGCAGTATACAGTGGGTGGGATATTCAAAGCAGTTGTGCATGGTGCAACTGAGATGCACCTGCACAAGTGCAGAAGTGTGCCAAAGAGCGATATTCAGCGGGAACAGATGCGTGGCGCAAATCACAGTGCACCAATGCGCAACCCTAATGAAGGCATGCGCAAGTGCAGGGGGCGTAGCCATGAATAAGCGGCGCAGTGTGATATTCAACAGCAAGCCAATGGCACAAGTGCAGAGCAACAGGGACATACACGGAGCAAACTTGAGCCCATAAAAAGAGGGAGCAAGCAAGGGACAGAGGCTTGTGCCACAGGGGAGCAGGAGGGAGAGAGAGAGACATATTGGCCAGGCAGAACAGCAGGAGGGGTGCAAGACAGAGGCAGAAAGTGCCACAGAGTATGGGACAGGGCATGTGACCCTGAAGGTGCCTGTGTGTGTGAGTGTGTGTGTGTGTGTGTGTGCGTGAGTGAGACAGCAGTGGGGGCAGCAACTGCAGAGTGGACCTGCGAGCCTGGTCATAGGAGTGGCAGTGGAAGTACCCAGATAGGTGGGAGGTGGAGGCCACAGCCAACAGGCCACCAGCAGGGACCTCCAACACAGGTGCACACCCAGTGCAGAGGCATGTACAGCAACACACAGCCGGGAGTGCCGGGGAGACAGCCGCCCGGGGGGCAAGACATCCCAGGCCATGGCCTTTGCCATCTTCCAGATGGAGGCAGTAATGAGGGGTGTAAGGAGGCAGGAGGCAGAGCGGCGCAGCCGTGGAAGGCCCAGTCAGCAGTATGCCCGGAATAGGTGGTACCGTGCCCGCACCACCTATGAGCAGTACAGTGACACTGAAATTGTGGGCCGGTACCACCTGAACTGGGCAATTCTGAGGCAGCTCTGTGAGCTGTGCAGTGATGAGATGTAGGCACCCACAAGACGGAGCCACACCCTGTCAGTGGAGACCAAGGTCATGGCTGTCATGTGCCTGCTCACCAAGGGTACCTTCCAGAGACCAACAGGGGACACCACAGGCATAATCCAGTCGGCCACATCACGGCTCCTCACACAGTTCCTCAATGCTCTGCTGCCACATGCTGCGGAATACATCCATTTCCCCAGCACACAGGCAGAGCATACAGCAAATATGCAGGAGTTCCACAGGGTGGCACGTATGCCTGGTGTGCTAGGGGCCATCGACTGCACCCATGTAGGCATCCACACACCACCTGGGCCAGAGGGGGTAGCCTACATCAACAGGAAGGGCTACCCCAGTGTCAACTGCCAGGTGGTGTGTGATGCCTGGGGGCGCATAATCAATGTCTGTGCCACACGCCCTGGTGGAGCACACGATGTCTTCATCTGGCGCCAGTCAGTACTGTGCTACAGGTTCAAGAGTGGGGACATCCCCACTGGCCACCTAGTAGGTGAGTATGCAGCTGGATTGGGCAGCCTAGCACAACAGGGTGGGGCATGGGGGGACGCTAGGCCTGGGGCATCAGAGGGTGTGGCAGGGAAGGCAGGAGGGGCAGCTACACAGAGCACCATGCTAGCCACACATGTCAACACACAGGTGACAGCGGATACCTGCTCTGGCCTTGGCTGCTCACCCCATACTGGAGCCCGTTGACCCCAGTGCAGGAGCGATACAATGAGGCACACGCCAGCACACGGCACATCATTGAGCGTGTGTTTGGGCTGCTGAAGGCATGGTTCCATTGCCTGTCCAGGTTTGGCAGTGCCCTACAGTACAGCCCTTCAAAAGCATGCGGCCTATTCCTGGCCTGCTGTATGCTACACAACATGGCCACTGACTGTGGGATAGCTGTCGAGGTCGAAGAGGGGAACAGCAGTGGGGATGACGCGGCTGCCAGTCCAGGTGGTGGTGGGCAGCCCCCCCCAGGCGATGGGAACCCCAGCTGAACAGGATGACCCAGCAGCACTGGGACACAGTTGCAGAGGAGTACTGTGGTGCATGCAGCTGGGTATACATGACCACATGCAATTCCCAGGGATCATGGCACAGTACACAGGCATAGAAGGCCGGGCTCCATGACAGACATGGCTGGAGGGTAGCGTGGATGGGCATGGAACTGGACTCCATGAACGCACCCTGTACAGCACTGTAGACTCCACCTCCACACCCCCACAGACACCCACACACACATGCACATGGGCACCCACACACGCACACCCAGAGGCCACCAACAGACACGTGTCAGACGCTGCACACCAGTGCACAGTAGCGGCTGGAGTTGTGTTTGCTTCATCATGCACATGCTACAGTTGCCAGCGGCTGAGTGGGTGTGCACAAGGCAGGTGTGTGGCATGGTCCATGGATGACATGTCCCTGGAATGCACATGCACACACCACACCAATGTACACACAGGGCAGCGGCAGACAATGGATGGGGAGGGATGCAGTTCAGGACCGCCGCGCAGTCGCACGGCCGCCGCGGACGGCCCTGCTGGGACCACCCAGTAGATGCAGGTTATGCAATGGCCACAGGGGGTGTCTCAGACATCCCCCCAGGTGTGTCACTGCGGGAATGTGACCCGTCCTTCGCAGGGGTCTGCAGACTACCAGACATGCCCGCTCCAGGGTGCCCAGAATGCTCACAGCAGATCCAGGTGTTGACACTGAGGGTGTCGCATGACACCATGACTGAGGGATTGAGAAGGCACTCCATGGGGTCCGCAGTGGACGGCCATGCACCACGGTGGCCAGTGGTGCTAGGCTGGCTGTCACCACAGCGGTAAGCTGATCCAGGGCTGTGGTCATGTCCTCCCGCATGCGTGTGGTCTCAGCCAGGAGCTGCTCATAGTCCTGGTCACGCCTCCCTGCGGACTGGCACAGCTCTGTGTGGAGCGCACGCACCCCTGCCATGACCAGTACTTGTTGCTCCATGGAGGCCTGTAGCAGACGGATGTGCTCGGTCAAGGGGTCGGCAGTCTGGGGTGCATGGGCATTGTGCCATCCCACAGGTGTTGCGTGACCCCGCAGCACAGCCCCCCTCGCTGGTGGGGGCT
Organism: Neoceratodus forsteri; assembly: GCA_016271365.2. Classification (NCBI taxonomy): domain Eukaryota; kingdom Metazoa; phylum Chordata; order Ceratodontiformes; family Ceratodontidae; genus Neoceratodus; species Neoceratodus forsteri. The sequence goes on along the minus strand of CM028132.1, from coordinate 1,166,764,805 downwards.
GCACAGTGGGGCCCCTTTGGGGCTGATCAGTCTGCAGTGCGACAGCAGCGGCTACTGCACCCGGCCCCCCTTGACCCCATCCTGCTGCCACTGCTGCCCTCCGGCCACAGTTCACGGAACGGCACCGGGGTGGCTGCACCACCCCTGCCACCCCCATTGATGCCCACAGCCTCGCTGGGCATGGTGGACGGTGGGTGGACAACCACCACCAGGGCATCGTCTCTGCTGCCATGGCAGGTGTGTGGTATGGGTGCCTCCCCCTGACTGGCAACACCACTATCCAAGATAACAGTCATGGCATCATCATCAGTCCCGGACCCTGCCCCGATCTGTGTCTTTGCATACTGGATGCCATGGCTGGTGTCCTGCTAGAACACAGCCAGGGCCTCATCCGCAACTACGCCACAGGCATCTGGTCAGACTGTGGTGTAGGGCTGCCTGCGGTCCAGACCCTGGACACTAGTGGAGGTGGATGGACGGTCCTCCAGGTCCAGAACCGCCCCCATGGTGGTCACCCCAACCCTGCCACTGCATGCATGTGCTCTGGAGTTGAATAGAAACACAGTCGCATTAGTGCCGCTGGCACACACCTCTACACCCCTGCCCAGCTTCCCCATGTGCTGCTGTACCCACCATGCAGCGATGGGCTGCTCCCCATCTAGAATCCACCACCCGGCACACCCTCGACGGCGCTGCGCCACATGGATGCTGCCACCAACTCCTCCTGTGGCATCAGCTATGGCACATCAGGCTGTCTACCGCCCGTGGCAGCATGTGCGGCCCAGATGGCGGCCACCTTCTCCTTGATCCTCCTCCGGTCTGTGCCCACCTTCTTTTTGCACTCCTGTGCTGTCCTCTGATGAATGCCCTGCTGGTTCACAGCCCTAGCCACACCCTCCCATGTGGTCTCCCGGGCCTTTGGGGTGCCTGTTGAGCCACTCAGGAGAGGCTCCTGGTCCAGGTAGGCATCAAATTGGGCATTGCTCTCTGCCCTCGTGAAGTTGGGCCTGTGCTTCCGTGCAGGCCCACGCTCCTCAACCTCCTTGTGATCCATCATGCCTATTCCTGTGGGTAAGAACATGTGATCAGTGATGGCTGCAACACACAATGCCCTCCCAATCCACTGTCCCGACAGGCCCACAGCCTGGTGGATTACCTCTGAAGGATGCAAGACCGGTCTGGTGCCTGTACAGTCCCGTGGCGCATTTAGAGCGCATCACATGCAAATGAGAGGAAGCGCAACTGTAATGGGATGCAAACGCCTCCGATGCACCGCGGATATGCTGATCAGCCCATCTGCATAGTCTGGCTGAATATCGCGAAGTTGCGCATGGCGCAGTGGTGATGTGCATGCACAAGCCATTGCGCAACTGTATGACGTGCGCATTAGGCCTGGCAGTGCGCATGCGCACACTGACGTTGCATACATTGATGGCGCATCCTACACACAGTGCACTATACACAGTACAGTGCTCTGCCGCTATTGGGCTTGTGGTGCTCGTGCGCTGTATGCCCTATGGTGCCCATGCACGATTGGCACATGGACCATGGGGCACACATGCTCCTATTGCGCACTATGCATGGCGTGCTCTATCGCGCTGTCGCGCACGGTACGTGTGTCAACCTATTTATTTTATTTTATTTATGTATTCTAGGATTACAAGTACCTTTGAGCCAAGGCTCTTTTACAAAGGTTCCATGTCAGAAATAACAAACAACAAGGAAGCAACAGTGAAATAACAGTAAACAATTCGTGTAGAACAGTGCTATTGAAAGGGGTCAATTATAGGAAGAGTAAAGGGTAGAGGATGAGGAGAAGTGTAGGTAGTTAACAGAGGCAGCTATAGTAAGATGGTGAACACAACTAGGATGCATATGCCCACAAGGAATGGGTAGGGTCAGGCACCCGGGGGTGGCAGAGAAACAGGGATGAGAGGAGAGAGGAGTGAAGATGCAGTGGGAGATATTGTCGAAAAATAGATGGGAAGGAGTGATAGAAGAGAAAAAGGGGCAGGGTGGGGGATAAGTGCTGTAATGGGGCAAGGAGAGACTAATAGAGGTGGTATGAAGACCTGAGATTTGAAGTGGCGTTTCAGGAGCAGTGGGAGGGGGACTGGGGGGCCTGGGGTTAAGCAGTATATAAGTTAGGATTTAAACTGTGTAGGTCATCATCTAGGACAGGCAGTCACAGGAGCTAGAGGCAATGAGATGGGCCCGGAGTCTGGTTTTGAACAGACCTAGTGTTGAGGCAGAGGAGATGGTGTAGCGGAGACCATTCATCCATAGAGGAGCCCTATAGGTGAAGGAGCATTGGCCCTGCGTAGTTCAACAGCGAAGAACTTGTAGAATCTGGGTTGTTGAGCTCCTGGTGTTCTGTCAGTTGGTGTTTTGATGTAAAAAGGCAGTAACACCAGGGGGTGTGAGGCCAAGGTTGATTTTTCCTGCCATAGCACATGTGAGATACTTTATACAGTTGGAGAGCTGGAGCCATCCGGATCGTTCATAAGGGGCACAGGTGTGGGTGAGGCGGTGGGCACCAGTTGTGAGTCAGCATGCTTTGTTAAGAGCAGTTGTTATACATCAGAGAGCGGACATCATGGCGGAGCCGTAGATAATGAGGCCATAATCAATAATTGACACCACAGAGCTCTGGACGGCAATCTTTAGGGCCTCTGGGGTGAGGTGCTGCCTGTGCTTGTAGAGCAATCCAAGGCATGTGCTGGCAGCTTTAGCCACACTGTCAATGTGAGCTGTATAGGAGAGATTGGGGTCAAGCAGAATCCCTAGGTATTTGAAAGAGTAAACCTGTTCGAGGACAGTCCCCTGCTTGGTGGTGATGGCAAGGTGGTGTTACTTGTAACGGTTATGTGAACTGCAGATTAGCAAGGACTTGGTTTTCTTGTGATTGAGGACTAATTTGTGATTGGAGAACCATGTTTCAATGGCACTGAATCCAAGTTGGAGGCTGTGTTGTAGTGGTGAAAGGTCCTTGTGCGTAGAAAAAACAACATCATCATCCACATACAGGATGATCTGTTCTGAGCAGGATTGTGGTAGGGAGTTTAAAAAGAGGCTGAAAAGGGGAGGGCCCAGTATGGACCCCTGAGGTACTCCGGAGCGGACAGGCAAGGTGTCCGAGATAGCACTGACAATTTTTGCTGTTTGAGAGCGGTTGTCAAGGTAGCTTCTGAACCAGCGGGCTGAGTCTGGTGCGAGGCCAGCAAGGAGTAGTTGGTCGTACAGCAGCCGATGATGGACCGTGTCAAAAGCCTTCGAGAGGTCGATGAAGACAGCCCCTGTAAGAAGTCTTTTATCAAGGGAACTGTGCACTGCAGTGGTAAATTCAAGCAGGGAAGTGGTGGTACTATGCCCTTTTCTAAAACCATGAGTGCCCTTTGACCATCCGGGTGCCTGCAGCACAAGCCAGTGCTTCCCCAACTGTATTGTGCATCACCGGGGAATGCACGATTGGGGATGGCAGCGCATCACCAAGTGAGCTGCGCACCCACAGCATGTGCGGCTCATGCGCTACTGGGTGCCATTTTTGATTTGCAATTGCAGAATTGGGCATGCCGTGCCAGAGCACTGCGAGGGCACCAAACTGGATCCAGGTAGAACTGGTGAACCTGGTGGCCTGTTGGAGCCACATGTGGGTTCCCTGTATGGCCAAGTGCCCCTGGATCGGCCTCGAACAGAGGTGTGGCAGGAGGTGGCTGAGGGGTTGGAGGAGGCCACTGGGGCACAGTGCAGTAGGGAGCAGTGCTGCCACTGCTACGGAGACCTGCAGAGAAGGGACCCTGACAGGGTAAGGTCACTGCTGGCATGTGTCCGGAGGGGCCCCGTGCCATGTCCAGGTGAGTGCACTACGTCCATGTCTGTGCCATTCCAGTGTTCTGTGGAGGCCAGCTGGGTGTCACACCATGCTGCGGGGGGGGAGCTGTGGCTGCACTCTCTGTTGGCCATGGCAGCGCACCATAGATGTGCTGTGCCACTGCACCACCACTGCGTAGGGTGCATGCTGTGCTGCAGGGGGGTGGGGTGCATGGGGTGTTGCCAGGTACTGATGTGTCCTTCTCAATGTCTCCCTACTAGGCCCTGAGGATAGGTGACATGCCCGGATGGCAGGCGCTGCAGGTGGACGAGGGCAGGCCAATGCTGGGGCACAGGCACAGGTTGCAGGCCATGTGGGCGGTGCCGCCGGACAGGCGCTGATTGCACCACAGCAAGCAGGTAGGCACTCTTTCAGGGTTTGTTGTTGTGCAGGGAGGGGGTGGGCCACAGCTCCCTGTGCACATGGCCATTCCAGCTGTGCTCCGCCGGTGGGGTCCATTGCGCCATGCTGTGGCTATCGCACATATGTGTGGCTGCTGCAGGTGGGCTGTGAGTGCACCCAGGTTCCAGCCATGCCACTGCCATCCTGCTGCTTAGCCCTGTTGCCCAGCCACCATGGTTGTGGTGTGCAGCACGTGGGTGGTGTTGGTGTACAGTGCTCTGCGTGGCTGTGGATGGTCGGGATGGGGGCTCATGTGGGCACACATGCTGTGGGAGGCTGTGTGCCATCTCAGGGGTGCATGTCACCGCTGTCCGCTGTGCACAGTGGGTGGGCTACGGTCGTATGGACATGCACTCATACCATGTCCCCTCCTTTTTCCTAGGTGTCCAACGGGATGCTGTCAACACCAGACTCCTTTGGAGGATACTGCAGGTCACCATGGCCATGCTCCAGGTGGTGTGACTGATTCGGCAGACCCTGTGCAGGCCACAGAGGAGATGGCGCACCAGGCGCCGGTAGGGAGTGGATGCCCATAGGGCCCATTGGCCTGCACCCCTTTCCTTCCCTGACCCCCCCTCCCTTTCCCTCCCCTGTACCCTTACCCAGCCATGTCCCCTGTCCCCCTGCCTCCCTCCCTTCCCTGGCCTACCATTTTGTTTGTGGCCTCCCAATTCCCTGCTCCCTGTACCTGTTGTTCTGTACATAGTTTTTATTGCTATGTTTTAATATACTTTTCTATTGTTAGCCATCTGTGTCTGTGCCTGCTTTGCGGCTGGTGTGTGGAGCTATGCTGCAGTGGTGCCTGGTGGCCAAGTGGTACGGCTGGGGTTGGATGGGGAATGTGCCTGGTGGTCTGTGCCCAGTGGCTAGTGGGTGTTCCCCGGGGTGTACGTGTGTACTCTGTTCATGTTGTGTGGCATGTGTGTTGTGTGCTGTTAGCATGTGTGTTGCCAGCTGTGGTCCAGGTGGTGGGCCCATGCCTTCCTGTGGGTGTTGCCTGTGGCTGTTTTCAAGTGGACATGGGTGCCACACTGCCTCCGTGCATCACTGCGGTGCGCATGGTCGGGGGCCTGTGGCCGTGCGCCTGCCATGCCTCCCTCCTGGCATCCTCTGCACCCTGGTGGTGGTCTGTCCTGCTCTTGTGGCATGCTCCCTGCTGTGTCTGTTGTCCTGTGTCCTGGCCCATGCACCTCTGACCCTTGTGCAGCCCTGGTTGAGCTATGGCGCTTGCTGGCTTGCTCACTGGAGCAGCCCTGGTTGCGCTGTGGTGCTTGCTGGTTTGTTCCCTGGTGCAGCCCTGGTTACGCTATGGCGCATCCATGCGATATTCAGCCGTGTTGCGCTGGCACTTGCCGTCATGTGCAACCTTTGAATATTGCATTCAGTGCGCACTTGCGCAGTGTACTTGTGCTGCACAGCCACTGCGCCTGCCTCTGGTGCATTTCTGAATATTCCACTCATAGAATACCTATACACCAAGTATCCCACTAGCCCTATCCACTGCTTGGTCACACTGCCATGTCACCTTAAGACCCTCAGATATGATAACTCCAAGGTCTCTTTTCTGTTTAGTGACTGTCAGTACCTCCCTTCATCCTATTTCTCTTCTTCTCCCTACTCATATTGCCCTGGTCATTATGCTCTTCCTCCCTCCCTCCCTCCCTCTGTCCCTTCACTGTGTCTGTTGGGTAATTGGCCCTTGCCTATCCAAACTTCATTTTTTTCTACAGCATGAACTGCTATACCTTGCAATGATTATGCTATTGCTCCTTTTGTAGTAATGTATTGTTGCATGTGACTATTATTTTGTAATGTTGTTAATTACTGTTTATTTTGTCCCCACTTGAACTATCTTCCATACCCCTCCTTTCTAGGATGCACCTGGAAACAAGCTGTTATCAGCCCAGCATGTCGTTCCTGGTAAAACATTTGCAATACATAAATAAATACAATCAAATACTTATCTCCTGGGTTCCAGAGAGTGTGGTGGACCCATGGAATAGCCTACCCAAGGAGGTAGTGGGGGCCAGAATGGTAAGCAAGTTCAAGAACGCATGGGATAGACATAAAGGCAGCATATGGAAAGGCAAAGGAGGGAAGGGGGAATAGCACCAGGTAGGTTCTTTGGCAGACTAAATGGACCTTGCAGTCCCCTTCTGCCGTCACTTTCTATGTTTCTATGTTTCTGTACCTTAGTTGCATGATTTTGCATTTTTTGGCATTGAACCCAAATCCACATGCTTTTGACCATTCCTCAAGTTTTCTAAGATCCCTGCACATTCTCTTCACCCTCTCCTGAGTGTCCACCCTACTGCAGATTTTGGTATCTGCAAAAAGATACAACTTCAATTCCAGTTCTCCTCCAGTGCCCCCTATGAAGACATTGAGGATGACTGGTCCCAGTACCAAGCCCTGTGATACCCTGCTGGTCACTCTTCCTTCATTAGAATGAGTGCTGTTAACCACCTCCCTCTCTCTCCTATCTGTAACCAGTTCCTAACCCAGTTCACCACTTTGGATCCCATTCCTCTCAATTTCTTTATTAGCCTTCTGTGTGGCAGTGTCAAAGGCTTTGCTAAAGTCCAAACAGGCCATGTCCACTGACCTCCCATGATCAATTTCCCTGGTCACCCAGTCAAAGAAATCTATAAGATTTGTATGGCATGACCTTACCCCTTAAATCTGTGCAGCCTGTGGTCTTGAAGCCCACTGGATTCAAGACACTCTGCCAGTCTTTCCTTCAGTAGGGTTTGCGTTAATTTCCCTGCCACTGATGTAAGACTGACTGGCCTACACTTGCTAGCCTCCTCCCTGCTGTTGCTCTTATGTAGAGGGACCACGTCAGCCCTTCTCAAGTCTTCCAGAATCTTGCCTGATTCCAGTGAGCTGCTGAACAAGATTATCAGTGTGGCAACAAGCACTTACCTAAGTTCCTTCAATACCCTTGGGTGTATCCCGTCCAGTCCCAGAGCCTTGTCCACCTTCAGAGCTGCAAGTCCCTGTGGGATTCTTTCCTCTGAAAATGGACTTGTGTCCACCTTCTCTCCCTGTTCCTGTTACTCCCTGGTAGTCTGTCCCCCCACTCCCTACACTGTGAAGACAGAGCAGAAGTACCTGTTTAGGATGTCAGCTTTTTCTTAGTCTTTTTCTACGCAGTCTCCCGCTTCTGACCTTCTAATCCTCACTATCCCTCATATTGATTTCCGCTTTTTCCATTTATGAATCTAAAGAAAGTCTTATCCCCTTTTGCAACCCTTTGGTAATCCTTCCTTTGTCTTCATCTTTGCTCCTCTCACCACCTGGCCAGCTGCCTTCTGCTTTACTCGGTATTCTCCCTGTCCTCCTCCCTCTGTGTTTCCATATACCTCCTGAATGCCACCTTTAGTTTTCCTTCACCACCTTTGCCACTTTTGAGAATCTTAATTGTCTTTTTTTTCCTTCTGCTGTTACTCAGTTGCTTCATGCAGAAATTGGTTGCCTTAATTATGTTCTCCCTTATTTTTCCCACTGTGCCTCTACCCCTCCCTGGCAATCCACCTCCTTTGATGCAGTTTCTGAGGCAGTCTCCCATTTCTTTAAAATCTGCCTTCCTAAAGTGCAGGACCCTTGTCGTCATGTGGTTTGCCTCTGTTTCTGTCTTAATGCTAAACCATACTGTAAGGTGATCACTGGTACCCAGGGGACTGCCCACTGTGACGTCTTCAACGCTGTCCCAGTTTGTAAGCACCCAGTCCAGCACTGCCCCATTCCTAGTGGGCTGTTTGCCTAACTGCCTGAGAGAAGCCCCTTATAGGGAGTCAAGGATGGCCCTACTCATTGCTGAGGCCGCAGTTTGAAGGCTCCGCTCCATGTCTGGCAGAATGAAGTCACCAACTAGCAGCACATCCCCCTTACTTGTCATTTTGATGAGGGCTTCCCCAAGAGTCTTATCCAACTTATCCTCCTGTGCTAGAGGCCTGTATACTGCTCTGGTACAGATAGCTACCCCAGAGCCTGTCGCCGGAGTGTTCCACAGCACTTCCTGACCTCTCTTTTCCTCGAGATGCCTCTGTACCTCCATGACCTTGATTCTTTCTCTCACATATAATATAACCCTTCCTCCCCTCCTCCCTGTCTCCCCTGAACAGAGAATAGCCCAGTATGGCCATGTCTCAGTAATGGAGCTCAGTACACCATGACTCCATTATGATCATTAAATCCAGGTTTGGCTCTGCCATGATGGCTTCCAGGTCTGGAATTATGCTTCCAAGACTCTTTGCATTGGTGCACATGGCTCTCCACACCTTCCTTCCCACCTGTCTGCTGCCCTGCTTCCCCATCCCATTCCTGCCTGTGCTGTTCTCTGGCATTCCCCCAGTCACCCCTCCCTTTCTTTCCTTCACCATTTCTTGTCTCCCTCAAGTCTGTATCTTCCCTTACCTGAGTTATACACTGTTTTTCTTCTCTTTTGCCCCAGTCCCTGTCTTTCACCTCTGCTGTAGAGGAGTTTTCTCCCCTTGGGGCCATATTTCTCAGATGCTCCATCATTCATGGGTGAGGGGGGGAGTAATTTTTGACTCCCTTGGTTTTATTGCCTCCTTCCCTGGCTCATTTAAATTCTCATCCAGGTAGTATTTAAACCTCCCACCAGGGATTGTGGTCCCGTTTATGGAAGGATATCCTCCCAGGCTGATCCCCAGTTCCTGATGTAGTCAAGGCCTTCCTCCATTCACCATCCCTTCAACCAGTCATTAAACGCCCCGGTGCAGAGTACTTTTGTCTCTTCCCGGCTGTACACAGGTAACACCTCAGGAAAAAATGATTGTGCTTGCCACCTGCTTGAGGCTCCTCCCCTGCTCCCCAAAGGCCCCTTGCACTATTCCTGCTTTATCCCTTGCCAGGTCATTCGTCTCCAGATGGACAGTGATGTCTAGCTCCCTCCATGCTCCTGCTGCTCTAACAATCCTTTGGATACACTCTCCATCCCTTCAAGCTGAAGCACTGCTCAGGCTTGCCATGTCCCTATCCCTTCCCAGCTCCCAAGTCTATCCCCTCACAATAGAGTCCGAAGCAACCAGTAGCTGCTTCCTCTTGGGTTGGGGGCCTCTCCCTCTCTCTTCAGGGTCTCCAATTCTCAGAATCCCCACCTTCTCTCTTCCCATGTCAGTGATTACTGTATGCAAAATGATTGTAATATACTTCTGAGTACTTATGGTAGTGCAATACTGTTTGTACATTGATTGTTAGTAAGTCATTTGGACTGTAGATAGTTGTATGCATATGTAACATACATGTTACTCTTTCTACTCTTTGTCCCATAAAGAGACTGTCACCCTTTTGAGGTACCAGTGGCACAGTATAGGGCTGTGTGAAATTTAAATTCCGCCGGCAGGATTCTTGCAAAATGCGGAATTCACTTCCATAAAATTCCACGAAAAATGGAGGAAAATTTTGCAAAATTCTGCCTTAAACTGCAGAATGTTTGGCACGTATTGTGGAATGATGTGGTGAACTGCAGAAAAAATTTCCGCAGCACTGGTTGCCATTTTCTTTTTTTTTTTTTTTTTTTTGGGATCCTCCGTCACTCATCCGCCTGGTCACGGCCCCCGGAGCTTCCACCACCTGCCTATCTGCCACCCCTCCCGGTCACCCCCAGCTTGCCCCCTGGAGGGTGGGGCCACGGCACCGGTTCCCCCTAATTCCAGTGCCGCGGAACCAGTAACTAGTTGGGAGTGCGGCGGCAGGGTGAATTGAAGCTCCGGGAGGCTTTCACCTAGATGGAGGATCTCCTCCCTTTTCTTGTGTTTTTCCTCCCGGAGGCGGGATGTGCAATGGCGCGAGCGTCAGCCCCCTCCCCAGAAACTAGCACGGCAGGCGTGAGTGCTCCCGGCATCCGCCAGGAGTCCTCAGTGCTCCGGATGCTGCCCCAACCTCCCCGGAGGAGAGTGGTCACTAGGACGCTCCATCCCTCTCCCCTGGCAGCCCTCCGACGACTCGGGTCATTCCCGAACCGGGTCGCGGCGTCATAGCGAATCCACCGCTGCACCCGGGGGGCCAGACACCATTTTCTTTTATTTAGTAAGTAAAAAAAACTGGTGTAACTGGGACCCTGGGACCAAAACTGGGAAGTGGAGATGTTGGTGTAACTAAGAGGAGAAACTGAAAACTGGGAGGTGACACTGCTGCAACTGATACTGGTGTAACTGGGATGAGACACAGATATAATAAGCTATGGTGAAATATGTGTAATTTTGAATACTGTGGGATGCACTAACAGAACTGTAAAGAGAAACAATTTCAGCTGGTAGGAGACACTGCCAAGGTGCAAAATTTCTATACTTTTGGTGTCCCAAGGCAAGCACTTTTGTCTAAAGATATCTAGAGCCCTTCACTGCCTGCCAACTGGGGCAACTGAGGCATTTGTGCTACTGTATCTTCATTTTTCTCCTGTACTCTTACCTTTTTTTTTTCATCTCCCCAGCCCACCCCCTTCACAAGTGCCTGTGCCATCTGCGATGGTGCAGTGTTAGCACTGTATGACTAAGTTCATCAGAGCAGTTACTTTTAGGTGTAGTGGAAAAACCACTACCAGGAAGGAGCAGTGCAGTGGAAAGCGTGTCATGTGACCACAAAGTCTGTGCACTGAAAATCTTGCTGACTCCGTAGTGCAGCTGGTGTAACATGACAGGTGCTTTCACTAGGCATCAGATCACAGTCTGGAGTGGAGGCATCAAGTGGCTGCTGCTGGCAACTGATCCACCCCCCAGTAAGTGCTGCTGGTGAGTGCTATTCAGCCCATTAAAACATGCTGTGGTGGGGAGTTGACTTGGTTGTCAGAGCAGCAGGCAGCACACAGAAAAATGTCTCTTTAAGGGCTTTAAAACAGTACTCACAAACCATTCTTTTAAGGCCTACTGACATGGAGTTTTAGGGACCTTCACCAGTGCAGCATAATACAGTGGATTCCACTTTAGTGCACATCAGATTAGTGCACATGCGTGATAAGTGCACACTTTTCCTGTGTCCCGGTTTTTTTTACTATTCACATAGTACAAAACAAATCTGTTAAATGCACACTGGATAAGTGCACATTTTGGCCAAATGCACAGTTTCACAGTTCACCAACACATCTCTCCTGAGGTAGTTAGCACCTCTTAAGTGCACAGGCAATTCTAAGCAGTTGTGAAGCAGCATTTAACACCCTATATCACTCAACTGGCACTGAAAAGTTGCAAACAGGCTAGGATCATTTCTTTTTTCAGGTCCATAAGCAATACAGATAATGTGGACAGATCATCGGCTTTCATATATGTTTTTTATAGCATTGTGCTTCATTAAGCTATTTGGTAATGCTGCACAGTAGCACATTTTAACATTTTTAGTATATTCCTATGATAAATAAATGTGGAATGCCATTACAGTGTCAGGTCTCAGTTATTTTCTTTATGTTGCATTGTAAACATAAGAGTTTGGATAAATGCACATTCCTCTTAAATGTACATTTTCTTACTGCTAAGTGAGTGTGCATTTAAGCAGATTCCACTGTATGGGGGTAGCACAACCTAACAAGGGGGGTAGCAGTGAGTCCACTTGGTGTGTGGATCTGAAATCCCTGGCTACACCCCTGCTGTCAGCAGCTTCTTTTGAGGAAATAGGGCTAAAATAAAAAAAATTAATAAAAAACACTTTTCTAAGTGTGGCAGTGATGATTCTCTCATTCTAAAAATCAGACAGTGCCTCAGGTTCTCATATTTATATCGCTCGGCCACGCTACACTTCTGGGGATAGCTGCTCGGTCACGCTACGTTCCACGAAGAAGTAGATAAACAGGAGTCACAGGATCAACCAGATATGTTTTTAAATATTTAGTTGTGTAAAAATATGAGCAGATTTGAGAAATGCATGGGGGTCCTGCTTGTAAAGAAAAAGCCGCTGGGGCTGCTCTGATGGAAAAAGCCAGACGATACAAAGTGAAAACGTTTCACTTTCAATGTGATGACATATAGGAACATGGAGATACCAATGATATCTTCACATGTGAAGATATCAATGATATCTCCACGACCTGTTTGAGATAGTACATTTTATCCAGTCATTTATACTAAAACATACATTGTATAAATATATATGTTATATGATGGGCAGGAGTGTGATATGGAAAATATTTTCACTCCTGCAGAGTGACCTCTGGATACTCATGAGTGTCATCACTGCGAACGCTACCATTCCCTGGCCCTTCCATCCCTTAGTAACCGGCGCCTACTTCACAGTGCTAAATTTGTTTGCAACTTCTGGCTCAATTCCTCCTCCCTCCTCCCTACCTCAATCCTCCCTATCTCCCCATCTACCCCCACCCTCGCCCTCAGGTCTACTGACTCTAGGCTATTAGTCATCCCTCACCGAAGGACTTCCGCAGGCCAATCGGCTTTCTCTTACCTCTTCCCTAAGCTCTGGAACGGCTTGCCAGCCCAAATCTGCCATTCTTCATCCAAACACTCTCTATCCTCTGCCCTCACTACCTTCCTTGCACCAGATTGTAACTGCCCCTGACCTCCCACCCACTGATGGATTCTCTTCCCCCCTTCCCCTTATGTGCCTGACCAGTGGCTCGGCCTTCACCTAATTGCCTGGCTTATACATTGTCCTAAATACCCTACGCACTTACAGTCTTATATACTGCTACTATCTCCCTTCTCTTTCCCCCACCGACTCCTCTAAAGCACCCCCAATCACCCTAGTGTCTACTAGACAGTCCTTCCACCTCTCCTTTACCCCCCTTTCTCTGATTTCCATTTCCTGCTGCCAACTTGGTACATCTCACTTCAGTTCAAGTTCTGTTACTGGCACTTATGTAATCATGTATTGCCCTAGATGTGTACTCATGTTATGCATACCACTTTCCTGGAGGCTCATGTTTTGCACTGTTCTCCTCATGTAACAAGTTCAAAAGTAATCACACTCAATTATGTTCATTTGTCTGTATTGCTCTACTCCTAATTTTAACTGTAGTATGTATACCTTCCTCCAGGTTGCACCATGAGACAAGCATCTTTTTGCTCAGTGTGCCTTTCCTGGTGAAACATTTTCAATAAATAAATGAGTGGGGAAGCCACGAGTGAGAGTATCCAGAGATCACTCTGCAGGAGTGAAAATATTTTCCATAGCACAAGACTGCACATCATATGTACAATTTATACAGTAGGGGTTTCCAGTACTTTTTTTGTCATTTCACTTTATCTTGTGGAATAAAGAGACACAGGACAAAAAAGGAAAATTCTGCTAAACCAAGCTGAAACACTCTTGCCATTTGGGATGAAGCAGGCTGTATTCCTTGATAACTGAGGTATCCGTGGATTTGGAAGGCTTTGCTCTTTTTTGGCTTCTTTTCCAGTATGAACTCAGGCTGCAGTTTGCTTGCTTTGGGGCTTTCATAGAGTGCATAAGATGAAGGTGAAAGAGGGACATACAGGTGCAGGTGTGACAGGTGAGTTATATTCTTGTCATTAACTTCATGAAAGCAGTTCTAACACTTTGGCAGAATCTGAGTGTTGCTGGGTGATTCCAGCACAGTTGAAATAAATGCCGATGAGTTAAGCACAGTGGCCCAGATATTCAAACTGCGCCAGGCTGTGGCGCAAGCTTGGGCACAGCTCAACTTGGCTGTGCAGGGGTGTGGACTGAGCGATATTCAATGGAGCTGCGCCTTGGCTCAGCAGCATTGAATATCGCACCCTGGCCACCCCCAGTGTGCATGGCGCAGTGGCACATGAGGATGCGCTAGTGCAAGTTCCATTGCGCCATGCACAGCAACCGTGATATTCAAAAGTTGACATGGAAATGGGGCCATAATGTATGCAAGGAACACATGGGGTCATTTGCATGTCATTATGGCCCCATTTGCATGCAGGTGTGCCGATCCCTGATGACTTGCGCCTGGTGCCCTGCCAGGCAGCAGCCGTCGGGGACTGACGCCCCCTGCAGCCCGATCGTGGGCATCTGTAAAAAACAAAAAAATATTTCAGTCTATATCCCTGGTAGTCCAGTGGACCGCTATCTGCCCGATCGCGGGCTTCTGTTAAAAAGAAAGGAACAGGTCCAATATCCCTGGTGGTCCAGTGGACCGCTGACTGCCCGATCGTGGGCATGCGTAAAAAAGAAAAATTCCAATATACCTGGTGGTCTAGTGGTACTCCCACCTGCCCACTGAGCCCCACCGCCCTACTCCCCTCGTCAGCCGCGGGTGGCAGCACCCCACTCCACCTGCCGCCCACCGCCTCAGCCGATGACATTTGAAGCTGCATTCCCATTGATTCACAGTGTGAGCCAATGGGCATGCAGCCTACCGTACTACACATTCCAGATATTTTGGGGACCCCTCCTCATGAATTCTTGCACAGTCATGGCGTTAATCGGGCCCGAAGGGTGATTTCGCAGTCACTGCGTGAAATCACCTTTTGGGACTGATTAATGAAATGACACTGCCAGTGTTCATAAGATGAACTCTCAAAAAGCCTATGTTGAAAATTTGGTGAAAAATTCCTAAAAGTGACTGTTTTACGAGCATGCGTTGTGCTGTTCCTGCACACGCTCGTAAGTTCGCGAATTTTCAATATTTTCACTCCAGATTTTCAACATTGCCATTTTACCACACCTCCTTATGAGTAGTACAGCTGTCATTTTTCACATCCTGCCCAAAACGTGTTTCCGCCCATGTAGCACACAATGGCACAGTCGGTGTGCGAAATCAATGTATGGGACACATTAAGAAAATCACAGTGACACTGTTCATGAGCAGAGGTCTTAAAATGGCTATGTTGAAAGTTTGGAGAAAACATTCCTAAAAATGACTGTTTTACAAGCGTGCGTTGCGCAGTTCCTACGCATGCTCGTAAGTTCGCGAATTTTCAATATTTGCACTCCAATGACTTCCAAATACTTAAACAGCACATACAAGCAAGCAACATTTGGCATTGAGAAATCCTTGTTTTATATAATAATCTCTAACCATATACTATTAAAGTATATATTATTGTATTTTTAAAACAATTACTGTGTGTAGATGTATAAAAATATAATAGTGTGTATTACATCATACACAAAATATTACAAAAATACTTCAGCATCAAAAAGAATGTTTTTATAAACTACAGATACACAGTTTGTACTTAACCATTACTACCTACAATACTAACAATAGCAGAGCAATACTCAATTGACATAGTTTTCTGTTTTCAAACATCATGCAACATTATTAACTATTTACATGATATTTGCAAGCATTCATATTGTTCTAATACACAAAATAAAACAGAAAACAATGGAAAAGAACCTGATAAGAATGTTGCAGGTCACATAATAATCATTATTCAAACTTTGTCATAACTCCATAAACTTTACCTGTTTTCTGAAATAATTACTATGAACTGCTTAATTATTGATTATATTAATAGTATTATAACTGCAAAGTAGCACACACATGTGCAAAGTAGTAAACAACAAATATAAACAATGTATGTTTTGTTTGCGTATGTTTCACTAAAAATGCAACTTAGTCGGCAAACATTGGCCCCTATACCAATAACAGATGAAATAACAATAGTAAGATCAGCTTTTAGGAGGTCTGAGGTGGAGTACCAGCAGGAAGAGGAGGAGGAGGGGATGTTGGTACGGGTGGGAAAATATGTATGTATGGTAGTGCCACAGAAAGTATTTTTTCCTGTGCATTAGTTGCTGGCTCATTTTCAGATCCACGTACAGAACATCTTAGTGACATTTCAACCAGTGTGGCGGGGGAGTACAGTTCATGACCAGGCAATGATGCCGGACTGTCATGTACTGGTGAAGTACCAGAGCTGGTACACAGTTGAAATGATTCATCCTGTACTGAGTCTGTCTGTGTCTGAACAGACATGAATGCCTGTGATGGCCTAAAAACATCTAACAAGCAAGCTAGATTATGATCTATGCCCTCTAACTGCAGCGTTAATGATTGTTTCACTGAATCAATACTAACATCCAGCTGGGTCATAGTGGTGATAACGTTAACTAATTTGGTGTTTATAGTATCTAACTTGCTTGCTAGGCTTTGTAGGTCAGCCTGCGTGCCCTCCCTGTCTTGCAGCATGTCATATCTGACATGATGAAATAATTGTCATGTGGACTGCACTTCTGCTAGAATTTCATGCATGTGCCTCTCAGCTTCTGTCTCTGCAGGTGACTTTGGGTTCTCATCTAAATAAAACAAGAAAGCAAAAATGTTTTCAGTAACAGCTGGCAAACAGTACTACTCTAACTAATACTTTTTATTTTATGTGGTGTACAGCATAACTGTTTTTAAACTGTTAGAATCCCCCAGCAGAGCCAACCTGCTGCAGTGAAGGGTCTGAGGGCTAGTTTATGGCTTTAGCCCTCCCTAGACCCCTTGCTGAGATTGCCGCCAAATCCCCCAGTGGAGCTAGCCTGCTGCAGTGAATTGTCTGAGGGCTAATTTATGGCTTTAGCCCTCCCCAGCCCCCTCGCTGTGATCACCACCAAATCCCCCAGTGGAGCCAGCCTGTTGTAGTGAAGGTACAGGATGAGCTCCCTTCTGAACTTGATGCCTTTTCTGGCGCATTCATGCCCGGACAGCAGAATTTAAGCCCCTTAATTTTTTACCAGCTCCTTAGGAGTTGCTGCTTGTCCTGAATTTAATCTCTGTAATTTGTGTTAGCTTCTTAGGAGCTGCTGCTTGTCTTTGGCTATTTTTTTATTAAGTTGCTTTGGTAGTTATTTCTGTACTGCTATTTTTCATTAAGCTGTTTTGGTAGTAATTTGTGCACTGCTTTTTCCAGCTTCATTAATCTTCATCTCGCCTACTGTCTCCATGTTGTTTTTTTTTTAGTGCTCTCCCTCTGTAATTCTTGGTTCTCTGGCCCCTCCCTGCTGTGAGTGTTGAAACCCTTTCCTCTTCCCTTCCCCTTCAGTCATTGGTGCCTTCTTACTCAACTGCAGAGGTTAATTTCTTTTGTCACATTCTTTTACAGGGTCTGAGGGCTAGTTTATGACTTTAGCCCTCCCCAGACCCCTCGCTGTGATCACCGCCAAATCCCCCAGTGAAGCCAACCTGCTGCAGTGAAGGTGCAGGACATGCTCCCTTCTGAACTTGGCACCTTTTCTGATGCACTCACGCCTGGACAGCTAAATATAAGCCCTTAATTTTGTACCAGCTCCGTAGGAGTTGCTGATTGTCCTGAATTTAATCTCTATAATTTGTACTAGCTTCTTAGGAGCTGCTGCTTGTCTTTGGCTTTTTTTTGGCCTGCCCACCCACCCTATTCCCACTCTCTATTAAATGCACTATTGCTCCGCCCTTACTCCCTAATTTTGACTGGAATTACTGTAGTAGGTGGGTCCTTTCCTGTTCACTGCATCTCTTCTGCTAACTGTGAGAGCTCACCAGAGCTCGAGGAGGGCATCGGGGACCAGCCACAGCTCTCTAGGTCTGATATATCTGACTCAAATAAACCCTATGAGGATGCCTACCTCACTCGTTTGCCTTCACCTACTTATCATGTTAATGCTGGCACACCTAACTGGCCTGCACGAGGTTGTGCTTCAGCCCCAGAGTCATCACGTATTCTCAGTCTATGTGCACTATGCCACTGGCACATCAACTTCAAACTCTATTAATGGAAAAATGGTTTCAGTAACTGCTGTAGGTACACCTAGCTTCCAACATCATCTCTCACACCTGCTTACTTTTTCAAGCTTCACAGCAACAACCAATAAATTTAGCAATACCTCCTCCTGAAGAAGACAACAGAAAGAGTACTTTAAACACCTAAAGGCATACCTACTGAAACTAGTACTATTGCTTCTGCTGCTGTCTGGAAATGTGCACCTTAACCCCGGTCCCACTTAGGCAATGGACTGATGCAGCACAAAAATGTCCTGTATGCTCTCTCTTGTGTCTATCAACATTTGTAGTCTTCTATGTAAGTTAGAAAACCTCAAGGTGTGGATTACACAACACAACCCTGATATTCTCTCTGTTGTAGAAACTTGGTTGTCACCCAAAATCCCTGGCTCTGCTATCACCATACCTGGCTACTCTATTTTTAGGCAGGATAGGCTCACTAAAAGAGGTGGTGGCTGCGTTATTTACTTGAAAGAAACCCTAATGGGTCATACCCTTGAATTGCCCTGCATAGGAAACTCCTCTCAGGCCATGGCCATCAAGGTACTCCTAGGGGCCCCCAAAAAAACATTAACCGTGCTGTCTGTTTACATACCACACAAGGAATCTGCCGCTGGCTTTCATAACTTCATGGAATAAATTTGGAGTCTGCCTCAGAATACTGAAACCATAATACTGGTAGAATTCAATGTAAATTGACTCTCATCTGACATTGGACACGTTAAGGATGCCATCTCTGCCTTGCACCTTACCCAGTTAGTTAACACCCCCACCAGAATTAACCATAGAACTGGATTGAGTACTTCACTGAATTGGGTTCTATCTCACCATCCGGAATGAATCACGAATGTCTCTGTACTCCCCGACACCCTAAGTGACCACTCCCCTATACTTTGTAGTTGGTCCAACAAGTTCAGCAAATCTCCACCTAAGGTTATTCTCAGTAGGGTCCTAACTCCAGAGCACCTAGAACCACTCAGATCACACCTTCGAAGCCAGGATTGGTCACCACTGGACTCTACCAATGACACTGATGAGGCACTTGATTTCTTCATTGACCGCTTTAATGCTGCCTGCGATATCCACGTCCCCCTTAAAAAGTGGAAAGTTAAGGGGGTGTGTAACCCCTGGATAACTCCTGAACTACTGGGACTCATGAAGACTAAGGACCACCTCTGGCACCGGGCCAAAGTGACAGGCAAGCAAGCAAGCAAATATTCAGGCTTATAAAAAATCCAGAAATGTTTGCACCAGAGCAATCCATTTTGTAAAAAATAAATACTTTAGGGGGGCGCGCTCCATTCTGACAGTAAAAATTTATGGAGCAACATAAAGGATGTCACTGGCAAAGACCCCAAGAGAGCACCCACAATGCTTAACATTGATGGAAGCCTGACTCTCGACCCAATGGCCATAACCAATATTTTTAACAACGCCTTTAAGGACTTCGACAGTGTCCTCCCCACTGATTTTTTTCATGGTCTCTGCCCCTGCCACCCCCAAGTCTGTGATGCTCAGCAACAGGCTCCCCCCTTTTACTTCAAAGAGGTTACTAAACATGAGGCTAGAAAGTACATACACAAAGTACTCTGTAAATCAAGATTCAGTGGGGACAATCTAGATCTCAAATTTCTTGCTCTCACCCTCGAGGAAACTCTTACACCTCTTACCAATATTCTGAACCTTTCTCTAAGACTTGGGCAATTCTCCCCAAAAATGGAAACAGGCCCTAGTAATCCCAGTGCACAAAGGTGGAGATAGGGGACAGCACACAAACTACAGGCCAGTCTCTATTCTGCCTCCTCTGTCGAAAACACTAGAGCGTATAATTTCAGACCAGCTTGTGGAATTCCTGGACAAATACAATATCCAATGTCCCCAGCAGCATGGCTTTAGTAAACGTCATAGTACTACCACTGCACTGTTAGAATTCACCAGTTTCAAACATAACTCACTCAACCAAGGCCATCTGGTAGGTGCTGCCTTCATCGACCTGACGAAGGCCTTTGATACTGTGAACCACTCACTGTTACTCGGGCAATTATCACTTACAGGGGTGTCGAATGATGTTGTCAGCTGGTTCAAAAGCTTCTTAGAAGACCATTTGCAGCAGGTCAAGATAACCAGTGTCCTCTCCAAAAGGAAGCCAATCCATTCCAGAGTGCCTCAGGGATCTATACTGGGGCCCCTTCTCTTCAGTATCTTCTTGAATAACCTCCTACGAGCCTGTCAAGAACAGATTCTGCTCTACACAGACAATGCCATGATCTACTTTAGTAATCCCAACCCTAAGATCCTCCAGGATAACCTTCAACACAGTTTCTCGGAAGCGAAATGTTTTTCAGCACTCAAGAACTGGTGCTAAATTATAAAAAGACCAAAGTGATGCTTTTCAATAATGCCCATAAGAAACACAAGTCCAAACCCTGGATCGTCACAAACTGCATTGGCACCCCGCTTGAACAGATCTACTCCTTCAAATATCTAGGGGTCACTGTTGATAGCTCACTCACCTACTTGTGACATATTGATAACGTAGCCCAATCTGTCAACATAAGGACTGGCGTACTCCACAGGCACAAGCATAGCCTGACTTCTGAGGCACTAAGAATAGCAATTTTCAGCTCCGTCATTACCATCATCAATTATGGGCTGGTTGTTTATGGCTCTGCCTCTGCTACATCCCTTCACAGGATCACTGTTGCTCTTAACAAAGCATGCAGACTCCTTACTGGGGCTGTCTGCCTCACACACACACACACACACACATGTGACCTATATGCTCAGACCAGGTGGCTTCAATTATTCTGCCGGATCCAATATCAAACCTACTTATTTGCCAAGAAGGCACACCTTGGATTGCTACCCTCTGGGGTCTAACAGCTCCTTAGCCCATGTCACAGTATGCAATGTACTTGAAGTTTGGCAACTCAGGTCTTTACTGTTCCCAGATGCCGTACCACCTTAGGTCAGCGGTCTTTCGCTTGCAGAGCCCCACCTGGCTCAACTCCCTGGGTAGGGACATCTCTGCTGAGTCAAAACTCAGAGCTTTCAAACACAATCTCTGGCAGCATCTATTAGCAAACAGTATATGTGACTGCCACCCTTAGAAGCCTTCTGCTTGCGTTATCATTGTTCTTATACTTTTCAGCACTTTTGTCTCTCGGCACTTCATTTCAATCCTACCCTAGAGCCTTTTTCCCTCCACCCCTCACCCCTGCTTCTGCCCTGCTTGCACATCTTCATGTTCTTCCCCTGCTCCTCCTCACCTTCCCCCTTCCACCCCCCACCCATTCTCTTATCTCATGCCATCTCTTTTGCAACACTCTTTCTCTCCTTCCCCCTACGTTTCTCTTTTACCTTCTCTCCCACCCATATTACTCTTTCTTGGATTTTCAACAAAGCCTGCAAGGCTGCCCCTCCCTGGCTAAACACCACCTCTCCCTCTACTATTAATTTGTCTCCTCCCTCCCTTCACCAGCACTCTTCCTTCTCTCTGCACTCACCCTATTCCCTCCTTCCACCTCCCCTCCCTCATCTCTGTATCCCCATCACCTTCTTTCAACTCCACTCCTTCCCCCTCCACCTCCTGTGCAACTCTTCTCCTTCCCCTCTCTCATTTCTCCCATCCACCACCTTATACTCTATTACTTTTTCTCCTAGATTTTGATATGGCTTCCCAGGCTGCCCACTCCTCTAGCCCCCTCTACTGTTATATTGAGTAACAATCAGTGTTATTTTGATTGCTTTCAATGTATTTTTTTTTAAGTATATTCTTGATGTCCGCTATTTACTTATCTATTATTTGCCTTGTTTTGTTTTTGTACTACTGACATGGAACTTTGGTAAATGAGTTGTATTGCTTAAAGGTGTTGTAATCCAAGACTCAATAAATAAATAAATAAAAAGAAAAGAAATATTACATTAACATAACGGTATCAGTGTATTTTGTCTGAGTGCTACTCATATATATGTGTGTGTGTGTATATATATGTATATGTGTGTGTATATATATATATATACACATATATATACATACAGTATATATATATATATATATATGTAATATATGGACATGGTCAAATAATACCATCCTGTCCCATACAAAAAAATCCCTGTAATACAACACTGTCCAAAGTGATAATACCCTTGTTCCTTCATGATAATACTACCATTCAGAGCTGATAATACTATAGTTTCAGCTTTCAACGATAGAATTATCACTACAATCGCAGAGCGCATGTCCAGATCTTCCTGCCAACAAACCCAGTTGCCATGGTCACACACCCCTTCCTGCACAACTGTACTGATGGCATGCATCTCCATTGGCAGCTTTTCTGTAGTAGGCGGGCACAACAGCGTGAAAACGTGGCGTCTTTTTCGTCTCACTTAGCGAGAGGAATCTGTTCAGTTCGTTTCATTTTTTTGAACAAATAATGGACTATGTCACTCATCCTGCATTTGCCGAATGACAAAAAAGCTGAAAGGTAGGACTGCCTACTAAATAAACAGAAACAAAATTTTATTTGAAACGAGTGATGGGACACTCGTTAGTGCTGTGGGCAGTTCAGAGACAGCGCATGCTGAGTGCCGCGGCTGGCCAGCCCGTTTCACTAAAAGCACATAAGAAAAAGGAATGTTCACAATTAGGTCCATATATTACAAAATAACAAATAAGGACTATGTATTATAAGGCATAGACTATCTCGAGGTTTTTGGGACTTTGGGAACTCTCGGCTTCGCTCTCGAGGTTCCAAGTCCCCAAAACCTCTCGATGGTCTTACTGCCTTATAATACATAGTCCTCTATCTATTATTCATTCTATCTATCTATCTATCTATCTATCTATCTATCTATCTATCTATCTATATATATCAATCTATCTATCTATACATACTTAGTTTGTAAGATGCCCAAAACTAAACTAAAATACTCAGTACACCAAATGCTGCTCAGACATGTTGTATACCTGTCAAATGGGTAATATGTATAACTGGTTTTACTGAGATAAGGCATAGAAACATAAAAGTTGTTTGCAGATAAGGACAGCAAGGCCCATCCAGTCTGCCCATTTTTTCTACCTTATGAATGTGCCATAGGTCTTTGCTCTGTCAATGGACTGTCTATTCATACTCATCTGTATTGCTCCCTTTGGGGTAACCCTTGCCTCAGTGTTTGCGCACAGAGGTTCTTTGTCTTTTAAATGTTTTTTTATTTTAATGGGTTCACCACAATATATCCAAGGCACACTGCCTTAAGGGTAGCTGGTCCATTCCACTGGGGTGTCAAAACAGACGAGGCATACTGATGAGTCCTGGTAGGATGAAACACGTGTCTATGTCTTCTGTTAGCACCCTTTGCAAACTGTGAGAGGCCTTCAGCACCATGCAATTCTGCTTAAGTTGGACCAGCATAACATTCTGTGGTGATTTGCATATGTAGCCCATGATGCTTTGCATTGTGGGGCATGTGTGATTTTGTATTTTCTTGAAACTTGGCTTCCCAGCCAAATGCCCTTTAGGGGTAACCCTTGCCTCAGTGTTTGCACAGAGGTTCTTTGCTTTTAAATGGTTTTTATTTTAATGGGTTCACCACAATATATCCAAGGCACACTGCCTTAAGGGTAGCTGGTCCATTCCACTGGGGTGTCAAACAGATGAGGCATACTGATGAGTCCTGGTAGGGTGAAACACGTGTCTCATGTCTTCTGTTAGCACCTTTGCAAACTGTGTGAGAGGCCTTTCGGCACCATGCAATTCTGCTTAAAGTTGGACCAGCATAACATTCTGTGGTGATTTGCATATGTAGCCCATGATGCTTTGCATTGTGGGGGCATGTGTGATTTTGTATTTTCTTGAAACTTGGCTTCCCAGCCAAATGCCCTTTGGGGTAACCCTTGCCTCAGTGTTTGCGCACAGAGGTTCTTTGTCTTGTATTGCTCCCTTATGCTTATCCTATGCCTCTTTGAAGCCCTGCACTGTATTCATATCCACCACTTCCTAAGGTAGGCCATTCCATGCACCCATGACCCTTTCTGTGAAAAATAACTTCCTCACATTACCCCTTAAAAGGCCTCCCTCTAATCGCATGCAGTGTACTTGTCCTGCTATTTTTCTTATATTGAAACATGTTAGACTCTTTCTTCTTGTTAATGCCCTTAAGATATTTCAATGCTTCGATCATATCACCGCTCTCCCTCCTTTGCTCTCGGGTATACATAGTGAGCTCCATTAATCTGTCCTCATATGTTTTCTGATGCCGACACTGCACCATTTTGGTTGCCCTTCTCTGAACTGCCTCCATTTTGTTAATGTCCTTGTGCAGGTGAGGCCTCCAGTACTGCAGGTAGTACTCCAGATGGGGCCTAACCAGTGTCTTGTAAAGAGGGATTATTACCTTCCTCTTACGACTTGTGATACCCCTACTAATACACCCCAACATCCCTCTAGCATTACCTACTGCCTTAGTGTCTGCTTGGATTATTTCAGGTCATCTGTGATGATCATGATGATGCCCAAGTCTCTTTCTTCCGTTGTGATTGCCAGCAACTCCCCTCCCAACCTATAGTTAGCTTCAGGGTTTCTCTTCCCTGTGTGCATCATCTTGTACTTCTTTGCATTTAAAATCCAATTGCCACTCTTCAGTCTGTTTTTCCAGTTTTTCCAGATCACTTCTCATTCTGCCCACCCCATCTGGATCATCTACTCTGTTGCAGATCTTGGTGTCATTTGCAAACAGACAAACCTTACCCTCCAGTCCATCTGCACTGTCACTGATGAAGATATTGAAGAGGACTGGCCTACCAGGACTGATCCCTGAGGTACCCCATTTGTGACTTGCATCTCTTCTGATTGTATACCATTTACCACCACTCTCTGTTTCCTGCCCACCAACCAGTTTGCCACCTAGTTGACCAACGTCTGACCCAACCATAGCCTACCCAGCTTATTAATCAGTCTTCTATGTGGAACGGTATTGGAAGCTTTGCTGAAGTTAGGGTAGGCAACATCAACTGCACCCCCTTGATCTACCACTCTTGTTACCCAGTCAGTGAAATCTATGAGATTAGTTTGACAGGACCTTCATGTTGTAAACTCATGCTGTCTTGGATCCTGTTCTCCTATGGATTTCGAGTGTTGCACTATCCTTTCCTTAAGGAGTGCCTCCATAATCTTGCCCACTACTGAGGTAAGACTGACTTGCCAGTAGTTTCCTGCCTCCTCCCTGCTGCCACTCTTGTGGAGCAGAATCACATGAGCTCTTCTCCAGTCTTCTGGCACCTATCCTGTGCTCAGAGACTCACTAAACAGTTCTGCTAGTGGCTCTGCTAGTTTCACCCTTAGCTCCTTTAGTACCCTGGGATGTATGCCATCAGGTCCCATTACCTTGTCCACCCTGAGCTTAGCAGGCTCTTGTAGGACCCTTTCTTTTGTGAAGGGACTTGTGCACACCTCCCTCCCTCCTGTGTCCATGGTGCTGAGCAGCGGGCCCTGCCCTACCTTCTCCTCAGTAAATACTGAGCAGAAGTATCTATTTAGGCATAACCTGTGCCCACAAAAAAATGTAGAACTTCAAACGATTACAAGCATTGTACTACCCATATAATTGCTTACTATGTTGCAACATTCAAAATGAACATACAACCATTGTTAGAGAGAAACAATGACTCATACATCAGCTGTAAAAAACTTGTATTTTGTAAAGTTAATAGTAAAAAGACTTTTGGTAACTGAAGTACATCCTAGCATACTAAAAACTATATACAGCAGTAATGGCAGTAACGTATCAATCATTGTTTAGTTATGCAAGTAGTAGTACTGTATATTTATCCATATAATTGTTTAAAGGGACACTGTCAACCTGTTTTGCATCATATTATTTCTAGTTAAAAACTGACATTTTATGACTGCTTACCTTCTCTAAAATTCATTAATGTTGCTGTTTGTATTGTTTGTCTCCTGTTTAGAAGAACTGACATGTATGGTAATGTATATCTGTAAACAACTTTGTTTTGTTTCAAATCCTGAATCTATTCTTTTAATACTTGCTAAACATTACAAGCACCCCCAAACAATGCAGTCACTCATGAGGTAGTGGTCACCTAAACTCCCACTGCATCATGAGCAGCTAGACTATGCTGGGGACGTTCCCAAGTCCAAGAAAGATGCAGTGGGAGTTGATCAAGGAATGTAAACAAACCCGTTTTGTGTGGTAACACCAGTATGGTGGGCAGTCTGTGTTTCACTTTTTAAAAGAAAAAAAGAATCAGAATCAAACTATTAGCTACATCAGCAATCTTTACAGAATGTTAGCAATGATAAAATGAGTTTTTTTTAAAGAAGCGACAGCTTGAGACCTAATGGGATTGACAGTGTCCCTTTAATAGTACAACACATCATCTAAATTTGTTTACAAATAGTGACATATAGTTAGCAATGTTTTTTGATGAGACTCTGGATTACATTATAGTGTATGTATGCATATGTTTTATTCATGTCTTTACAGTACCATAATAAATAAGAGTAAATAAATAGTTTTGTCATCACACTGCTATACCATACTATTGTAAAAGCAACAACTATATAACAGAGGTGCAATTGACACAATGTAAAACCACACATTATATGAGTGCAAATAGAACACAAGTCAAGGATATATCAATAGTACTTTCTGTGTATTCCGTGGAAAATAATGTCACGGAACTGAGGATTATCAAACATTATCCAATAATAAAGAAAGAATGGATAAGTATATACATTAAATGTCATTGAAAGGGTTTGCAAGTACTTACTCTGGTCAATCTGTACTTCTTTGAAAATACACGTGACAGATAATAGTCTTCTATAATATATGTGAATAGGTTGCCGCAATTAACAGATGTATCTATCGCAGCAAATAACATTGTATACATTTGGATAGTGTGAATATGATAACCGTAAGAATATACAATAGCAAACATTCAAATATAAAGTTTTCATTCTATATCGTTCTACAGTGCTAGTCTCAACCTAGAGAAGCACAAAGCACATAGTTATGTAGTACTGAGATTTCTCCAACTATTGCATTAGCTAAACTTTGTATAATAATGCAACTAGAACCATTCTGCAGATATACTAAATAGTGCAATGTGTAGTACATACATTCTTGTACTTTTGATACTATTTTATGTGTGATATAGTGGTTCTGTTTTATATTTTTATTGTATAGGCAACTACTTTTATTGTAAACAAAGGACCTCCTTGGAAATGAGCTCCCCATTCAGAGGAGTACTGTAACAATTTTTCTATTCATTATTTTTATGAATAAGATTTATTACTACTACATACATACACATATATATATTAGAACTGTTAAATAATTTAACATGTAGTGATATACTGTTGTATACTTATTCTACCATGTGCGCTCCTGATTATTAGATGGCAGTGCTCTGTTGAGTTTAAACCCTGGCAGGTCTTGCACCACATAGGCTAGCAGATGAAAGCAGAATACTTATTAAAGTAACAAATCGTACCATAATAATAACCATAGAAATCGCACTGTTCACGCATATGGCATTGTTCTTTCATTTCCACAATATTTAGCATTATCCATGCTAAGTATAGAAATACTGAAAAACATTCGGATAACAGTAATTCTTGGATACTTTGTTTAAACAGATATGCACTGTGTACTCAGCTGACCATCATGTATATTAGTTTATCTTTCTGACTAGATATGCATCCTTTCGTAAGTACAGTTAAAATGCAATTATATATAACGTCTTGTTTTGAACCCTGTGGTAACGCTGCATCCTATTAACTTAACAGACATGAACACTCAACTGTGTTGTTAATCAGGCAAGTGCACACATTCCACATAATACTATACAGTACTAGTAAAGAGCATCAACAGCTGTATGCATAACCAATGATTTCTACCATGCACGTCATCAGATTCATATTAACATCTCATGCTTTGCTGTTAACATGAGACAGACTTACAACATGTTTGTGGTACAACACACTGACTTTGGATAGTTGGCAAACATACTATTGTCTGTATTGATGATCAATATGCATAGATACAACCATTAATTCTCTTTGTGACTTAGAAGTTTGCATGTAACAAACCAGGTAAATGATAGTGACAAAATCAATTCTAACAGTATTTTTCACTATGCAAATAAGCCTGTGTTGAAGTATTATACTGTTATGCAAGCAACATTGTTACAGCATAACATATATCTATATATATATATATATATATATATATATATATATTTACAAGAGTAATGAAATGTAACATCATTAACTCATTACTATATGTATGTAGGAATCCTAAATACATGTAAATAACCCTGAAATCATCGCAGAAGCATTTGGTACTTGCGAAGCATGCCTGTGTTCTCTTCATCCTTCGCTAACAAGTAGTAACAAAAAGGAAGAACATTATAAGAAACATCTATTAGCATTAAACAATATACTGGCAAATATGTAGTAAACTGACAGCTATGCACAACAGTTTTGTTTGTACCATGCGATATACACAGGCAACACTAACTGTATATCCAATAGCACATATCACATAATATGTAAGCAAACCACATGATATTAAAATTAAAATATCTTAATGCCTAGCTAAAAAGTTGTATATACAATGATGCAGAACGACAGTTAGGTGCTCGCTTTCCCCTAGATAGAGCATACCATATCATGGAGTAAAGTTAGAAAGAAAATGTTATGTACATAGTGACTCTAGAGAAACGGTTACAGTCTAAACACTACATGTATTTGTTTTAATGTAACAATATGCTGACAACACTGTCATACTATAGCTGTTGTACTTCTGTTAGCAAGAGGAAGTTAACACATACTGGATTTTTCTTGTGTTGTTGATACATTGGTAAAAGTTGTGAGTATACACTAATTACACTTCTAGTAAGACAAGACTTTAAAACCCTTTTCCTGTCAATCATGTGTCCAATTGTTTTAGGCCATTTTATGTTGACCCGGACAGTATGAAAGTTGTTGCATTGTGGTTATTTTGCTTACAAATAACTAGCATTTATACTTCTTCACCCTCTAGTGGTGTAATGTGATACAAGGCACAGCCAAGTGCCACATACTCATAGAGGCTGATTAACTGACCGTTAACATAACACCTGGGAGTGGCTTATTGCTATTATAAAAAATGTTTTTGAAAGAATGTTAAACTTTGTTCAGCATCCCATGAAGCTCTGCATGTCTGTTAATAAAAGTTTAACATAAGGCTGATAGAATGTTTACAGCCAATCAGAAAGCTCCATTTCTAAGACCCTTTTTTATGATACAGATTTGTGATTTTACTGTAGATATATGTGTTGTGTATGCCTATAACAAAAATTAACTGTAGAACAGTTGTATCATTAGTACATAGTTTGCCAGGGTGTTACAAAACCTGTTTAAAACTGATGCACTGGTAATGAATATTTGATACACTCTCTTATAGATTGTGCATGCATACCTTCATCAGAAAGGTCAGTGACTTCCTGTTTCATGATAATGTTCTGTGGGATGCCTGTTACCACTGTAATGTCCCAAGTATCATCCTCTTCTTGATGATCGGAAACAACAAGATCAGCATCAACTGGAACATCTGGTTGCATGTTGTCTGTTTCACCAACCTCCTCACCAGTGTCATCTGCAGAGTGTGGCAATGCAAGTTTTCCTAAAACTGGTACAGTTATGTCTTCCATAACATCCTCAATCTGCTTGTCATCCTCCTTGTGGTCATCTGTTTGGTCCAGCTTTGTGTGTTCTTCTTGAGATTTGCCTGTAAAAATTATTAGCATACAAAAAGAAACGATGTGTTAGCATCAGTGTCATTATAGGAATGGGTTAAAAATTAATGAACACTGGTGTGTGTGAGCCGAACACTTACTGTGGGTTCTATCCCCAAAGTTCAGCTGCCCCGCATCTTGCCACATTGTCTCCATTATCCTGAACCAATAAAGGTGTTTGTATGCAATTTTTATGTCCCCACTATGCATTTTATGACATTTTTGCCGGAGCAACTTCCATTTACGTTTACCTTCTATCCGGCTACGGTCCACATTCTAGCTCCCTAAATGATCTATGACACTGTCCCAGAAAGAGTTAATTTGCTTATTAGTAGCCTTCATTTAGTATGCTGGCTCTGCTATCTCCCTTTCCATTTATCTCCACCAGCATCTCTACTTCTGACTGGCTCCAAGGAGCTTTAAGGCCAGAAAAAAAGATGTTTCCCCCAGTTGTCATTGCTGGACTGAAAATGAGATGTTTACATAAATAATAAGTGGGAAAAATGTAGCAATAAAATAGTAAATGTAAACCACAGTTAGATACTGTTTACAGTGGTATCTTGTGCTGTAAACCACATGTTAAAAAATCACTAAGAACGGTAAATGAAAATGTGCATGTAAACTAAAGAAAACTCTCAGTAAAATTAATTTTTCTAAAAGACATTATACAAAACTGTAAAGAGACCTGCAATATCTGTAATCCACCGTCTCTCGAAATGCGTCTCCTATTCTCACTGATTACACAAATGTCCGAATCACTTTAAGGCTGTGTATGCAAACACGGGTTGCAAATCATGGCCTTGGTTGCGACAGGTCAAATGTGAACGTCTGAATGCTGAACATGAGCGATATCAGTAAACAAAGCTGTATGAGTCTACATCACAAAAACACAGCCATATAATGCTATGGTCTTGTCACTCAGCATCATACATAATAATGGGATATGATTGAATATGTGTTTGTATTAGGCCCAGATATTCAGAAATGCACCAAAGGCTGGAGCAAGTCTAGCGCAGTGCAAATCCAATGCGCCATGATGCAACAGGAGCCATATTCAGAGGCTGCGCTGGCCTCACTGTACCAGCGCAACCCAGCTGAATATGATACATTTGCTCCATGGTGCAATCAGATGTGCACCATGGTGCAACCAGAGTTGCACCATGGTGCAAACACAGTTGTGCCAAGGTGTAGAAAGAGATGCCCCAGAGCAACTGTGGGAGCAGAGCAGTAGAGCAACAGAGGGGGATACAGCACAGAGAAGAGACCCAGGGACAGAGCCAGGGAAGCACAGTGACAGGCCACAGGAGGCCTCCACCAGCAGGGTGCACGCAGGCACCCAGACACCCCTCCCCAGAGCACAACAGTGGCACAGATAGCAGGCAACAGGAGGTGCCAATGGCCAATGGAGGGCCACCAAGGGAGCCCCCATGCAAGCTGCTGGCTGTGCCCCCCCAGACCACAGCAGACCACACCCAGGACCATGCAGCCAAGCACACATACACACACATGCAACACAGGCACACAGGAAGCCCATGCAGTAGGCACTGAATGTGCTGGGAGGCACGTACAATGGCAGACCACATGGGACAGGCTGCACAATGCCAAGCAGGGGCTCCAATACAGTGTGCAGCCAGTACCCGACCAAAGACCATGGCCGTGTGCCACACACACACCCGCCACACACCCGACAGTCATCCAATGGGCACCTCAAGGCACAGCCACCGACCGAGGGGAAGGACACCACCACAGTGGGACACACCACAGCACACAGCAGTGAACCACAGAAGCACAACATGTGCTCCGACACATGCACACCGCACGGACAGAAACTGGGCCACTGCAGCATGGCTCCTCATGCCACCTGGAAAACAGACACTGACACAGGCAGGTAAGTCAAAAAATATATATTCAGGAATACAACTATTTGCAAGAACAAGGGGGTGGGAAAGGGTAGAAAAGTGAGGGAAGGGGACAGGGAACAAGGACTGTACAATAGGAAGGGGGACTGTAGGGGGAGGTACAGCAGGAGAAACAGGTGAATGCTGGGGCCAAACTAACGGTGGCCATGACCGGCCACCCCTTGGTGTCCTCGCCACCTCCCATCTTCCAGCAGCAGGCACCGAACCTGAAGGACTGCCTCCATGGTGGTCAATGTTATCAGGATGAGCTGCCAGAGCAGTCTGCAGTACATGGGCCTCCGACGCCTCCACTGGACACCTATGACAAGGGACAGGACAGGTGATCAGTGCAATGTCCCAAGGAACCATGGCCACCCACAGTGCACAATGGGCAGTGGGAACACCTCTCCCCTGGAGGGCCAGTACTGGCCACCCACAGGGTGGTGGGCCAATGCCTGCCAGCAACTTGGCACACCACGACATTACACAGAGGTGGTCCCCACCACACAATGGCCACTCAACTGCTCAATAACAGTCACATGGCACAGTGCACCGGCAGCACCACAGCAACACCAGTGGCAGTCAGGCACACCCCCCCACCAACAGCTGGCACATGTGTCCAATGGATGCGCAACAGTGGCATGCATCATGCACAGTGCGACACACACAGCTGTCACGGTACATGGCACAGGTGGCCATGACCACTCCCACTCCCCCGCCACCCCCATATAAAGTGCAAAGGACCATGACAGTGCTTACCTGCCCTCTGCAGCCCCGCTGGTGCTGGTCCCACTCCTGCTCCTCCTCTGTGGCCAGCTGCAGCCTGCTGTGCTGCTGCTGCTGCCTGTGCCTGGCAGTGATTTTCAGGCCCTGGGAATGGAATATAGGCAGGTACACATCAGGAATCATCCACAGCAGCTGCCCACCACACCGACCCCTGTGCACAGGGTTAGCCCTTGTCTGACACATCCTGCACTGCTGCATCACAACGCAAGTGGTGGCTGGCAATGCCACTCCATGATGTGCATGATGACAGTGCACCACTCTGCAGGGCATGCCAGGCAGCCTAGCCAACACAATAGTACAGCACTAGGGCACACATGCAATATGGGCTGACTTATCTGGCTGTGGTACAGCCCCTTGCCTGATGCACGCTTCAAGCCTCCTCAGGTGCTCTGGGTCCTGCCTCAACAAGTCACCATACTGGTGGTGGCATTGCTGCCCTGTCCTGGCCACCCTGGTCCTTTGCTGCAGCCTGGCAACAATCCCCTGCCACACTGCTACCCTTGGCTTCTGCAGGGGCATCTGGCCAAATAGTTGGGGGGCGTGGGGCTGGACACAGGCCACCAGGTTGACAAGTTCAACCTTTGTCCAGTTCTGAGCTCTATGGACATGGCCCTGCACCATGCTACACACTGCGATCTCGGTAACCAAAATGGTGGCAGTAGGTGCACGTGTCCACAACATGCGCCAGATGTGCGATACGAGGGAACATGCACTGTATCCACCCATCGCACAGTGCCAGCGATGCGTGGCATGGGTGTGGCTAGGCAGGGGCACTGGGTCAGGGGAATGACCCAGGGGTCAGGGGTCGGGGTCACCTGCCTCTGTGCCGTACGCACGTGTGTGATAGCAGGCCTGGTACATCATGCGCTATGCCCCTGCATTGTACTGTCAGCGCACAGTGCACAATTGACACCATGATACCATTAGGTGCATTTGCACTGCAGGTCTGTGCACCACACGTGTGTGCACATTGTGCTGCAACTTGCTCCTGTGCAATCGAATTGCGCACAGTGCAAAATTGCAATATTCAGAAACCACATGCAAATGAGCTGATTAGCCAATGCATGGCACACTGGGTGCATTAGCATGTCATTACTGTTGCGCCAAGCCTCATTTGCATGCATTGCACTTTATAAGTGGCACAGAACAGCACAGGCCATGTACCAGTATTGCATCCTCTCGAGATAAGTTGCACATGCCGCTGCAGCTCACTGGGAGCGGACAACACAGCAGGGTGAGACGGAACAGGTAGATGCTGCCACTGACATGCTGTGCTGTCCATGTCCACAGGAAGTGAAATAACAGAACGTGAGGAGGGTGGGCCTGCTTGCAAGTGCAGGCCCAATTTCATGAAAGTGGAGACAAAGGCCCTGTTCTATGCATACCTTGACAGGGAGCCCCTGTTGAGTGGTGCAATGGACACACCACAGGCCAGGGCTGGGGCCTGGGAGGAGGTGACGGCATACATCAACCAGCATGGCAGCCACCAGCGGTTGGCGCAGGAGTGCCGGAAGAAGGTAGGCATGGACAAGAGGCACATCAAGGAGAAGGTGGCAGCCATCTGTGCATCCTGGAATGCCACCGGAGGGGAGCCTGTGGATGCGCCACCACTCACGGCGCAGAAGGAGTTGGTGGCAGCCACTATGCACTGCAGCACAGTGGAGGGTGTGCCTGGAGGTGGTTTCCAGATGGGTGGCAGTCCATCACTGCATGGTAAGTATGTCTGCCATGCCCAGCTGATAGCATAGAGGGGTGCATACACAGGCATGCTGTCATGCATGCTGCCGGCATGCATGTCCTGTGCATGTGTGCACACCAATGTGCATGCCATGCTGCTGGACACATGCAGTGGCCATGTAGGGGGGGCACACATTGGCACTGCATCACTGACACACCTTTTTTCCCTTGCAGCACCAGCACACCTCCATGTGGATGATGGGGCACTGGCAGCAGTCATGGATGCTGGTACAGCCACAGACGACCAGCTGTCAACCTCCACTGGGATCCGTGAGCCCAACAGGCTGCAGCCCAGCAACATGGTGCAGGTGGCTGTCTTGGACTTGGGGTCGGATGAGGCCCTGGATGTGTTCCTCCAGGATGCCAGCCTTGGCATCCTGTGTATGGAGACACAGATCATGGCGGGGTCCGACTCCGATGAGGACTGCTCCCAGCTCCTGGACAGCATGGGTGACAATGTGGCTCTGTCTCCCCTTCTGGCAGTAATCACAGGCACCATGCCCAGTGCTCTGCTGGTAGAGGAACAGCTGCCTGCCACCACTGTGGGTGCAGCTGTGTGCACTGCCATGGCTGTGACTTGCAGTGGTGGTGGTGGTGTGGCCGCACAGGTACTGGGTGGTGTACAGCAGCTAGACAGCTGACAGCAGCAGGCTGCGGGTGCCACCAGGCAGCCGGAAGGAGGGTTCGCCGCTGGTGCACCTGCAATGGACATTCCCCAAGGACCCCACTGTGCAGCATCCACCAGAGAAGGGGGCTGTGCAGCATGGCTGGTCACCACATGAGGATCAACATCCCGCCTGGGTTCCTCAGGATGCCGATCTGCTGGCTGAGCACACCATTTTGTTGCTGGCATCTGTACAGCAGCAGGAGCTGCTTGCCTCTGGGGTGTGTGCACTGCGCGCAGAGGTGCACCACTTGGCTGAGCAGCAGGAGAAGGGCAATGCGCAGATCCTGGCAGGGCTGCAGCACATGCAGAAGGCCACAACTGCATCCATGGATCACATTGCCACTGTGATCATGGATGGCTTTGCACTGCTGGCTGCCATGGGGCATGGCCAGGCACAGATGACCCCCCCCGCAGTACGATGTCCACCCCACGAACCTGGCGTTGGGCAACCCCAACATAGTCAACTCCGGGTTCTGATGTTGGCATCCAAGGCACACCCAGGGCTGGCCTGGTCAGGTGCCTTCACACCCCCGCGCGGACACAGTCATGGTCCCGCGGTTCAGCTCCTGGGGGGCTGTTGCAAACACCCCCAGTGGCTGATGCGCAGCCTGTGGCAGCCGATTGGCCCCAGTACGGCTGCCTCTGTGGCAGTGGTGGCCATGGTTTCATGCAGCGGACCTGATGTATGTGCCGCCCTGGCCGCAGTGTGCAGCTGCTGCCCTGTGCACACATGGGCAGCGTGTGTGTGTGTCATACCACATGCTGCCTGTGTGCATGCTTGCCCGGCCACTAGACCATGTGGTGTGGGTGTGATGAGGGCAGTTTAGCACTGGTTGCACCTGTGCACCGTTGCAATGCGTCTGATCCATGCAACATACCAATGCCTGTGTGTGTGTGTCTGTGACAGGGATTTATTTAACTCCAAAAATTGATTAGCGTTTTGCTCATAAAAGTGCTAAAACATTGTGATAATGCATAGCACTCACCTCACTGTGTTTAATGAACGTAACACTTCTAGAAAACCTATATAAATACTTTCTATACAGTTAGCATTGTCCCAAGAAAAAAACTGCTAATCAATTATTTAAAACCCTGCTGTGGTTGTGTGCCACTTACTCCCCTACCCCTGCATCACGCCTCTGTGTGTGCATGCCCATTGCCATGCATGCCCCTGCATGTGTGCTGTACCTGTTTGTGTGGCCCATGCATGTGTATCACACCACCTACCTGTGTGCACCATAGTGCTCCTGTGCAATGGTGTCCCAGTGTTGTCGTACCTGCTGTTGCGGCTGGGGATCCCTCCACCCAGGCGGGCTGTCGACCACCCCCCAGCCCATTGCCTGTGTCGTCCCCACTACTGTCACCCTCATCAGTCTCGACAGCTATCCCATGGTCAATGGCCATGTTGTGCAGTATGCAGCAGGCCAGGAATAGGCCACAGGCTTTTGAGGGACTGTACTGTAGTGCACCGCCTGACCTGTCTAGGCAACAGAAACATGCCTTCAGCATGTCAAATACACATTCGTTGATGCTGTGTGTGCTGGTGTGTGCCTCATTGTAGCATTCCTCTGCTGGGGACGACGGGCACCAGTTGGGGGTGAGCAGTCAGGGCCTTAGTGGATAGGTGCTGTCTCCTGTGTGGATAATGACATGGTTAGCCCTCTGCTGTTCTATGCTGTGCCCCTTGCCTGTCCCTGGCACCCACGCCATCATGCACACCTTGCCGACCTCCATCCCAAAGTCTGCTTTGCCCATCGCCCCTTGCCGTGCCATACTCACCCACTAGGTGGCCCGTGGGGATGTTCCCACATTCAAACCTGTGGCACAGCGCATCATGTGCACTCCCAGGGTGCGTGACACAGACATTGGTAATGTGCCCTGTGGCATCGCACACCACCTGGCAGTTGACACTTGGGCTCCCCTTCCTGTTTATGTATGCCACACCCTCAGGGCCAGGTGGCATGCAGATGGGCATGTGGGTGCAGTCAATGGCCCCAATCATGCCAGGTATGTGTGCTACCCTGTGGAAGTCCTGCATGGTTGCTGTACACTCCACCTGTGTGCTGGGAAAATGGATGAGTTCTGACACACGTGGAAGCAGTGTGTTCAGGAACTGTGTGAGGAGGCTGGACGTGGCTGATGGGGTTATGCCTGTAGTGTCCCCTGTTGGTCTCTGGAGGGTGCCCGTGGTGAGCAGGCACATGACGGCTGCCACCTTCATCTCCACGGACATGGTGTGGCTCTGTCTGGTGGGTACCTGCATCTCCTCACTGCACAGCTCGTAGAGCTGCCTCAGAATGGCCCTGTTCAGGTTGTACCAGCCCACAATCTCTGTGTCACTGTAATTCTTGAAGGTGATGCGGTACCACCTGTGTCAGGCATACTGCCAACGGTCTCTTCCTTGGCCACATCGCTGTTCCTCCTGCCCCTCACACCCCTCATTATGGCCTCCATTATGAAGGGTGCACTATCCATGGCCCTTGCTGTCCAATATCCCCCTGGGCAGTTGGCTGCTGCTGGCTGTATGCCACCCTGGTGCATTTCCTGGCAGTATGTCTGTCTCTCTTGCTCTCACTCTCTCTGCCCCTCTCTCCCTCTCCAATGCCACCTCAGTCCCTCTCCCTCTGTGTCTGCCTTGGTCTGTCTGTCTGTCTGTCTCCCTCTCTTCCTTCCTTCCTTCATTCCTTCCGTATTTCTGTCTCTCTCTCACTCCCTCTCACCTGGTGCAAGTGCTGTCTGTGTTCTTGTGCCCTGTATTTATAGGAACAAGTTTAATCGGAACAACTTTTATTTGCTCCGCACTTGCGCCATGGTTTCATGGTTGAATATGCCACTCGCTGGATATTCATGGGAATGACCCTATGTACACCTGCATTCATTATAGTTGTGCATTGGTGCAATGGCATTTGTAGTGACTGATCGCCATTTGAATATAGGCTCCTTGGCACAAGTCCGCACTTGTGACGGCACAACGCAGTTGCGCCATGTACAACTGCTTTGACTATCCGGGCCTTAGTGTACAAACCAACCAGTGTCCAACTGAACACATACTGTGTAATCCTGCTAAACAATCGTATACAATACGACATTCCTTATTCGAGATCACATGATAACGTAGTACGACATGGGGCCTTGTAATTTGATGATTCAGACACTTTTGAATTGTATTATACAACTTAAGTTTAATTTAATAAAGTTCAACTGTGTCGTATGACACTTGCGCTATACAATACAGTTGTCCTTCATTAAACGAGAGCTGTGTCATACAGTGTAATCGACTATTGAAATCACTCTACATGCATTTATCTCTGTACCATATCAACTACACACAGATGGGTGGGTGGGACTGATCACAGGTGGTATTCATTACTGCTTAATTATGTGTAATACTACTTACTGGAAAACTACTCGATTATTAGCTAAGGTAGATGTCTTGCATAATAATAGGTAATGTGTGTGTATCACTCATTGTCTTACTATAGAAACCAACCAATAATTACACAACTCAACACAATCATCATAATCATGATGTCAGTAACATTAGGTACGACAGTGTGTAGCTGATGTTGTACGGTTAACTGTTAGGGCATGTTGTCCTGTAATATTATGATTTGGCACAGTTTGCAGATTTGATATGCGATTATAGTGTTGCGTACCTAAGTACAGCTATGTGGTTTAATACTTTAGCAGTACGACATACAGTTGTACTTAGTTAAAGAAAACCTGTCGTACATTAAACAACAGCTGTGTCATATAGTACAGTCAGCTGTTGCCACTCGTTGCGATAGGTCGAATGTGAAAATCTGGGGGGCAAACATGTGCAATATTGGAAAATGAAAATGTATGAAATTACTAGAGGTGTGCGAAAAAAAATTTCTGCTGACGGAATTTCAGGGAACTTTCGAGGAAATTCTGCCTTAAAACTGCGGAATAAATATACAAACTGCGGGTTAATTTATTAAACTGTGGGAAGAAAATCCGCAGAAAGGGTCACTGCCAGTAGTCAGTTTTGAGGCTTTTTTTAACTGCAGTTTAATTCATTAATCCACCCCCCACTGATCAGGGGTCCCAGTAAATACATAAATCAATACCTCCAATCCTTTCCTCAGACCCTCCTGGTTTCTAGTGGCCCACCCACCCACCGATCATGGCCCCCCAAAACATTTTATCTCCCTGATGTCTAGCGGACCCCCCTCCCTAGCCTGGATTCCTTAATCCACAAAAAAACAGCTGGCAGTCCACCACAGACTCATCCCCCTTCTATTCCCAGTATTCCCTGGTGTCTAGTGGACCTCCCCATCCCGATCCCTTATAAAAAATAATCCCAATTCCCTGGTGTCTAGTGAACCTCAGCCCCCACCCTGACAATTCATCCACCACCACTCTGCTCCCCCACCCTGCCCCGAGTGGGCCACCAGCACAGCCCTCCTCTCTCCTCCACTACCAGTGGCCCACTGACTTGTCAGTGAATGATTGCATGGTTGTACAAGCAGGCATTCATTCACTGACAGTTCATTAAATTGTGGATATAATAAATTCCACAGTTTATATGCATTTTTCCGCAGTTCACAAAAAAAGTCCACGGAACTTGGTGAAAATCCACAGAAAATCCCAGTTTCGCCAATGGCGAAATTTCTGAAATTTCATGGATGTTCCGTGAAAGCGAATTTGCAACTTTTGCCCATCCGTAGAAATTACATTATGAAAACACAGCCATATAATGTTAGAATTCACACACTTTCAAAATGTAGTATATGACTTAAGTCTTGTTCAATGAAGTTCAACTGTGTCATGTGATACTTGTACTCTACGGTTCAGTTGTCCTTTATTAAACAACAGCTGTGTCATATAGTGTCATCTACTGTTAATGTCACTCGATTTATCTCTGTACCGTGGCATCTACAAACACAGATGGAGGTGATGGGCCTGATTACAGATGGTATTCATTACTGCTCAATTATGTGTAATACTATTTGCTGCAAAAGTACTACACTATCAGTTAAGGGAGATGCCTCACATAATAATAGATAATGTGTGTATATCAAAGGTTGTCATACTATGGAAGCCAGCCAATAATTATACAACTCACCACGATCATCATAATCATGATGACAGTAACATTATGTACAACAGTGCGTTGTGAAGTAGTACGGTTAAATGGTATGGCATAGTGGGTTGTAATATTATGATTTGGCACAGTTTAAAAATGTAATACATGACTATACTGTCATGAAGCTAAGTACAGCTGTCTGGTATAATACTTGAGTAGTACTACACAATTGTACTTGGTTAAAGAGCGGCTGAGTCATACATTAAACAACAGCTGTGTCGTATAGTACAGAAAAGTCAGTGACTATTAGTTAAGAGAGATGATTCACATAATAACAGTGGTGTGTGTGGATTAGTAGGTGTCTTACTATAACAATCAAACAATCATTGTACAACTCACCATGATCATCGTAATCATGTTGCTAGTGACATTCGATACATGATTGTGGTGCTGAAGTACGGTTACATGGTACAATACTGTGGACACAACGATTTAAAATTAAAAAATGTAACATATGAGTACACTGTTGTGTAGCTAAGTATAGCTGTTTCATATAGTACTTGAATTGTACGCCACAGTTGTACTCAGTTAAACAACACCTGTATCTTACGTTGCAATTGGCTGTTGCCATGACTCTACATGCTAATTTTACTGTATCATACTATCAACACGGGGATGGGGGGGGGCCGATTACAGGTGGTATTCATTCATGCTTCAAGATGTGTAGTACTATTTTCTGAAAAAGCACTTCACTATTATTTACGCAAGATGACTCTAATAACAATAAATATGTGTGTGGATCACTGGTTGTGTTACTATAGAAATAAACCAATAATTGTACGACTCACCATGATCGTCATAACTGGGATGACAGTAACATTCGGTATGACATTGCTTCGAAGAAGTAGTACAGATAAATGACACACCACAGTAACCTCTAATATTACCATTGTAACAGCAAAGAAATGTAATATGTGACTACACTGTCATGTAGTCAAGTACAGCTGTGTCGTATAATAGTTACACTATACGACACAGCTATCCTTCATTAAACAGAACTTGTGTTGTATACTGCAGTCAGTAGGTGTCGTAACTGGCAATGCAATCTTGATTGTACTGTGTCATCAACGCACTATTCCAGGCGGCATTCTCTCTAGCTGAATAATATAGTTGTTGTGTGCAGCAATCTGTTTACAGCGCAATTTTATCTGACACAAATACAAAGTTTGTTATTATGCAGTGTACACCTAGGTGTAACATAATGTGTTACTTCACTAAACAGTATTTGTGTGAAGTAACTGAAATAACCAATTTTGTATCACCCCACCTATGAAGATAATGTAGGATATAGCCTGTAGTAGAGGCACACACATATCTAATAGAAAACACACATGGACTTATATAGTGATTAAGTAAAAAATATTTATTTATATACTATAATGCTTAGGTATTAAGGTATAAAACCAATAAATAACACACAATTAAAAATTGCAAGCCAATCAGAATATGAAGTATACAGACAATGCATCACATCATGTAATTTTACATATCCCCCAGAGAGGGTGAAAACCAATACACAGTTCTATATGAGATATCATACTATAAACTATTAAATTTTTTTTTTTGCATTGGGAAAATTCCTTTTTGACTCTAAAATCTTGGAAGTCCTGTAAAATAATGGGGGGGGGGGGCGCGTATTTGTTCTGGCATCTTATTCAATCACATTCACAAGCAAACCTGTGATAACTACATACAGTGTTTTATGGAACTATTCAACTATGACACACATGTAGGTAACTTGTAAAATTGCAGGAATAATTGTAGTATCCAATAGCAATAGATAAACGCTGTACTGAAATATAATACTTGCCATGTGGTATATTAAGTTCAGTTAGATATAACTCCTCCACCCCCTCTGCATGATATTCATAATAAACTACCATCTACTTTACATCGAGTCACAGCATATTTGTGTAATGCGAACATGTGCTACACTACATGTAATGCATTGTGTGTTGTACCTGCAATGTTTTTATGTCCATGTACATATGAATTCTGCCCTGCTGCAGCATGTGTGAAATCATACAAGTACACTCCTTAAGGCCAGTGTTACTAGTTGACCACTAAGTCTAACAGCAGAAGCAGTTTGTAAGTAATCGAATGGTTTCATTTGCATGTTTCTTTGATATACTGTATTATATAGTTACTATATGTAGCTGTGCGAATAAGACATCTGTTTAGAACATATAGACATGTGTATATTTGATGTAAGAGAAATTACATGTGTTTTTTTCTTTGGTCTGCTATTCAGTAGCAAGTCTTTTGTGCTGAAGTACAACCACAGACACATTTTTCATGTTTTTGGGTAATTCACCTTTATAAGTACAGTTTGTGTCATTGCACTCTAACCAACCATTTTCATGTCTCAGTAAAGTAATGTAACACCCTGACTGAGCTGTTCTGTCCTCATGGTAAACAATGTGCTTTGCCTTGTAATGAATAGCTGAAATCATGCCACTACATGCTACATAGTCTGTCACAGCTGTATGATCCTTATTGCCATGAACATCAAACTGATTGAATAGTACGATGAGATAGTCAGAAGTGTGTCTTATCTGAAGAGTTGATACACAATATCCACTGCAACTGTTGCACTTAAAGGCAATAACTGCTTTACGATGTAGTTCTCAGAATTTGATACTCAGCATCTTTGGAATAGGTAATGGAATCCACAGTTCATTTTCATACCATTCCTCATGTGAATTACCACAAGGTGAGCACTTGTATGTATTGTTATGTGTGACATCAAACAGATTTCTAACGTTTGTGCCTTCATCCTCTGTAGTGATAATTAATGCCACGAGGAACTCTGAAGCATCCTGTGGCTCATTA
Organism: Neoceratodus forsteri; assembly: GCA_016271365.2. Taxonomy (NCBI): domain Eukaryota; kingdom Metazoa; phylum Chordata; order Ceratodontiformes; family Ceratodontidae; genus Neoceratodus; species Neoceratodus forsteri. The sequence goes on along the minus strand of CM028132.1, from coordinate 1,166,722,048 downwards.
CAAGCAAAGCTTCTGCAAGACTGATATGATGACAATGCAGTCCATACAGGTGTAAAACTCTATACAGTCTGTTAACAAAACAGTAATAGAATTCAATAGAGACTTCACTGCTCCTACAACTGGTTGGTTTCCAGCATTCTGTACTGCAGAGACAAATTCTATCACTTGCAAAGGCACATGCATACATGCATGTGCATAACAATTAACACCTGTCTTGTTATCGATACCAGGCACATAAACTGTAGATTCCAATCTACTCCTTTTAGTTGCATGTACTGAGGTTAGTAGGTGTGCCGATGTGATAGTCATCGAGTCCCTGTGCATGTCATGTTGGTTGACACTCTCTGACCACAGTCCCATGTTACAACTGCCTTGTTCTGTCCAACAGGATATCTATATGGATTGTATATTGGGAAAAGAGGCAGCTCTGATCTAAATGTACTACGCAACCTACTATATTCATTTAAACATTTCTTTTCAGCTTTTATTTTGCTGAGGTTAAGTTGTAGAATATGTAAGCCATCAAGACTTTTAACCCTTGATAGTGAAATATATAACATCCCTGTTTTGAATTTGGATTTCCCCATATCTGCCATCGCAGCATCCGATGTTAGTCCCTGTGATTTGTGACTAGACACTGCATATGCCACACATAGCGGGAACTGTTTCCGCAACACATAGATATCTTTTATTAACTTGAACTCAACAGATACTCTATCGACTAACTTTATGGCATCAATGTTGGCAAATTTTACAGCAACAGTTTCGACCATAACATTCCATTCATTATACTTACAGTCAATAATATGACCCATTGCTCCATTGGCTAAGCCTAGTTCAATTGACAGATTATGACGCAGCATAACACATGCATTTTTGCATAGTAGTAATACACTGTCTAGCCCAGCTATCCTTGAAACATCTATATTTAGTTCACATACTCTTTCTGAAATCCTTTTCGTAAACTTTCTACCAATACAGAAACCATCAATTTGATCTATACAGTTCACTTATAAAATAGTATGACCTTCAGTATTTAACATCGACTTGTTAAACGCATCACAATCGGTCAACCTTGATATAAGACACACTGGCCTAGATATTCAAAAGGGTTGCACATGGCGCAACAGTGTTGCACCATGCACAACCCATTGATGTGCCCCAGCACAATATTCAAACGGGAATTGTGCCTGGCACAAATCCCGATACACCGGAGCGCATCAGTAATGTATGCGGTGCAGGTGGGGGAGGGCTGCCCATGCATACTCTGCACATCCCGATATTCAGTCCAGGATGTGCTGAGTCCATGCATGGGCAACCCCTACTTGTACCGCACAAAGTTGATCCAAAAAAAAAAAAAGATCAACAGCTGGCCACCCACAGGTGAGCTGCCATATTGCAGGGTGCAACACAGCAGCTGCCACCTGTGGGTGGCCACCTGAGCTCCGGCTGCACCTCTGTGGTGGCGCCACCCCCATGCCCAATCACGGGCATCAGTTATAAATAGTAATGTCCAATATCCCTGGTGGTCCAGTGGACCGCTGTCTGCCTGATCATGGGCTTCTGTATTAGAAAAGAGAATCCAACATCCCTGATGGTCCAGTGGACCCCTGTCTGCCCGATCACGGGCTTCTGTATTAAAAAAGAGAATCCAATATCCCTGGTGGTCCAGTGGGTCACTGTCTGCCTGATGGCGGGCATTTGTGTGAAAAGAGGTACGTCCACTATCCCTAGTGGTCCAGCGGCCCCCCCACCTGCCCACTGATCCCCACAGCCCCGTTCCCCGGTCAATGGCGGGCGGCAGCACCTACCCACCTGCTGCCCGCCGCCCGCCGACTTGACACCGTGAGGTGGGCTGTTGCCCGCCGGTCCACAGCGTGAGCTAATGGATGTGCATGTAGCTCATGCATGACATTTTCCAGATATGTGAATGGATCCATTCACATATCTGAATGTGGTACGGTACGGAGTTGCACGCCCATTGGCTCACGCCAGGACCAATGGGCGACAGCCCACCTACGGTGTCAGTCAGTGGCGGCGGGGCAGGCGGGTGGTGTTGCTGCTCGCCGCTGACCGGGGAGGCAGTGGGACCTTACTTTTTTTGCAAAAAGAGTTGCATTTGTGAAGCTGAAACTGTTCAACTAATCGGTGTAGTGTGGGACTCACCAGCGCATAAGGGAGTTTACATGTTACATACTTCTGGATAAACTTCATAATGCCACTATTCTCATCTTCATCAAGTCTAGGAGCATCTTTCACCCACAGTAACATGTGTATATGTGGCGCCCCTTTAGATTGATGCTCTACTCTCCAGAAACGTTGCTCGATGAGACCCAAAGGAGTGTTGATCTTTGAAAGTAAAAACTGTAGTATTACATGGAACCAATAATTAAAATGTCTCTACACCGACACAGGATCAGTAGCACACATCTCACCCAGTGTCATGTTAGACACAGAACTCAGATCTGAGTTAATCCATTTCAACAACTTTGCTGATTTATCCCAACTGTACTCAGCACAACTAAGTGTCACAAACCATGTTGGTGGTTAAAACTCTCTGAGCATACACATAACCTCAGAATGTCTGTGGAACCAGTATTCCTTTTTCCCACACATGTATACCAATATGGAACCTAAGTTAGCCTGTAGTTCTTCATCCTTTTTTGCAAGCCTCTTCATAAATTCTGCAACAGTCATTCCTACAATATCAGTTGTCATGCGCAGTGTATGAGCAACGCTAGCAGACAGTGTACTTAATTAATTTTCCCACAACAAATGAAACAGGTGCTGAATATTCATTATAAACACAGGGTTAGATCTTAACAACCTAGATGTTCAATATTCAGCTCCAGGCACTCATAGATCCCTTATATCAAGATGACCGTCTGTCTCACATGGAAACAGATCTGGAAAACAATGTGCTTCTAAAGTGGAACCCCAAATACTTACAGGTGTATCCTCCACATGTGTCATCTGATACAACTCTAGATTATCACCAACGGGATCACAACCATGCCATGGCTGAACTGCATACTGTTCATATGCATGTGTATCTGTAACTGCATCTAACTTTTCAAGGATAGCCTTTTTACATACGTCAGTGTTGTCAAACTGCATAGTATGTGACACTCTCGATATCAGTCTCAGCATACAGTGCATTCTGGTTCTTTAGGAAATGCAATGCATTCTTAACCTTCTCAATAGTAACTACATCTTGCCAGATTGTTTTGTCTTTTGTTGGTACACCATTCACAAGTATAACAAGGTTATTCTGATTGTTTGTATATTTTCTTGTAATGGCAATGGCAAATACATAATGCATCATTTTAAGGCCCTCATGAGCTCAGTTTTAGGTAGACACTTCCTTTTTGTATTTAAGCATACAATAGTTTGAAATGGTCAAATAGTCTGTATTAAAAATGTTTCAAACATATTTAATTGCTTTAGTACCAGTGGTGCAGGTGTAGCATACATATTATTCATGGCTGCACATGCTGGTAGATTGTCAGATTTAATTTTGTCAAAACAATATCTACAAAGACTTACAACTCCCACACAAGACTCATCATGCCTAACAAGATAATACACTATTAGTTTTGCCCATGAATTATTCTGCATGCTGTGGAGAGAGGTAATAGGGTGAGTTTTGCTGTTGATTTGGGATTAGTTTAAATATTTATTTAACTCTGTAACTGATTTTTTTGTTTTGAGTTTGCTGTTGGTTTGGGATTATCTTAAATCTTTATTTATTTATTTTTTTAATATTCTTTTTACCCCCACCGACACTCCAGAGCCCACCTTTCCTTCGGGCTTCCTAGTGCCCCAGTAACCCTGGCAATCCTCTTCAGTAGCTCCCCCATCCACAGATTGCAGCCAACCCTCGAGTTGGTTCTGGCATATCCCATTGCTGGGCAGGTCCCCCTCCTTCGAGGGGGAAGGCACCAGGGAGAGGGGAAACCCAGCACACTATTACTTTCATGGCCCCAGGGGGGCAGCTGTGGAGGAGGAGATTTCAGGAGGTCCCGATGGTGTGGAGGGCAGAAGCCATCATCTGGTGCACTCCAGAGCTGTTTTTCCAGTTTTCTTGAGTCCCTTCTGCACCGCTGATTGTAGTGCCTCTGGTCTCCACCAGGGACTACTACAGAATGGGGCTATCCCTTAACCCACCCCAGGAGAGAAGAGGAGAGCAATCCTCTGGATGCTCAATCCTCTCCTTCCTCTGCCAGCACCCGGCACCCCGAGTCCATTCCTGAACCCGGGCACTGGCGTGGTTCAAGGTGTGGTATCCAGTACCTCAACCCTCTGCACAACCGGGCTGGCTAAATCTTTATTTTACTCTGTAATTGATTTTTTGTTGTAAATTTACTGTTGGTTTGGGATTATCTTAAATCTTTATTTAACTCTGTAACTGATTTTTTGTTTTGAGTTTGCTGTTGGTTTGGGATTCTCTTTAACTCTGCAGCTGATTTTGAGAAAGACTGTTGCTGGGGGAAGGGATTCTCTGCCCAGAGACAGAGTATCCAATCAAGTTTGTTTGGGATTCAGTTTGAATCTCTAGTTAAATGTTCACAGAGCCATTTTGCCTGTTCATTCTGCTTGCTGTGGGGAGTGGTGATACGGTGAGTTTTGCTTTTGATTTGGGATTATTTTAAATCTTTATTTAACTCTGTAACTGATTTTTTGTTTTGAGTTTGCTGTTGGTTTGGGATTAGTTTAAATCTTTAACTCTGTAACTGATATTTTGTTGTGAGTTTGCTGTTGGTTTGGAATTAGCTTAAATCTTTAACTCTGTAACTGATTTTTTTTGAGTATGCTGTTGGTTTGGGATTATCTTAAATCTTTACTTAACTCTATAATTGCTTTTTTGTTTTGCGTTTGCTGTTGGTTTGGGATTATCTTAAATCTTTATTTAACTCTGTAACTGATTTTTTGTTTTGAGTTTGCTGTTGGTTTGGGCTTATTTTAAATCTTTAACTCTGTAACTGATGTTTTGTTTTGAGTTTGCTGTTGGTTTGGGATTAGCATAAATCTTTTTTTAACTCTAACTGTTTTTTTGTTTTGAGTTTGCTATTGGTTTGGGATTAGCTTAAATCTTTATTTAACTCTGTAACTGATGTTTTGTTTTGAGTTTGCTGTTGGTTTGGGATTATATTAAATCTTTTTTTAACTCTGTAACTGATTTTTTCTTTTGAGTTTGCTGTTGGTTTGTGATTATCTTAAAACTTTCTTCAACTCTGTAACTGATTTTCAGAAGGACTGTTGCTGGGGAGGGGATTCTCTGCCCAGAGACAGAGTAGCCAATCGAGTTTGTTTGGAATTCAGTTTGAATCTCTAGTTAAATGTTCACAGAACCATTTTGCCTGTTCATTCTGCTTGCTGTGGGGAGTGGTAATAGGGTGATTTTTGCTTTTGATTTGGGATTATCATAAATCTTTATTTAACTCTGTAACTGATTCTTTGTTTTGAGTTTGCTGTTGGTTTGTGATTAGCTTAAATCTTTATTTAACTCTGTAACTGATGTTTTGTTTTGAGTTTGCTGTTGGTTTGTGATTATCTTAAAGCTTTCTTTAACTCTGTAACTGATTTTCAGAAGGACTGTTGCCTTCTTGCTGTGGGGAGTGGTAATAGGGTGAGTTTTGCTTTTGATTTGGGATTATTGTAAATCTTTATTTAACTCTGTAACTGATTTTTTGTTTTGAGTTTGCTGTTGGTTTGTGATTAGCTTAAATCTTTATTTAACTCTGTAACTGATGTTTTGTTTTGAGTTTGCTGTTGGTTTGGGATTATATTAAATCTTTTTTTTAACTCTGTAACTTATTTTTTGTTTTGAGTTTGCTGTTGGTTTGTGATTATCTTAAAGCTTTCTTTAACTCTGTAACTGATTTTCAGAAGGACTGTTGCCTTCTTGCTGTGGGGAGTGGTAATAGGGTGAGTTTTGCTTTTGATTTGGGATTATTGTAAATCTTTATTTAACTCTGTAACTGATTTTTTGTTTTGAGTTTGCTGTTGGTTTGTGATTAGCTTAAATCTTTAACTCTGTAACTGATATTTTGTTGTGAGTTTGATGTTGTTTTGGAACTAGCTTAAATCTTTAACTCTGTAACTGATTTTTTTGAGTTTGTTGGTTTGGGATTATCTTAAATATTTATTTAAGTCTATAATTGCTTTTTTGTTTTGCATTTGCTGTTGGTTTGGGATTAGCTTAAATCTTTATTTAACTCTATAACTGATTTTTTTTTGAGTTTGCTGTTGGTTTGGGATTAGCTTAACTCTATATTTAACTGTGTAACTGATTTTTTTTGTGAGTTTGCTGTTGGTTTGGGAGTATCTTAAAGCTTTCTTTAACTCTGTAACTGATTATCAGGAGGACTGTTGCTGGGGAAGGGGATTCTCTGCCCAGAGACAGAGCAGCCAATCAAGTTTGTTTGGAATTCGGTTTGAATCTCTAAATATTCACAGAGCCATTTTACCTGTTCATTCTGCTTGCTGTGGTGAGTGGTAATAGGGTGAGTTTTGCTGTTGATTTGGGATTACCTTAAATCTTTAACTCTGTAACTGATTTTTTTGTTTTGAGTTTGCTGTTGGTTTGGGATTATCTTAAATCTTTATTTAACTCTGTAACTGATGTTTTGTTTTGAGTTTGCTGTTGGTTTGGGATTATATTAAATCTTTTTTTTTAACTCTGTAACTGATTTTTTGTTTTGAGTTTGCTGTTGGTTTGTGATTATCTTAAAGCTTTCTTTAACTCTGTAACTGATTTTCAGAATGACTGTTGCTGGGGAGGGTATTCTCTGCCCAGAGACAGAGTAGCCAATCAAGTTTGTTTGGAATTCAGTTTGAATCTCTAGTTAAATGTTCACAGAGCCATTGTGCCTGTTCATTCTGCTTGCTGTGGAGAGTGGTAATAGGGTGAGTTTTGCTTTTGATTTGGGATTATCATAAATCTTTATTTAACTCTGTAACTGATTTTTTGTTTTGAGTTTGATGTTAGTTTGTGATTAGCTTAAATCTTTAACTCTGTAACTGATATTTTGTTGTGAGTTTGCTGTTGGTTTGGAACTAGCTTAAATCTTTAACTCTGTAACTGATATTTTTTTGAGTTTGCTTTTGGTTTGGGATTATCTTAAATCTTTATTTAAGTCTGTAATTGCTTTTTTGTTTTGCATTTGCTGTTGGTTTGGGATGAGCTTAAATCTTTATTTAACTCTATAACTGATTTTTTTTTGTTTTGAGTTTGCTATTGGTTTGGGATTAGCGTGACTCTTTATTTAACTGTGTAACTGATTTTTTTGTGAGTTTGCTGTTGGTTTGGGAGTATCTTAAAGCTTTCTTTAACTCTGTAACTGATTATCAGGAGGACTGTTGCTGGGGAAGGGGATTCTCTGCCCAGAGACAGAGCAGTCAATCAAGTTTGTTTGGAATTTGGTTTGAATCTCTATTTAAATGTTCACAGAGCCATTTTACCTGTTCATTCTGCTTGCTGTGGTGAATGGTAATAGGGTGAGTTTTGCTGTTGATTTGGGATTACCTTAAATCTTTAACTCTGTAACTGATTTTTTGTTTTGAGTTTGCTGTTGGTTTGGGATTATCTTAAATCTTTATTTAACTCTGTAGCTGCTTTTTTTGTTTTGAGTTAGCTGTAAGTTTGGGATTAGTTTAAATCTTTATTTAACTCTGTAACTGATTTTTTGTTTTGAGTTTTCTGTTGGTTTCAGATTAGCGTAAATCTTATTTAAGTCTGCACTGATTTTTTTGTGTTTCCTGTTGGTTTGAGATTAGCTTAATGCTTTCTTTAACTCTGTAACTGATTTTCAGGAGGACTGTTGCTGGCTGGTGTAAAAGCGCCCCCACACACACATCCTCCACCAGCCTTTCTTAAATACTGGAAAGCCCCTGGGGGTTGGGCTTGAAGGCTGTGAGAGAGGAGGTTGGGGAGCTGCAAACTGCCCATATGAATTAACTCTTAAAGCTAATAGTCAGGTGGTGATAAATTCAGACACTCAAGCTTTTACTAGTTGGATTTTAGGATTTAGATGTTTTAAAGTTGCAAGTTTGAAAGTCAAACTGACAAGCTTGGGTTAAGAAAGGGTAACTGCTTATTTTAATTTGAAAGTCTAAAGTTCAAACTGACAAGGTCATGTATAAATGTGTTAATTAGAGTTTCTGAGCCAGCAAGCTAGAGAAATTGGGGTAAAGAAGGACCTGGGAAGCTAGCTAGTAGGGTCACATATGGTATCCAGCTATTGCTGTACAGACTGTGTGATAAGGAATTGAGGTTACTTTTAAGTTAAGTGTGAATTATGAAGGGTAGAAAAATGGGGCATTATGGGGAGATCACACGAGGGATGGAGGGGCATGAATAAGGGTGGTGGGAGACATCAGAATAATGGATGGAATGGGGACACCATAGAGTGAGGGTGGCAGGCACAGGAAGGATAGTGTGGTGCAATGGTTGTGGGGTGGCTGTTTAGATGAATATATTGTGGAAACTGGGAGGTTGCCCAATTTGTTACAGGCTGAGGAGACTGGAAGAGGGGTTACAGGGGCTCTGGAGGGAGCTGTAGAGGGTGAGGGGGCTGAGGCAGAAGGCACCCCAGAGAGGAGTAGCTGGGAGAAGCAGAGGAGGAACAGTAGGGCTAAATTCCATGAGGATTAGGGAGAGAGGTGGAGGAGAGAACAGAGGGACAGTAAATGGAGGGAAGGCTCAGGGCAGGGGGGAGGGGTAGATGGGTACCACTGCAGGGGTAGCAAGTAATAGGTTTGTAGTGTTGGCATCGGAGGTGGTAGTGGAGGTGTCAGAGATTGTGGGGGAGAAGGGGAGGAGAAGGGTAGTGAAGGCCCAGGAGTCAGGAGTCAGGCTGGGAAAGGAAGAAGGAGGAGGGGAAGAGCAGGGTAGAGGCAGAGGGAGAGGCAGAAATGGGGAAAGATGTAGGAGTCCCAAATGGTGCAGAGAGAGGTAATAAGGAGCAGGGAAGTGTGGACTCTGGAAATGTGGACAGCAAAAACTGGAGGTGGGGTTATGGGACAAGAAGATTGGGTACTAGTGCTGGGGGATTCTATACTGAAAGGGATCAGATGGGGCAGAAGGGGAGAAAGGCACAGTTGCATCTGGGTTAAGGCAATTTTGGGGTTGACCATGGGCAGGGTGGGGCAGGCACTTCTCAAGTGCACACAGAAGAGGGGGGAGAAACCTGACACAGTGATGCACGTGGGTACAAATGACTTGGTGGGGGAGATTGTAGAGGTGGTAAAGGAGAGGTTTGAGGAGTTGGGTAGGCAGTGTGAGGAGGTGGGAGGTTGGTGGCATTCTCTGAGGTACTCCTGATATCATGTGTGAGTACGGTGAAGAAAAAAAGGATAGAGGAGTTCAATGAGTATGGATTAGTGTCAGACTTGGGCAGGACCTGGGGCAATAGTGAACTATATGTAGGGGACAGGTTACATTTGAGCAGGGAGGGGAAGGGAGTACTAAAGTGGGAAATAGAAGGGTATATAGCAGCAAAGGTGGATTTAAACTAGGAGGGGAGTGGTGAGGGATCACTGATAGGAAAGGGGTCCAGAAAGGGGAGCCTAGTGAGCTCACCTCCCTAGTTATGAGTAAAGGCAGTGGGGAAGTGGCACAGGGATGGATAAGGGGGGAAGAATAGGGGTAGGGAAGGGGAGAAGACAGGCTAGAGAGTGGTCTCACTGAATGCAAGAAGCCCAAGGAATAGAACAGCAGAGTTACAGGCTCTCTTGGCAGTGGAGGAGGTGGACATTGCAGCCATCACAGAAATGTGGGCCACTCAGTACCAAGACTGGATATGGTGATCCCAGGGTTCAGGTTATTTAGAAAGGATAGGGCTAAGGGGAATGGGGGATTGGTGACCTATGTAAGGGAAGGGATAAAGTGCATAAGGGAGGAAGGGAATGAGGTGAGGACAGAAGCACTATGGATGCAGTTCCAAGATGCAAAGAACAGGACACTGAGGATGAGGGTGGTGTACAGGCCACTGGCTCAGGGAATTGACCTGGATAGGGAATTAGCCAAACAAATTAGGAGGGTCTGCAGGAAGGTGAGCACAGTGGTGGTGGTGGTACTTTAACATACTGGAGGTGGAGTGGGGTACTCCATCCACCACGACTGCAAGGGAGTGGGTCCTGCTAGAAGCATTTCAAGACAGCTTTCTGACACAGCTGGTCCAGGGGCTGACTCAGTTAGAAAGGACTCTAGACCTTGTACTAGATAATGGGGAAGCTGTAAGGAATCTGGAAGTGAAGGAACCACTGGCTGGGAGTGACCACCATTTGGTGTGGTTCATGCTCAACATGGGGAGGGAAACAGGGGGCACTGGTACAAGGGTGATTGAGTTTAGGGGCAGATTTTAAGAAGATGGGGGACATTTTGGGCAGACACCTGGCAGGAATGCAACCACACATAGATGCAGACCAGAAATGGGACATCATAAAAGAAGGGCTGGCAGAAGCAACTAAGTCTTGCACTAGGAAGAAAAGAAAGAAGGGAAGGGCAAAGAAACCCAGTTGGCTGACACCGGAGGTTATAGAAGGAGTGAGGGCCAAGAAGGCAGCATTTCAAAAGTACAAGAAATTGGGAAAGGGTGAAGATAATGATACATACATGGAGAAGTCCAGGGAGGTTACCAGACTGGTCAGGATGGCCAAGGCATCCAGGGAGCTGAGACTGGTGCAGGGAATCAAAACTGGAGAAAAAGACTTCTTCTGCTACATTGAAGAGAGAAGAAAGAGCAAGGATCAGCTGGTGAGGATTAAGAAGGACGGAGGTGGGTGGAGAAAGGGGTGGAGCAGGCAGAGGCACTAAATGAATACTTCTGCTCTGTATTCATGCAAGAGAAGGGGGCAGATACCCCAGGTGGGAGGGTATGGGGGAGAGGGGATGACAGATGTAGAGATTACAGACAGCAGGGTACTAGATGGGGTGAGGGCATTAAGGGTGGACAAAGCACCTGGACCTGATGGCACTCACCCTAGGGTACTAAGGGAGTTGGCAGAGGTCCTGTTGGGGCCACTGGCTGACCTATTCAATACCTTCCTGGACATGGGATGTGTACCACAGGACTGGAGAATGGCCCATGTGGTGCCCAATTCACAAAAGTGACCCAAAGGATGAACTAGGAAACTATAGGCCAGTGAGCCTCACATTGATCAGGGGAAAGCTCATGGAGACCATACTAAAAGAGAGGCTAGTGAGCTTCTTAGAGGAAAACAGTCTCCAGGATGATCAACAGCATGGGTTTATAGCAGGCAGATCCTGCCAGACAAACCTTGTAGAGTACTATGACTGGATGACGTGGGAACTTTACAAGGGTCATGCTGTGGATGTCCTGTATTTGGACTTTAGCAAGGCATTTGATTCACTGCCACATAGGAGGCTGGGGGGAACTCGAATACGTGGGTGTGGGACCAAAAATGGTGAAATGGATCACAAACTGGCTAAAGGGAAGGCAGCAAAGGGTGGTGGTGCAGGGGGACCTCTCACGGAGACCAGTGACGAGAGGGTACCACAGGGATCGGTACTGGGACTTGTGCTGTTTGGGATTTTTAGTGCAATTGTCGAACACAGGATCCAAAGCAAGATCAGCCTGTTCACAGACGATACCAAGATGGGAGCTGCAGTTGATGACACGGAGGAGTGGAAGGGGTTGCAGGAGGAGCTGACTAAACTGCAGGAGTGGGAGGAAACATGGAAGTTGGGGTTCAATACCAAGACGTGCAAGGTTATGCACTTTGGAATCAGGAACCAGGGAAGGGATTATCACTTAAATGGGGTACAGCTAGGGAACTCCACAGAGGAGAAGGACCTAGGAGTGATCATTATGTGGAACATGAACCACTCTGCTCAGTGCAGGAAGGCAGCAGCAAAAGCCAACAAAATGCTGGGGTGTATTGCAAGAGGGATCTCCTCCAGAAGGAGGGAGGTTATCCTGCCCCTGTATAGGTCATTGATCAGGCCCCACCTGGAGTAGTGCTTGCAGTACTGGCGCCCCTTCCTGAAGAAGGATATCAGATTGTTGGAGGGGGTGCAGCAAAGAGCCACAAAAATGATCCAGGGATTGGAAAGCAAGCCCTATGAGGACAGGCTGGGAGAGCTGAATATGTATTCACTGAAGGAGAGGAAGGATGGGGGGATATGATTGAAACCTTTAAGTATCTGAAGGGGATAAACAAGACCAACACAGAAAGGATTTTTCAGATGAGAAGGGGGAGGGACATGGACTGAGATTGGAAGGGGGTAGATTCAGGAGGGAGATGAGGAGACATTTTTTCACAGAAAGAATGGTGGACAATTGGAACACCTTACCATTTGAGATAGTGTCCTGTAAGATGGTGAGCAGTTTCATAGAAACATAGAAGCATAGAATTTGATGGCAGATAAGGACCGCTTGGCCCACCTAGTCTGCCCATTTTCCTACTTAACAGATAAGCTGCAGATCCTAGTTAACCAACAGCTTACTTCCTCCTACCCCCCACCAGGACTGCCTTATGTCTGTCCCATGCATTCTTGAATTGTCCTATGGTTCTTGACTCCACGGCCTCCTCAGGGAGGCTGTTCCATGCATCCACAACCCTCTCTGTGAAAAAATACTTCCTCACATTACCTCTGAGCCATCCCCACTTTATCTTCAAATTGTGCCCCCTTGTTCTTGCACATCTCTTTTTCTGAAAGATGCTACCCTCTTGGACTTTGTTGATTCCCTTGAGGTACTTGAAAGTTTCTATCATGTCCCCTCTCTCCCTTCTTTCCTCAAGGATATACATATTAAGATCCTCTAATCTTTCTTCGTATGTCTTCTGGTGCAGACCCTGCACCATTTTGGTTGCCCTCCTCTGGACAGCCTCCACTCTGTCTACGTCTTTGCGGAGATGGGGTCTCCAGAACTACACACAGTACTCCAGATGGAGTCTCACCAACTGTCTGTACAGAGGGATAACAACTTCCTGTTTTCTACTATTGATACCTCTCCCTATGCATCCCAGTATCCCCTCAGTCTTCCTTACTGCCTTCTCACATGCTTGCCCACCTTTAGGTCATCTGATATAATTACCCCCAGGTCCCTTTCCATTTTTACTGTTGTCAGTATCTCACCCCCCATTGTGTACTCTTCCCCTGGGTTTTTACTTCCCAGGTGCATTACCTTGCACTTCTTTGCATTGAATCTGAGCTGCCATACATTTGACCATTCCTCCAATCTTTCCAAGTCCCTTCTTATCCTTTCCACTCCATCTTGTGTATCAACCCTGTTGCAGATCTTTGTGTCGTCTGCAAAGAGACATACTTTTCCTTCCAGTTCCTCTGCAATGTCACTTATAAAGACATTCATTAAAAAGGACCGGTCCCAGTACTGAACCCTGCGGTACTCCACTAGTAACCCTCCTTTCTTCACTGTGGACTCCATTTACTACTACCCTTTGCGGTCTGTTGTTTAGCCAATTTTTTTATCCAGGCTACCACCTTGGGACCCACTCCAAGGCTAGCTAACTTGTGTATTAATCTTTTGTGTGGGATTGTATCAAATGCCTTGCTAAAACTTAGGTAGGCCATGTTCACAGCCCCTCCCTGGTCTACTACTTTGGTCACCCAGTCAAAGAAATCTATTAGATTCATCTGACATGAACTTCCCATCATGAATCCATGCTGCCTTGGGTCCTGTGCCTCACTAGCCTCTAGGTACTCAACAATTCTTTCCTTCAGAAGTGATTCCATCATTTTCCCTACCGATGAGGTCAAACTAACTGGTCTGTAGTTTCCTGCCTCTGTCCTGCTCCCACTTTTATGAAGAGGAATCACATCTGCCCTCCTCCAGTCCTCAGGTACTGCCCCATCCTCCCATGATTTATTAAAGAGAGTAGTCAGTGGTGTCACTAGTTCTACCCTTAGTTCTTTTAGAATTGTTGGGTGCATCCCATCAGGCCCCATTGCTTTGTCCACCTTCAATTTTATTAGTTCTTTCAGAACCCTTTCTTCTGTTAATGGACTGATATCGACCCCCGTCTTCAGAGTGTGTCTCTTGTTTGGTTTCGGTACCTACCCCTCCTCTTCCTTTGTGAATACTGAGCAGAAATATTCATTCAGTATCCCTGCTTTTTCACTGTCACCCTCTACCCACATTCCCTCCCCTTTATTAAGCCTCAATATCCCTCCTTTGGTCTTTCTTCGCTCCCTAATAAAAGGTCTTGTCCCCCTTCTTAACAGAGTTGGCTATCCTTTCCTCGGTTTGGGCCTTCGCTATTCTGACTGCCTTCCCAGCCTCTTACTGCTTTAACTGATAAGGTTCTCTGTCCTGCTCCTTCTGTGTTTCCTTGTATTTCATGAATGCTATCCTTTTCTCCTTAACCTTCCCTGCCACCTCTTTTGAGAACCATAGCGTTTTTTTCCTTCATTGTGTTTTGTTGATTTGCTTTACACAAAAGCTTGTTGCCTCTGAGATGGCTGTTTTGATTACTCCCCATTGTTCCTTCACCCCTCCTTCTTGCCTGTTTGCTAGTGCTTTTCTGAGGCACTCTCTCATTTTCCCAAAGTCAGCCCTCCTAAAGTCCAATACTCTTGCTTTTGTATGGCTTGATTGTATGGCTGTGTTTATTGTGAACCACACTGTTTAGTGGTCGCTTGTTCCCAGATGGCTACCCACTTCTAAATCTGAGATTCTTTCTTCATCCCCATTTGAGAGTACCAGGTCTAAGATTGCTCCCTACTGAGTGGGTTCCAATACTAGCTGTCTGAGGCATGCCCCCTGTAGGACATCAAGAATGACCCTGCTCTTGGATGTGCCTGCAGCAAAGGTGCAGCAGTTAACATCTGGCATATTCAGGTCCCCCATCAACAATATCTCCCCTTTTTCTGCCATTCTAAGGAAGCCTTCTATCATTTCCTTGTCCATTCCCTTCCCCTGAGATGGGGGTCTGTATACAACCCCCTTGCAGATTGCAGTGCCATTTCCTGTCTCCAGGGTGACCCAGAGTGCCTCATCTTCTCCCTGTTTACTCTTTAGTTCTGTTGCTTTGATCCCTTCCTTTACATACAGAGCTACTCCTCCTCCTCTTTTACCTTCCCTGTCCCTCCTGTAGATTGTGTATCCTGGTATTCTGACATCCTAGTCATGGTTCTCTGTGTACCATGTTTCTGTGACTGCCACAATATCCAGGCAACCCTCTTCTATAAAGGCCTCTAGTTCAGGGAGCTTGTTACACAGATTATGGGCATTGGTACTCATCATCCTCCACCTTTTGATGGCCTTACCCCTTTTAGCCCCATTTCTGTCCTTACTGCCTTTGCCTTTTTTTACATTTACTTCTGTCCTGCTCCCTAATGACTTCTCTACCTTGGTGTTTACCTCACTAATTACGGTATTTTGTGGGCGGAGGCTGGGATTTCCCTGCTCCTTTTCAGTGCCTCCCCCCTTGGCTAGTTTAAATGCTTGCCAAAGAAGCATTTAAACCTCTCACCTAGGATTCTCATTCCCACCCCGTACAGATGCAGACCATTGCACCAGTATAGGTCTGCATCCCTCCAGGTGGCTCCCCAGTCCCCAATGAAGCCAAAACCCTGAGCGCCACACCAGTTTTTCAACCATTCATTGAATTCCCGGGTGAGGAGTACCCTAGCATCACCCTTGCCATAGACAGGCAGCACCTCCAAGAAGGTTACCATATGCGCTACTTGTCTAAGGCCCCTCCCCAACTCTTCAAATTCCTCTTGCACTGCTCTGATCCCATTCCTAGCCAGGTCGTTTGTCCCTAGGTGGACAATTACATCCAGCTCCCTCCCTCGTGCAGCTGCTACCATGATCCTGAGGATTTGCTTCCTGTCCCTCCAAGCCATTGGCACCAGGCAGGCACCTTACCTCCCTCTCCCCTTCCTCCCCCATTTCTACCCCCCCAATGATTGAGTCCCCCACCAGGAGTTGTTTCCTTCCCCTGTGGGATTCCATGCCACCCTCCTGTGGGTCTTCTTTGTGAAGGTTCCCAGCATCCTCCTTGGTCTCCACTGCAGGTTCCTCCATAGAGGAACCACTATCCACCAGAAGAGTGAATGAATTGTGGAGAGGTACAGCTGGAGGGATGCAACTCTGTTCCACCACCCTCTCCCTCCCTGAGCCCACCCTGGTCCAGCCTCTCCTCTTTCTTGGCAACCTCTGAGATAGTGGCATTGGCCCTGGTGGTCCCTTGGTGGGGGAGGAGGTTTCACAAATCCTAGCCAGGTCAGCCTGGAGATGGGCAACCTCCTCCCTCATTCCAGAGAGCTGCCTGCAAATAGGGCAGCATCGCACCTCCAGAATGTCTCCCGAAACACTGCCGCCCCACAGCCATTGCACTGCACCACTCCTATCATGCCTTATTTTGTGTCCCCTCTCCTGTTTCTCTGTATGCTTACTCTCTCCTCTCCTTACAACTTTCACCCTTCCTGTTCTGGGACAGCAACTTCCTATATTCTTCAGTAGCCTCCTTCTTCCTTGCTCAGTGTCAGACCACCAGCAGCTGGGGGGGAGTGAGCCCCCCCTTTTTCCTTTAGGGTTGACAAAACCCATGTATCTCTATGATCCCTTCCTTCCTACTGCCAAACAGGAATTTCCTGTTGACAGTCAAATCCAGTGGCTAAAAAAGTACAACTGGCTTAGGGTGGGTGGCTGGAGGGGTGGGATGGAAGGAAATTAGTAAGAAAAAAGGCTAGCAACAGCAAGTTGTAATTTGAGTCACCTGCTTTTATAGTGTGTAAGCCACACCCCCAATTAAACTCTCTCTCTCTCTCTCTCTCCTCCTACTGGTTTAGCAAAGTAAGTTGATACAGTACCCTTCCCAGCACAGAACACACACTGAATTTCTTTCTTTTCCTTCTTTTTTTAACCCTAAATAAGACCCCTTCTACTTCTAATAAAGTATCTGTCTGCTTAATCTCAGCAGACACTGACTCCTGCTGAGATGTAAGTGTTAAATTACTAAGACAATGTAGCTTCTTTTAGTTAGCTGCTTTCTGCTCTACAAGCAAGGCTAGCAACAGGAAGTTGTAATTTGAGTCACCTGCTTTTATAGTGTCTAAGCCACACCCCCAATTAAGCTCTCTCTCTCCTCCTACTGGTTTAGCAAAGTAAGTTGATACAGTACCCTTCCCAGCACAGAACACACACACTGACTTACTTTCTTTCTTTTCTTTTTTTTAACCCTAAATAAGACCCATTCTACTTCTAATAAAGTATCTGTCTGCTTAATCTCAACAGACACCGACTCCTGCTGAGATATAAGTGTTAAATGAATAAGAAAATGTAGCTTCTTTTAGTTAGCTGCTTTCTGCTCTACAAGGAAGGCTAGCAACAGTTTCAAGAGGGGTTGGGACAGGATAAGGGGAAGGAATACTGGGAAGTGGGGTGGGAGGGGCAGCTGCGTGAAGAGGGGCTAGCTGCACACTCGAGCAGACTTGATAGACCATGAGGCCTGTTTCTGCTTAGAATTTTGTAGGTTCGTATGTTTGTATTCCTGGTTATAGAATTCTCAATATCAACCTTCACTGTCTGAGACTTGTAAAACAGTCTTTCACAGGAAACACAAGTAATATCAAATTTTTCCTGCTTTTTGATTTCAAATTATGCTATCTCATGTCCATACAGGTTGATAATGTCACCTTCATTTACATTTGCAGACGTGCAGGAATCAATTGCCACGTTAATGTGGTCAGACTCCCCAGATGACTCATACCTAAAGAGATATGTTGCTAACAACTGTGCACCATGCAAATCGCCCTCTTCAAGGAGAACATTAAGTTTTGCTAAGCTGTTTTGCAATGCCCTAATGTCATATATTTTCCTAAGGAATCTACGCATGCCACTATGATGTACTACTAAGAGTCGCATGTAATGAAATAAACTTTCACAAGCACCTGTGTGTAGACATGCTAGTGAGTAGCCCATTAGTGTTGTGAAAGACTGTATGCAACAGTTATTTATATTTTTACGAAGGTGGAACCTGCTTTTGAAATTTGTTGAGGTGAATTCATTAACAAATTGCGTGATGTTTTGAAAAGAAATTAGCACTGCAAAACCACTTTTTACATGTTGCTATATGTCTAACAGCATGACACATCATTCCATGCCTCTGTACTACTTGTCCGTGGTGTAAATACTCTTATAACTGAATGTTCAATACCTTGTTCATCGAGGACTAACTCTCTCTGAGCTTGTGTCATGTATGTATTTTTCCAAAAGAATGTCTCCGAGTGCTCTGTATGAAGCCACTTACCACCAAGCACAGCCATAAATGTACTTCTCTCTAAGGTTACTTGCCTTTCTATCTCTATTTTAAGTGTCTTAACCCACCCTGCAAGTAAGTGTGTTGCTCGCCACAACTTCTTTTGTAAACATTTCCAACCATGAAAAGCATAAACACAAATCTACGTACCTGTGCTCTAAGCTTGATCATTACTGCCCTATTCTTTATTTTTTTGCCTCTTGTCCTCAAAACAGCTGTGATACATTTATTAATCTTTGCTTTCTCAGCCACGTTCCTGAAATAGAATTTCCTTCTG
Source organism: Neoceratodus forsteri (assembly GCA_016271365.2). Lineage (NCBI taxonomy): Eukaryota > Metazoa > Chordata > Ceratodontiformes > Ceratodontidae > Neoceratodus > Neoceratodus forsteri. The sequence goes on along the minus strand of CM028132.1, from coordinate 1,166,703,516 downwards.
TCATGGACATGTCCATACAATATATTTCTTTCTGTAACTACCCTCTCCAGTTGCAAATGTTTGTAGCTGGCCCTGGCAAACATTGTATATTACTTATATCCGTAGTTACAGATGTATTCACAACATTTACGTTTCAAATTTCTATTGCATTCTGGCTAAGACCACCACTATTGTGTTGCCTATTTTTAGTCTTCTTTTCAACCAGTCCTAATCTCTTTAAATAACCAGGAGGTTGGCAGGTGGTTAGGAGGGGCAAATCGGGTGCCCCATCACTCTCTGCTCTCCAACATATTACCTCCAAAAACCATATAAATACTACAAACAGGTATCTGCCTCTATCTCTGAAATCAAACAAAGAGGCAGAAGACACTGCAGAGCAGGACACTGCGGCACAGGAGCTAGCACAACAAAACTCACCCAAATCAGGAACCAAAAAAAAAAAAAGCAAAAAGGAAATCCAAAAAACTTCTGATCATAGGAGACTCCATGATTCGAGGAGTTGATACCCATCTCCAGCCAGGGGTAATAGTCAGATGTCTCCCAGGTACATCAGCATGGAGATACACTGACCGCATTGCTAAAATTGTTCACAAAGCATGAGAAAACATTGATGTCCTAGTACCATAGGGACTTAATGAGTCCGCCAGCCGGTCAGTTGTGGAGACCAAGGAACACCTGACCAGGCTGGGTGACAAACTATCATCCATTTCATCCGGCATCTCCTTCTCTGAGATCCTGCCAGTCTGGGAGAGGGGCAGATGGACGGAAGGTCAGAGAAGGGAGATAGGGAGCTAAACATGTGGCTCAAGGGCTGGTGCCAGGAAAAAGGACACAGATTTGTAGGAACTGGCAACAGTTCTGGGAGCGAAAGTTCTTTAAATTTGATGGACTGCATCTGACTAAGGAGGGAGTCAGTGCATTGGGGCAGAAGTTTGATGTCTTTGCAGAATATTTAAACTAGCAAATGGGAGAGGGTGCAGCACCCCATCGCCGAATGGGAAGAACACCCCTCCCCTTCAGCTAGTGGTCAAACAGGGATTCAGCATGTTTGCAGTTCATTTGCATCACCAGGTAAGAAAAAAGGTTTGTCTCCCCATACGACGCACAGGGGTAATGCCAAACCTCACCCAACAACTAACACACCGAAATCTGGCCAATGGAAAATCATGTACACAGATGCTCACAGCCTGGGAAATAAGATCCCAGACCTGCAGGCAATAATGTCAAAGGCTAAACTGGACATAGTAGCAATTAATGAGACGTCGTTTACCAGCAACCACACTTGGGAGACTTCAGTACCTGGCTAGGTATTGTTCAGAAGAGACCAAGGTGCAAAAAGGGGGGGAGGAGTGGCCCTGTATGTCAATGAAAATATCAAAGCTACAGAAATTCAGAATACACATAAGGAGCCAGAAGAGCTGTGGGTCACCCTGGAAACAGGAAATGGGACAGCCATAAGAACTGGGGTTGTCTACAGGCCCCAGACCAGGGGAGGACAAAGACACATTACTGTTAGAAGATATACAAAACATGACAGCTAAAGGGAGATTCTGATAATGGGAGACTTCAACGCCGGATGCAGATTGGTCAATACCAGCAGGAACATCTGCCAGAACTAGACACATAGTGGATTCCCTGAGGGAGGGCCTCAAACAACTGGTACAACAACCCACAAGAGACAGGGCTATCCTAGATCTAGTACTGACTAACAGGGAAGGGATCACAGATCTCCAGGTAGAAGGTCACCTGGGGCCAGTGACCATCACATGGTATGGTTCAATTTACTACTACATCTAAATCATCCCATTCCAAGGCAAAATATGGGACTTCAGAGGAGCTGACTTTGATAAGATGGCCAACAGAGTTAAGCTAGCCCTGGCAAAAAGAAACACAGGTGAGGAGGTACAGGCAAAGTGGGCAAGCATTAAGGATGCAATACTTGAAGCAACATCCCATTGTTTTAGAAGGAAAGGAAGTGCAAAAGAAGAAGGAAACCACTTTGGTTCTCAAATACAGTAGCAGAAAAGAGAAAAGGTCAGAGCCAAAAGGCTGGCCTTCAGGAAATATAAGGGAACACAGCGGGATGAAGATAGGGAGGCATACCAAACTGCCTAAGGGAAGCAGGGAAGGCAGTAAGGCAGGCAAAGTCCCAAACTGAGGAAACACTAGCACTAATAATAAAAGAAGGTGACAAGACTTTCTATAGATACATTAGTGAAAGGAGAAAGTCCAGAGGGCTATTGCTAACTTAATGGAGAAAAGGGAGCACGGAGGAGGAGGACATGTAAAGCATCTATCCTAAATAGATACTTTTGCTCAGTATTTACTGAAGAGAAGGTAGGGTAGGGCCCACAGCTCAGCACCATGGACACAGGGGGAGGGAGGTGAGCACTACTCCCTTCACAAAAGAAAGGGTCCTACAAGAGCTTGCTAAGCTCAGGGTAGATAAGGCAATGGGACCTGATGGCATACATCCCAGGGTACTTAAGGAGCTAAAGGTGGAACTAGCAGAGCCATTAGCAGAACTGTTTAGTGAGTCTCTGAGCACAGGAGAGGTCCCAGAAGACTGGAGAAGGGTTCATGTGATCCCGCCCACAAGAGTGGTAGCAGGGAGGAGGCAGGGAACTACAGACCAGTCAGTCTTACCTCAGTAGTGGGCAACATTATGGAGGCACCTTAAGGAAAGGATAGTGCAACACCTGGAATCCATAGGGGCACAGGATCCAAGACAGCATGGGTTTACAAAGGAAGGTCCTGTCAAACCAATCTCATAGATTTCTTTGACTGGGTAACCAGAGTGGTGGACCAAGGGGAGCAGTTGATGTCACCTACCTTGACTTCAGCAAAGCTTTTGACACTGTTCCACATAGAAGATTGATAAATAAGCTGGGTAGGCTCGGGTGGGTCAGAAGTTGGTCAACTGGGTGGCAAACTGGTTGGCCGGGCAGAAAACAGAGAGTGGTGGTAAATGGTATACAGTCAGAAGAGATGCAAGTCACAAGTGGGGTACCTCAGGGATCAGTCCTGGGGCCAGTCCTCTTCAACATCTTCATTAGTGACCTTGCAGATGGACTAGAGGGTAAGGCTTGTCTGTTTGCAGATGACACCAAGATCTGCAACAGAGTAGATGATCCAGATGGGGTGGGCAGAATGAGAAGAGATCTAAACTAGCAAAATGGTCAGAAGAGTGGCAACTGTGATTTAATGCAAAGAAGTGCAAGGTCATGCACATAGGGAAGAGAAACCTTGAAGCCACCTATAGGCTGGGAGGGGAGTTGCTAGCAGTCACAAAGGAAGAAAGAGACTTGGGCATCATTATCACTGATGACCTGAAATCATCCAAGCAGACCTCTAAAGCAGTAGGTAAGGCTAGGGGGGTGTTAGGGTGTATTAGTAGGGGTATCACAAGTCGAAGAGAGGTAATAATCCCCTTACAAGACACTGGTTAGGCCCCATCTGGAGTACTGCATGCAGTATTGGAGGCCACACCTTCACAAGGACATTAACCAAATTGAGGCAGTCCAGAGAAGGGCAACCAAAATGGTGCAGGGACTGCATCAGAAGACATATGAGGACAGATTAACAGAGCTCAATATGTATACCCTTGAGCAAAGGAGGGAGAGAGGTGATATAATCGAGGCATTCAAACACCTTAAGGGCATTAACAAGGTGAAAGAGTCTAGCATGTTTAAATATATGAAAAATAGCAGGACAAGAGGACACAGCATGAGATTAGAGGGGGGCCGATTAAGGGGGAATGTGAGGAAATTCTTTTTCACAGAAAGGGTGGTGGATGCATGGAATGGCCTACCTCAAGAAGTGGTGGATATGAATACAGTGCAGGGCTTCAAACAGGCATGGGATAGGCATAAGGAAGCAATACAAATGAGTATGAATAGATAGGCCACTGACAGAGCAAAGGCCGATGGCACATTCATAAGGTAGAAAAAGAAATGGGCAGACTGGATGGGCCTTGCGGTCCTTATATGCCGTCAACTTCTATGTTTCTATGTTTCTAAATAATGCCTATGATTTCTCTTTTTCCATGTGGTTGTATCCTTTACATGTTCAGCAGTGATCTCAATGTAATGTTGATGTTTTTTTAATTTTTTGATGCCTGGGCTTTTGTTGGCATGACTGTTAAAATTCAACAGGTTGTAATGTGTTGCCTGTGTGATAAACAGAGAAAGAATCAACTATTAATACCTGAATGTATGAAACCTAGCATTGTCTTTAATAGAAGACAGCTGTGTCCTATAGTACTTGCACTATACCATACGGCTGTCAATAATGTCCTCCCGGCTCCACTTTATGCACTTCAGACTATCTCTCCATCCACATCCTCCTTCTCCTCCCTTCATACCTCCCCACCACCTCCGGCACCCAATTTTCTCTATCTAGCAGTTACTTCCCCTTCTACTCCTCCTGTCTGGAGATGTTGAGTCCAACCCTGGCCCTAGCCATGCCATTCCCACCAAACTTCCCAAAGGGCTTTGGATGGCCCATATTAACATCCATAGCCTCCTTCCAAAAATGTACCTGCTTCAACCTATCATCACCTCTCTCCTACCAGATGTCCTCATTGTTTCTGAACCCTGGCTCTCACCCAAAATTCCCTACTTAGCAATCACCATCCCAGGATTCACTCTTACCCACCAACACCGCCCTGAAAAGGGGGGGTGGTATCGCTACATATATCTTTCCTTCTCTATTCAGTTCTCTACAGTGCTATCTGTGTCCTCCCCTGCTGCCTATGAACTCCTTATTCTCAAATTCTCCCTCCCTTTCTCTCTCTCTCTCTCTCCCTATCTACATGGTGGGTGTGTACTGCTGCCCTGGCCTATCTGCCTATTTGATCTTTGAGCTCCTGTCCTCCATAACTGCTCTTGCCCCATCTTGGGATCTCCTCGTCCTGGGAGATTTCAATACTAACTGGCTCGCGCCACCCAACTCCAATTTCTGTCAAAATATAAAATCCCACCGGCCCAGTGGCACTGAGGGTTGAGGTGCTGGATGCCACACCTCACGCTACGCCAGTGACCCAGGTTCAGGAACAGACTCGGGTCACCGGGGGTCGGTCGGGGAGGGAGGATGGAGCATCCCAATGGATGCTCTCCTCCTTTGGGGTGGGATACCAGGGGTGCTATAAAGTGCCTGATGTCCTGAGAGAGCCGGTGGGTGCACCGGCTTTCGAGGGGCATGGTAGCTTCGCTTACCAGAGCTGGGGAGGGGGGGATGCTGTTTGACGCTTGAGAGGAGCGTGCATCAGCACATTGACTCTCTGGACTTTCGTCCTCTGCCCCAGCATCTCAGGAGGTTGGGCAACAAAAGGGATCGGAAGAGGAAAAATCCTTCACCTCTCCTAGGTGACGACCTCTCAAGCAGGATTCGCGCCACCACCACTGACAACATCAGGGCAGACTCCGTTGTGCAGGCCCTCTCCCTGAAACATTCGGGGGAAAAGGTAAGGGGGACCTTTCCTCACCCTGCCCGGGGGGCAATCTGGGCCATCAAGGACTTAGGGGAGTTGAGCTAGGGCACTCTAGGGGCAGAACCTGAGTTGGGCAGGCTGGCACGCTTGAGGCATTGAGTGCTCTGATTGAGTGGAGAGCTGAGGGTAGATAAGGTGGTGGGGATAAAAAGAGAGTAAAAAAAAATACAAGATCCCTCCATCTTACTCAACTTATCTCCACCCCAACTCAACTTAATCTGAAGTCACTAAACCACTCTCTCCTGGACTAGGTCCTCACCAACCATCTGTACCACATCACTGATGCAGATATCCTACATGATGCACTCAGTGACCACCACTTGCTTTACTGAATGCACAATATTCACCACCCTAAGATATCCCCCAAATTATCCTTGCCCACTCCTTCTGTTTTTTAGATCTATCCTCCATCCATGCTGATCTACAGTCTACTGACTGGTCCCCAATCACCAGCGCCTCTGAAATTAACACAGCCCTTGACTACTTAATTCCAAGTTTACTCAGATATGGGATCAGCATGTCCCTCTGCGTAAAACTAGGGTCAGAGGCTCCCACCTACCCTGTAACTCAGCAGAACTTCTGACTTTCCATCATGCTCAAGACCTGGCATGGAAATCTTATGAGATCTCAGGTTCCCCTGTGGACCTTCACAGGTATTGTACCCTGAGGAATTCTTGCACCAGTGCCACGAGGTTGGCCAAAGCTGAGTTTTTCTCGACATCCTTCCAGAGAAACTTAAAGGGTGTCAGCTTTTGCTCCCCTTTGTTTTGGTAAACAGCAGTATGCCTTCTGGTCATCAGAGATGCTTAGAATGCCCATATGAATATAATAAATGAAGCATTCTGGTTTCTAAATTTTACCCAAATAGGTGTTCACTTGCGTCTGTCAGGAACCCGCATTATCGGAAGACTTAGGTCAGGATCACGATCTGCCACAAGTGCGGTCCCGATGTGTTTATTTTATATGGATGAAGTACAACATATCACGCCTGTTCCTTGTGATGTCTCATCTATTACATCTATCTGGCACCACAACCGAATACTGGATTTTTAAGCCGCGTCCTCAAATCCCGACATGCGCATTTGATGCAAGACCAAAAGATCCCACGATGCTAAGAGGTGTCATTGGTGCGCATGCGTGATTTTGACCGCAGCTTAAAAATGCAAATAATGTATTTCCAGCACTCAGTTTGTGGTGCCAGATAGATGTAATAGTTGAGACATATGCAAGGAACAGGCGTGACATGACTGTACTTCATCCATATGAAAATAAATGTACATCGGGACCGCGCTAGGCAGACGCTGCTGTCCTGACCTAGATGTAAGCCTCCGTATGCAGGATTACTAGGCGGTTGTTTGAAAACCTATTTAGGGAAAAATTAAGAAACCAGGTAAAAAGCCATTTATTTTATATCCATATGATCATTCTAAGCATCTCCCTGAGTGGTATGTGGCCAAGAGGCATACTGCTTGTTTTTAACAAAAAACGAAGGGGCAAAGCTGACAGTGCCCCTTTAAGTCACCCCTCTAAATTCTAGAAAGTCATTCAAGCCCTATTCTCCCTCCCCAACCCAGTCCACCCCCTCATACTAAATTTAGGGACCTCCACAGCTTCCGACCCTCCAGGTATGGCTGCTGCTGCTGCTTTCAATTCTTATGTCATCACATGTGCCTCTACTCTCTTATCCTCCCTTCCTCCCTTGACCACCCTCCCCACCCCATCCCCCTCAACCGTCCCTTTCCCCCTTTCTTCTTTTCACCTGTTTTCCCTTCCTCTGCTCTAAAATCCCTTCTAGCCCTCAATCCCCTTCAAAGCAACAGCTCTGATGGGCTTTACCCCAAGCTTCTGCACCTCTCTGCACCTGGCATTGCCTCTCCAATTGCTTCCCTATTAAGTCTCTCCTTCTCTCTGGCCTCCATCCCTACATCATGGAAGCACTGTACTGTCATCCCACTCCACATAGGTGGTGACTCCTCCTCTCCTGGTAATTTCAGACCTATTTCCCTCTTCCCTACATTCTCCACACTCCAAGAGCACATTGCTCTATCACTGCTCTCTCCTTTCCTTGACTCATCCGCCTTTTTTCACCCCTTTCCAGTTGGGCTTTCGTAAACTCCACTTCACCATCTCCTCCCTCCTCCAACTAACAGATTCTACTGTATCTAAACAGCTATGGACCAGGGTTTCCTCACTGACTCCATTTTCTCTTTTGCAGTTAAAATTTTTTGAGTATAAAGCTGTCCCGGTGGCATTGAGGGCTGAGGTGCTGGATGCATTACCTCTCACTACGCTGGTGACCTATGTTCAGGAGTGATCACAGGCCACTGATGGTCAGCAGGGGAGGAGAGGGATTGAGCATCCGAGGGACTGCTCTCTCTCTCTCCAGGGAGGGGGGAATTCCAGTGGCCGGCGTGCTTCTGGCCCCTACCGGAGGCTGGAGGGGCAGTGTGCTGATGCTGTGCACTGAAGGGGGCTGAGATGGGGCAGGTGCCGGCTGGGAGGAGCATGTGTGGATGTGTGCACACTCCTTCCAGGGGAGTACAAGGAAAAAGGTGTCCTAGGTCATGGCGGCTTGATGGCTGTCCAACGGGTGCCCTTGCTTCAGGGGCATCGCCGAACTGGATCCAGACCGGTGGGAGAGTTGGGGGCTCCCCACCACCCCGCTGTGGGGGGGCAAGCCATGGGGGAAAAGTGAGGGCCCTAACAGGAGATGAGGGCAGATTGGACAGTGGCCAGAAAACAAGGAAGTGTAAACATGCTAGCTGACCAGGACCCAGGGGAGAAAAGAGTAAGCAAAAAAAAAATAATTTTTGAGTATAACTTTGCAGACAGACATTACAGCACAATCACTTCATCATTTGTTAACAGGGTGGATAACACATTACAGCAGCATCACTTCTATACTAGCAAGCAGGAGTTTTACACAGGTGAGTATTTTAGCTAGTAATTCATAAGCACATAAGAGGTACGTTTACATGTATTCAGCCCTCCTATGCTTCTACACAGTAGTGCACATTATGGGGTGTTACAGATCCCCATTCCTCAGTTACAACCACTTAAACCTTTAACAACTTTACAACCAATGAAATCCCCCTTTCTTTCAAGGTGGTTTTAGTAGGTCCTTTGTGGAAGGAACTGGGATGCCTGCAGCCCTGTTCCGTACATATATTAAGTACTGGCCCCACTCACCTTGGAACCCATCCAAAGTGGTGAATGCAAAGTGCTGCATTTTTGAGTGGTTTGCAAGGGTTTCTAAGGCTTGGAGCCATTCCGTCCAAGTAGGAATAACACTGGTGCACCCCTTTCTTAGAATCAGCCTTTTAGCTTCTATTGTTGCCTGTAGAAGCCACCTCACTTGGTGGCCACCCAACACCCAACCTCACGCTCCTGCTCTAGCCCTAGGACACAGAGGGCGACAGACTGCAGAACTGAGGCCTGTAAAATTCTAGAGCTGGTGGACAACATTTCTTCCCAGAGAGGTTTAATCAGAGGGCACTCCCATAGTATGTGCAGAATGTCTGCCCCCCTGGAGTTGCATCGCTAATAGTTATCTTATTGCAGGTCACCCATCACCTTGAACTTCATGGGGGTGTGATACCACAGGTGCAGAATTTTGTTCTGGATCAAGAGGGCACATTGATTCCTGCATGTCCTGAGCGCCAACACCCAGCACTGGTGTGACTCAGCATTCGATATTTGAATCTGGAGCATGCTTTCCCAATGCCTTTTGGCTGGGATGCATGGGTCCGGTGCCTCATCCCGGAGCACCTTCTGAATTTTACCCACCTTCCCTTTACTACCAGTGACCCAGCTCTTTATAGGCAGAGCCAAGGAATTTGCCAGGATTTGAGATTTACAGGTGACACATTTGCACTTTTCCTTGACCCATGCACAGTGAAGGTTGAGCAGTTGGAGGTACCTCCAGAAATCTCTTATCTAGACCATACTTGTCCTGCAGTCCCCTGAATGAGTCGAGGGTCTTTCCATCTGGAAGTACCAAGTCCCCCATCTTTGTGATCCCTTTGCGCTCCCACTCTTTCCACTTCATGGGGACATTATCAACACACAGGTGTGGGTTATTCCACAAGGGGGTGTACCCGCCCAACCGACAGCATCTTTTGGATGCTTTCCCAATGTTGTGCCATGCAGAGTGGGCTGCTCGCAGAGCAAGACACTTTTTTTTTATCAGTGTGGAGAGTTGGTGGCCCAGATATGCTGTGATGGGCACTTTGTGCAAGATTTCTGACTCCACCTCCATCCAAGCTGTGGGTTTGTCATCCGTGCCCTAGAGTAGCCTACAAGTTTTGGCTCCCTGAAATGCTGAGCGTATTGCTTAAAATTGGGTAGGTTCCATCCCCCTTTAGAACAAAGGGCACTGAGCTTGGCTCGGCTATACCTGGGAGGAGAGGGGACCCCAGAGGAAATTACCCATCATGGTATTTATCTTCCGAAACCAAACGTCTGGGATTTCAAGTGGAATATGGGATAGCAGGTAGTATATCCTGGGAGCCATCATCATTTTGATGGCATTTATTTTACCTGCTAAGGTGAGGTTGAGCAACTTCCATCTCTCAAGTTCTCCTTTCAGTTAAGTCAGGAGGGGCTGGAAGTTTTTAGCTACCAGGTTATGCAGGTCCGGAGACAGTGAAATTCCCAAGTATTTATTTATTTATTTATTTAAAAGTTTCACCAGAAAAGTACACTGAGCAATTGAAATTGCTCATCTCACGGTACGTCCTGGGAGGTGGTACATGTGGGGAAAGGATACATACACGATTGCCATAACAGGTACAAAATACATATATGAGTGCTGGATACATAATATTGATAAAATAGGTTACATAGCCAATACAACAGTTAAACACACATACATAATACAATTAAAATGAGGGTACAGTAAGTCAATACAACAGATTTGTCACAGATACAGTCAAAGAGAGCAAGGGACTGTACAATCGGTTCATCATAAGAGCTAATACATAAGGAGCTGTTAAATGCTTTGGAGTTGTTGACTGAGTGGTGGTGGGATGGAGAGTAGGGATGGAGGGGTTACATACAAGTGCAGTTAGTGGAGTAGGGCAGATGAAATGGATGCAGGGAATGAGGAATGGCAAATTTGGTGGGGGGGAGAGCATTCCAGATTTTAAGGAAGTGGTGCGAGAATCCTGATTGGCCTATGGTTGTTGATTGGCAAGGGATCGATACTGTGCGAGCATCAGTGGATCTGAACAAGTGGTAGGATGTTGGTGGTACCGTTAAGGAGGAAGAAAGGTAAGAAGGGAGAGAGTGGAACCAGAAATTAGAGATCAATTTAGCACAGTGAGGAGTTGTTGGTTGCCCAGAGAAGGGAGGGCAAGCGAGGATAGAGGTCGCAGTGATGAGTGAGAGTGGGCATCCAGAGGAAAATGACAGAAAGAGTTGAAGAGGGTATTCAGTTTGGCTAGGGAGGACTTGGGGACAGCACTGTAGACTACATCACAGTAGTCAAAAATAGGTAGATCATCTTCTGGATCAGTTCACGCCTAGCTGTAGGTGGAAGACAATTACAGTTCCTGTATAGTGCGCCTAGCTTGGGGCAAAGTTTTGACAGGATGGTGTCAATGTGACCAGAAAAACTGACTTAATAGAATAGGAGGCCCATGCAAGCCCTGTACTGCTCACTAGTTCCTGATTGTGTGTTTATTAAGAGGGAGGATTTCTGACTTCCCATTGTTTATTTTTTAGGCCCGAGATATGGGCAAAGGCGTTTAGAGTGGTAAGTACATGCAGGATACTAGTCAAAGGGTGCCTAGTGAGGATCAGGCAGTTGTCTACTTACAGCTTCATGTGGAACTCTTTTGAGCTGACCTGTATGCTTCCTATTCCTGGGTGCTCCCTAATAGCTGTTGCTAGAGGCTTCTCCGTTCTTTTAGCCCACCCATGAAGTGTTTCCTGCCGACCAGCGAGCTTTACTGAAGCCAGCAATCAAGGCTTCTTAATTCTTGTAGACCACCCACGAAGTGTCTCCCACTGACCATCGAGCTTTACTGAAGCCAGCAATCAAGGCTTCTCTGTTCTTGTAGCCCACCCACAAAGTGTCTCCCACCGACTGGCGAGCTTTACTGAAGCCAGCCATAAAGTCTTCTCCGTTCTTGTAGCCCACCCACGCAGTGTCTCCTGCTGAAGTCAGCAATCAAGGTATTTAACTTGTGGAGCTCTAGCTGTTGTGTGACCAGGCTATAGAAGGAAAAAAAAAAGAAACTGCTATTAACTGCCTCTCTACCTTATCCTGTATGCGTCTCTTTACTGTGCTCTGTTTTGGTAAAGTGTTAGTGGGATTTGAATGCTGAACTGATACTGCTCTCTGTCCTATCTAATGTGTACCTTAGTTGTTAATCTGTTGACAGAGAGCAACTGTTTGAGTTTGTCTCCCCTGTTTCTCCAGTTTCCACCTTACCTGGCATTTTATTCTCCCAGATCCTTAATTCGGATCTTTTTCCTATTCCACTTTGTTTCTGTCCTCCTCTGCTGCCGAGTTAGCGCATGCACTGTTTGGTCCCCTTCCTCACTCTTTGTTCTCCTTCCCACTCCCGCCATCTGGCACTTTGTTCAACTGAAATGTCCCCCCTTTTAATTCCCTATTTTTACCCTCTGTTCCCTCTCTTAACAGGCTTCTCCATTCTTGTAGCCCACCCATGAAGTGTCTCCCGCCAACCAGCGAGCTTTACTGAAGCCAGTAATCAAGTTATTTAGCTTGTGGAGCTCTAGCTGTTGCGTGACTGGGCTAGCCCGTTCATGTTATACATGGACTGCCCCACACACCTTAGGTTGTTCCTTGACTTACAGGATCTCGGATGTCACGTGACTGGTCATGTTACCTTCCACCTAGCTCTGGTAAAGTCCCTGGTTTTCCATTTGCAGCTTATTTCCACTGACCAGTAGGGGTCAGTCTTGCACTCATTGTCCTTTTCTTTTTGCAACCTGTTTTCCTGGCCCATCTCTTCTAACTCCTGCCAACTCCCTCTCCCTCTTACTTCTCCCCTCTCACCATTCTCTCTCTCTCCCCCTCACTTCTACTCTCTTCCTCTCCTACCCAGGACTGAACCTTCAACCTTTGTCAGCAGAGGCGGCAATCCTACCTCTTCGCCAAACAGTCCTGCCTATTAAGTGAGTCCTTTGTTAAATATATACTTGTTATCCTCCCAGCTTTTTAACCTTCCTGCTATCATTCCTACTGCGCGTAGTAATATTCATCCTAAATAGGCTAACTCTATCACTACTCTTTATACTGTGGTCCATCCCCCACTACACTTATGTTAACAGGCCCAGGCTAACCCCTTTCAGTCTGAGTAATACTAGAACTCCACACATTTCTGCCATGGTGAGCAATGTCCCCTACCTATCCCCTCCTCCTCTGGGCAAGACCACCCGCCCTGAACTCTTCAAACACTGTCCTTTACTGCTCTTCGAATCCTTCATCCACTTCATGCCACTGCCTACCCCCTGTAATAAGCCCCCGCAAGGAAACCACTTCATACTCCCAAACTGCTTAAACATGTACTTTTTCACTGCAGTCTTCTCTTATTACTTCTCTTGGCTAACATCCACCCCAATCCTGGACCTATCTCGCAACCCCATCCTACTACCTGTAACTCTGGTGGTCTCACGCTCGCCTCAGTGAATGTCTGCAGCTTGCTGCCAAAAATGTATCTACTTCAAGTCTGGGCTGCTCAACATAAGCCTGATGTCCTTGCGGTAGTTGAAACCTGGCTCTCCCCAAAGATACCTGACTCTGCTGTCTCTTTAAATGGCTATATCCTTTACAGAGACGACAGGGTGGGGAAACGGGGGTGTGGATGCCTCATCTATCTTCTTGACTCCTTTAAAGGACAGTTACTTCAATGTTCACCTCAGGTAATAATGCACAGGCCCTTGCTATGAAAATTACTGCAGGGTATAAGGGGAAGTCGCTTACGGTACTGTCTGTCTTCATCCCTCCACAGGACACCAAACATGGCCTCTATTCCATTATTGACTTTGTCTCTAATCTTCCCAACCGGCCTGAGGTGATCCCTGCTGGGTGACTTCAACATCAACTGGTTGGCTCCTGACGCTGCTCCTTATAGGGATTCAGTTGGAACAGCTGCCCTTACCCTGGTTGTGTCCTCTCCCACCAGGATCAATTACATGACAGGTACCAGCATCCTGACTGATCTCATCCTCTCCAACTATCCAGAGAGGCTCTCTAAAATTGCAGTCTTACCAGATACACTTAGCAACCACTCTCCTATCCTATGCCACTAGACCAATCGCTATTTTAAAGTTCCCATTAAGGTAACTTATCAGCATGTCCTTAAGAAAGGCATGCTCTGGCAATTCCAGGGCTATCTTCTCACATGTGATTGGACCTCTATCGACTCAGCTACCTGTGTAGATAATGCCCTTGCATACTTCATCTCTACCTTCAACTCTGCTTGTGACACTTTTGCCCCATTCTCCAAATAGAAACATAGAAACATAGAATTTTACGGCAGATAAGAACTGCTTGGCCCACCCAGTCTGCCCATTTCCCTACCTACTGGATAAGCTGCAGATCCTAGTTAACCAGCAGCCTACTTCTTCCTACCCCCACCCCCCAGAATTGCCTTAAGACTATCCCATGCATGCTTGAATTCCACCACTGATTTTGACTCCACAACCTCCTCCGGAATGCTGTTCCATGCATCCACAACCCTCTCTGTAGAAAAATACTTCCTTAAATTACCTCTGAGCCACCCTCCTCTATCTTCAAATTGTGCCCTCTTGTTCTTGCACACCTTTTTTGAAAGATGCTACCTCTTGGACTTTGTTGATTCCCTTGAGGTACTTGAAAGTTTCTATCATGTCCCCCTCTCCCTCCTTTCCTCGAGGCTATACATATTAAGCTCCTTAAGTCTCTCTTCATATGTCTTCCGGTGCAGACCCTGCACCATTTTAGTTGCCCTCCTCTGACAGCTTCCATCCTGTCTATGTCTTTGTGGAGATTGGGTCTCCAGAACTGCAGACAGTACTCCAGATGGGGTCTCACCAGCTGTCTGTACAGAGAGATAATAACTTCCTGTTTTCTACTGGTGATGCCTCTCCCTATGCATCCCAGTATCCCCCACCCTCCTTGCTGCCCTCTCACATTGCTTGCCCACCTTTAGGTCATCTGATATGACTACCCCCAGGTCCCTTTCCATTTTTGTTGTTGTTAGTATCTCACCCCCCATTGTGTACTCTCCCCCTGGGTTTTTGTTTCCCAGGTGCATTACCTTGCAATGCATAATCAAAGGCTCCAGTAACCCCTGGATCACCCCTGCCCTCCTAAGTCTCATAAGGATGCATGACATCCTCTGGCACAAAGCCCTAGTGACTGGTTCCCTGCTGTTAGATAGCATTATAGGGCTGCCAGAAACAAGTATCTGGGAAATTCACCTTGCAAAGGCAGCCCACTTCACAACTAGCTTCTCTTCATCCTGGGGTAGTGAGAGAAAGTTCTGGGATGATATAAATGAACTTACTGGGAAGCCCAACACCTTCCCCCCTTCCCTACTAAATAGCAATGGTGTCACCACCCAGGACCCTCAGTGTATTGCCAACACATTTAATGCTGCATTCACAGATCTTAGTAATGTTCTCCCCTCTGACTTTTTATGTGATACTCCTAGACCCTTACCTACCTTGAGCTCCTCCCTCACCCCCACTTTCCATTTTAGGGTAATCACCCTCAGGGAAGCAAGTGTAACCCCCCTACAAATGAGGGTCACTAAAAAGCCTTTTGTGGGTGTGCCTAAATGCCCTGTGCCAGGCTGGTGTCCTGTGTTTCAGCTGTTTTTAAAAATAAATTGTATGACAGTGCCTAAGTGCCTCTGTGTACTGTGCCTTTAAAAGCTGCCTAACTGCAGTATAATTAATTTGGATGGGGGTCTGTGTGTTTCCCTGCTCGAGTCCCGCTCGAGCTGCTGACAAGTCACTCCATTTCTGCCATCGCTAAATGCGCAGAGGGAGCTCAGTTGAAAGATGTAACTAACTGCTGGAAAGTATTTAGAGTGATAATTAAAATGCAGTTTGTTCTAACCTGTTTTCTTGCAGCCTGGACTGTTCCTGTTTAGCTACACCATTTTGGTCCCGGACTGCCGAGTGGGACCAATCAGTACTTGGGACTCTAAAATGGAGCCTGCTTTGGGCCAATCAGTACTAGGACTCTCATCTGGAGCCTGTTGAAAAGGGACTGTATGAAAGGCGCCTCTGGGTAGTGTAGTTTTGGATCCTTGGCGCCTTTTTGCACCTATAGAGGGAACTCTGATGTGATTGACACCAGAATCAGCCAACCGAATCTTTTGGACAGAAGGGAAATTCCCAAGCAGCCTGCAACACAGAGGCAGAACAGAGATGGAGCTGGAAGAGTGAGCAGCTCATGGAGCTGCTGCCCCATGGGGCAGCGTGGGGATTTGGCGGGAAGGCTGAGTCTGGCCTTCCTGCATTCAGCTCTCCTGAAAGGAGAGAAATGGAGAGACAGGGAGAGAAAAAGTACAGCTTCATTTTGGACCCTGTCTCTGAATAATTTTGTTGTGCCCTGAGTTATGGGCACGACGAGCAGAGAGAGACAGAAAAAGGAAATCTTCATATCGGACTGCATCTCCGAAACAGTTATGTGTGTGCGAGCGGCCCGGTGGTGCTGTAGTTCGTGCAGGAGAGTTGTGGATGTGCCCTGAGAGAGGCAAGAGAAGAAACCAGACTCGAGTTGGTGGTGAAGAGTGAAGGAGCTCTGCTCTGTTCGAGCGGCATGGTAGTGCGCACGGGAGACGCGTGTGAGGCCCAAATTCCGGCCTGTTTGCTGTTGTGGAGGAAGAGAGAAAAGAGAGTCAGAAAAAGGTGTTTTTGGACTGAATCTGAAGTTTGAGAAGAAAAGCAAGCTGCTGCTGTTGGGAGACCAGGCTTACCCTATAGAAGACCGAAGATTTTGCTAAAAGCGATTGGCCTGTCAGGACTTTAGCTACCATAGTGCTCCTGGGTAATTGCAGTGATTTTTGCGATCGGGACCGAGGAGTCACCTGCCTGGTACAGTAAACTTTCTTTTACATATAAATGTGCATGTGCTGGAAGGGGATCGCGATCTGGTTTCCCCATTTGCTGTAAACTGTGTGCTAGTGCTGGAAGCAATTTTTCCAGCAAGAATCGGACTGAATCAGTGCTGCTGGCGCAGATAGGCCCTGCCACGAGGGTCCAGTCTCATTACCTTGCTGCACAGAAAGATCCATCGTCGAGGTGCCAAGCTTCCTCTGGCAATCCAGAGAGATCATCCATCAGCCCTCCTGTGTTTAGTTTGGGTATCGTGAGTAATTATCAGGGTAGCTCCCTGCAACTTTTGTTTAATCAAAGTGTGTCATCTGATTGTCTTGTGCTTTTCTTTCCATGAACTGAGCCATCCGGCTCTGGATTACAAATTGTGTGTGCAGGTTCTTTCTTACATCACAGGGCCCTAACCAGCAGCAATGGACCTGGCTAGCCCCATTTTCCCATCCTGGGTACCCAGAGAATGTGACTGAGTGGGACTCTAAGTGCATGCACAGTACTGTGATTATTATTGTGTTTAAACCAATTAACCTGATTTTCCCCTCTTTGTTAGAGTCCCCCGGAATAAATCAGATCTGTTTTTTCTGCAATTTACATTGACTGTGGTGTCAGTTTTTGTTTAAGGTATTGCATTGTTGCTGTTGTACTGCATAACCTTATTTTACAGGGGGTTCCCAGAGTCAAGCTGAAGGAACCAGTCCTGGGGGTAAGTGCCAAGTACAAGTGTATGTGGTTTTCATATCTCTGGTATTGGGAAGGATACTTCTGTGTAGTATGTGGGCCACTAGTGGGAGATAAGAAGGTCACAGTGTCCCAGAGGGCTGTGATCTGGTTAACGTAACCCAAACCAACCCAGACCTTTGGGTGGAGGCACCCATTTTTAGAACTCAGGCCCCTTAACCTGTTAGTAGCCAAGCAGGCAGGGGTAGTAGCCCAAGGGATAGCGCCACCTAGGGGTTACACAAGGTCATACCTAACTCGGGTTCTGGGAAAATCCAGATTCAGTGTAGACTCTTTGGACCTTAAACTACTCCGTTTGGCACTGGATGTAGTTCTACCTCCACTAACAAAAACTTTAAATCGCTCCCTCTGCCTTGGCCAATTCCCAATGCGGTGGAAGGCTGCAGCGGTAACTCCAGTACACAAGAGTGGGGACAGAACCTCCTGCAGTAACTACCATCCCATCTCGATCCTACCTCTCATTTCCAAAGTCCTTGAGGTGATAGTGACCAATCAGCTCACCAACTACCTCTCCAAGTACAATTTACAATGCAGGCAGTAACATGGTTTTAGGAAGGAACACAGTACCACCACTGCCCTCCTAGAATTTATTGATTTCACTCAAAAAGCCCTAGACCGAGGTCATTTAGTCAGGACTGTTTTCATAGACCTAACGAAAGCTTTCGACACGGTCAATCATGCTCTCCTTGTAAAGTCCCTCTCAGTGTTGGACCTCTCCCAAGAAGTCACCTCCTGGTTTGCCAACTACGTAAGTGGGAGATCTCAACAAGTAAAATCCTTGACACTCTTTCTTCCAGCCTTTCAGTACACTCCAGGGTACAACAAAGGTCCATACTAGGACCGTTACTTTTCAGCCCTTTTCCTCAATTCCCTCCCCTCAGCGTGCTTTGGCAACCTGCTCCTGTACTCAGATGATGCCGTTATATACTCTAGTCAGCCAGCCCCTCTCCTCCTTCAGTGCAATCTACAAAAGAATTTTGAAGAAATCAAGTCATGGTTCGCCCCTACACAAACTCATCTTAAACTATAAAAAAAACAAAGTGATGCTGTTTGCTAACTCTCAGAATAAACATAAGGACATGCGTTTCACTATTCTCAATAGCCACTGCCAGCCTCTGGAGCAGGTCACGACCTTTAAGTACCTTGGCATCACCCTTGACCCCCTCCCTCTCCTTTCAGGAGCATGACAACCAGGTCTGTAAAGCTGTCAATATCAGAATAGACCTACTCTATAGGCATAGGTTTTGTCTCACCGCCGATGCCCTCAAGCTCATCGTTGCCAACTCGGTCCTCTCCATTGTAGACTATGGTATTGTGATCTGTGGCAGTGCGAATGACTCCACTCTATCCAGGGATAAGGCTGCTCTTAATAAAGCATGTTGTCTCGTAATAAATGGTCATAGGCTCACCCACACCTGCAACCTCTATCAACAAGCAAACTGGTTGAATTTTTCAGGGAGACTTCAATACCATATCTGTCTACTGGCACTTAAGTTAACCCTCAGTCTCTCACAACCCACTGCCTGGCAAATCCTCACTGTTGACCCTGCTCCCAGAGCCACTTGAAGCTCCAGTAAAGTCTTCTTTCATATCTCTTTCTGCAGAACAGCCCATGCTTAGCGGGCTCTTATGTACAGGGCTCCTCTCTGGTTAAACAGTTTACCTCCCGAGGTTCTCTCTGTTAATAAAATAGGCCCATTTAAACTCAAACTACAGCAACACCTACTCTCTCTAAACAGCTATGACTGCTTCTAGCATTGCCTCCTCTCATGCAGTGCTTTCCTCCATTTTTCCCTCCCCTGACCTTCCCCTGACTTTATCTTTCCTTTATCTCCTGTATGCCTCCTTACACTCAACTCTCCCTGTCTCCTTCTTTCTTCTAAGGTTTCCCAGCTATCCCTCTCCCCCCCCGTCTGCTCCTCCTCCTCCTCCCTAAAACCTACATACAGCCCTCCCTAGTCCCTTCCCCCTCCCTAGCTATCCCTTACCTTCCCTCCTCCCTGTGTGACAAGGTCCTATTAGACTGCCTCTCCTCTTACCAGTGCTCTCTTGTCCTACTCTCCTCACCCTTGTGTTTCTCCCTCATTACTGTTTATTTGGAACTGTTGGTGTCCTACCCAGCTTTCTTGAGACAACATTGTATGACTTTGTCTTTGGTATTAGTACTTACATTGTAACTTGCACTGCTTTTTGTATATTATTTTGCTATGTAATCTGTAACTTGCACTGTTCTTTGTATATTATTGTGCCATTGTAATCTCCTTGTCAACGTGCACTGTATTCACTTTGTTTTCTTCTGACGTGGAGCCTTTGTAATTGAGTCTCTGACTCAAAGGTTTGTAATTCCGATATTTTCAATAAATAAATAAAAAATAGCAGGGGTGACAGGGGGCAGCAGACTTGCCGGGTGTTTCTGCGCAGCTGGAATGGTTCAGACAGAGAGCTGTTAGTTAGAAGTCTGGCCATTGGGTTAGCATACAGCATGCGAATCCAGGCACAGTAACTTTCCCCAATGTTAAATTGCCGGAGCACCGCTAGTAGATATTTCCACTCCACAGTCGAATGCTTTCTCGAAGTCTAGTGTTATGGCTGCTGCTGGAGAGAGCAGTTTGGATGCTACCTGGAATAGGGTGGTGAGGGCTCTTAAGTGGTCCAAACTAATCCTGTCCTGCACAGACCCTATTTGGGATGGGTGTATTAGTGTGGGCAACAGCTTCTGCAATCTTGCTGCTGGCATTTTGGCTGCTATCTTGGCATCCGCATTTATTAAGGAGATGGGCCTGCAGTTAGATGCCAAACTAAGGTCCTTCCCCTCCTTGGGCAGCACAGTAATTATGGCCTCAAAGAGGGTGCCTAGGAGTTTCCTCAGCATGGCCAACCAGGGTCCAGAGACCTTATCCACCACCAGCTGATAAAAATCAATTGGGAGTCCATCACTCCCCAAGGCTTTGTGTGGAGCCATGTGTTGCATGGCCAGCTTTAGTTCTTCCTCTGAAAAGGGAAGTCCAGTTCCACCTTTTGGATGGGGGGGGATAGGTTTGTCATGAAACTGTTAAATCGGTGCCCATTCCAGTTACCCTGTAGGGTGTACAATTTTTTTTTAAAACCCCAGCCATGGTCCTATTTATTGCCTTGAGGGTAGTGCAGGGATGCCCAGAAGGGTTCACTAACATCGGGATGTGTCTGTCAGCCTACCTTTTCTTAAGCCAGAAGGTCAGCAGTTTCTCCACCCATTCCCCTTCAGCCCAGTACTTATGCTGGGTTCTGCAAATTTGTAATTCTGCTTTCCTGGTGGCCAGCCAGTACAACTGCATTCTCAGGGATGTCAGCTCATATACCAGCTTATTGTCCCTCATCTATTGAGGTCTTTCTTGCACTCC
Organism: Neoceratodus forsteri; assembly: GCA_016271365.2. Classification (NCBI taxonomy): domain Eukaryota; kingdom Metazoa; phylum Chordata; order Ceratodontiformes; family Ceratodontidae; genus Neoceratodus; species Neoceratodus forsteri. The sequence continues at coordinate 1,166,682,828 of CM028132.1, read as the reverse complement.
TGCTCTTTACTCTGAAGCAGGGCTTCTAACTGCCTAGCCTTCTTCTCCCTCTGACGTGTCCAATATGCTGCATACCCTATGATTTTGCCTTGTAGGGTTGCCTTAAAGGCTTCCCAAATCATAACGGGGGAGGCCGAACCTGGGAGGTTATCTTGGAAGTAGTTCTCTACCTCTGTGCTTAGCCATTGTTTGAACTCACCATCCTGTAAAAATAAGGGTTCCAGTCTCCATATCAGGGACCTTTTTGTGTGGAGTTGGAAGGAGAAGTTTAGTGTCACAGGGGCATGGACAGACAAAAATACAAGGGCAATGGCAGCATCCATCACACTAGATGTAATATTAGGGGATGTAATCCAGTCTGCTAGCCATTGTGTTTACCATTGAAAAATGGGTATAGTCCCTTGCGTCTGGATGGGTTAATCTCCATGTATCTATGAGTTGGCGCAGGCTCATCATTTCTTTTAACATTTTTAGGGCATGGGTAAGGGGTTCTGCTTTAGAACTGGATCTATCTAGTAGGTGGTCTAATGCCAAGTTGCAGCCCCCCCCCCATGATTACATCTGGATTGCCAAATGCTAAGTCCATTATTGCTTGGGATAAGAAGTCAAAAAATGTGGGCTATCCTCATTTGGGGCATACACATTAACCAGTAAGATAGGTCCAGATTGAGTTTCCATTTTGGCCATAACCCACCTCCTGTCCCTGTCTTTTTTTGGGGGGTGATTTGTTTCCAACCCAGATTTTTATGACATAAGATGGATACCCCCCTCTTTGCTGTGGTCACTGAGATATGCACGTCCCAACCCACCCAGGTTCTGACCAGCTTGAGAGCCTCCTTGCTAAGGATTTTTGTCTCCTGTAAGAAAGTCACCTGAGTCCCCAGTTGCCTCAGTCAGGTCAGTATCTTTTTTCCTTTTATGGGGGAGTTAAGGCCTCTCATGTTCCACATAGTGGCCACAATCGATGTTAATGATGCCATAGGTGTGTTACTTGACTATGGCCCTTGGGTGCCCTTATGTGGCAGCTCCTTGCTCCCCCACCGGCCCTGTGTCTTACCGCTGGCTAAATTCTGTGCTGCCTGTACCATCATGTCCTGTGTATCTGTTGCTGCCTTGTTTGTCTGACTCCTATATACTCTTTTCCCCTTTGTTTTGGGCTTGGTCTGGCCACCCCTACCAACCTCTCCCATTCGGTCATCCTCCTGTGGCTTAAACATTTCTTTACCATACACCTGACAGGTCTCAAACATGAACTGAGAAGCAATATTTTCACAAACACAAAATTCACAAATTGTAACCTCACTCAACCTTTTTATGTTTTTGAGAGGGCAAACTTCCAAATGATCTGGTTATCATACCTATGTGGGGCATCACCTAGGATCGCTGGGAGGCCCCTCCATGGGGGGTTATCTGAGGTACACACCTTTGTAGGCTCCTTGTTGTGGGAGCAAAAATTAAAATCTTTGTGTACCACTACTTGCCCCGAGCTACCTCTGGGGCCAAGGACCAACTGCCCAGATGGCAGCCTGGTCAGTGGGACCTAGTCCTTACCCTAAAATGATAACAGCCACCAGGCCCACTCAGCACTTGCAAGTGTCCTGTACCAAATTGCCCTCAGAATCATTTCCCCTGAGGGGCAGAGCCCCTAATCCCCTCAGGATGTCCCTGCAGGTTCCCCTAGTCGGGTATTCCTTTCTCAGGGTTAACATCTTCTCCCACCCTACCAGTGGATACAGTCTCTGGGATACATGTTATTACCTCCATCCCCCCCTGCCAGCAATACCCTTGAATCTTTGTAATTGGACAGCACTTGGGGGGAATGGTACACCTTCTGTCCCAATGGTCCCCACCCATTATTGGCTTGGACCTTGACTCACCTCCAAAGCCCCCTTACATACCCCAGCCCTCCTTGATTCGTTAACCCAACATATGAGACAGAGAGTATGTTCAGCGTCTGCAGGGATAACCCTGCTATTTCCCATTGCATTACCTTCCCCCATGCAACATTTTCATTGTTTTGTCATAACATTAAACAACCAGAACCCAACAAACCAATAACTGTGATCCACAACATGCCTCCATTGTGACTCCTTGGCATACAACTCACTAATCCTTCAGTGGCTGTGACCCTTTTGGGCACTATCCATGGCGCCATTGCTCCTTATTAATATCAGGCAGCACCCCCGTACCCCAAACGATACCTGTGAGTGGATTCAATTTGTCTGTCACCCGCTGCCTGCACAGGTAGATTTGGGGCTCACATCAGAGAGCAAAAGGAGTAAATCAATTTATGCTTCTTCCTCTTCCCCCACCATCATAACCATGACAGTACACAAGTTCTGTGGCTGCAGGCTGGGGACCCAGCTGCAATTTAGCGCTAGTGTTCCCCATCACACCTTACTCTTCCCAAGCTAAAGTCTGATAAAAGTTACCTGAAATCCAGGAGTGGAGAGCTAAAAAAAAAAAAGATCTATGGTGACTAACTCTGGGTCCCCCCTAAGATTGTGGCTTATCACTTCCTGCTCATAGTGGTGCATCCTGCCATTTCTCTAGTTGGGTTGTGGCCACCTCATTCTGATCTTCAAGGCAATCCAGCCACTCCTGGCATATCAATGTCCAGTCAGCCAGTCCTTCTGCTGCTGTTCCCTCAGGGCTCTGTCCATTGTCCAGTGGTGAGGCCAGGTCGAGAGGAGTTGGTGCCAAGTTTCTTAAGGGGATAAATCTGTTGCTGGCTTTTACCAGGGTAACTGATGGTGAGTTGCTGCTTGTGCCAGACCTCCAATGTGTTCTTTGAAAGCTTCTTGATCTGGCTCTTCCAGAGGGAGGCTTCTGAGGGGTAAGGTTTTTGGTTCTCTTCTTTGGTCTTCCCCTGCCTCTGGGCTGATATTGTTCATCAGGAGGCTGCTCTACATTACCATTGGGAATTGGGCCTCCTGTCTCGTGGTGTGCAATCTTCATCGGTGTGGGTTCGCTGCCATGGGGTTTGTACAGGTGCTGTGCTGCAAGATTTTGATTAAACTGTAGTTCCCATAAGAAACGCTATGCTTCACTCAGGTTGCTGAATGTAATGAAGTCCCCTCTAAATTGGATCCTTAGTAGAGCCGGTTACCTTATGGAGGTGGGAATGCTGAGGTTATACATTTGTTGTTTCACCTGCCCATGTGCCATCCTCTTTTTGGATAACTCCAGGGAGTAATTTTGAAAAATCATGATGTGGGCAACTTCCCACTGCAGTCTTTCCCAGGCTGCCCTCAAAATAGCTTCCTTTACTGGGTACATAAGCAGTTTGCAGAGGATCAGACATGGCTACCCCCCTTGCTGAGGTCTGGGGCCAGGGATCAGTGGGCTCTCTCTATTTCAATCGGGGTCCTGAATGGTACTCCTAACATGAGAGGCAAAATATTTTGTAGAAATGAGTCCATGTCCCTCCCTTCCGCACCCTCTAGCAAACCAACTATTCTAATGTGTTTGCAGCAGGCTCTGTTCTCCAAGTTGTCCACCCTGGAGAACAGGTAATCAGTTTGCCTCTGCTGGTCACTTAGCAACCCATGGTGGGTATGTAACATGCTATCCTGTTGGCGAACCATTTGTTCTGTGTCCGCCACCCTCGCAGTCAAAATTTGTAAATCCATGTTGGTGTGAGTGGTGGTGGATTTCAGTTCTGCAGTGTCTATTAGGACCTGATTTAACATTTCCAAAATGTTTGCAAGCTCCTTGGCCATGTCAAGTGGTGCTGGATCAAGCTGTGCTATATTTGGGCCTTGTTAGGGTATCTTGGTGGTATAAATCCGTACCCATAGTGCCATGTAGCTGTCACTTATCTTGTCAATTTCACCCCCTGGTCTGAGGAGTGACAGTGGGCACAGTACGTGGTGAGGAATTCATTTTTTTCCTCACAGCAATATCTCCAGTTTCTGTTGGTGGATTTTAATAATAAATGGCTCAAAATTGCAGCAATTATCTTCTGTCCCCTCTGGTCCTTAGCTGACCCGCCATGCCCGAATGGAATAACAATCAGACTTAGTCCTGGTCTCCAGAGGTTTTCTCTGATTAAATTATACTGCCACCATCTTTGATGGCAAGCTCTGCCCCTCCACTGCCTCCATTTTCATTGATTTAGCTACAGCATTCAACATAGTCTCCCATTCCCTCCTACTTCTCAAGCTAATCTCAGCTGGTCTTTCAGCCTCCAACACTCAATGGTTCGGCCCATACCTCACAGGTAGATCTCAATCTGTGAGACTCAGAGGAAATTTATCCCCTCTCCTCCCCATTACCACTGGTGTCTCCCAAGTCTCAGTGCTTGGGTCACTCTTATTTTCCATATTTCTAAATTATCTCCCTTCTGCTTGCTCATCTGTGTCCATTCACATGTACGCAGACGACACAGCCCTGTTTGTCTCTGGTTCTTCACCAGCCGAGCTGACGTCCAAACTCCAACCTGATTTTGACACAGTCCAGCAATGGTTTCAGTCAAATCAGTTATCAGTAAATGCCAAAAAAATGGTCTGTATGTGCTTTGGCACTATACCTAGGCTCGCTAAATTCCCAGCCCTCCCTTCCTTCCACACCCTTGATGGCATCCTTTTAGATGACATGCCTGCTTTCAGGTACCTTGGTGTCTGGTTTGACCATCACCTCCATTTCTCCCAGCACATAGACACCATTCATAAAAAACTTCCCCCTAAACTAGGTGCCCTCTATAGGCACAAAAGCTGCATCCCCCTCCCTGCCCGCCGGAACATCCTCACCAAGATGATCCTCCCCATCTTTGATTATGGCGATATAGTCTATGGTGCAGCCCCTAAATCCACCCTGGCCAGACTGGATCCCCTCTTCCACTCTTTCTGCCGCTTTGCTCTTAACTGCCCTACCCGCACCCACTACTGTACTCTCTATACTGCTCTCTCCCTCCCCTCTCTGGAGCTTTACTGACTGTCCCACTGTGCTTCCTTCACTTTCAAACTCTGGCTACCCCCCCCATCTTGACTGCCTACTCACTCCCTCCATCTCTTTCTCCTACTTCCTCCGAAACTCTGGGTACTGCTCCCTCAAGCTTCCTTCTAATAAAACTCTTGCTAGACAATCAGCCTTCTCTTTCTACTTTCCTAAGCTCTGGAATTCTCTCCCCTTAAACATTCACTCTGCTTCTTTGAAATCCTCCCTCCTCTCTCTTCTCCATTCCCACATCTCTCCCTTCTGCCCCTGTCCCTTGTGCTCCATGATATTTTTGTCATTATTCGTCCTCTTGTCCCATCCCTCTTAAGGCATATTCTGCCGTTCTGTTTCCCCAGGTACCAAAACTGCTGCTGCATATTGCACTTACTGTATATACCTACCTGTACTAGTAGTGCCTAGGCACCCAGCTGTTTAGTCCACTTCTTGTATACTACTGCTGCTGCCTATTACTTGTGTTATACATTGTAATTCACCCTGGTTTCCACTAACTGCATATTATCCATTTTGTATATACCTACCTTACTGCTGTAATTCATCCTATTGTATCAACCTTCTACTCACTTACTCCCTGTATTTTACAATTGCACAAATGTATATATCTATCCTATAATGTTTAAGTTTATCCATCTCCCCTTCCCCCTGGACACATCTGGAAACAAGCTTTTGTGCTTAGTATGTTTTTTCCTGCTAAAACTCTTAATAAATAAATAAATAAATAAATAAGACAGCTATGTCATATAGTACAAGTACTATAAGGATTATGCTGATATATTTTGTGATGATGCATCTCGGCTATCGGTTTCAAAACTGGCCATTGTTCAAAATCCTCTGGAGAGATTCATCTTAATACCCCTTACAATACACATCATTCTGTTTTGTATAGAATCTTAATTGGTTGTCAGTCACTTGCTAACAGAAGAATTTTGCACAAGCTACTTTTTGCATTGAAATGTGTCCAGGGTTTAGTATCCAATTATTTATAGGAAAGTATCACTAGATGTACTACTGCATGATCACGCAGAATATCTGATTTGTGAGAACTGAACAGTCCTAAGTTTAAAACATGTAGTGGTCATTTTTCATTCAGCTATTTTTGCCCATCTCACTTGAATTCTCTGCTACCTTTGTTGCAACCCTTTAGTAATACAATATGTCCCACACACACACAACAAAAATAGTTTTTTGGTTTAAAATTCTTTTCCAGCTCTTTGCCTTGCTGTGCTGGTCTGGAAAGTGTTACCAGAATCTAAATGTGTAACTCAGATAGTTGTATTATGTACAGTTAACTGTATAATATAATGTATTATACTGTATTTATTATAAAGTAAACGTTTTTGTGGACACCATTGTAAATAAGCTTTGGTCAATGGTTCTGTTAAATAAGTAAAGAAAATAAACATGTAACTAAATAACTCAAGAAAATAAATGCTGTAAATATAAATAAATAAATAACAAAAAAATAAGCTATATAGTTGTCTGTGTACATCCCCCCTTATTAATATGTGGTTATTATTTCATGTTTATATACTTTTTCTGTAATATGACCCGTACTGGTTCACTGATACCAATGTCTTATAGATGGTTGATCCTGTTATACTTGACCCTGGTCTGGAAAACCTCCACCCCCCAAAACTTACAAAAATGTACCAAATGCTTGCTTGTGGGATCCTCCTAGCAGCATTGTCTTAACTGAGCACTAAAAGAGTACCAGCAGGGCAGTTTATTAGGAATGATATGACGTCAGGACTTGTGTTATGTCCTGTGGTGCATGTGGGATGTGAAGCTATCATTTACCTATACCTATACTATGATTGCTGCTGTACCTGTATATTAATGGAAAGCCAATAAAAAATTTTTGTTGAAAAGAGAAGCTGTGAGCCACTGGAGACGGTGAGGATGGTGGGAACAAAGAAACACACTTCTAAATGATGCTTGGTGCATATCCTCTTACCGTTACAGTCACTTCACTGTCAGTCTTTCATTGCCTGTGAAGTGGCTTGGCATACAATGTACATGAAAAGCACTTCACAAATTCTAATTCTTTTTTTTTTCTTATGCAGCACTTATGGGGGGGGGGCATGGCATGAGTTGTCATTACCCCATCTAACCTAAGGAAAATAGCCTTACAAGTCACTGGAATCTCTAAGGAAGATTATGTGGGAGGTCAAAGTGCCAGGTATATCCTGCTGCCTATTGCACAGTGTGTTATTTCTAAAAAAAAAACTTCTGCAGTAAATAGAGAACAAGTGGTTTAATAAAATGTTCTATAAAAAATATTTGCTTCTTGGTTTTTTGCTCTCTTTTTACTTACTGGTACCACCTATATTTGTTTTTGTTTTTTTAACAATTCATTGGATTGGTGGGCAACAAAGTATGGGTAACTAAGTACTGTGCTTGTGTAATGTGTAGTACTGTTCTTGTACATGTACTGTATATGATTACACTAGACTGTTGAGTACTGACAAGAATGCAGTACTGTTGGTAAGTCAGTTGGTGTTAGTAAATAGAATAACAGATGGCCATCCATCTGTTATGGCGTTGTAAATCCATTGAGGAATTCCAGTGACATCATAAATCTTGAAATCGCTGCTCAAGAGGTGTATGCCATCACAAGAATCCAGAAATGGAGTTAAGTAAGCAATAAAACATGATAGGATGTGCATAGAACAGATTTTACCACATGCTGAGGGGTGTAGTGAGGCCGCAGACCGAGTGCCTTCAGCTCCTGGAAGTGCAGTAGAATTTGTTGTGTGCATACCCCCAGAGTGTCTTATTGCACTTATAAAATGGGCCCCTGTGTTTTAAATGCTTTAAAAATTAAGATTTATAGATTTAGATACTAAAATAATAAGATCGTTGGTGTCTTTTTATGTAACATAGTTCCCCTGCCTATGTACTTTTTTTTTTGTCCTTAGTAGTATTTTCCACTGTAACTCTATGTGGTTGTCATAGTTCCCCCCAACACACAGCCATAGGGCTTCTTTTTGTGACCATTTTTAGTGCTTTTCCTTTTTTTTAAATGGCTAAATGAGCTGCGACAGAGCGTCTGTGGTTTCTCACCCCGCTAACTGTGTGAGATAGAAGAGATCATGAGAGTGACAGCAAGTGCTTTCACATTGTGCCAGTTGCTGATCTGTCAAGCAAATGAGTTAACAAGTGATGAGGGCGGCTGCAACACAAATCGTACTGTTAGGCTGGGGGAACCGGCAGCTATGTAAGACAAAGAGTCAGTGAGTGAGTGATTATCCAGCTGGATGAAGCTGGCAGAGACAATATGGCTGAGCAAGTAAGTGGAGGGGCTAATTTAGACAGTGGGAGCAGACGGGATGGAGTGACAACAAAAGCGGGACCTAACTGACTGCACTGTATCCTTCTCCTCCATGAGAAAGATGACTGGAGGAAAGTATACTTTCAAACAACAAATTGAGGCAATGTCTCTTTTTTTTTTAAACTGCGGGAGCAGGAGCCGAAGTGGCATCAGGAGGGAACACGCTGGACAGAGATGGTCTGGTAAGACTAAAGAGAAGAGTGACACAGCAGGGTGTACTTTTTTTGAAAACATGTCTGTTTATCTGCTAAAAGGGGTAACAGTGAACAGCGAGTGACTCCAGCATTTCCCAGATCGTCAGCAAGTCTGGGCTGAGCTGTGTTAGCAAGGGGATAAAATGGCGGCATTTTAAAAACGAGCATTCTAACTGCACATTGATTTTCATTTTATTTCAATGTGGCCCCAGTTTCAGGTACTTGTTACTACCTGTGCATGGAACAGATTTCATGAACAAGTAATGACCAATCAGAAAGCAGGATTTTGTCTCCCCGTTTTATAAAGCAACCATAACAAATGGATGTCCATCTGTTGTTTTTTGCAATACATAGTTGCTGTTTTTTTCTCCTCTGAAATACATGTTTAAATGCAGTTATAATCTCAGTCATTTACCAAACAAACTCTAACTTAGAAACATATTTTTAAATTTCAGCAATATCTCAGACAGTTACTTTCCCTTAATTGAAACACCCCTGAGCCTTGTTGCTTCCCTCCCTCACACATTCCATTGATTGAGACAATTATTTTTCATTCCTTTCTGTGTAAATCTTGGTCAGCACTACGTGGTAACAGGAAACACTTTCCATACAGAACATGAGATATGGAAACACTCTCAGTCCTGTCACTTCTCTTCCTCCCACTTCCAATCAGCTGAGAGCAAGTGACTGAGGCATTCTTTTCTGTGATACTATCATTTTGACATCAGGTCGATGGTATTACGGATTCCAGGCATCAGAACAATGGTATTGCAACTCTCAGACAGGCAGGCTGTCTGCTCCATTGAAAGAAATGGCAACCATGCATTCCAAGCCAGTTGCACTGTAGGTAGTTGCATGCATATGTAATGTACATGTGGCCTTTGACTCTCTCTCTGTCCCATAAAGGGGCTACCACCCTTTTGGGAAATCCAGTGGCACATGAACCTTCCTGAAGACTGTTCCACCTTCAGATGTGCCACAGAAATGCAGGTTCCCTTTGGCTAAAGGTACCTTAGGGAAGATGCCCCAAAAGTCAAAATGAAAGGCATGAATAGAATGGTCAGCACATTGACTTCCTGTACGGAGAAAGGGAAAGGCCTCTAGGGCTGAACAGACAAGAAGTCTAGAATATGACTGAATGAATCACCCTTCTGGTCACAACTTAACCAGCAACAATGAAATGGCTATTTTTTGACCTTCAGCAGAGATGAGAAGATAAACCCCCTCTTATGGAAGAAACCACTGGGAATTCAAGTCTTTAAGTCATCATCACTCAAGGCTTATCTGATACTAATAAATCCTAATGCATGCAGTTTAATCTGTGACATGCCACTGCATGCACTGGAGTAAGGACCTCAGGCAAGGATTCATTTGCCTTCACTTTCTGTCTCAATAAGTTTTTCAGCATTTCAACAGTGCTGCAGGGCTGACCATACAGCTAAAGGAGTCTATGTGTGGAAGAACCCTACCCCTGCAAATGTGCTTGAAGGCAAGATCTCAGAGCCAAAGGAACAGTGGAGTTACTGAAGAAACCCCAAGGAGAAGGGGAGACTTACTTTACAGCTGCTTCAGGCCTGGCTGCCCAGTTACTCTTCTTTGAGTACAAGGTCCTCGGTTCAAATTATTTTGTCAAGTCTTAGGGGGGCACAGAAGGCCACTCTTGAGGGGTTGATAGCACTGGGGCAAGAGCCTGATAGTTGTTGGGGCAAATGACTGATAATTGTACAGACATATGCCCAATATTTGTTGGAGTGAGAGCCCAAATGGTTGGATGACTCCCTAAGTCAATGACGTAAGATAGTATGATGAGAGGGGGGGCAAAGCTCATATAAGTAGACCAGTATGAATGTTGAACCCCAAGGAGAGGAGCAGAAGGACTGTCAGGGAAAGCAGTTGGACATATAAGAAAGGGAGAAGCAGTGAATCGAGGTCCACATCCATTAGTAAAGGCCAGAAATGCCAGAAATGTAAAGCATGGGCACTAAAGCCAAAATACAAAGCAGAAACTACAGCAGAGAAACAGTGGGGGAAAGAAAGGGGGGGAGTGCCCAGCCAGGGATGGGAACCAGCCATGGTCATTCCGGGGTAGCAAGCAGCTGGGGAGGGTCTGGCTGCGGCAGTAGATAGAAAGAAGCTGTGGGAGGGAACAGCCATGTTCATTTCAAAGGCAGCAGAAACTGAGGAAAGGGGGGAGGAAACCAGACAAGACTAGGTCAACAGCTAGTGGCAAACCAGATGGGTGTACAGTATGTAAAAGCCATGGCAAATTCAAGGGCAGCAAGCAGCTGAAGGTGAGGAACACCTGTCTAAAAGGCTCAGACAGCTGGGATGGCCCCAAAACCTGAGGTGACAGGCAACCTGAGAAGGTGGGACAAGAGAGGGAAGCAAAAAAAAAGTTATAAGAGGCAGACAGGAAAGATGGCTGGGTATGTAGGAAGGCAGACAGAAACAGAGGGAAGGGAGCACCAAGGCTGAGCCCAGCTCAGGAACATAGACAGCGAGCATGAGGATCCACAAGGAACACCGTGAAAGTTGCAAGCAACCTAGCTAGGAACTAGCAGAGAGAGCAAACATAAGGAAGGCCAGCAGATGCATGGAAGATAATGTTACAGCCAGGCTCAGCATGGACACAAAGAAGTGGGTGCATAGAGAGGCCTGGAGCCAACAGGCTGGAACACCTAAAGTGCCCCAACAGAGGGCCACAAGGATGCACAAGCACACACACCTGGAAGAGAGGCCAATGCAGCCCATGATAGTAAGGCTCCAAACAAGGCAGGAATATGAAAAAAGGGCAGTCACAGCTATAAACGAAGTAGCTGCACAAACCTGAAAGGGAGCCAGCAAGGGAAAGAACAAGAATGCCAAACCAAGCAGGAGTGACAGGCAAGTGGCAAGGAGACAGAAGAAGCCAAACTGTTTGGGTTCCAGCATTCTGTGTCTCTAGTAAATTCCTCTTTTTCAAGTTTTTTAAACAACCATCCATTCAAGCTTGTTGTGAATGAATTTAAATATCTTGGTCTTATTCTTTTTTGGGCTATACTTTTTACTCCCTTTGACCCTACCTGATCTGCTCCCATGTCATGGCATCATATTGGGACTACAGCCACCGTCCGTATCAACTGCACTCCAAAGACTTCACCCATTAACTCCTGCAGCTTACCCCCCACAGCAGGTTGGTGAGGAGCCCCCAACTCCCCACCCAGTATGGATTTAGTCCGGCTGACAGGTCAGAGCCGGAGAGCATGTGGACGGCCATCAAGCCACATGATCAGGGTGCCATCTTTTTCCTCTGTTTACTCCCACAGGCAGTGGAGCGTGCAATGCCGTCAGGGGTCGTACTGCATACGTGTCCACCCGCAGCATGTCTGACAGCTGCTCCTCTGCCTCCCATGTAGATGCAGTGATGGTGTGCCAGTCTCCAGCCACCGCTAGGGGCCAGGCAAACACTGACCACTGGAGGACCCCCCACCCCAGAGAAGGAGAGCTGTTTGGGGATGCTGCATCCTTCTCCACCCCTGTTGACCCGCACTCACTCCCGAACACGGGTTGTCAGAATGGTGCGAGGTACGGCATCCAGCACCTCAGCCCTCAGTGCCACTGGGCCAGCTCCATCTTGGTCTTATTTTAGATTCCTCCTTAACCTTCAAAACACAACTTGACAAAACAGTTTCAAAGGTCCATCAATACCTGGAGCACTTTAAACATGCCAAGCATTGCTTGTCAAGCTTGGATCGCAAACATATTATTGGGCAAGCCATTCTCCCCATCTTGGATTATGGTGACACTGTTTGTTGTCAGGCCCATCTCACATCTTCTTCCTTTAAATATTGTTTATTATCAGTTACTTTGTTTTAGCTTAAAATCAAATTGTGGCGAGCATCGTTGCACTTTATTTCATAAATTAAATTGGCTGTCTCCTTCCTCCAGATGTAATCTTCACTGACTGTCCGTTATTTATAAAACAGCAAATAACCAAAGGATTGTAGAATATCTTGAATCCAGTGTCTTACAGGATCTGAGGCAGCATGGATTCACTGGGGGAGGTCATGTCAAACTAATCTTATAGATTTCTATGACTAGGTAACCAGGGAAGTAGATCAGAGTGGAGCGGTGGATGTGGCCTACCTAGATTTCAGTAAAGCCTTCGACACCGTTACACATAGGAGACTCATAAACAAGCTGGGCAGCCTGGGAGTTGGACTAAAAGTGGTAAACTAGGTAAGAAATTGGTTGGAGGGTAGGCAACAGAGGGTAGTGGTAAATGGAGTTCACTCCAAGGAAGAGAGGGTGACTAACGGGGTGCCGCAAGGATCAGTACTGGGACAAGTCCTCTTTGATATCTTTATAAGCAAAATTACTGAAGGACTAGAATGAAAGGTATGTCTTTTTGCAGATGGCACAAAAATCTGCAAGACAGTGAACATTCCGGGTGGGGAGGGGTGAACAGAGATTTAGGCAAGCTCGAGGAGTGGTCTAGAAAGTGCCAACTAAGTTTGTGGGCAAAAAATAAAATAAAAATCATGCACTTGGGGTGTGGAAACCTAGGGTCAGAGTACAAGATGGAGGGGGAGGGGGAGTGGTACTAGTGACCACCAAACAGAAAGGAGACCAGGATGTTATCATATCTGATGACCTAAAGGTGGCCAAACAGTGTGACAAGGCAATGGGGAGAGCCAGTGGGATGCTAGGGTGCATATGGAGGGGTATCACCAGCAGAAAGAAGAAGGTGATGTTACCTCTGTATCAATCTCTGGTGAGAGCCTAACCCCAAAGTATTGTATCCAGTCCTCATCTCTGAAAGGATGTAGACAGAGTTGAGGCAGTCCAGACGAGAGCAACTAAAATGGTTTGGAATCTGCATCAAAAACCCTATGAGGAGAGACTGAAGGACCTCAATATGTACAGACTGGAGGAAAGGAGGGAGAGGGGGATTTGACAGAGACTTTCAAATACCTTAAAGGTACAAATAAGGTTTAAGAGGGAAGCCCTTTTTTTAGAGAAAGGGATGCACAAGAACAAGGGGTCACGTGATGAAGCTGGGGGGGGCAGGGGAAATGTAAGGAAACACTTCTTCACATAAAAAGTGGTGGATGCCTGGAACAGCCTCCCTGAGGAGGTGGTGGAAGTGAAAACTGTAATGGGATTTAAGAAGGCATGTGATAGGTATAAGGGAACCTTAGAAGCAAGGAAAGGGGGTAAAGTTGGAGATCAAGTAGAGTCTATGGTGCGACAGTAGGTAGGGGAACATGGGCAGACTAGGTGAGCAAAGAAGTCCTTATCTGCCAACAAATTCTGTGTTTAACCAGACCCTCACTGTTTTATCTGCAAAGTTAACTATTCCTGCTTACAAACACAGTCTTCAAAATGTGCCCTAGTGCAGTTTTTCCTTAATTAAGTTTTATACTCATGCTGGCCCACAGGTGCAGCGGTTGGATTTCCCCTTGCGATGCTGATGACCCGGGTTCGGGAATCGACTTGGGTGTCAGAGGGCCGTCCGGAGGAGAAGGACTAAGTGTCTTCAGGATGGCTCTCCTTCTCCCGGGGGAGGGCTGTTTATCTGGCACAAGACTGACCTCAGGCGGAGGCCAGGGGCCAGCAGTGACCTGTATCGGAGATGCTGTGGGGTCATGCCAGATGTCTACGCATCACACACACCCTACATCACTGCACGCTACACCCCCTGGGGTCTCTTACTAGAAAAAATCCTTGTGGTCACCCTTCATGACTCTCCGCCAGCCCTGATTGCCAGCGCCATATCTCCCCGGGACCTAATTGATGGGGGTGCCCAGCCCCCACACCCCACCCTGGGGGGACAAGCCAGGGAGGCAATGCCAGTGGGCACTTCCCACTGACACCCTTGTACTGGCATTGTGGGGTCCCATGCTTGCCCGAGCAGCTCTGCTCTGGGGGGCAAGCCAGGGGGTATTGGTGTAGCCCTTACGGGATCCCAATGGTGAAGAGGGGGTCAGGCGAGAAGCAGGGGCTGAGCTTCAGGTGATCACGATGAAAAGCATAATAAATTAACAAAAAAATGTTTTACACTCACAATGGCAGAGAATGTTTTTCATATGGGGACCTTTTTTCTTGGAATAACTTGTTCCGTCAGTTTAGAAAGTCCCCCTCTTTTGGTATTTTTAACCATGGTTTGAAAAAAATTGCTGCAAGCACAATCCCTTTGTAATTGTTACTAGCTGTTTTGTGTGTATTTGTCTCTGTTGTTTTGTTAACTTTCTGACTTGGGATATTCTGTAAACGAGACTTGTTTCTCATAGAACTCATCCTGTATTTCAGGCAACTTTCAAGTGAAAAGAAACAGAGCTGGACCAGTGCCTCTGAGGGTTGAGGCACTGGATGCCACACCTCGCTCCATGCTGGTGACCTGGGTTCAGGAGCGAGCTCAGGCTGGCAGTGGTTGGATGGGGGGAGAAAGGCTGGATCATCTGATGATGGCTTGCCTTCTCCAGGGGAGGGAAGGCTTTCTAGTCTGGCAAGCGGTCACCCCTGGCAGAGGCGGGGGGCACGACAGCAAGCTGGAGTCAATGGGCGTGATTGGTCACAGGCGGCGGCCTGGGACCAGTCAGCTCCAGGAGCAGCTCCTTCATGGAAGGAGAGGGAGGGATGTTGTGGATGTCGGCATATGCGCCATGATGTTCGGGCATGCAACGTCCCACAGAATACAGAAAAAATCCCCTCCCCCCGAGCCGGGAAGACTGAGCGCTGAACCAGGTCCCGATATGCCAGTGCCTGCCTGCAGACCCGGACCCTGACAAGACTACAAAAAAGGTTCGGAGTTCGCCTCTACCCTGCCCCCGCCTGGGGGGGGGGTTCCGAGGCAGGATGGAGGGACCAGGGAATGTCAGGTAAGGCACTAGGCAGGAACAGGCTTAAATTGGAGTCTCCTGATGGAGCGGCTCTGTGGGGACGTGGGAGGAGGAAAAAAGAAATAAAAAATAAAAAAACAGAGCATCATGGGTGGCAGGGATACAAGCATAGAGGCAGGCTTATGCTCCACCATCCAGCAAAGAAATGAACACCTGAAAGACACCTGGGGCATGTGCTCTTATTCAGCCCATGGTCTGGAGTGTGACGTGAAGTGCCCGCTGCCTGACAGAACTCCAGACAGATAACCTTGAAAATACTGCATGTTGCATACAAGCATTCAGCTATACTGCTGTTTTACTGTTCTGCACATCTTACCTTGTATTGTCCGACATTTCTTACTGGTAACAGAAAAAAGAAAACATACTTCAGACTTGTAAAAGTAATAACTGCTTTTAAAAATCAATAAACATTTTAGTCTGCTACTTTACATACAGTAATTGTATACTAGCTCTTTAAGTGAGAGGTCAGAGAAGGCTGTTAATAAAATAGATTACTATTTTAATTTAAAAACTCATTGTATTGCCTTCCGTGGATGGGCTTTCCACACTGACAGCAGTCAATAGATTTATAGTCTGCATTGCAGAAGCACATAATTGACCCTGACAGATCTAGATCAAGCATAATAAAGCAATAACATTTCATTAAACAGTAAAAAATAGCTTTCAGACAAACTACTTGGGGAAATGATTTGGCAAATGTTATTTTGTTCCATCAGTGGATTGCATCTATAACTCAGTGGGGCGTCAAGTCTCATACAAATGAATTACAGTTGCGCTCATTAAGTCAAGGTCACTAAATTCATTGCAGCTCTGTAGGGAAGAGGGCAGGGGTTGCCATACAAATAGCCTGCAGGGTCATTCACAAACAATGGTGACCCTCGCTAAACCAGTCCAAAACGTTTGTAATACCTCCTGCCTGTAGACCTACAGTAGGCAGGGGATGGCAGTATCACAAACGTTCTGACTAGAAAACAGGCGCTACATGATGGGGGGGGGGGGGCATTCCACCGAACACCAGGGATTATATCAGTGATGAGGAGCAGTTGAGGGCCCCTAGGGAGAGGCAAAGTTGAAGTGGGCCTCAAGATGGGTCGGGTGGAGAAATGGGAGGTACAGTACAGATTGCTTTTAAGTAATTTTGCATTCGGTTGGAAATGAACTGTGATATGAACTGCAAATGTGCTGGCAGCAGCAACATCAGTGACTTTTAAATGAGTTCCAAGTGAATTGTACGTTCCATTTTACAAAGACTTTTGTTACAGCACTGCATTAGCAATGCATTCACATTTGAACGTGAAACATTCTAAGAAGCCAGTTTGAAACAAACTATAGGTTCTTGTAACAATCACACAGGAATGCTGTGTGCATATTTATGAAACACATACAAACAGGTGACAGCCCAGGTTCCAGTTGTCTCCAGTTGTCTCAGTGGCACAGCTGGTTAGAGCAATTGGAACAGTATTCCAGGCAGCCTAAATTCAAGTTCCAGCTGAAACACTTACTTCTTTCTCATCTCTGTTTGTATGTGTTCCATAAATATGCCCACCACACTCCTGTGTGATTGTTACAAACTATCTGTTCTGGCTGATAATCAGTTGGGAATGCATTGAAATGTTCCCTAAATATAGTCTGTACTGTATTTTCAAGTGGCACCTCCGGAACTTATGGCCATGCAGCATGGCATAGTGCCCAGCGACTCTGTAATGCCACATCTTCCTGGAGTTGCATACCTGCATGATAGTAGTGTGAACTTCATTTAGACTCACAAATATCTGGTTTGCTCATTTTATTGCAACATAGTTGCAGGGGTCAGGAGCACTGTTGTTGAGGTGCAGGTCAGAAAACATAGGCAAACCAGGAGCAGTTATAAAACTCACAAGCAGTGTTTTGTTATCAATAAACAATAAAATAAAAATAAAAAATGTTCAGGATAGGTATTTACAAAGCCAGTACAAACAAAAAACAAAGTCCTTCATCTGAGGGTATCTAATTCTAAATTTCAATCTCTCTTTATCTCTCTCTCTAATAAAAGATTGTTCTCTTTTTATAAGAAGTCTTTATATGGCAATTAACTTCTACATTCTGAGCTTATTAAGAGACATCCTGTGTCTCACAAAATCTATCAGAACTTTGCAGTTTCTTTTCTTGTAGGTGCAACAAAATAGAATATGGTGTCCCAGAACTGACCTCCTGTTGACAACTCTTCCAAAGAGTTTGTGGGGTCAAACTACATCTTAGAGTAGACCCCCTGAGTTCCAAATAGCTTTTTGCAATCATTTCAATTATATAACTATATACATTTTCAAACTAAAGGATCCCAGTTTCACACAAAGCGTCACATATATTTTTATAACCACAGATAAGCAGGGGGATGAAAAGATAGAAACAGTAAGAAATAGCGAGTGAAGGCAGGGAGATAGCAGGAGGGGGAGAATAATGAGACCGTCAGAATGATCAGTTCCTAGATCTCACAAGGAAATGTGTGCAATCAGACAGACTGGATACAGAAAAGGAGAGGCTAGAACAGATCCTTGCTTTTAACTCTTTCTGCATAACAAATGGGTCAGGGTCTTATTTAAGCCTGTCACAGGCATCTTCCCCTTGCAACTAAGAGCATGTTTTGCGTATGGCTGCAAAGTGAAACTAAGCATATACTTTTCTAGTGTGCTTACCTGGTCAACAAAAGCTAAATAAATAAGTCTCTTTTCCCACAGGTTTGCTCGCCACCCTTTTCAACTGTATATTTGGTGCATGCTGTGCTAGCCATGGATTGTTGCAGTGCTATGAGCTCAGGGAAGTGACAGCAGTGACCAAACATATATACATATACAGTGATGATTCAACATTATTTTAATTTAAATAGATCTTGTTTTTTTACAACTACATCTTACATATATTTTAAAGGGGGGAATGAATGAATAGGGTACACTTACTTGTAACCATAGTTCTACCACTAGTATTCAATTCACATTCACACTTAGGCAGTCTTCCACTGAGCATCCAGTTAGCATTTGTGGAGTGCACTCATAAGTGCATAAGAGACAGCTATCAGAAGTCCATAAACCACTGTGATGTTAAGTTTTTTTATTCATATTTCCACCCAGCATCTGGAAAACTGTACAGTACAGGAACGTAGTGCACACAGGCACTGCCTCTTACATTTCAACAGTCAATATTGGCTTCATCAAAGATGATTGGTGGGGGCGTCATCATCCTGAATCCTGCAGGGGTACTCTGTTCAGAGTATTTAATATATACGGAAGTGTCCGGGCCTGCATATCCTGTGCTCCCCCTCACCTAGCACTCCATGCCTTTGTGAATGGCATGAAGTGCAGACACAACCACAGACACTCCCCTGGACTATCTGCGCATGTAGTAGGGTGAATGGCTGGGGGATCAAGTGCACAAGAGGCACACACCCCTGTAGTGCATGCTGTGGGGGTCGGAGGACTCTCTATGTGCTGCTAAGTGAATTAGGTGTGCTTATACGCTACAGATACATAGTGCATAGGCACACATTTTTTTCTTGCATAGCCACCAATGTGAGTATGCCTCATGTACTGATAAAATAAGATGAAAACTAAAATAAATTAATCTTCGACTGGACTAACATGGCTATCACATTTCTTGGTTGCTTGTGCTAGCAACTACATTCATCTGCAATACATTAATAGCATTCTTGAGGCTCCTATTTTCTTGTTTTGCAGTGTGCAGTGCAGGCATCAGTAGATACAGTTCTCTGTCACTCTGTTACAGATCTGGCCAAGCTGGAGGAGTGGGCGGAAAGATGGCAGCTTCGATTCAATGCAAAAAAATTTAAGATAATGCACATAGGTCGCAGTAACCCCAGGGCTACATACTGGTTTGTGGGGAGGCACTACAGGTTATGGAGCTAGAAAGGCACCTTGGGACTTGAATTTTAGATACCCTAAAGGTTAGGTATCAGTGAGATCGGGCGGCAGGAAAAGCAATGAGAATGCTGGCGTGCATAGGGAGGGGCTTCACAAGTAGGAAGAGGGAGGTGATAATGCCACTCTACAAAGCGCTGATCAGACCAGAGCTGGAGTGCGGCGTGCAGTTCTGGAGGCCACACTTGCAAGGAGACAAGGATAGGCTAGAGAGGGTCTAGAGAAGAGCAACCAAAATAATCTAGAGGATGCAGGGGAGGCCATATGAGGAAAGACTGGAAGAATTAGGTCTGTATACACTGGAAATGAGAAGAGAAAGGGGGGATATGGTGGAAACTTTCAAGTATCTGAACGGAATTAACAAAGTGAGGGGAGGTAGACTCTTAAGGCTCATTGAAAGCATAACCACCAGAAGTCATGCATTCAAGCTGAAAGGGGGTAGATTTCGGGGAGACTTAAGGGGGCATTATTTCTCAGAGAGGGTGGTAGTTCCATGTAACATATTACCTGAATGGGTTGTAGGGGTGGATACAATGGACATGTTCAAATGAGCATAGGACAGATATATGGGCCAAAACAGTAGAAGATGGGTAGTACAGAGAAATAAATGGTAGGAGGCTGGGAAGGGGTGGGCCTTGTCTCAGGCAGACTAGATGGGCCAGTCAGTCCTTTTCTGATGGCAGGATTCTATGATTCTATGAAGTTAAGCAGCCAGTGGTGTCTTAGAAAGGAGACTGAAATGTGTTTGGCGCAGTAGTCACATAGGTAGGAAAAACCTAGGGGGAGAGGGGAGAAGGAAGAAGTCATTTTGAAAGTCTTAGCTGATTGACAGATTATGGTACTTGGTATAGCAAGGGCCCTCAGCTCATAGCTTTTTTTCTCTCTCCCCCGGTCGACCCTCCTTCTATGAGCACTCCAGCCCCATCACCCCGGGGTTTGCCCCACCCCCGGCAGGGTCGATAGGGTTCCCCAAGCCCCACGCAGAATGGATTCAGTTTTCATCGATGTGCCCAGCTGGTCAGGTGCAGGGCCAGCAGACATTCATCGTCATTCTGCTGCCGGCTTTTTCTCCTGGTTTTTGCCCCAGGGAGATGTGGCATGCAATGACGTCTGCCAAGTTCCATGACCTTCTTGGCCCGAGCTGCCTTCCCCCTGCTTCCGCCAGGGGCCAGGCAAACTTTGGGGTCTGCCTACCCTTCTGCCAGAGGAGGAGAGCAGTCCTATGGATGCTCAGTCCTCCTCCCCTCAGCCAGACCTCCGACAGGCCAGACTTGCTTCTGAGACCAGGTCATCGGCATCGCAAGTGACAGCACTACTGCCACTCACAGTTGTTTTCTGCAACAAGAAGGCCATGCCACGGTGACACTACCATGCCTTGTTGGGATTGTCTTTCTAGCATCTGTGACTTTGTGTGCTCTGGCAGCATCTAGGATACAGGGCATCTTGTGCTACAATTCAATTATTGGCTAATATTATCTATGTCTGCACTGATGTTTTGTAGCATAGTTGATGTAAGTTGATAAAGGCATAGTGCATTTCAACATAGAACCTCACCTTTTCTCAAGGATCGTTTACCAATGGGTGCATAGCATGGGGCATCTGTGTAACTATTTGGGCTTGTGTATACACATGCTAAGTAGACCAATGACTGTGTATTGCCCCCTTTGCCTGTACCTGGCTGCCTACAGCTGTGGCTGGTAAAGAATAGGTTCTCTTGTCATGGCACTTGTGTGGAAGCCTTCAGTGCTTACTGCTATAAACCCCTTATCCACCAACAATGTGCAGAAGCTTTCGGAATCAAGATCTTAAAATAGTAAAACTCAATTCAAGAAAGACCTGTTTGTTGGGGGAAGGGAAAGGCACAAAACTTTACAGTATCTAATTGTTGTTTGGGCCATACACTACTAATGAGGCAGTATAGCGCAGTGGTCTAAGGCTCTGAGCTACAAATCTGGTGACATCCAGCAGACCAGACCTGGGTTTGAATCCCACAGCTTCCGCTTGCATACTGTGTGACCCTGAGCAAGTCACTTAACTTCCTTGTGCTCCCAGGTCGCACCTGGAAACAAGCTCCGACTTAGTGTGCCTTTCCTGGTTAAACAATTTCCCCCTAATACTCTATAATTCCTAGCCTCTTTACTCCATGCATACTTGTCAAAAGCAGATGTTTAAAGAGTCCTAGGGAGATATCTTCCCCACCAGATGTATATAAATAATTCCAGTTTTTCTTGAGGTGGGTGCCTGCACGGGAGAAAAAAGCAGAACCCTTTGAGGCATCATGTGCTTTCCCCCACAAGCAACTAGGACTAGTGTTTGAATTACAGTTTATTAGCTTTGGGAGATACAGTATGGGTCCCTTAGGGTCCTTGTATTTAAAGGTGCCTTCCTTACCACCATCAGTCAATGGCACTGATGTGTGAGCTGTAGGACCCCACTTCAGAACTATGAGGGTCAAAACTTGGCAATTCCCCTGCAATCCCAATACTGCCTTGGGACCATCACAGAGCAATCTAACAAAGTCCAAATAGGAATGTAGCTACATAACATTGTAATAATGAAAGAGAATTAGGACTCATCTTCTCTGTCCTTCCTTCCACACAGCTGTGGCTATAACCAATTTGAGTATGGACACACCTTCAAGTTTAATGATGAAAGAGAATCAGGACTCATCTTGTCTATCCTTCCTTCCACACAGCTGAGGCTATAACCAATCTGAATATGGATACACCTCTGAGTTTATCAGCAGGAATGCTATGCCTACTCATACTGTGTAACCCTCAACACTATTCTCCCTTGAGAGTTTTCTCAGTTTTGCTTTGAAAACCTGAACAGTACTAGCGTCCACAATCTCAGCAGGAATGTTGTTTCCAAGTTAGCCACTCTCAATGTAAAGTAATGTTTTTTAATGATTGTTGGGATCTCTCCTCTATACAGCCATAATACATCAGGGCCTTTCAAGAAACTTGTACAATGCCAGGAACCGTCCATGTCGATCTGCCTACATACATGTTGGCAGCACATGGTCTCACCTATGAAACCGGGTCACCATGGATGTTATGGTTATTTCTCCTGTCTTGTAGGCTCAAACAAGGTAGAGGGGCCTGGGTCATTTAACTTCTGACTGTGGGATTTGTATCTAATGTTCAATTAAATTGCGTGGTGCCTCCACCCAGAGAAAAGTTTTAAGTGGGCCTGTTGTCAGTATGGTAAAATCCCCTGACATGCAGTGCATTCCCACCTCCCAAAGAAATTATTTCACTCCTGAAACCAGTGCAGTGCAATAACAGTCCCCCATAATTACAATTATTAGCACTCTACTAATAATATACATGTACCTGGATTATGAACAAATACACAGTAACTTTAGGGGCATGCTGCATGACTAAAGGGATGAAGGATAACCAGGAACTGAGGTACATAGAAAACAGTTTATTGTTTCAGTTCTGTTTCACGCCGTCCACTTACACTAGTTGTATACACCAAAACCATGTCCAGGCAGACTGGCAGATGCAAGAGAGAGCCAGGCAGCTGCAAGAGATATAGTGCCTTCATGTTCCAGAATCTGAATGCATTGATGGTGTCCAGTGGGTAGGAGGACTGGAGCCCTTGACAATGATATTGCTGACTTTAGGGCTGAAGTGAGGTTCCTGAGAATCATCTCAGGGCTGAGCCCTGCACAGCTGCAGCTCCACTACCCCAGAGACCCCAGAGGGTCAGCATGGATGGATGGACCGTGGCAGGGAAGGGGATGGGTGGAAGGCGCACTGTTGGGTAGGGACCCCTAGGGTGGAAACCAGAAACTGATGTGCACCTCTGGCAGAAGTGAGTTGGCCAGCTACCCTTAATGTGGAAGATGCACTGGGAATCCTGGGAGACATGGCTTCACCTAGTAAGAGGGCACCAAAAAAAGGTGGGGCGATGTAGGAGGCAGAGGAGGGTAATTGTGCTGGGGGTGTCCACAGTGAGAAGGTGAGGAAGGTTGGTGTCTGCCTGTGACTCGGAGGAGAGATCTTTACACTGTATGCCAGGAGCAACTGAGGAGGGTCCTGCCCCAACCGGAGAAGCTTGTCAAGGCAGGGGAAGGGAAGCCAGATCTAGTGATTAAGTTAGGAACCGATGATCTGGCAGTATGCACTCTAGAGAGGGGGTCAAGGACAGTTTTAGAGAACTAGCCAGGAAGTAGAGGATATAAGGAAGTGAATGAGCATATGTGATTTGCGTGTGCTTTGTTACTGCGCATGCGTTAACATTTATATTAAAGTCATTATCTGGTGGGCAGTAGCCCGCATTTTTGCAGTTGGATCTTAGTGCTATACAGTATAGTAAAGTTACCAGAGTACTCCGCGTTGGTGTCTGTGTGATTATTACCTGATGTCAGAATGGAACACCTGCAGCCTCCCACTGGTCTCAGTCTACAAAGAAATGTTGCTGAAAATTGGAGAAGGTTCAAGCAGCAAATTGAAATTTTTTTGGTTGCCAGTGGAATCGATGCAAAGTCCCACAAAATCCAGGCTACGACCCTCTTGCATGTGGTAGGCCCTGATGCATTGGAGGTATACAACACTTTTGTTTGGGGGAGAGAGGAAGAGAAGGAGCAACTGGACAAACGTATGGGACAACTTGAGAGGTATTGTAACCCCAGAAAGAATGTGACTTATGAGAGACACTTGTTCAATACTAGGAGCCAGATTCTGGGTGAGTCCATTGATTCATGTGTAACTGAACTGAGGCTAAAGGCTAAATCTTGTGAATTTGGAGATTTAACTGAATCGTTGATCAGAGATAGAATTGTATGCAGCATACAGAGTGAGCATGCGAGACACAGACTGTTGAGAGGAGTGGAGTTAACATTAGATAAGGCCATAGATATATACAGAACTGCCAAACCTGAGTGAAACACAGATTAAACGCTTAAGTGAAAATGCTCAGGATGAAAGATCTAAGCAAGTAGCAGCTGTGCAGGAGAAAGAGTAAAAGCAGATGCCAATATGAGCAAAAGGAGTTATGTATCTCAAGCGAATAAAGTCAAATGTGAAAAGTGTGGTCATGAGCATGAGATAAATAAATGCCCAGCATATGGGCAGTTTTGTAGATTGTGCCAAAGAAAAAATTACTTTGCTAGAGTATGTTGTGTGGGCAAAGGCAGTGAGATCCATGTTGTTAGAGAAGATGCCCAGAAGAATGAAAGTACTTTCAGCATTGAGTCTGTGACTACCTATAAGCCAGAGACTGATTGGAAAGTAAATCTGACTATAAATGGGAAAATGATGACGTTCAAATTAGACACTGGAGCATAGTGTAATGTGATGCCTTTTCATATGTATAAGACACTGTCTGGAGAAGCTGTTCAAAGGTTGTCAGCTAGACTGGTTTCCTATTCTGGGCATAAACTTGATGTGAAAGGCAAAGTGATGTTGCTAACATGTTTTAAGCAAAAGTATTACCTGTTGCCATTTCAAGTGGTTAATGCAATCATGACCCCAGTGTTGGGCCTGTCTACTTGTTTGACAATAAAGCTTATAAAGAAGTTATTTTCAGTAGATGCTGCAAGTGGAAGTGTAGGAGAAACCACAGAAGGAATACTGGCTGAATTTGCTGATGCATTTGAGGAATTGGGATGCTTAGAGGGTAAATACCATATTAAAATAGATAAGACAGTCAGCCCTATGATCCACCCCCCCCCCAGAAAAATACCTTTCACATTACAAGACAAAGTGAAAATTGAACTAGAGAATATGGAAAGAATGGGGGTTACTGAAAAGGTGGAGAAACCCATGAGTGGGGTCAACTAAATGGTGGTTGTAGAGAGACCAAAGTACAAATTTGCACAGATCCCAGAGATCTTAATAGAGCAATTAAAAGGGAACATCACCATAAGAAAACAGTTGAAGAGGTTGCAGCCAAGCTAGCAGAGGCCAATTATTCACAGTGTTAGATGCGGGGCATGCCTTCTGGCAGCTTAAACTGGAAGGGCCCAGCTCTGATCTAGTGACTTTCAATGCACCCTTTGGGAGGTACAGGTTCAAGTGCCTCCCCTTTGGGATTTGCTCAGCACCAGAGGTCTTCGAAAAGAAGATTTCACACATTTGTGAGGGGCTCGAGGGCACAGAGGTCATTATGGATGACATCCTAATATGGAGAGCTAATGTACAAGAGCACAAAGAGAGGTTATGGAATGTTTTACAAAGAGCTAAAGATAAGCATTTGTCTTTAAACCTAAAAAAATCCAAAATCAAAATGTCATACATCCAATATATCGGACACAAGTTAAGTAAAGATGGACTGTTGGCAGACCCCAAGAAGATTAAAGAAATTATCCAGATGACTGTTCCCCAAAATAAGACTGACTTACAGAGATTTATGGGTATGGTAAACTACCTGGCAAAGTTCATTCCAAACCTATCAACTGTAAATAAACTGTTGAGAGAGTTACTAGAGAAAGAAACAGCATGGCACTGAGAGGGGTGTCACCAACAGGCCTTTCAAGAGCTGAAAACAATTGTCACAACCCCCCCGGTGCTGGCCTACTATGATCTTGAATTATCCATTGATGCATCTTCAGAAGGGCTGGGTGCATGTTTGCTGCAAGACTTTTGCTTCCAGATCACTTAATAAAGCTGGGAGAAATTATACAAAAATTGAGAAAGAAACGTTAGCTATTGTGTTTAGCTGTTCAAAATTCCACCAATATATCTGTCATTGGCAGACCAAGGGTCCATACTGAATCGGGCCACAAGCTGCTAGAAAGCCTTTTCAAAAAACCGCTGGCAACAGCCCCACAAAGAATTCAACACATGATGCTAATAGTGCAAAGGTATGATTTGTGAATACAGTACAAAGCGGGTAAAGAACTTCACATAGCAGATGCCCTGAGTAGGGCAGTGGGAGAACATTCAATGCCAGAAACAGAACTAGACAAATATGAGGTTCACACGGTGGACTACATGCCTATCAGTGATGAAAAACTGAAATTGTTTCAGCAAGAGAGTGACAAAGATTCAGCATTGGTCAAGTTGAGAGACACTGTTTTGAGTGGGTGGCCCTAGCAGAAAACATCAGTGCACCCTGAGATAAGGCAGTACTGGCTGTTCAGAGATGAGATCTTGACAGAAAATGAACTTTTGCTGAAGGGAGAGAGACTGATAGTCCCCACATCACTGAGACCAGACATGCTAACCAGATTACACAGCAGCCACTTGGGCACTGAAAAATGTAAGCGCAGGGCCAGAGATCTCTTATTCTGGCAGAGGATGAACAATCAGGTTAGTGACATGATGGCCAAGTGTGGTATCTGCAACCAGTTCAGAAAAGCACGATTTAGAGAACTGCTGCAGCCGCATGTGATACCAGAGAGGCCTTAGCAAGAGGTTGGGGCTGATTTGTTTGAATCTGAAAAGGAAATTTATCTAGCAATGGTTGATTACTACTCCAAATACATTGAGATATCCAAGTTGCAAAACACAACAAGCGAAATGGTGATTTACCATATTAAATCACAAATGTGCAAGACATGGTATTCCAGAAATACTTGTGACAGATAACAATCCACAATTTGCCTGCATCGAATTCAGAGACTTTCAAAGAAAAATATGAGTTTAAACATGCAATGTCTTCGCCAAAATACCTCCAGAGTAATGGTATGATAGAGTGAGCCATTCAAACAATAAAGGGCCAGATATTCACAACTTTGCCCCGGGCTAAATTAGCACTGCCTGGCGGGCAAACTTAGCCCGGAGCACAAAGCAAGCTATATTCAAAAGGAATAGCCCGGGGCAAACAGCTTCTGAATATAGCATGGGAATGAGGCTGGGCAAACTGGGCTAGGAGTGCAGAGCAAACTTTGCTCTGGAATAAGACAGCTCTGAATATAGCAACCAGGAAGTGCAGACCACAACAGCAACACAGTGCACAGTGACGTGAAGGGGTGACCTATGTGACCAATGTGTGTTCCAGAAAATGCGTGGACTCAGTACAGCTGCAGGGAGCAGCTTATGGAAAAGTACAGTGTGCAAAACAGTGTAATATCCCCTGAACCATTTGCGCGGAGCTAACACGTTTGTGCGGGATTAGCATGGAGCTAAGCCATTTGCCCGGAGCAAACACATTTGCTCGGCACTAAACTTTGCCGTATTCAAATGTGACATGCAAATGAGCCGACTTAGGTAGTCTCTGGGCAAACATGCACATTAATATCTCATCATGCCCTGATTTGCATGCAGTTTGCCCAGCATTACTGCAGGGTCCCATAGCTTCACCTGTAGTTCAGTCTGGAAGCACAGGGGCTGGCCAGGTCTGACTGCAGCTCCACCTGTAGGTCAGTCAGGCAGTGCATGATGATAGCTGCAGGCTACATGTAAACAGTACAGCATAGCATAGCATATCGTACCCCAGGGGACAACACAGTATAGGCACAGGTGGTGGTGGTGCTGCATGCAACCATCACACTGTAGGTCATGCTACAGTGCACAACAGACACTACAGTAGCAAGGGGGCCAGTAGTGTGAGGGACACAGCAATGCCTATGGTATGTAGGGCAGTGATGACCACTGCACTGTACACAGTGACAGACCTAGCTTGCAAGTGATTACTGACAGTGGACAGTACTGTTACACTGTTGTGTGATCCACAGATGCTGCACCTGTGGCATGAGATGCTCACAGTGACACATACATGGCCAGATGTGTGTGCTGTGGCATCTGTACAGTTGTGCGGTATGTGGCTGGGGGGGCACGTAAGATCCAACAGGCACACAGGTGGTGGTGTATTCCCAGTATTGGCCCATGTGCACTGCATGATGTATCCCAGATTTGTGGCCACACCTGAGCTGTGGTGAGGTCAGGCACCCGTACACCCTCCCCTCAATGGCTGCCATGCCCACAGTGCTGCATGTGTGTGCTGGCATCTGTTGGTCACCACAGATGTATGGTCTGCAGGTGTGTGCTGTATGACCACACTACCATGATGTCCCCTGTGGGCCAGATCACCCCTTACTGCCTGTGCTTGGCTGGGACTGGTGGCAGCTGTTGGCATCATGGTGGTGCCATCAGTGAGTAGCATGTGTCCTCCATGTCTGGCATTTTCTAAGTGTCATATTCATATGTTAAGGTTGTGCAAGCCACGCTAACACCGTGCAAACACGGTGCAAAGCAACAATGTCATGCAAAGCTGTTTGCCCAGGGTTAAGACCAGCTTTTCCTGGGCAGTAATTTGTACCGCTCTAAGGGTCAGGCTAAGTCGCGCTAAACACCTTAGCACGGCACTAGTCGCTGAATATTTCATAGCACCTGTATTCATGTTCACTTTGCCCCTTGCATATAATTATGGTTTGCCCGGTGCTAATGCAGTTTGCATGTGCTATTTGGCCTTTTGAATATGGCAGACCCGCGCTAATCCCACGCTAAACCTGTGCAAATGGTTTGCATACCATGCAAAGCTTTGAATATCTGGGCCAAAGAGACTGAAAGAAAGCAAAAGTGGACCACCAAGACCCTTACTTAGCACTCTTAGAGTTCAGAAATACCCCACTGAAGGGCCTAGAATCCCCAGCACAGCTGCTAATGGGCCGCAGAACCAGAACTTTGATGCCTACCAGATCTGAGCTGCTTAAACCAAAACTGCCAGAAGTTGATGGGCGAGGTACACTGTAAGGAACTCAAGAAAAGCAAAAATTTTATTACAATTTGCATGCCTGACCTCTCCCAGCCTTACAACCAGGACAGCCTGTTTATTAGCGAACACCTGAGAATACCTGGACCCCTGCAATTTTGGAACACCATGCTGAAGAGCCATGCTCTTATGTAGTCCAAGCAAATGGGAAATTGTATAGAAGAAACAGGAGAGATCTTTTGTTAACCCCTGAGCTGCCCCACTCCTGTGGCCCAGAAAACTCGCACATCTGAGGAGAAGAAGAGAGAAGAGACCAGGATGACATGATGGAGGACGATGGGATCCTCGAGGTACCTGCAATGGAGGGCCCACCACAAGTGATGCCAGGGCAGTCACAAAGTGAGCCTGTGGGGTTGGCCCTGCCTCTGAGCAGTCGGGACCAACTGACTGGTACCAGCTCCAGCTCCAGCCCGAGAATCAGCCGAGTCAGTGGACGGGAGATCCGAAGGCCCGGCTGGCATCATGACTACATAGACTCACAAAAACTTTGAGCTACATAGAATTTTAAACATTTTATGTATGGTGGGAAAGATCAATTTGAGAGGGGAGCTGTAAGGAAGTGAATTAGCAACGCAATTTGCGTATGCTTTGTTACTGCGCACGCGCTAACATTTATATAAAAGCCCTTATCTGGCAGGCAGTAGCCCATGCTTTTGCTGTTGGATCTCAGTGCTATACAGTACAGTAAAGTTACCAGAGTACTCCACGTTGGTGTCCGTGTGATTACTGTGGGGGGGAGTAGCTGCATAGAAGGTAACCTTCTCTGAGGTCCTACCAGTGCCATGGGAGGGTAAGGACAGACAGGATAAATTAAGGGATTGCAAGACATCGCTAAAGGGCAGGTGAGGGCAAAGGAATTTTTCTTTCTTTATAGGGGATTTGTTTGGGAGGTATGGCCTGCACCTGAGTTGGGTTGGCACTAGTGTGTTAGGACAGAAATTCAACAATCAGTATCTCCACCCCACCCCCCATGCTGCTCAAAGGAACCTGCAAATCATTTAAAAGTGATTCCATTTTTCACTCACTTTTTTTCATTCCATGATTTAAAAGGGAATTCTTGGTTTCATAAATCTGCTGAGTTATGATTGAGCCTGACCACCAATAAGAAGGTGATTCGCCACATAAGTCAGGGACCTACTCTTTTGAGTTTAACTTGCCAGTATAAACTGTGATCCCATTGCTTTTTTGCCCCTCTTGTGTGGATTAAAGACCACTTCCTGGTTCCCTTTTGTAAAACTGAGTGCTGGCTCTTTAGGTGCTCACAGGTGACTAGTGGGGAACATGCTAAACAGGAGAGGCCACACCTCCACATAACATTTCTTAATGCAGGATATAGTGAGCTCAGTCAAGTCACTTTTTTTATACATTTCTGCAGTTTTGTAGGGGTGCTACTGGTGGGTAACCAATATCAGAAACAAACAGTATCCTGTGCATTCCCTGCTCCATGCTGCTCATTTTTACTCACCTTTTCTTCATTCCATGATTCTAAAAGGGTTTCTTGGTTTCATAAATCAGACAAGTTGTTATAGGGATCCCCAGGATACAATGCATATAAAATGTGACTAATTACCAAAAATTCGATGTTGGAATCATCAAGAATTTAGGAAGAGAGAGAGTTGTGCTAGGGTACGCAACACTGACATACACATCTGAAACTGGCATGAGGTCATAATGTCATGGGCAAAACTGCACAGCACAAAAATGCTGCATGCAAAACAGCTTGTGGCAAAACAACATCGGCAAAGTATGCCGAACATGCCAGAAAGAGCGCACACCGCAGCATCAACTTTGTTTTTGCGGGGGGCTCTACCCTCTGCACTCCCTTACATGGGGGGCTTTGCCCCCACACACACCCCGAACTAATTATAATCAACTCCGGGGGGGGGGTCATGGACATTAGATTTAAGAAAAAACTCACCTCCAGTGAAATTCCCGTTTCAGGGGGAAAAAACCCTGCAGTATAGTGGGACCTAGGGAGAACCGAACCACAGCCCCAGGTTCCCGATGCCGCCGGAGGCTGGTGCTATAGCCTCTCCACCATGGGAGCAGCTCGGCCAGACACTAACCCAACGACATCCTTAACCTCCCCCACTGGCAGCCTACAGCGACAGGGGTAGCAGTTACTGCCGCATGCTCTAAAAACTCCTGTCATTGTAGAGTCATTAGCACTTCTTTCAGTGCTTTTACATGCACAGTTTTGCCTGTGACATCTTGACCCGGTAGGTCTGAAGCCTTGAGGTCTCTCCCCAAACACATAGTAAACAAAAGGGGACGGGGCAGGTTACAAACAACAGCATACGGGAAAGTGCAGGTACTGGATCAAAGGGAGTGAGGAGAGAGAAGAAGAGGGTCCCAGATGAAAGTAATACAAAGGGGACTAAAGGAAACAAGGGTGACTGCAGGGGGGAGGCTGTCAGTCAAGGGGTGCAGTGAGCCAGATTAGAGGAAGACAGGAGGAAGATGTAAAGTAGGAACTTGGAAAGCAGTCTGCATCAATGCTGGGATCCTGGAAAATAAAATAGTGGAACTCCAGGCAGTAGTAGCAGAGGCATAAAATGATTTGTTGGCAAGAACAGAAAGATAGGGTGACAAAATACCATGACTGGGATACATACCTGTCAAGTGTCCCTGATTTTCAGGGACGTCCCTGATTTTGCCTCAGAATTTTACTCTGTCTCTCCTAAAATTTGTGTTTTTGTGGCTAAACAATGGGGACTGTAAGCACAAAACAATGTCAAGCATTAAAGTTACAGACTTGTTCTTCTTTAGAAAATGCATTGTGCACTAAGCCCCATACTCTACCAGCTTTCTGGGTGGATATCTCTAATTTTGAAGATGTGTCCCTGATTTTGGTCCTTTGTCCCTGATTTTTTAAGCCTTGTCCCTGATTTATGAGGCAGGAGGTTGAGAGGTATGCTGGGATATAGGAATTCCTGAGTATTCTCTTTTCAGGAGAGATGTTGCAGGGCAGAGGATAGGGTGACTTTGTACATTACAGACAGCATAGATGCCACAGAAGACAGCAAAAGCGGGTTGGCATCAGAATGGGTATAATTAGTGAAAGATAATGGTAAACTCATTAGAGTGGGGGTGGTGTATAGGCCACCAAACAAGACAGGCAATATGGATAGGACACTGTGGAGGAAATTAGGAGGGCAGTCACAAAGGGGAAACTTGCACTAATAGGTGACTTCAGCCTGCCAGATGTGGACTGGGAAATCTCATTGGCAAAAGAATATGGAGCCATGTGCTGGTGGAGGTAATGCAAGTGTGCCTACTAACCCAGTGTTTTAGGGAGTCTATAGGGGGAGGGGCTATACTCCCCAGTGGGGACAGCATACAGGAGTTCAGAGCAGAGGATCCCCTCAGAACGAGCAACCACATCTCAGTGTGGTTTAGCATCATGCTGGAAAACCAATGCTCAAATACAAGGGCATTAGTCCTGGATGTCAAAATAGCAGATCCTGGGAAGATGGGGGAGTTAATTCAGAAAAATACATAAGGTGGTAAGGGAAGTAAAGGAGTTGAGGCCACGTGGGAAATTATCAAGTAGGGAACTACAGAAACAACTAGTTCCTGTGTGAGCCAGGAAAGAAAAAAGGAAGCATGAAAGACCACTTTGGTTCTCAACAAAGTATGAGATGAAATAAAGATAAAGAGGGCAGCTTTGAGGAAGTACAAGTTGACCAGCAGATGGGAAATGGGGAGTTCTATATAGAGAAAGCAAGTGAAGCCAACAGAGTAGTAAGAAAAGTAAAAGCCAAGGTTGAGCTGAAAATTGCAGAGAGCATAAAGGTTGAGCACCAAACATTACACTGCTGGGTCAAGAAAAAACAGAAGACAGAGGGGAAGTCATCAGATTTAACAAAAGGGGAAACAGAGGAAGATTATAATATTTTTATTATAATTTATGTGTGTTTTTTTTTTGTATTGTAAATGCTGGTCACACTTAAAAATGGGCAATTTGCTCAATGTGCTTTTCTGGGGTAGACAAGAAATGAAATGACATGAAATAAAATTAAATGAAATAAGAAAATAGATATTGTAAACAAACATGTATGTCCAGTAACAAAGTAGGAATAGGGACTGCTCCCAGAGTGGGGGATTCTATCCAGGGGGTCAAGGTGCATGGATTTGAGATGAGGGATATCAGCGCGGGGGCATGCAGGAGCCCTGGGATCCTTAACACATTTGTTCCTATTGATGCCATATGGTATCAGAACCATCCATTGCTAGATACGACCCAAAATGGCTACCGGAAACAAATGAGTTAAGGTGGACAAGTCACCAGACTCAGATGGACTGCACCCTAATGTGCTAAGGAAAATGGCCCAGTTTCAGGTAGAACCACTAAATGACTTTGCTAACTGCTTCATAGAAATGGGTGGTTACAGTGGGCTGGAGAGTGGCCATTGTGATCCCATACTACAAGAGTGAGAGTGGAGAAGACCCAATGAGCTACAGACCAATCAGCCTAATCTTGATCATGGAGGAATTGCAAGAAACCATTATAAAAGAGCATATAGTGGAGTGACTGAAGGCCAGTGGGCTCCAGGTCAAGAGACAGCACGGGCTCACATCAGGGAGATCATGTCAGACAAACCTAACAGACTTCTTGTACTGGTTATGAAGGCCATCAATAAAGGACAAGCAGTAGACACACTATATCTGGACTTCAGCAAGGCCTTCGACTCCATGCCCCACAGCAGACTTGTAAAACAGCTGGGTGTTGGAAACACAGACAAAGACGTCAGAAAAGAAAAAATTACTTACCATAGTAATCTTGTTTCTTCCCAGTGATACTCAGGTATTCATAACTTTCTGCAGTGTCCCTTTAAGACAGAGCTGCCCGGAGAGATGAAACATATGCAAATGATGGAATCTTTTGTGCATGACACTTTTTCAGATGCTGCCTTCTACTAACTGCCTTAGTTCTAAACCCCTCAGATTTCCTGGAAGCCTGGCAAGA
The DNA here is from genome assembly GCA_016271365.2 of Neoceratodus forsteri. Classification (NCBI taxonomy): domain Eukaryota; kingdom Metazoa; phylum Chordata; order Ceratodontiformes; family Ceratodontidae; genus Neoceratodus; species Neoceratodus forsteri. Next base: position 1,166,648,923 of record CM028132.1, on the reverse strand, counting down.
CAGGCCCACAAGGACTAGGTGTAATAATAATAATAATAACAACAGTATTAATCATAATAAGAATTATTGTAGGAACGACCTTAACACCCCAAAAGGCCTCCAACTGGAGGGCATAACATATGAAAGGATACCCCTGAATGTCAGAATCACCTGAAAAGGGGTAACAACAATAGTGAACACAATCACAACATATGTGCCAGTGCGTGGCACAGATACCCCTGAGAAGACAGTGTTTTTAGGAGTGCAGACAATAGTGGTTTTAGAAGGGGAGGCAGTGTGGGGAGTTATGAACACCCGAGTATCACGGGGAAGAAACAGAATTACTATGGTAAGTAATTTTTTCTTCTAACCCCAGCAACACTCAGGTATTCCTAACTTTCTGCAGACTACGAAGCAATACCTTTGGAGGTGGGCACAGAACTTACTTTGGAAACAGACTCTGCAGGACTGCTGTGCCAAACCTGACCACCTCTGGACCGAATATCCAGATTGTAATGTTTGTAAAGGTATGTACTGTTTTCAAGGTAGCTGCTTTATAGATGTCCACCAAGGGAACATCCCTGGCATCTGCTATTGCAGCAGCTGTGCCCCTTGTGGAATGGGCCCTCAACCCTGTTGGGGGCTCCTTTCCAGCCTTAGGGTAACAAAACTGTATACGCTGTACTATCTGGTGAGAAATGGACCTTTTTGAAGCTGGGTTACCCTTTCCCACTTCCTCACAGGTCAGGAATAGCTGTTTTCTGTCCTGCCTATGGACTTTAGTGGCTGTCAGGTAGTAGCTAAGAGCTCTTTTGACATCCAGACTGTGGAGTCTCCCTTCACCAGAACAAGAGTGTTCAGTGAAAAAAACAGGTAAGGTAATGGTTTGGTTCAAATGGGAATCAGAAACCACTTTAGGAAGAAACTTTCAATATGTTCCCAGGACCACTTTGTCTCTGTGGAATGAAATGTAGTCCTGTTCAATGTAGAGAGACTGGAGCTCACTGATTCTTCTGGCAGAAATCATTACCACAAGGAAAACAGCTTTTCATGTGACATATTTCAAATAAGCTGAAGACATAGGCTCAAAAAGGGGGACCCATGAGCCTAGCTATACACACATTTAGGTCTCATGCTGGCATCAGTTCCCTGTGTGTGTGTGTGAGGGGGGGGTTGCAAATGGGCCAGGCCATTAAAGAACCTTTTGAAGATAGGGTCTGAGGCCAGAGAAACATTCTGTCCAATTTAAATGTAAGCAGATGCTGCAGCCAGGTGGACCTTTAAGGTAATGGACTGCAAGCCCAGTGAATGCAAATAGGTAAGACAGTCCAGCACAGCTGGGACACCAGCCTGTGCTGGTATCACTCCTCTGGTTGAACACCAAATAGAAAACCTTTTCCATTTCATAGCATAGGTTTTCTTAGTGGAGGGCTTCCTGTAACCCATTAAAATGTCCAAGACACTTTCAGAAAGATGCAAGCCTGCATATTCTAGGTTCTCAAGAGCCCTTCTTTGAGCCTGAGTGACTTGAGGTTCGGGTATAGGAGCCTCCCCTGGTTGGAGGTTAGTGGATTGTGCCTCTGAGGAAGGTGTATTGGCTTGGCCACAGACATGAAGAATAACAGATAGTATCATGGCTGCCTGGCCCAGTCTGGTGCTATCAAGATCATTGATGCTGACTGGGACCTGAGCTTGAGCAATGCTCTGTACACCAGAGGGAAGGAAGGAAAAGCATACAGGTGTTTCCCTGACCAATTCAGAGCCAGAGCATCCAAAGGGGATTGTTCCCCCAGTCTGGTGATCTGCAATAATACTGTGGCAGGTGGTGGTTCTGGTGGGACGTGAACAAGTCTACTTCTGGGGTGCCCCACCTCCTGAAGATCACTTGCATCACTTGACTGTTCAAGGCCCATTCGAGGTGGGCCTGGTTGATTTGACTCAGGGTATCTGCCAAAGTATTGTCCTTGACTGGCAGATGAATAGCCTGCAGGGAAACCCCCATGGAGTATGCCAGGCTCCATATTTTCATGACTTCCATGCAGGGAGGGCTTGACCTTGTCCCTCCCTGCTTGTTTATGTAGTACATTGTGGTGGTATTGTCTGTTCTGACCTGTATCACCTTTCCCTGCACTAGTTGTGTGAAAGCCTTTAGTGCCAGTAACACTGCTCTTTAGTGCCAGCAGATTTATGTGCAGGAGTGACTCTGCACTTGACCATGTGCATTGGGTGGTGTGAACCCCACCAAGATAGAGGAGTCGACAGGAAGAAGGGAAGGGGTAAATGGAGAAAAAGGCAAAGGCAGTAAGGACAGGCATGGGGCAAAAAGGGGTAAGGCCATCAAAAAATGGAGGGTAGTGAGTACCAATGCCTGTAGTCTAGGTAACAAGCTCCCTGAACTGGTGGCCTTGATGGAAGAGGGATGCCTGGATATCATGGCAATCACAGAAACATGGTACACAGAGAACCATGATTAGGATGTTAACATACCAGGGTATGCAATCTACAGGAGGGACAGGGAGGGTAGAAGAGGAGGAGGAGGAGGAGTAGCTCTCTATGTAAGGGACGGGATCAAAGCAATGGAACTAAAGGGTAAACAGGGAGGAGAGGAGGCACTGTGGGTCACCCTGGAGACTGGAATGGCACCACAATCCGCACAGGGGTTATATACAGACCCTCGTCTCAGGGGGAGGAAATGGACAAGGAAATTATAGAAGGCATTCTTAGGAAGGCAAAGAAAGGGGAGATATTATTGATGGGGGACCTGAATATTCCAGATGTTAACTGGATCACCTTTGCTTCAGCCACATCCAAGAGCAGGGTCATTCTCGATGCCCTACAGGGGGCATGCCTCAGACAGCTAGTGTTGGAACCCACTCGGAGGGAGCAATCTTAGACCCGGTTCTCTCAAATAGGGACAGAGAGAGGATCTCAGATCTAGAAGTGGGTAGCCATCTGGGAACAAGTGATCACCAAACAGTGTGGTTCATGATAAACTCAGCCGCAGAGTCAAGCCATACAAAAGTGAGGGTACTGGACTTTAGGAAGGCTGACCTTGTCAAAATGGGAGAGTGCCTCAGAAAAGCACTAACAAACAGGCAAGAAGGAGTGGTGGAGCAGCAATGGGGAAACATCAAAACTGCCAACACAGAGGCAACAAGCCTTTGAGTGAAGCAAATAAACAAATCAAAATGAAAGAAAAAAACATTATGGTGGAAAAGAGGTGGAAGGTTAGGGAGAAATAGATAGCATTCAGGAAGTATAAGGAAACTAGGAAGAAGCAGGACAGAGAACTGTACCAGTCAAAGCAGAAGGAAGCAGGGAAGGCAATCAGAATAGCAAAGGCCAAACTGAGGAAAAGATAGCCAACTCAGTTAAGAAGGGGGATAAAACCTTTTATAGGTACATTAGGGAGCGAAGAAAGACAAAGGGAGGGATAGTGAGGCGTAATAAAGCGGAGAGTGGGTGGGCAGAGAGGGACAGTAAAAAAGCAGGGATACTGAACGAATACTTCTGCTCAGTATTCACAAAAGAAGAGGAGGGGGAGGTACCTAATCCAATCAATAGGAGCACTCTGGATAGGAGGATCAATACCAGTCCTTTCACAGAAGAAAGGGTTCTGAAAGAACTCCTAAAACTAAAGGTGGACAAAGCAATGGGGCCTGATGGGATTCACCCCAGAATTCTAAAAGAACTAAGGAGAGAACTAGTGATGCCACTGACTACCCTTTTTAACAAATCATGGGAGGATGGTGTGGTACCTAAGTACTGGAGGAGGGTGGATGTGATTCCCCTTCACAAAAGTGGGAGCAAGACAGAGGCAGGAAACTACAGACCTGTCAAGTTTGACCTCAGTGGTAGGGAAAATGATGGAAACACTTCTGAAGGAAAGAATTGTTGAGTACCTAGAGGCCAGTGGGGCACAGGACCCAAGACAGCATGGATTTACAGCTGGAAGGTCATGTCAGATGAATCTAATCGATTTCTTTGACTGGGTGACCAAAGTAGTAGACCAGGGAGGGGCTGAGAACATGGCCTATCTAGACTTTAGCAAGGCATTTGACACAGCCCCACACAGAAGATTAATAAACAAATTAGCCAGCCTGGGAATGGGTCCCAGGGTGGTAGCCTGGGTAAAACATTGGCTGGACAACAAGACACAGAGGGTAATAGTAAACGGAGTCCACGCTGAAGAAAGGGGGGTTACTAGTGGGGTACCGCAGGGTTCAGTACTGGATCCGGTCCTTTTTAATGTCTTTATAAGTGACATTGCAGAGGGACTGGAAGGAAAAGTTTGCCTCTTTGCAGACAACACAAAGATATGCAACAGGGTTGATTCACAAGGGGGGTGCAAAGGATAAGAAGGGACTTGGCGAGGTTGGAAGAATGATCAAAAGTATGGCAGCTTAGATTCAATGCAACGAAGTACTAAGTAATGCACCTTGGAAACAAAAACCCAGGGGAAGAGTACACAGTGGGGGAGGGGGGAGGTAGTAACAACAACAAAAATGGAAAGGGACCTGGGGTAGTCATATCAGATGACCTGAAGGTTAGCAAGCAATGTGAGAAGGCAGCAGGGATGGCTGGGGGGATACTGGGATGTATAGGGAGAGGCATCACTATTAGAAAACAAGAAATTGTTATCCCTCTGTACAGACAGTTGGTGAGACCCTATCTGGAGTACTGCGTGCAGTTCTGGAGACCCCATCTCCACAAGGACATAGACAGGATGGAGGCAGTCCACAGGAGGGCAACCAAAATGGTGCAGGATCTGCACCAGAAGCCATATGAGGAGAGACTAAAGGAGCTTAATATGTATACCCTTGAGGAAAGGAGGGAGAGGGGGGACATGATAGAAACTTTTAAGTACCTCAAGGGAATCAACAAAGTCCAAGAGGGTAGCATCTTTCAGTAAAAGAGATGCGCATGAACAAGGGGACACAATTTGAAAATAGAGGGGGGACAGCTTAGGGGCAATGTGAGGAAGTATTTTTCACAGAGAGGGTGGTGGACACATGGAATGGCCTTCCTGAGGAGGTCATGGGGTCAAAAACAGTGGGGGAATTCAAGAATGCATGGGACAGACATTAGGCAATCCTTGTGGGGGGTTGGAAGAAGTAGACTGTTGGATAATTAGGATCTGCATCTTATCCAATAGGTAGGGAAATGGGCAGACTAGGTGGGCCAAGTGGTCCTTATCTGCTGACAAAGTCTATGTTTCTACATTTCTATGCATGCCCCACCCTAGTAGAGGTGTATTTGTTGTCAGAACAACTGATGGGGATTGTTGTTGAAAAGGAACCCCTACCCTTAGGATGGTTTCCTCTTTCCACCATTGGAGGGCCTGTAACAATGCTTTTTTTGTTGCTGGAATTAGTTTTGATAGAGAGGATCCTTTCTCTGACACCAGTGTGCCCTGAGGTGAAACTGAATGTCCCTCCATCTGGAACCTGTATTCCAGGATTGTGCCAGTGGCAGCTGCCATGTGGCCCGATAACTGAAGAAACTGTCTTGCAGTTCCTGGTTTATTCAGGCTGAATGAGCCCGCTATCAGTGGAATACTTCTTGCACTGTCCAGAGGCAGGTAGACCCTGCCTTGCAGGGTGTTTATCTCTGCTCCCATGAACTGCAATGCCTGAGCAGGCTAAAGGACAGACTTTTTTAGATTTATCAGGAACCCTAGAGACTCCAGGAGCCCTTGGACGAGTTGCAGATGCTCTGTCACTTGCTGGGGTGATTTTCCAACCACCAGCCAGTCATCTAGGTATGGGAAAACTGTGGCACCTTGTGTTCAAAGGTGTGGCACAACCACTGCCAAGCACTTTGTGAACACTCTTGGAGCTGAAGTGAGACCGAAAGGCAGGGTTGAAAACTGGTAGTGACCTGATGGGAGTCTGAACCTGAGGTATTTTCTGTAAGACTCTTCTATGGGGATGTGGAAATAGGCATCTTTTAGCTCCAATGATGCCAATCAGTCCCCTTTTTGGAGTATTGGCAGAATCAATGCCAAAGTCAGCATTTTGAACTTTGGTTTTATCATATGCCTGTTTAGTACCCTGAAATCTAAGATAGGCTGAAGTATCTTTTTCCATGAGTTTTCTCTGTACATTTGTAGATGGTTTGAAAACTTTTGTTGCTGGAAGGAATTTGAAACTCAGAGACGATCCCAGACTCGTTACATCCAGGACCACTTATCTGTGGTTATTTTTTGCCAAGACTGGAAAACGTAAGTCAGCCTGCCTCCTACGGGTAGTGGGGATACACCCTGTCACCAAAACACAAGGTGAGGGCTTTCTCTGTGTAGATTGAAAATAATGATGACGAAGGAAGGTGCTGCACGCTGCTCAATTGGGGAGTTAACTGAGACAGCAGGATTTGCAGAAAGGCTTTTTTTCTGTCTATAACAGGTATACCATCACTGCCTCACAAGGCTGTGCCTGTGACAGTTATATTTCTACATCTCTTTCCAGGAAAACCTGTGCACCAGTTTCAAGAATACAGTTTGTGTCTCTGCTATCCCCAGGACGAGCTTGAAGTGCGGAGGCAATGGCGCAGACCGCTCCTCTTGGAGTGAGCAGAAAGTTTTCAGGCCGCTTATCCACAAACTGTTTTCTTTTTCTTTTTGTCTCTTAGTAAAAGATCTATTAGAGATTTAATTTTCCTTTGTTTTGTTCCTCCTTGTTTTTTGCATTTATGAGCTGTCTTCTGTTTTTTAGAGTTCTTTATAGTTTTTAATTTTAACTACTTAGTAACATATATATATATATATATATATATATATATATATATATATATATTTATGATCATAGCTTAAATCCTGAAAGTGTTCTATAAGAATACCTGGACTGCATGTATTTTAGCGTATTTAGTATATTTAATAGGAAAGTCATTGTTTATTTTGAGTTTATGTTTTTATCTGATTACGTTTGCTTAGCTGACTAAATTATCTGGTAAGACTTATCGTTTTATCGTAGTTTTATCACAGTGTCTTTTAGAGTTTTGCCTCTGTATTATTTAGTTTAATTAAGTCTATTGGCTTATTGGAGTTCTGTTTTATTAGGGGCATGATAGCATGAGGAGCACAGAAGTAGGATCATCTGTTCTAGCTGATTTTGTGTAATTGTGTCATTGAATGAATGACTGAATGAAATGAATGATTGATTGTTTGATTGATTGTGCCATTGAAGCACGAGAAAAACGCCGAAAAAGATTGAGCTAATTGTAACTCATTTTGAGTTAATAATAGTTAAGGGAGGGTTTAAAAATGGTTTCCGGTCTCCTCCCTTCAGTCATTTTTATTTGCTTTGAGTGTTTGTTCTGAGAGTTGAACGCTGAGTACCGCTATAAGCTGTTTATGGTCTCTATGGTCTTTAAATACTGAGACCCACGCTTGCGGCAGAGTTACAAAATACTGAACTCCTTAAACTGCAGCATGCTGCTTTACATGCTGCTTTACAGAACTGTTTGATGCAGGTTTTTCTATGATCTTTTGGAAAATACTTTATAAAACTTGTGTATTCTGAGACTCAGTTTGTCACTGAGAAGTGTTGTCCATTGATGTCTATTGCATAAGCTCACACAAGTAAGTTGTCTTTTTCTATTGGTTTTGGCAGTAGCAGATTAATTGTGTCTTTCTGGGACATTTGTGTTCTTTTTTTGTTTGTTTTTTGTACTTTAGCTATATTAGCCTGGTTATTATGGCTTGTCTTTTCTTTTACCCAAATAGTGATGTACTGGGGCCTTGCAAGCAACCCTCTACGGAGAATAGTGTTTCTGGAAATTACTGCACACTGGGAACTGACTGATAAATATTCCCCCTGGGCTCAAAGACTTTTGACTAAACAGCAAACTTCCATTGAGCATCTACTATTTATTAACAGACTATAAGATCGTCATAAAGACCCAGTCCTCATAGAGAATAAATGTTTGGGAAGATTTTGCCATTCACTTAAGAAGACAGGGAAATAGAGGAAGGTACATTTAAAAAGAGCTGTGGAGTTTTGCATGTTGACTGCTACTATTTACGGTTCTTGCTCTAGAACTGTTTTGAATCAAGTATTTATATCAGATGGGCTTGTGACTACTGCAATTATTGAAATATACAGCTACTGAATTCATAGTCAGTGAATTTATATATTTACATATTTATACATTTATATCATATATATTATATAATATATTTCAGTTATTATTGGTCTAGGGCAACTTTTTATTAAATTAAGGTGTTAAGATGTGTCAACCAGGAAGAATGAATATGAAACAGAGAATGTCACCGCAAGGTCTGCTAATAATATTAGGTTATGGGGACATGATAGAAATGTTTAAGTACCTCAGTGGAATCAACAAAGTGCAAGAGGGTAGCATCTTTCAGAAAAAGAGATGTGCAAGAACAAGGGGACACAATTTGAAGATAGAGGGGGATGGCTCAGGGGCAATGTGAGGAAATATTTTTTCACAGAGAGGGTGATGGATGCATGGAATAGCCTTTCTGAGGAGGTTGTGGGGTCTAAAACTGTGGGAGAACTCAATAATGCATGGGACAGACATAAGGCAATTTTTGTGGGGGGGGGTAGGAAGAAATAGGCTTTTGGTTAAATAGGATCTGCAGCTTATCCTCTAGATAGGGAAATGGGCAGACTAGGTGGGCCAAGCGGTCCTTATCTGCTGTCAAAGTCTATGTTTCTATGTTTCTATGTTATTTAAAGGTGCTAATTTAGAGAGTAGGGAAAATGTTAGTAAGAAGATAGTGGGTTATGAAAGTGAATTCACAAACATGGAAATGTCACAGAATCTTGTAGGTAAACATTCTACACTAAAGGAAGATGGATTTACAACTAAAAAAGGAAACGAAAATATGCAATGAAAATAGAAGGAAAAGTCAATAGCAAAATTAACACTAAAATAAAAACTACTAACAAAATTAATAAAGCTGAGAAACAATTACAGAAAAACAAGGTTACTAAGCAGACTACGATTGTGGATCATTTTGCATCAGCAATCTCACTGGATGAGTCACAAAAGGTAACACCCATTGTGGATTCCCATACTGGTGTTAAAATGGTGCCTCAAAATAGTGGGTCTGCAGAGGACGTTATTAGATTATCATTTACTCCAGACCTAATGGAAATAACTATGGAAGATCCATTTACTGAACAAAGAGCTACCTCTTTATCTGTTGAGGAGGATATTGAGTTAATAACTACCCCAGATTATGTGGGGATAATTGAGGATGGTTCATCTAATGAATGCAGAGTCAGATCTCTGACTGAAGCAGAAACAGTGAAAGTAATGACAAATAATGAGACAGCACTGACTGTGGACCCAAGTTCCTGTTATTGTATGACTTCTCAGTCTCTAAATTTCTCCCCAGAATACTTTAGTGAGGCAAATCAGAAACCCAATTGGCATGAGGATTTAAAAAAAAACATTGCTAATGATCTGCAAAAAACCGTAAATGAATTAAAGCATTACAGCTCCCCAGGAGGAGAACATAACATAGGGAAATTACACTCCAAGTACTCAGGCCTAGATAAGGGGACAGATAGGAGTACACAAGCTATACAAGGCTATCCGTGTGGGCTTAGTGAAGCTCTTACACAGTTTATAAGTGATCCTTATGCTGCACATGTAGTTATATTGGAGCAACTCACCAATTTTAGATTTAAATTTTTGACAATCTAAAAGAAAATATTGCTATCAATGGATGTAGGTTAGATGCAATATTGATTAAGATAGAATGATTATTTCCTGAAGAGCATTCTCCATCAATTTTCATGGAAGAAGCTGAAGTTATTAGACCAGATTTTTCTCCAGTACACATACCAGATATAACTAGAATAAATCCAAATAAAAATGGGGAGAGAAAATCAAGAAAGAAAAAGGGAAAAAAAACAAAGGAAAGACTAAAGAAGGAAAAGAAAAAATTACAACAGGGGAACAGAAATATTTACAAAAAAGGGAGGAGTCAATGGAATTAATAGCATCATCTACTGAAAATAAAAATCAAATTTTATTGGAAAAAAAAAGATAGTTTTACCACAGAGGCTATGGAATGGCATAGTATGTTAGATGCCCCTCATGAAGTAAAGATGCAACACACAACTGAGGTACTGGAGGAAATCAAAAATCAGCTTATAAAGTTTGATGTAGAGCTGAAGGCTTTTAGAGATGAATGGTATATTAGGCAGGGGTCAGAAATACTGGAGAATAAAGGAAGGAAAATGTTGGGGGAATTATCCCTTACAGATAAATGTTTAGATGTTAATAAAAGCAAAAAACAGGAAAGATGTAAGGAATTAATCGACACTGAGAACTGTGCTATCCTGGTCTTGTATGGCTATATGTGCAAAGAGCCTATTATTTCAGCTTATATAAAATCTAAGATTGTGAACCTTTTTAGGGCAGAAACTGGTGCTGATTTAATGGAGGATGACTTTGTACAAATGTGGAAAGATCAAGATCACAAAGGGATAGACTGTATATATATTTTTTGTAAAGTTCATAGGATAACAAATCATATTTGGAACAATAATCAAGAATTGAGGAAATATGGCTATGAAGTGGATTTTATTAACAAAAAGGAAACTATCATTGTTAAAAAACAGGAGCAATCTGGGAGACAAATTAGTATATTTGGATTGAAACCTACATTCAAAGAAAATGCTGAAAAAATTAAGAAAGTGCTGTGTAATATTTTCACACAGGCATTGAAAATTGATCCATTCAAAATTGAGATTATAAAAGTTCATAAATGGGAATCTAAGTCAGAAAATGAACACGTAGATAAAGAGGTTAGAGACTCTGAAGTAACAGATTTAATTTTACAAAAGGCAACTGTACTGAACAAAATTGGTCTTTACATAGTAGATAGTGTACTAATATCTCAAATTAAAAGCAGTACAAATGTTGAGATTAAAGATGAACTGACAGACACTTTTATGCTATATGGCATGTCGAGGATTAAAAATGAAAACAATACTAAACTTAAACAGGTACTGTTAGATCTGCTGGAACAGTTACTTTCATATCTCTATAGAAGATAGGAATGCCATATCAATACTTACCAGTGAATGTAACTTAGAGTCTGATCAAATTCTGATAATGGTTCACTATCAGAGTCTTTTTTACAAAATTCTGGCTAGTGCAGGCCTTTTGGATGCTGTGGGCCTGCGCTTGGTCCAGAATGAAACACAGTGTTAAGATCCTGTCTATGATTGTATGTCTATTAGACAAAAAAGAACTAGGGGAAATGGAGATATTCCCTGTGTGGAAACACAGTTTAATATTACTGTCTCAAACAGATTTGATATTTTGGATCTAACCAATAACTGACAGTCAGCAAAATAAGTAATAAATAATGCTAAAGAGGATAATGGATACTCAATTCTCACTTGGAATATAGCAGGTATATATACAACGTTTGCAGATAGAGACTGGTTGGATTTCATAGATAAACATACTATTATATGCTTTCAGGAAACCTGGCATGCACCTGAGAGTGATATTTCAAGAAATGGGTATCAATGTTATCACATTCCAGGTCAAAAATTAACAAAAACGGGAAGATATGCAGGGGAACTGGCAGTTTTGGTTAAGTTGGACAAATACATTGGGGCAGATTTGATATTTGCTAATTTCAATATGTTGGTAATTCATGTTAAGTTTCATCAATATAGCTTTTATGTTATAAATGTCTATATTCCTCCATCAAACTCCAGACTTTATACAGAGGAAATCTGGGAGTTGCTGGACGATCAAATGAATAAAATCTGGTCCAAGTCTATCTGTGATCATGTTCTCCTTTGTGGAGATTTTAATGCAAGAATAGGTAATTACGATGGATATGCCAATATTACTTTATATAATGGGCTTGACGATCGGGCTGTTATGTATAATATAGTTTCACTTGATTTAAAAGTTAATGTAGCTGGCCAAAAATTAATTAAGCTGATGACTATCCATTTTCTTACACCAATGAATGGGAGAATAGAAGGAGATAAGCCAGGACATTATACTCATATTTCTGTTTGAGGCCCTTCTGTAATAGACTATTTATTATGGAATGGGGACATCCACTTTTGGGAGAAGTGTAAAGTTTTAAAGCGTGCTGAGAGTGATCGCTTTCCATTAATAATTAAGCCTGAATTATAGTTTATACAGGATAACCTTGATTTTGTTTTGCCACAATTGGAAATAAGAGAACATATTAGAACCTGATGGAAAGATTCTCAGGAAGCTAAAATTAAGCAGGAAGTACAAAATGTAAATGATGGACTAGATAATGACATCACAGCAGAGGAACTGAATTATTTGATTTCCAAGTGTTGTGAGAAAATAAGAACATCTTTGATAAACAGAAATTTACAAGATATTACTAATAACAAGCAGGATACCAGGTTTGATGCTGAATGTCGATTAGAAAAATCTAAACTTATACGGTTTATCAAAAATATCAAAAATAGTGATTTAAGAGACAAAAGTAAAAAAAAATTAATCAATCCAGGAAAGAATATAAGATATTTCTGGAGAAAAAAACAAAAGAAATATCAACTGATGCAGTGGAATAAAATGCTTAGGATAATAAAAAGGAATGATTATCAGTCATATTGGCTGTTAGTAGCCAAAGGTACCAACAGATTAAAATATGAGATTGACTCCTATATTACAGTGCAGGAATGGGTTGAGTACTATTCATCTGTTTTATGACTCAGCAATAGATATGAAGTCAAACTTAGTTAAACCAGATATGACACAATTTAGTAAAATCTTGCCATCTGAAGTCTATTTCACAATTTCTACACTAAAACAGGGAACAGCCTCTGTACTGGATCAAATTCCGGCTGAAGTATTATTGGCTGCTCCATCTTTATGGTCTAAAATTTTAGTACCTTTTTTTAACAATTGCTGTATAACATAATCATTTCCACCTTCCTGGAAAGGGACACTGATTATTTCCATATATAAGAAAGGAGACAAGAAAAATCCTGCTGTGTATAGACCCATTTCGCTCTTAGATAGTATGTGTAAAGTTTTTGCAAAAATTGTTTTAGATAGACTTAAGGAGCAGATAAATAAGCTAGCAGGTCTATCAGAATTACAAGCCGGATTTAGGAAAGGTTATTCCACTACTGATAACTGTTTTTCACTTGAACATTTAATTAACAAATATGTTAAAGTCAGAAAACAAAAGTTGTTCATAGCTTTCATAGATTTCACTTCTGCATTTGACATGATTATGCGTAAAACTCTATGGAAACAGATGAAACAATGAGGTATTTCTGATTCTGTTATAGCTATTTTTAGTGAATTATATGTAAAGACATGGGCACAGATTAGATTAGGACGACTGGGTCAGTTATCTGCCAACATTCCCACTAATAAAGGAGTTAGACAAGGTTGTGTGTTATCCCCATTTTTATTCAGTAGTTATATAAATAATATGTTACAGCAATTAGAGAACAGTGAATCCGATTCTCCAAAAATTTTGAATAAGGGCTGTGCAGCTTTAGCTTATGCGGATAACTTAGTTCTGTTTACACTTACACAGTCTGGTTTACAAAAAAAAAAAACTAGAATTGTTAAGCACATATGCCTTGCAACATTCACTTAAAATTAATTAAACAAAAGTAAGGTTATGATATTTGGTGGTAGAAATATAAACAGAATGTGGCAGATAGGAGAGAAAAGTTTATGGTTAAACAATATACATATTTAGGTCTTACATTTTCTAATAATGGAAGCTGGTCCAATCACATTAATTTATTGAAAGTGAAATTGAATCAAACTGTAACTTCTCTATGTATGTTTAACAGGAAGTATGGAGGACGCACCCTTAAACCTCTTATAGTTGCACTAAAAGCTAAATATAATGCACAAGCACTTTTTAATGCTGAAGTTTGGGACATTAGAACATTTGAAATTATAGAAACACCTATGAATAAATTACTTAGACTTTCTCTTGGTTTGGGAAAATCTGTACCTATTGCTCTAATAAGAGCCGAGCTAGGCTTATCAGGCTTAGCAGGGTACTTCTATGCCAAAAAAGCAAACTACTGGATTAGACTGCTTAACTATGGAAATCATCATATCCCTCACATATGTCTTCTGGAAAAAAATATTGGGCAGAAAATGGTTTAACTAATGGCAATTGGCTTCAAAAGGTACAAATGATTTTAAAAATGGCTGATTTGGGTATTCTTAAATACTATAATAAAAAAGGTATTGTTGTAAATTTAAAATATCAGAAAACTGTCACAGATAGACTAATAGAATATTATAAAGTATGTGACTTGAAGAATATTATAAAACTTCATGTTTCACGATGGTTAATACAGAACGATATACAGTATCACATCATTATAGATAGTACTTGGATATTCTTGATGATGATAAAAAATGAAAATGATATACTCGTTATCAATTGGAGTTATTTCATAGTAATGTTTTGAAAGCAAGATATGAAGAAAATAATGATGAAAAAGCATGTTACTGCTCTTGCAGACAAACCCAAATAGAAAATTTATATCATGTTATTTTTAATTGTAGTTAGTACATAAAACCAAGAGAGTAGCATCTTCAACCATTGTTTGATACTATGCAACAGACAAGAAAGGGATTGATTCTGAAAATCTCATTCACAATAGAAGATGAAATTATAATACAGGTAGTAGCAGCTTATTTACTAGCAGCCTCAAATATTAGAAACTATCAGAAGAACATTTGAAATAAATTAAAATTAAAATAGTTGCTCTATAATGTAAGAATTAACTATGCTTCTGCCTTATTTTAAAAATGTGTAAATATATATGTATATATACACACACTGAAGTATTTATATGTATTTTGTATTTTTATGTTTGTTTGTATTTGTATCAGGTCTTTTGACCAAAAACAATAAAATGTACTATTCAACTCAACTCAGGTAGTGGGGAGGCAGCCTGGAGAGACACACCAGGGTGTCTGCTTTGTTTGAGGCTGGGCCCAGAACTGGGAACCATGCCTGGAACCCACTATGTGGGTACTGCTGATACTGAGGTGTAGCCCTGGCCTGATAAAAAAAAGGCTTGCTATGAAATGATCTGCCTCTGCTACCCCTTGCATAGGTTTTAGTAGATGGGGAAGCCCTTTTTTTGCAGAATTACTTCTGTAGGTGGTTTTGTATTCATCCACCTTTTTCACCTTGGTTTGGATATCCTGAGTGAAGTTTGTGGCTCGCAGCAGGGCAAACCACCTCTTAACCATTGTATTTGTCATCCATCTAGCAGCAGTGTCATTAGAGTCAGCAGCCATTTGAAACTGGCATTTGTCTGCTTCCAAACACAATTTAACTGTTTCAACTAGATTATCTGACAAGGGAGTCTGGGCTTTGACTTCCATAGCAAGGACAGACTGCCATAGTGACTTGTTATTGAGCAGCATAGGCTTGAAAGTTTGCCTGCCTGGCCAAGGAAGCAGATAAATATCCTTTTTTGGCCATGCTGTCAGTTTTCCAGGAATACTTGTCAGGAGGATAGGATGCCAGGGGTACCTTTGCCTTGTCACAGGCTGCCACTTGTACCACTCCCTGGTGGACAGGGTGGGAGAATAAACATTCAACTCCCTCCCTGTCCAGCAGATATTTCTTATCCAGCCTGTTATCAAGGGAGGAATAGAACTTGTAGTTTATAAAATCTTTAAAGTATCTTTCTTGAAAAATTTATTTACAGGAAGGAGAAGCTTTTTAGTGAGTGTCAGCCCCACCATTTTCAAGTATTCAGCTTCCTCCTGATTCTCAATCACCTCACTGGTGGTGATGTCTAAAGCATCCACCATTCTTTTCACAAATGTGAAGTGTGAGGAATAAACCTCTGTTGAGAGCGAAACTCCTGTTCAGGGAACACCTCAGGTTCAATAGGTTCCCCTTCCTCTATTTCATCATAATCACCATATTCTTCCTCTTAAATAATAGGAAGACTGAGCAGAGACAAAGTGCTTTGCAGGGGTCTCCTGCTGAGAGGCAGACAGCCCTTGTCAGACTGAATGACCTTAAAGGCCTGTGCAGTTTCTTCAGGAGTTGGCAGACTTTGTAGCAAGCACAGAAGTCCCCGAATGCTGTCCAGCAGGTTTGAAATTGGTTTGAAACCGGGATCACCAGTTTTTCTTCTCGGTTTTTCTGACATTCTCCATGTAAAACCGACAAAAGTTGCAACTGCTAAAAAATGTTCAAAATTCAAAGTTTATTTAGCGGTTGTGGTCGATTCTGGAACCGATTAAGAACTGATCGGAAACCGGGAACTGAGGTAAAAGTGAACCGAGGCTATCGGTTCAGGAACCGGTATTATCGGTTCTAAAAACAAGTTAAATTCATAAAATTAAACATAACTAACAGAGTTCTTTAGTCATAAAACTCTGATAAATATAAAATAAACCTCAGCTTATCCCTGGTTGTACCGAATTGGGAGAAACCGAGAAAACTTACAATTTAACTAATAAAACTACGGTTTAACTTAAAATTACAAAAAGTAAAAGGCAGCAAATTAAATGTAAAGAATACTTATATATATTTTATAAGTTTTCTTATGCAGAACAAGATAATGAGGAGAGGATCTCTGCGCGTCTAGTCTCGACAGGTGGAGAGAAAAATCTGAGTTGTTTAGAACTAAGGCAGTTAGTAGAAGGCAACGTTTGAAAAAGTGGCATGCACAAAAGATTCCATCATTTGCATATGTTCCATTTCTCCGGGCAGCTTTATCTTAAAGGAACACTGCAGAAAGTTAGGAATACCTGAATATAACTGGGGTTAGGAAGATCAATGGTCCATCTAGTCTGCCTGTAACACTCCATCATCATCATCCAAAACCTTTTGTCAATACAATGTGTTTGTCTACATTATCCACCCCCTTTCTCCCTGTTTTACTACTACCCCCTAAGTAGCTACTAAGCTCTTAACTCTGTCCCAACCATGTTTGAAACCATTAATGGTTTTAGCGCCCACCACCTCCACTAGCAGGCTGTTCCATAGCTCAGCCACTCTCTCTCTCTCTCTCTCTCTCTCTGTAAAATAAAACTTTCTCACAACTCCCTAAACCCCCCAACCCTACCAACATCAACTTGTGACCTTGTGTTCTAGATTTGCTACTCTTATTGAACAGTTCCTCACAGTTCATCTTGTTCATTCCTTTTAGGAACTTGAGGGTCTCTATCATATCACCCCTCTCTTGTATGACCTTGAGCAAGTACATGTGTTGTGCCCCGAGCTGATACTTGTAGGATCTGCCCTTCTGGCCCTAAATCATTTTCATTACCCTATGCTGCACTGTCTCCAGCATGCCCTTGTCTTTTCATAGGTGAGGACTCCTGAACTGAGCATAGCACTTTAGGTGTAGTCTCACAAGTGATCTACAGAGGGGTAGTAATAACTCTTTTCATTGAGGGTATCTGCTCCATTGGGCCACACCTGTGAAACTGTAAGCTGTCAGCATCAGGACCACTTGAGAACTTTTATTAGTCAGGGATTGCATGCAATAATGTGCAACATTGTTTCCTGTGTAATCATGTGCAGCCTCATTGCTCCTCAGTTCTTTCTCCCACAGTTGATGGCTCTTCAAATCTGCAGAGACAATTCTGTCATTATTTCTTCAACTTTATTATTTTCTAAACTTTACCTTATGAATGTTGTCCTTTTATGGCACTGTCAAAAGAACCTTAATTTAGGTTTTGTACCCATGGTTACAAAATCTACAAGGACAATGCTCACATGGTTTGTGTTTGCTCTTTGGGCCTGTCCCACACACTACAAGATCTTCTAGGGATTCAACCAGGCTATGAGATGTTTATAGAAGGCTCTGAAAACCATCATCACTATTAAGGCCATGAAAGCTCAAGCCAATGCCATGGGCTCCAAGCTTGCTTCTCCCTGTTGCTTGACTGCCTCCGGGAAGGGAATGCCCTGGTGTTTGGCAACATTGTCCCAACTGTGGTCATCGAGGACTAAGGACAAAGACATGGATAAGTCATAGATGAAATCCTCCTCTTCCAGCTATCACCACAAGCATAAGGATAAAGTTCCTGCTTTGCTGGTGAGGTTGAGGTCTCCACTGAAGGAGGGTAAGTTCTATAGTCATCATCTGCTCCAGCAGTGATGACTACAGCTCCCTCCAACCATTGATGAGACACCAAGGTTGGGGTCTGACTCTGGCACTCCAGTACCTTCAATGAATGTATGCAGTCCCTGTTGTTGGGTTCTACCCCTTCAATGTTGGTTGTCCTGGGCTCTTTACAGGGTGCCATGGACTTCTTGGTTGTGCTGACTTTCTTTTCTGAACTACAGTGGCAGTCATACAAACATTGCTCAGTACTGAGGTATACCTGGGTATACTGATGCTAATTTGCCTTGACTGTAATGTGAATCTGCCTTAGTATACCCAGGTGTACCTCAGTACTAAGCAACTTTTGTATAACTACCACTGTATTTCAATGCCTGTTATTGTTGCTCCCTCTGACGATAACTGCTATCCTGTCAACTGGGCCTCCCCCATTGGCATTGTTATCGTCAATGGGATACAGAGGCATACCTTTCATTCCTCTGTCACAGTCGACACCTCTGTTGCTGACTCTGTTGATGTCTCCTGTCATCATTCCAGATGACAATGAGGTAGAGCACAACCCTGATGCCCTTAATAGAAGGAGGATTTGGAGGATGATGAAAAGGCTAATGATCCATATGAAGGGATTTGTCTTCCTGCAGTGGTGTATACCCATAGATCTCCTCCTGCGGATTCCTCTTTTCAGACTTTGCTCACAACAAATCCAAAATATCATGGTATTTGAAACTGAAGAGAAGGACTCTAGTAAGAAATTTAATTGTGTTTTTGGAGGTTCCCGTGCACCCTCCATTGTGGTTTCCCTTGTATATCCTGCCTTGGAGGACGCTACCTTTACTGCTTGGCATAGGCCTTATACCTTGCCTGCAGTGCCTAGGATGGCCGGCAAACAGTGCCCTGCTCCATTTGTTAAGGCTTATTATGTTTCACAGAGCCAGAGCTTGGTGCGGCAAAGACCTGTGAAAAAGAAAAACAACTGGGAGGAATCTGCTCCAAGAAGCTCTAGTCATGTGCACGCTGATTGGAGAAATGACTCACTCACCCATTTAAATATAACAAAGTTTATTGTACATATGGTGCTAAGGACAACACAAGCCAACATTTTGAGGTTTGTTCCTCTTCATCAGGGCTTGCAGTTACTGTCCCCTATGGTATTCAAAACATTTGTTCCTGATTCATATTACATTTTTCCTTCTGCTTTTTTTTTTGTGTATCTTTGACTCAATGATCTTATGTCTTGTTCGCATGTCTGATGATCCTTCCGTCCTCTCTGTTTGTCTACCCCTTGGAGTTAGAGGAGACTTAACTACCAACAGTCCTTGAAACATTGGTTTGTGTTGTCCTTAGCAGAACTGGCACCATCTGGACAATAAAATCTGTCACATTTAAATAGGTGTGAGTCATTTTTTTTCCAGTCAGCTTGCACAAGCCTTATTATGCTTCCCAGCCTGAAAAAGATTCTGTGGATATGATGGCTGCTCATGACCACTTTAGGAGGCAGTATAGCACTGTGGGTTAGGGCACCGAGCTGCTAACCTGGAGATCTGGGTTTGAATCCCACTGTCACCACTTGCATACTGTGTGACCCTGAGCAAGTCACTTAACTTCCTTGTGCTCCCAGGTTGCACCTGGAAACAAGCTTTGGCATAGTGTACCTTTCCTGGTTAAACAATTTCCCCATTCCCCCTTAGACACATGGGCACTTCACCTCCTGACAAGAATCCAGGAGGCTAGATGTTATGGGCAAAATAACTTACAGTATGTCTTTGCATCCTTGGGCCTTAGAAATGCTAACTACCATGCATACATGATTAAATATCAGAATAGTCTGTGGAAATTTGCTATTACATATCTACCATTCAGGCTCTATATGATGGTCCTGCTAAGACTGACTTTCTTAAAGCCACCTTAGCTGGTGTGGATAGTGGAAGGCATCTGTTACCCTATGCATATGATGATTCTACCAGGGCTGCTGCCTCCAGCATATGCCATCGAAGATATTCATGACTTAGGGTAGCATATTTGCTACTGATCAACAGTTGTGCTGAATGCCAATTTTAGAGGCTTCAGACTGTTTGGGTGTGATGTTGAGAATACTCTATATGAGCATCAACCCTCCAAAATTACTTTAGGGCCACTCAGATCCCTGACCCGTCAACCCACCAGGGGGTATTGTAGGGGCTTATTTTGCAGGTCTGCTGTCTGTGGTGGTCTTACCTCCCATCAGCAGTCCTGTATACAAAACCGTGGTGGTAGCCCCCACCTTGGTTCCCTCCCCGTGGTGCCCATGCAAATGCTCTTTAAGGTATCAGTCAAGGTAGTGCCCCCCCCATTGCTCCTGGTACTTTCTGACTTTCCACTTCCACCCACTCCACTGTTGCTTCTAGGAGTACAAGTTTGGGAATGGATCTCCCTTCATCTGTCAAAGTGGAGGGAGATCATGACATGTTGTTCTTGCCAATAGTGGAAAGTGGGCAAGCTCTGGAATTTCTGTCTACACCTCCAGTTCACCCTCCACCTCCTTGTCTTTATCCTCTGGGCCAGTTGTCCCTTGTTTTAGAGGAGGGTCAGTCATTCTTAATCAAGTGAGTTATTGAACCTGTTCCTCCCCAAGAAAGAAACAAAGGGTTCAATTCCAGATACTTACTGGTTCCCAAGTCGACAGGAGATCTGTGTCCTCTGTTGGATCTGGGAAACCTAAACCTGTACACTGAATACAAAAAGGTTTGGATTTATCTCTTCAGACTTACCACCCCTTCTGGAAAAGGGGGATTGGCTTTGTGCCCTGGACTGGAAGGACGCATACCTTCTCATCAAATTTTGCAAGTGCCACAGGTAGTACTTCTTCTTCTTGTTGGAAGACAGCTATTATCAGTTCTGAGTCTTGCCCCTGGGCTTATCCTCAGCACTGCAGGTATTTACCAAATACTTAGTGGTTGTGGCAGTGGCTCTCTGAAAGGAAGGGATGTCTTCCTGTATATAGGTGACTGGTTCCTGAAGGTCCCGTCCAGGCAAGCAGTTCTGTACACATTGTCCAGAACAAGCCAATTGTTCAAGGAACTGGGCATTATGGCAGACATACCCAGATCTGTAATCATTCCTTGTCAACACCTCTAATGTATTGATGCAGTGCTGGACCCAGTTGTGGGCAGTGCCTTCCTGACTGGCCCAGATAATATGCAGAAGTCATTACATTTCAGGTTGGTTGGTCTCCAGTATTTGTCCATTAATGTGCACTTGGCTGTCTTTTCAGCCTTTCATGCCCTATTGATGGGGACGTGGTGGCACAACTAGAAGGGTCATGTATGTTTTTGAAGGGCGTTCTGCACACGCGGTTAAGAATCTTGGTGTCATCCTGGACTGTAAGCTGACACTCGATCAAGAGGTGTTGGCTGTGGTCCTGTCTGAATTTTATTATCTCCATAACATTGCCAGGGTTAAACTACATCTATCTCCTGCTCACCTGGTGACAACAGTTCATGCATTTGTCACCTCTTGACCTGACTGTTGAAATACTTTATACCTAGGGTTTTCAGGAGGTTTGTTGTGACACCTGCATCTAGTCCAGAATACTGCAGCCCAGCTGAGTGTGGGCTCCTCTTGTAAGTGTCTACACAACCACCCGCAAGTGGTGCTGCCTAAGGGATATAGGTTGGCACCTTGTTTTGTGGTTATAATTGGATTGGCAAATGACTCGATGCCTTCACCTTTGGGGATCCTTCTAACAGTGCTCTGCTAGGGTGCTTCCCCACGGGAAATAAAATACAGCCACCTCCCTTGATGACAGGTAAAACAATACACAATTCCTCCCCCAACTTATCACTCTAAGCATGTAAATATTACACTACACAATAATGCAAATAATTCTGCAGTTGCAGTAAAATAAACAAGAGGAGTTATTTTGGGTCTAGATAATGAGATAAGGAACAAGGGAAGCAAAGGGTAGTAAAACATTCAACAACAACCTTATAATAACTACTGTAATCGGACAGAATAATCAGATATCACAGTACTTTAATATCCAGTATTCCCTTTCTTAGTCCCTCTGCCCCCATTGGTGCAGCAATTAACCCCACAGTCCCTGTGGGAGCTCCCAAATACTTTTTGTGCACACTGAGGATTTGCAGACCTGTGGCTAGTAGACACTGGGTGTAGCACCGTTGCAATGGTTAGATACTGCAGATGCAAAGTACAAACTACGCCAGGGGGTGCAGGAACACAGTTTATCCTGGCTGTAACTGTTGCTGTGGGTGTAGCTAAGGTCACACAGGAAGCCCAGATGGAAAGTTAACTAGCTAGCTAGCTGAACAGTTAGAAAAGTATTTGTTTAGGTAAAACCCAGTACTGACAACCTTTTGGTGAACAGATGATGCAGGAGTTGGGGATGTCTCCACTTGCAGGCAATTTGGAAGAACAGGCAGAACTGGCGTGGATATAGATGATGATCCTCTTCACCCCACAGGGGCTTGTCTTCACCCACCTTGACAAGTAGACAGGCAGTTGTCTTCACCCCACAGAGGGATTTGTCTTCACCCACCTCACAGGTAGGCAGGCAGTAGTCTTCACTCTACAGGAGGACTTGTCTTTGCCCATCTTGCAGGTAGGGCATCAGTTAGGCAGGCAGGAAGGACCTCAGGACTCAGGTCCCATGGCAGAAATCACAGTATTTTGTATCAAGACAGTGAGGTAGTGGATTTGTAACTCACATAAGCACACATAAAGTACTTCTTTCAGCAGTCACTGATATCTGGTCCAGTCCAGATGAGGTAATTCTCCCTTTTCTCTGGGATTTACTAGACAATTAGAAACACGTTTAGAAGTCCTTAGTTTGTTTTGGCAGAAACTAAATTTTTTTTGGCTGTGACAGCGGCAGGAGCTGTCAAAAATCAGTTGTTTCTCCTCCAAAACTCACAACGACAGACCCAGGGTCAAACTGTCAACCCCAGAATGTTTTGTTTGAATCATGACATATCATTGGTCCTCAGAAGTCTTGAGCTCCATGCGCTGATTGGTTGTACTGCAGCTAGCAATAGGGTTCCTCGCTGTCTTCAGGCAGACCATGTCCAATATTGCTGTCCCCATACAGTACTGTTCATCTCAGTCCATTATAAATAATTAAAATAAATTGTGTAGTCTTGGCTGCATGGCTTGGACCCCGCAGAACTCTCTTGGGCATCTGCACACTCCTTTCTGGTAGTCGCTAGGGCCAGGGGGCACTTTGAAGGGACAGGAGCCCCATTGGAAGCTCCATTTGGTGAGCTCCCCAGCAGGAACAGTCTCTGGAAATGGCAGTATTGGCTGCTAGGAATCATGGACTTGTAGGTCCAGTGGCCATGTTGTCCCCAGTACTCCCTGACCCACTGGAGGCATGGATTGGGTCAGGGAGCCTTTTAAAATGTTTTATTTTATTTTGTTCCACCAGCCCTCACTGGTGCCCAATGGGGCTGGGGAGAGGAGCTGTGAGTGGTGCTTCTGCCATGGCTTTTGGAGGGCACTTGAGATGTCAAGAACAGTCTGTGGCCTTTTCTTCTGCTCCCTGCCCCACTGTGCAGCAGTTTGAGGGTGCGGGCTAGCAATCACACAAGCAGCTCGCTGGCCACATCCTTAGTGGGTGCTTGAGGTGCCGAGACTGTGGTGTGCTCCCGGCCCTGGCAGCAGTCCAGGATTGGGTTGAGGGAATGAGGAGGCAAGCAGCTCACAGGAAGAAGAAGAAGAAGAAGAATCAGCATTTATATAGTGCTTTTCATATATCCAAAGCGCTTTACAAGCAATGCTAGACTGGTAGTGAGGTGACTGAATGTGTGGTGGTGGCCATATCGCACATCATCACCCACACACAGCCTGGATAATTGCATGAACTGGTTTATGGGAAGGGGAATGTTGGCCAGGACACTGGGAATGTTCCCTACTCTTTGTGAAGAGTGTTCTGGGTTCTTTTACTTCCACCTGGACACCCACCAGGACAACACCAGGATGGGTAGAAGGGACCTCGGTTTAACGTCTCATCCAAAGGATGGCACACCCCAGCAGTACAGCACCCCCCAATACTGCACTCAGATGCCAGCGATTTTTAGGTGCAAGTCTAATCCCGGTGTGGGACAAGAACCCACGACCTTCTGGTCCAGAGGCAGATGTGCTACCAACTGAGCCACGCTGACACCACGCACTACTCAGGCACTCAGGGTGCTGCAACAAGTTATTCTGCTCCCCGGCCCTGGTTGCAGTCCAGGAGTGGGCCAGGGGAGCAAAGAGTGAGCTACTGCAGGAGCTTTGGGAGGCAGGAGGACTCAGGGGCCCTCAGGTAAGCTTCCAACTTGGGAGGGGGTTACATAGGTATCACATCATGCCAGTTCTGCTGGTATGCTACACTGGCTGCCTATGTGGTGGTGCATAACCTTCAAGATATGCTTGACAGCATCACCAAACTTGCTCCCTCATCTCTTCTGATGCAGGCCTGCTGTCTGTCCCTGTATTCAGGCTGCAACAATCTAGGGACAGAGCATTTTGCATTGCGGCACCTATTTCTTGGAATGCTTTGTCATGACATATTAGATCTGCTCGCAAGATAGGGGCCTTAAAGATTAATTTAAAAACTTACCTCTTTTCCCTGAGTGCTTTAGATTATTGCTGGATTTTATGTTTTAAATTGCTTGTTGTTCACTGTTATATAAATCGTTATGAAGTTTTCATTGTATTTATTGTAAAGCACCCTGAGCTTTCAAGAATGGAAGTTACATAAATAAAATTGCCTTGCGTCCTCCAATTTGCAATCTGTTATACCTTGGGATCTCAATTTCTTTTCTTTTTTTTTTTTTTATATTCTTTTTCTGGTTCCGCTTGGACCCCAGAGAACTCTCTCAGCCATCTGCACACCCTCGGCTCTATCTCTGAACCTGAACCCCCCCCCCAGCATCCTGGCACCAGTTTGGCTATCCCCTTGGCTCTGAACCCTCCCGAGGTGGGGCCACCCTATCCACCCAGGGCACTCTATCTTGCAATTCAGGCTGGGCTGGGCTTGGCCCAGGAGCTGGGTGGGTCCGGCTGGTGGAGTGTGGTCGAGGGGGCAGTGCCATCACCTATCTCCAGGAGCAGGTATTTTCTTAGCTGCATTGCTCCCTTCCCTCCATCCCCCCACGTGGAGCTAGGTCATACAATGGTGCCGGGCATGCCCACCACAGCTCTGCCTCCCCTCTAGCAAACTCTGCGCATTGCAGTGTCTCCAGTTGCCACTGGGGGTCACTGCAGTGCCAGGCATGAGCCTGGATCCCCCCCCCAGAGAGGAGAGCAGTCCGCCGGACGCTCGATCCTCTCTCTCTCCCCTGCCAACGATTTACGATCACGTCACAAATAACAACATTAATTTTTTTACTAGTTACCTGGATGTATTGTAAGCCTGTTTTGTAGTATCTCTCCAGGCTTCACCATCCCACCATTGTACTCATTAATAAGTGTTTTTAAGTCAGAGAGTTGGACAGTGTCTGCAGTACATTAAGTCAGGGAGTTGGACAGTGTCTGCAGTACATACACAGACTGGAAAGAAGACTGTACCCATGCAGTTTAGCACAGTATACTTGCACTGCTCAGAATACATATGGAAGACAACAAAAAAGGGCATAATTACATACAAGGGTTTGGGATGGTGGAGGAATACATTTTATAACACAGCAAGGAAGGCGTGGGGGGGCACATGGTGTGAGGAAAAAAAAAAACTAATGTGGGATCCCATGGTGATCCAGCAGCAGTTCCAGCATGGACATCATTTGCAACTAATGTCCCTCTGTGCAAGAAAAATAAAATTTACAGAAAGAACAAATTAAGTAAAAAAGAGCACAGACAGAAAAGACAAAAAATGTAGCTTTTAAAAAAAGCTGTTGAGTCTAAATCAAAGTTTAAATCTCCTCCTCGCTCTGATATCAAAATATCAGCAGTCACAAAACATACTCTTCTCGCTCTGTCTGCACAGGAGAAAGTAAAAGTGTCTGCTTGTGTGACTCACTTTCTTCCTGCCTAGCTACAGAGCATGTGACTTACAGTACTGTAAGCCATGTGATGTGTGGGGGGCTGCCAAATCTGAAACACCAAGTGGATCACTTAGAATCATAATGAGGAATGCCAAGTCCATTAAAAACAATGACTTCACCTTACTTCTCATTGCCATTCCGCCTGGTAATGACAAGGTGGAGTGAGCACTTTGCATTGCCCACTCCGCATAGCGGAGTAGCAACGCTAAGTGCCCACTTGGCGTTCACTTAGCTGGTGGAATTTAAATTCGCTGCATCTCTAACTTTAGGTCTTGTTACACTGGCTAGATTGTTTAAGGGTGTTATATATGATGACCTCTAGGGCCTTTCCCTCATATATGGCTTAACCCTTCCCATCCAATACTCTGTTCTGGGATTCTTGTTCTCTGTGTGAATCACCTTGTACTTTTGGTATTGAATTTCAGCTACCAAAACCTGGACCAACTCTTCAGCCTTTGCAAGTCCCTTTGCATCTCCCTTACCCACTCCTTGCTATCTACCCTACCACAGGGCCTAGTTTCATCTGCAAAGAGACACATCTTGTCCTGTATTCCTTCTTCTGTATCCCTAATGAACATATTGAAAAGGACTGTACCCATGACCGATTTCTGTGGCACTCCACTGGTGACCTCCCTGTCCTCTGACTCTGTTTACCACTACCAACTGCTGTCTCCCTTCCAACCAACTTTCCATCCATTTAACTATTTCCTTTACTTTTCACTCAGATCCTCTAGCTTCTTCTGCAATCCTCTGTGTGGCACCGAGTTAAATGCCTTGATAAAGTTAAAGCAGAGTAAATCTACTGCTTGTCCCTTATCCACTGTCCTAGTTACTCAGTCAAAGAATACTATTAGGTTGGTCTGACAAGACCTCCCTGCCATGAACCTGTGCTGTTTACTATCCTGGACCCCATTTTTCTCCAAGTAGTCCACTTGGCCCTATTTGACTAGTGTCTCCATCACTTTACCCACAACAGAGGTCTATAGTTACTGGGCTGTTCTTTGTCCCCATCCTTGTGCAGTGGAACTATGTCTGCAACCCCCATCTTTCAGAACCACTCCAGTCTGAACATTGCTGTTGGATAGCCCTACCAAGGGTTCAGCTAATTCTGATGCCAGTTCCCTGAGCACCCTTGGGTGCATCCAGTCTGGCCCCATGGCCTTATCTATCTTCAGGGCTGATAGTCCTTTTCTGACCCTTTCACTAATAAATATCTGTTGTCTCATTTCTGGGACCCCACCTTCCAGAAGCCTTTATGCCACTCCCCAGCAAAGGCCTGCTGTTATTGCTAGTGAATACTGAGCAGAAGTTGTCATTCAGAATTCATTCTGCTCATCCTACTCTATTACCCTGCCATTTGCCAGTGTGCCAAGTGAGTCCCCACCCCCTTTTAGCTTAACAATTCCCCCACCCATCTTTCCTTTTTCTCTTATATATTGTACCTGAAAAACAGTTTTCCCCAACCCATGATCCCCAATGCAATATGTACTTCTATGTCTGCTTTTGCATCCCTGACTGCCCTCGGTCTCCTTAGTTCTTACTTCGTACTTCCCCCAGCCTTCATTCCCCTGCTTCTCCTTATGCTGGCATGAGGCTCTACACACCACCAGGTGTTGCTGTCTGAGCAGTGCTCTGCAGCACCCTCCCCTTCCCTTTACCTTGAACCCAAACTGACCTACCCTACATAGGGAGTTTAGCCTAAGGTACTGCTCTACATGGTTACCTTCCTGTTACACCTTTGGATGCCTCCCTTATACCCCTAAACAAGATAGGTAGTTGGCTATGCATCCCTTATACCCTTACCCTAGATAGGTACTTGGTTATGTTTACTGATTAGTACAGTTTCAGTACTATAAGTTTGCACACTGAAATGCAATGTTGCTGTACCTTACATAGAGAATTACTACGATCCCACTTAGAAAAAAAACATTGGTTGTCATCATTGTTCCTAGTTGCAGGATTGCACAACACCAGAAAAAGAAAGTGTGTCCAAGGGTAAACACAGGCCAAGCCACGTGAGCCATAGATTAGTGGTTAAGAGCACTGGGATGATATTCTGGGGAACGGGGTTCAAATCTCAGTGAGTCACATTTCTTTCTCACTTCAATTTGTGATTTACGATTCCACAGGTGGGCATAAGGGTGGACAGTTGAGGGAAGGGGAAAATTGGACTGAGGGAGTGATGAAATAAACTCAGGGCTGTCAGAAAACTAGCTTTGTCCCACTGCTTAACTGAGGGTGAATGCAGGCAGGGAACAGACAGACTTAATGGACCATTTAGCCTTTTTCTTCTGTCAGCATCTGTGTTTCTATTTTATAACACTTGTACAGTGGCAGAAATGAAGATTTGACATCTGGAGAGTGGGACCCAGGTCTGTAAGATGAGGGTGCATGTGACCGATGGCACACTATGTATAGGTGTGCTGTGGGGACTAAGCATGCTCAGTTAATACAGCCATAGTGTTGGTCAGTGCATGGATCCACACTGCAGAAACATTGCTTTCCTCTTACAAAGAAAACTAGCAACATTGTTTGAAACTGGAAAATGGCTTTGATAAACAGAGTGATCTGAATGGCTCAAAATGTATTATAATGCAGTATCCGATGAAGATATTAAGATGACAAATACCTAGAAAATACTGATTTATTGTTATGCCAACTGAATTGTTGGGGAATAAGAGTCTTGGTGGACAAAATGTCTTCTTCTTTCTTTCTTTCCTATTTTATATGTAATATATGTCACCCCAATGTAGGATTCAGCAGTCATTTTTCCAATCAAGGCAAAGTGCAAAAGCAACATTAATATTCAGCCCAACATTCTAGTTTCAAGTAATAAAAAATGAAGC